>OY293828.1:35880446-37080446 GCA_958507055.1 Crioceris asparagi
CTAGACAAGCATTGTACATGTTCAGCAACAGTTGTGGGTGTGTATTGCTAACCAGTTTCACAGCCTCTGCCGGAACACCATCTGGCCCAGGAGCCTTCCGGTTTTTTAGCATAGAAACCGCGTCTACGAGCTCCTCCTCTGTATAAGAGGGAACATTTGAACTGCACAAAACGACATATTCCTCTTTCCTTATTAGGTGCGTTGGGAAGAGAGTGTCCATAATATTGCTTATGGTGACAGCATCCATTGTCTTAGTGTCGCTGTTAATTACTCCAAGCCTTCGTGAGACAAGTTGATACCCTTTTCCCCAGGGATCACGATCAAGTTCCTGGCACAGCTCCTGCCAACAACGGTTCTTGCTTATACGGATGGCTTTATTCAATTGCTTCTTTGCCGCTTTATGTTCCGCCAGTTTTTCAGCTGCTTCCAAGGGACTACGAGTACGCTGGGCCCGCCGTCTAAGTATCAGGCACTTCTTTCGTAGCTGCGAAATCGCATCCGTCCACCAATATGCCTGCCGTCTACCGCGCCAAGGTCTTTTTCGTGGCATAGACCTGTCGCAAGCCCGTTGAATGAGCTTTATGGTGGCCTTGATGTAAGCCTCAACTTCGATTTCCGAGTCTGGCTGCTCAGAGTTCACCAAAGGACTAGATTCCAGGTCCCTGCTTATCGAATCGGTGAACTTGTCCTTGTTAAGTTTATCGACATTCCAGCCAAGGTAGTTGTGTGTTCTCGCCTGGTGGGCCTGTCTTTTATCCAGCAGCTTGAAGGTGATAAATTCGTGATCGCTACCAGTGTAAGTATCCATCACCCTCCAGCCTGAAGCTAGTTGGGCAAGGCTACTCGATATCAATGTTATGTCTGGTATTGATTCTCCAAAACCTGGCCTTCTGTATGTTGTCGTCGAGCCTCTATTCAAAACTAACAAATCCAGCCTTGAGACCATGTCCAGAATGAGCTTTCCTCTGGTGTTCGTTACGGGCATACCCCATTCGATGGCCCTGGCATTGAAGTCTCCGGCCACGATAAAATTGCCTGGAATACTTCGGAGGCTATCCTCCAAAGCTTCCAACCTCTCTCTGTATTCTTGTCGAAGCCTTACCCAAACGTAGCCATTTCCGGACCCATGCCCTTGAATCTGGACCCCACGTGTATCCGAGATCCAGACAGCCGCGGTGCCAAGCTGGTCGTAAAACCATAGGGGGCTCGTTTTGAAACCATATGGTTCGCTGACTATCACTATCTGGGCTTTGGTCTCATATGCCAACTGCTCTAGGATAGCGTCACCAGTTCGGCTTCTCTGCACGTTAGCCTGGATGAATTGAATCATTTGTGCTATAAACGGGCCTTCTTAGCGTCCAGGGCTTTTTTAAAAGCCACGCATACTCTTGATCCTGAAGCATGATCTTGCAACACTCCAGGAGATTCCTTGCATAATATACATGATGGTGCCGACGTGCAGTCTGCAGCTTTATGGCCTCCACGTCCACATTTCCAGCAGTTGCTGCTCCTATCGGGTCCAAGAAAGTTCTTTCTAATATGCCCATAGTCTAGACAGCGATAGTAGCGCTGCACGTCCAGTCGCTGGCGAACCCTGCAGTTGACCCAGCCCACCTTTATTTTTCCTCTCTTCAGAATCTGGGTTGCATCTTTCTCCTCTATCTGTACAATGGCCTTCCTTTGCTCCCGCTGGTTAGGTGCGAGCATAGAAATCTGAATCTCGCCAGTTATATCAGCTTCAGTTGTCAATGCATCAAGGTCAAAGATCTCCAGCCTGAGCTTCCGTACCACACCATAGTCCCCAATTGACTCGATTATTGCTTCCTGGAGCTTTCTCCTATCATCACATTAAGAGAATTCCAAGAGCACTCCTCCAGAGGCCGTTTTCCGGATCTGGCGTACCACTGTTCCAGATTCTTCAAGAGTGACAGTTCTCCTCATTGCACCCAACACTTCAGCGTAGGTCCTACCTTCGCTCCGTTTTATCGTTTTATCAAGACAACCTGGCCTCTAAGCTTTGGGCGTGGCTTTCTCGCTGATGAGGACCCCTTCAAGGCTTTCTCTCCTTCCTGTCCTTGGCTTTCTCCCTCTTTTTTTGCGCCCTCGACTTAACCTCTACAAAGTCAGCGGTATCCTGTGGTGTTGGTGAGGGTGCGTTTGTGCGTGGTGGTACGCGATTGGGCTTTTGCATAGTTTCGTTCCTTGAAACTTTGTACTGCTTGTGTACGAATCTTTAAGCAGGCACATATCTGTTCTAGGTTGCAGGAAAGTTTGACCATGTCATCCTGTATGGTTCTGTTTACATTTCTCTGCTTACCAACGGACTCTCTCATACTATGGAGTATCTGCTGCATTTCTTGGATCTGCTCTAACTCTGTTTCATCTAGAGCCGTGATATGAGCAAGTGGATTATCTTGTGATTCTGCGCCGCCTAGCTCTGCGTTCGTGATCGCATCGATAACATCATCAGCCGCCTGCAAGAGATGCATTGTTTGCTTTGGCTCTTGCTGTTTCTCCTCAAACTGCTGTATATTGCCACAGTTACTTCTGCGCTTCAATGCGGGGGAGCGCAAGATTTTCTTGCTCCTTGCGAATGGCTCACCTCCACTCCCTGAGCTTGTACTCGCACTTGTTGCAGTATCTGCTGTGATGGCCAAGTGGTTAACCTCCACAGCATTGCGGTCGAATGATCTCGACAACCCGGGCCCGCTTGCTCACCCCTGACGGTCGCCGGTACTGGGTGTCCGTTACCCTGCACCGTAAGTTGAACTTCTGTATCAACTTCCATGTTTGGTTTTTTGATCGGGGTTCCTTCCCCCTAGTGGATATTTACCTGTTGTTGGCTGTGACGCCACTGGCTTGTGAAGCCACGTTACCAGACCGCCCCACGTGGAGGACACAGGAGGAATCCACAACCTCGCGGTCTATTATTATTATTATTATTTTGTTGGATATCTCTGCTGTAGCAGGTAAGTATATTTTAGGTACGGCCTCCTAGAAGGCAAGTATCTGAAATTATTCTATTTTTTTTTCTTTTAGATTTGGACGTTCAAGGCCTTCCGAGCTAAGTGACATGTTCCCAGAATCGCTAGTTTTTGGAGTGTGACGAAAATCTTCTGTGGTAAGTGTATTTGCTCAATATACTTTTCAAGTTTCATCGGTATTTCCCCTGTTGCCCCTATAATTAGCGGAATTACTATGACCTTCCTCTGTTGCCATATAGTTTTCAATTCTGCCGCTAAAGGAAGGTATTTACGAATTTTCTCTTCTTGCTTCTCTTTAATGTTATGTGGGGCAGGTACTGCTATGTCAATCAAGTAGGTAGTTTTTTCTTTCTTGTCCTTTAACACGATATCTGGTCTGTTGTTATCCACAGGGTGGTCTGTGTGTTTTATTCCAATAGATTTTGATATATTTATTATTATTATTATTATTATTATTATTATTATTATTATTATTATTATTATTATTATTATTATTATTATTATTATTATTATTATTATTATTATTATTATTATTATTATTATTATTATTATTATTATTATTATTATTATTATTATTATTATTATTATTATTATTATTATTATTATTATTATTATTATTATTATTATTATTATTATTATTATTATTATTATTATTATTATTATTATTATTATTATTATTATTATTATTATTATTATTATTATTATTATTATTATTATTATTATTATTATTATTATTATTATTATTATTATTATTATTATTATTATTATTATTATTATTATTATTATTATTATTATTATTATTATTATTATTATTATTATTATTATTATTATTATTATTATTATTATTATTATTATTATCCGATTACCACATAGTTTTCTTGCTATGGTTTCACTGATTCAGGAATCACTGAATTCACACCGTGAGGAAAACCCCTCTTATTGGATATAGATTATAGTACTTTGCGTACTATGTGTGCATTACTCATCACTTTTTTTTGAGGGTCAGTATGTTTTGTTTTCCTGGGACTTCTTTGAGGGCTTCGCTTGTAGAATTGGAGATGAGTCCCTTGGTACCGATTACTGCTGGTACTACTGTCGTCTTCATATTCCAGAGTCGCTGTGTTTCTAGGCTACTGCTATGTTTATTTTCTTTTGTTTGATGATAATGTCCGGCTTCTTTGCTGTTATGGCTCGATCTGTTTTGACATGGGTATCCCATATAATAGTTACGTCCTGGCTATCTATTAGCGGATCAGGTGAGTTTTCGTACCATTTATCTTTCTATAAAAGAGATATACACCTACGTTCGGAGTTCGTCGGTCAATACGTTTTTTTTGACCATGTATTTGACATAGAACAGAATACTAAACATTGTATATAGATATACAAACGTAAATACGAAATGTCAAAATCGTAAACTAATTTTCGTTTATTGGCTTCTTACACGTCAGAATTTAAAAATCTCAAAATATTCTTACTTAAACTAGATAACAACTCAAGTAATCTTCTCATAAACCTTTGGTATACCTAAACTTGAAATTTAGTTCAAGGGCAAGCGCTACATATTAGCAGAAATACTACTACTACTACTCATGTTAGTTTTCCATTGCTTTTGACAATGTAACTCTGTGGAATATCTTCATGGCATTTACCGGAATGAAACAGAATCTCATGCATGTCAGTTCAGACGCGCTAACCACCACGCCATAGGGGAATTTGAGCATGAACGATGATAAATCATTTGTTAACAAAACCACTTTCTTTTGAATAACTATGATTATTTTATGTTTCTTCATTTTAAACTTAATCATTGGAGCCTTGCTCCTATCTATTTTTTAATAAATAAATTTATGAAAAAGTGTCTTAATCTTAAAATGTTCATGTTTCATTAATTCTTTGAATGTTACCTAGTGTTAGTTCTTTGAACAATTGCATTTATATGTGAATTATTTTAAATTCATTAATCAAAGGATGATTCTCGCAAAGTTAAACTTTATTGTAAAATCAGAATAAAAGAAAAACTAAATGGAAAGATTGTACATTTATAATTTCATTGAGAGAGTCTCCTACAATTGGGAATTCCATAGCCCAGAAACTTCCAATTCAACTTCTTGCAAGCTTAAGGTAAGGTAATAGGTTACATTGATTTGATAGAAAACTATCTCGATGAAAATGAAAAATACCTACTCCTAGCCGCAAGGATTTGAAGTACCTATTATCTTATATGTAATGGAAAATAGAGAGGAAATAAAGTGTATAAAAATACTTCTCTCAATTTTTCTCTTTCTTGCAATATTTCATAACTGATCAATTTAGAAGTGTATATAGATTTTGAAGCCCACTTTCTGAAGCTTATTCCATAGCCCAACTGAATACGAAATAATATTTCAACTTTGGAGAAATAGAAAGGAGGTCGCTTACGTACTGTCTCAAAGTCCGTCGTGTGCTGCTGAGATGTGAAGAATAGAATTTTGCAGCGTATTCGATTTTGCTGCTAAGAAGGCAAAATGAAATTATTAATAGAAACGAGAAAACGGCGTTACTACTGCAGTCTTTATCCATCGACGGAGCGGTGAAAATGCAATGAATAAAAAATATAATTATTCGATATCTACAAGGATAATCCGTAGTCAGCGAAATAGTGAGTTTTACAAAATATGTAGAGCTCATTACTCTGAAGAAAAACATCTTAGAAAAATTTTAAGCTGAAAATTATAGGAATCAGTAAAAAAAACATTTACATATGACTGCACGCTGACCATGTTAAACCTACTCCATCGACCATACTAGGTTTGATTGACTGATTCCTATAACAAAAATTCTCCGCAATATTTTTTTTTCTGGGTGGTACTCAAAGGTTTAACTACAAAACAGAGTAATCAGACACAATAACATGTATAAGAATAAAGAAAAGCGATAATTTTTTGTGCTTTATAAATGTTGAGAAAGGAAAATATAATAACGCATAGATGGCGAACAAACAATTATTTGGATAGAATCCTTTGCTAGCGTACAAAAAAAGATCCTATACAGCTCAGTTCGCGTGTTTGAAATGAATCTTCAATGATTCCATAAGGAAGAGAGAGAAAGACTTTTAAGTTATAGATATGACGAAGGTGTAGAATATAAATTTGATACACTTTTTATTTTTGTATTATAGCTTACACCTATATATGCAGGGTGTTTCATTAATAATGGGAAATAATTAAAATGGAGAATCTTTGGTTCAAGATAATAAGCTTTAACCCAATTCACTTAGATAAAATGTGTCTCCTGTCTGAGTTACAGGGTGTTTTATTTAATTATTTCAAAATGATTTTTCCCCATTACTTTTGAACCGTTTGACTAATCTTTATCATGTTTGGCAAGAAGTGTAGACACTGCAAACCTTAATAAACTATGGTAAATAGACGTTTCTGGCTACTACCAGAGGCCCAGGACAGAGGCAAGTGTAATGTTAACACTTCCAAAATTCTACGCCACTGGCGGAATTATCATTTTAGCAAATTGTTTTTAATTCTCCAATACTTTCTGGGTAAATAACATACTCTTCCTTCGTAACGATGAAATCAGTTTTTTCGAGACATTTAAAGTTGAACCTAACGCTGCATAATTTTAACGTTTATTTATCACGGCGATATATTTGGGTAATAGGTTTGCATTTATTACGCAAATGAAACTTGATTTTTTTAAGTTTAATAATAAGATTAAGATACAATTTTACTCATACGTAGATAATTATGAAAAAGTATTTTTCAAATTTTTGATACAATAATTAATATGAACAAAATTTAAAACTAATTGTTTCGGTCTAGTCCTGTTAGTTGTTGATTTCAACTGTCACCAAAGATTTTGATTATAATAAAATTTGAAAAGCTCAAGTAAAAATGCCCCGCCATAACAATTTTACTAATCGTGAAATGCCTGATATGATTTCTGTTTATGTACAAAATTATTATACTTGTCTTACTGCTGCTCGAAGATATTGGGAAATGTATTCAAAGTGAGCTCAACCAGGTCGCAAGACCTTTTTAATAGATTAGGAGATACTGGACAATTTAGGCCCAAAAATGATGTGGACGACCTAAAAACGACATTTTAGTGCGGATCGCTGTTAATTCTGAACTAAGAACTCGGGGTTAGCAGCAATGACTGGAGTAAGCCATTCCTCAGTTTTTCGCTTACTGAAAAAAGAAAACTTAGACCTTACCACTTTACACCTGCAATACAATAGACCTCAAGGTTGCAGTGCAATGAAAATCCCTAAAATCTACAATCTACCACTTTACACCTGTACAAAACTTATTACCTACAGATTATCCTTTAAGATTACATTTTGCTCTGTGGATATTTAATAGGAAAAATGTAAATCGTTGTTTTATTAAAAACATTATTATTATCTACTGACGAGGCCAATTCTACCCGTAGAGGAGTTTTCAACTGGGATATTGAAAATCCGCATCTATTCCGACAATCACATTTTCAACATGAATTTAAGGTTAATGTATGGTGCAGTATAGTTGGAGATAGTTTGTTGAGTCCTTGTGAATTACCAGCATATTTGAATGATAACTAGAGTTTCTACAAACTAGACTTTTCGACGAACTAAAGGGATTGCCACTTGACCCAAGAAGAGACATACGGTTCATGCAGGATGCAGCACCATTATCCTTTAATAGTAAGGAACTACCTAGATCAGCAATTTCCTCATCGTTAGATTGGCAGAGGTAGTAAATTATCATGACCGCCTAGAATTCCCGAAGGGGCTCCCTTAGATTTCTATTCCTGGGGGCATATGAAAACATTGTTATATTCGCAAGAAATAAATAATCGTCAAGATCTATGGCACCAAATAGTAAATTCCGCTAATTTTATTGCTAATCATCCCAACATATTTCTTAGAGTTAGAATATCGTTTAGTTAAAAAAATGCTAAATTTATTGTGGTAAATGTTTCATTTGCGTAATAAATGCAAACCTATTACCCAAAAATATCGCCATGATCAATACACATTAAAACTGTGCAGCGTTATGTTCAACTTTAAATACCTCGAAAAATAATGACTTTATCGTTACGAAGGAAGAGTATGTTATTTACACAAAAAGTATTGGAGAATGAGAAATGTGCTAAAATGACAATTCCGCCAGTGGAATATAATTTTGAAATAATTTGAAAATAATTCTTATTTGAAGAGAATAAAATGTAGTTAATTATGTTTCCGAACAACCCTTACAAAGGGGTGTAAGTTCGCATGGAAATTCCTTTATTTTTAAAGTTTTCGACTCCAAACATAATATACCGTTTAATAAAATTAATTAGGGATTATTTTTTATATTTAGAAATTACCCTTATTAAGTGAGAAAATAGAGGTTGCAAGTTTATGTGAAACTTCGTCAATTTTAGTGAAAGCGAAAGGTCACTCACTCACACATCACGAAATCTTAGAGACTACAAGTGCTAGAAGTCTCAAGTTTTACATGGGAGTTCCTTGTGTTAAATATATGTTCTGAATTCTAAATGGAGTAAATTTCAGGATGAAATGGAATCAATTGATAGATAAGCAGTAACAAGGACTCATTCATAGCCAAATTCACGTTGAAGATACCACCAAGAATCAATGACATTTAATCAGCCTTACCGAGAGCGGCAGCAGCATTATGACTGTATACACACTCGGAATAAAATTTTCGCAAATGGGTTTATCATATATGTTAAATATAGTTAGAAGGAGAGATCATTTCCGGTGAGGAGGTCAAGTATTCAATTACAGAATCATAACCCTTCTTCTTTCGAATGACTGATTCACTAGGCGCCACTCACTTTCACATGCCTGGGCTTGACGCTTAAGTTGAAAATAATAACCACTGCAGGTGCTTCTAACTTTTCATTCTGTATCATTATATGCGAGAAATTATGTTCGCATATGAATGTTGGAAGATTATGATTAGGTCCATTCGTTATTCTTTGTTAACTAAGCGCTATAAATAAAATACCAAATCTTCTCCAAAATACATTTATCTAGACAGATAATCAAATTCCTATTTTGGCATTTGGTTTCAAGAAGAGACTGCTAACGACAAGAATTTGAAAGATCTACACATATCTTCATGAATCAAGGGACAAAATTGTCTATTTGTGTTTGGAAACTCCTCCAAATGTACTCAGATAGACAAGAATAATCTCTGACTCTCTGATTTGTTTGTACAAAAAACTAGCTTATTTTAACATTTGTTTAATTAGATTTGAATTCAACAACGGAAATATACCCGTGTGGGGTTGCTTGTCCTTCATTGGGTGCTTCCTTAGGTAGTGGATAGGGGAACGCCTACTAGATATGGATGGTACCGAGGTAATCAAATACTCGGGGCAGACCTAAACTAGTACCTAGGATGCGTCGGTCTTCATGTTAGAAGCGGTAGTCCGAAAGCGTCTGTTCTTCACGTAGAAGCTGCTGAACATATAGTCAGGAAGGCAATGGGAAATTACCTGACTACCTGCAAATCAAGTAACGGCCCTCAGTCCTGGATACCCCTTAAGTGGGAAGAGTGTACTTCGAATTATCCGGTCTTCCAATGATGTTAGAAATAAGACAAGAAAAAATAATTGATACGTTGAATGTACAAAGTATGTACCATGCTGGAAAAGCGGGATGCAGCGAGACAAAATGGCCAAACTCAGGCCACTGCATCATAAATGAGTACCAACTATATTTCTTCGGAAAAGCGAAAAATATAGTAAAGGAAGAGAAACGACTCCAGGTTGACATATTGGGATGCAGCGAGACAATATGTCCAAACTCAGGCCACTGCATCATAAATGAGTACCAACTATATTTCTCCGGAGAAAACACTAATAAAAACAAGACTCCCGTGCAAAAGGAAAAACTAGTAACTCAATTTTTAGCCAAATTTTGTTTTGTAATGCATGTTAATCTGCTAGCTTATTCCTCTATATAGATATCAAAAAATTAGTGATATGTTCAAAAATAACCACAAAATCACTTTTGGAATTTCCTAGTAAGTGTAAAATATTATAAGTAAACAACGGTAAAATATAGCAACACTACATTACAAAGGAAGAAACCAGCATATTTATTTTGCTAATGTAGTTTGTAAGGGTTTATTCTTCTTTAGGAGGGAAAAAGATAACAAAACTATTTGATTTATTCCGTTGGTATACGCTAATATAATATTTTCTATATTGCAAAGGAAAAACATATCTCGTTATCTTACTATTTTATTATCAAGACACATTGTATTCATTTATAATGGAAAAACTCAAGCAATAATAGTTTGCTAGTTATTTCCAATGCATTATAACACTTTTATGAATTCAAGCCGAATTATACTATGTTTTTCCAGTGTAAATGATTCTGAATGGTTTTCGCGGGATAATTGACAACTCAGGAATAAACAAACAAATCAACAAAAACAGTCAGTTCAGTATGTGGTTAATTTTTTGGGTACTTAAATCGGGTAATACGAAGAAAAACAATAATAAAAGTGCGAAATTGTCAAAGAGGGTAACGTATTTAGTTGAGTTGGCTATGAAATCAAAAATAGAATCTTATAATAATAACCAAAGTACTAGTGGGGACACAAATAATAGATCACATTAATTCATTTAACCAACAAGTTTCCCATTACAAACTTGCTGCATGCTCCAAACAGGCGATATCTACATTCAGATATAGGTACAGACATGTGGAATGATTTCTGTGAGAAAATAGAAACTGTGTCCTATGAGAAGTACCGACACCAAGTTCATTTAGAAAATTGGGTTTGATCAACTCAATCAGGATGATTGGAACATATGTGTTTTACAAAAAGAACATGCAAAAGTTTACGATAATTCGGGAAATGCAAATTGTAATGAAGCGTGTTTTTCTTGTATTGGTTTTATTGTACATCATGAACTCTAATAACAAGCAAGAGCGGCATATCAAGAAGACCGCAATGTGGTGTATGGTCAAATTTGGAAAGCACTGCAAGAAAGATGTAATGTTTATGACATTCATGACCTGAATGAAATAATAATAAGACGCTTTTGTTGAACTTTGAGAACTTTTACGAATTTAGAGAGTGTAGTAGGCAAAGAAGATCAAAAAATAGCAGCTCGGAAAATTTAAATTTTTTAAACAACACTAAAGTTGCTCATTTCCAAAAAAAATTAAATAAAATTTTAATTGATCATTTTACTGTTAGAGATGAAAAAATTTGGTTAGGTCTTATTAAACGATATATTGGTTTATGTAATAGACAAATTTGGAAGAAAACATTACCTATTGGAATATTTAAAAAACTTGAGACAAACATTCAAACATTTTAGAAATAAGTTTAGTGGAGGGATATAGCATTGAGTATTGTAAGTCGAGTTCAGGCGGGTATCATATGTAACCATGTTCATATTGACTTGGAGGCATTTTTGTCCGATTGTCTTTCTTTAATAAAGAAATATAAATCAAAATTCTGATTAAAATTAACATAAACTTTTGCCGTGAATTCATAATGAAAGCTAGAGATGAAGATATGTTTGATGCAACCTCAATTATCGCAAATTGTTCATAGCGCCAATCATATTCCACAATCTATCAAGTAATGACAGTCACTTAATGATTGAACAATTTAGTAAAAAGGGACGCATGACCATACTGCCAAATAATAAATAATAAGGAAAAATATATTTCATTTAATATTGATGGTGATAAAACAGACATAAAATTTAGATTCATCGACTCTTTCCGCTTTCTCGGCACGTCCTTAGACAAATTAGCTTCAATAATAAATGACAAGATTTGAAAATTATTATGAAACGCGAGTTCACTCAATTGAATGAAGAGGCATCCACTTTTTTCACTAAAATAGAAGTATTCCCCTGATTATATTAATTGTTTCGAAAGACTTGATGAAACTGCATTACCTGCGAAAGAATGCTTCTACAATAAACTCAATGACGAACATTTATCTGACCAGTATGCTCAAGTTCAAAACATATGGAAAGATTGAATATTTTTGATTTGGGCACAAACTCTGATCTCTATCTAAAGGCAGACGTACTGTTGTTGGATGATGTAAGAAAATTTTCCGATCCAGCTTGGTACTATACCATGCCTGGATACACATGGGACGCGATGTTATAGTTCACACAATGTAAACTGAAATTATTGAATGATGTGGATAAGATCATGTTTACAGAAAAGGCGATACGTGGCGGTATTTCGGTTTGTTGCGGCAGATATTCGCAAGACAAAAACAAATACATGCCGGAATATGATTGCACAAAACCATCGAATTATTTAATGTATTTAGATGTAAATAACTTATATGGGTGGGCAATGTCAGAATTTTTACCTTACGGCGGGTTTTCGTGGGTCAATGATGTTGAAAATTTTAATGTAACATCTGTCGCAAATGATGCACCTGAGGGATACATTTTAAAAGTGGATCTGGAATATCCTTGCGACTTACATCATCAACATAAAGATTTTCCATTTGCTGCTGAACACCGCATACCACCAGGTTCAAAATTACCAAAATTAATGACAACTCTTTACAACAAAAAATAATATGTAATTCACTACAGAAACTTGAAACAATGTTTGGCCAACGGGTTAAAAGTAACCAAAATATATAAAATTTTCAAATTCAAGCAATCGGCGTGGCTGCGATCCTATATTGCCCTGAGGAGCGCAGCCACAAACGAATTTAAAAAAATAATTGTTTATATTAATGAATAATGCTATATTTGGTAATACCATGGAAAATATCAGGAAACATAGAATTGTAAAGCTTGTAAGATCATGGGAGGCCGCTACGGAGCTAAAAATTTAATATCAAGTCCATAATTTCGAAATCGAACAATTTTCAATGAAAACTTGGTAGCTATAGACTTTCAGAAAGCCAAACTTGTATTGTATTGTACAATTTTCATTATGGATTCATGATACTGGAAATGGGTGCTGAAAAATTTAAACTGCTGTAGGTATATGGATACAGATAGCTTCATTTATGAATTAAACTGTAATGATGCATACGAAGAAGTTATAAGGGCTATTTTTGCCAAATTTGACAAATTAGATCATAATGTTGATAAAGTCTATAAAATTCCTTTGGCCAACAAGAAAACGCTGAGTTTGTTGAAGGACGAAGCAAACGGTAAAATAATCACTCATTTTATTGGTTTACGCTCGAAAATGTATACATATATAGTGCTAGGAGGTAAAGAAATCAAAAAATCTTAAGGTATCGAATACAACATTGTGAAAAATAAAATTGTTTCCGAAGACTATTAAAATTGCTTGAAGGAATTTAATGAGAGGTCGATAAAAGATCATTCCATGATTAGAATTAACATCAATTTTTGCGGTCAATTCATAAAGAAGTCGAAAGATAATGATATTTTTTATTTAAAATACATCAACACAAAAAAATCAATTGTGGATGTCTCGACGGACCTAAAACTTTGGTTCTGTGAAAACGTTTATGACAATTTTTTTATAAATTTAGGGAATTTCAAGAACATGATAGCGGTTGGGCCTTATCAAGAATAATTTTGCTAGAAGTAAAGATTCACAAACTTTAAATGGGAAATGACTTATCCTTCATTAGACTTTCAAAAGAAATTTTCAGTAAACATGCATGTTTGAATATACAAAGTTATGATACATCTGGCTTTTATTGGTCCATCTTTAGTGCTTTATACCCTACCAATAAAAAAACGCGAACTTCTTCATATCCACACTTCACAAATGTTCAGATAACTGAAGATTTAGATGATGCCATGCCATTAAATCAAATTTCAAAATTTTAAAAACAAATAATGTGGCCAAGGAGAAATCATTTTGTACTGTAGTGCCAGATAAGTTAACAAAAAATAAATTAGACAGGCATGTAGATTTATCATTAATGATTAATTATTAATGATTACGATGTTTTTCCCATCGATGACGACGATGAAACTGAAGAAATTAAATATCATTATTGTCTCATCCAAAATTTGTCTCGATTACTATCAAACCAGGTAAATAAACGCCATCATAAAATGTATATATGTGATAGGTGTTTGAATTATTTTTTTTCTAAAAAAAATTACATAAAGCTTGAAACACTTTGCTCTCAACTAAATCATTGTAAAATATCTCAGTTATTTTCAGAAAACAAAGACGAAATTGAAGTTAAATCTCTAAAGCCAATATTATAAAATAAATACCTTGAACACCTGAAACACTTCGAAGTAATATCTTAAGAACTTTTTCCGCTACACATTTCAGCTGAAAAATATATTTCTAGATGTTTATGTTATGTATTGTTCTAAATTCTATGAACGCGAATCGTATGTATTGAGAAGGTTGACGTTCCAATTTAAAGTTGATGATCAATGCGACGGGGGTACATGAAAAAGTTTTCAGTTTGAAGCTTACATCCGGAATACGTTTTGCTCTAGGCATTATAATTTTAACATAAAATTCTTATTGAGCTTTGTGTCTAAGATATATGTTTTGTTTTATTTTAATAAAAATATCAGTCTTCTGTACAAATGATCAGTAAGTATGTGAATTAAACAGAGGCAATCAAAAGAGACTAGAATTTAAAAGATATTCATGAATAACGAATCCAAATCCGATAAAATCGCTCTAAAATGTCTTAATATATTTCAGAGACATTTTAATGATAGAATTTGTAAATTTTAAATACCCTCACATGTTTGGTAAGAGCTAGTAGATTTTTATGTATTTATACTTATGAAATAATTATTATAGCATCCTGATGAAGGCATGCATTATGTCGAAACGTTGATGTTAAATATCCACTTTTTTCTGTTTCTCCCGTTATTGGCAATACAAGTAACCCTGTTATTTGATCAAGGTGTCCACGATCTCGTGGGATATTACCATACATGACATAGTAGAATTCAGTGAATCTACTTATTCAAACAGTGTTTTGCCAAAATATGAATTGTATTCAAGAGATATTTAGATATATGTCCATTTAACAAAAGCAGCCTAGTCTTCTATGGGAACTTCATATTTAAAATGAAAAATTAAAGATAATGTTTTACAGGTTGTGTTGAATTTTTATGCCAAACATTTTGAGATTCTTAAATTCTGATGTTAAGAAGTCAATAAACGAAAATTAGGTTATGATCTTGACATTTCGTAAGTACGTTTGTATCACATAATTCTGTATACCTATAATTTGATCCTTGAATTTTGAAACTCAATATGAGGATTGCGAGCTTAGTACGCATGCGCGAAAGGGGAGGTGGCTTGGAGTCACATCAGATGCTATCCATGGTAATATCACAGCTTACCAATGGCATAGCCAATAATGTATAAAGGGAGGATGACTAGCTCTGTATCCTGTTCTATAAGCAGAAGTGGCTGAAATAACTTCCCGTGATATGTAGTCAATTTGGTATGTTGCGCAGTATTGTTGTATTTAAGCTTCCTTCGCCCATACTACATAAGGATGCGCTGCGTGATTTTGCACAACATACCGAAATGACATAGGATAACCCTATGTTTTTTGTGCTACTCCCACTACTCGTGTTACTCGTCCTCCCTATATTTGTTCATGGGCATAGCTTACCAAATAAACTGTGCCAATGGTAAGCTTAGTAACATAATGACATGTCCCTCCTCTCAGCCAAAAAAGTTCGTGACGCATGCGCATATCGCCAGCTATCCCCAGGTCTTTGGCTTCATTTTTGCGTATTTTTTCCACAATGCTAGCCGTATAGAAGTTTAAGTATATGGTTTGTATATCTATATATCAAGTTTATATTAAGTTCTATGTCAAATACCTGGTCATATTGACGTTCATTTGAATGAATCTTCATGAGTGACGTTTTACCGCTCAAAGTAACCTCTAAAACTTATATTGATTCATGATTTTAATTATGATGCACACAAAAAAAGAGCATTTACATTGCGTTCATAAAGTATGGAAACGCTTCAATAACTTCTAAAATATTAGTATATAGTGAAAAAGCTCTGATAGGTCGATTTTTGATTTTGATTTTCTACTTTTTTATGGAAAAAGCAAACATCATTTTATCCCCTCCACCTTCCAAATTATGATATCATCATTAATTCTTTTAAATGGGAAGGCCATAGTTTTATATTATAAACGGCAAACTGGCAATTTTCTGAGCTCAAAAATACCAAATACATGGGTATTAACATAAAAATATATGAAATACAGGGTGCTAAGAAATTAATATATTTTCATTTGCTGCTCAATAACTCAAATAATAACAATAATAATAATTAGCAGTGGTAACTAAGAACTTATTAATAATTGCTAAGCACTCCGATTCAAAAGCATACTTGTTTTTATGCAGTTTGTATAAAATTGAAAGCAGCAAATAAAAATATATTAATTTTCAGCACCCTGTATTTAATATTTCTTTTATGTTAATACCCATGTATTTGGTATTTTTGAACACAGAAAATTGCCATTTTTTCGTTTATAATATAAAATTATGGCATTCCTATTCAAAAAAATTAACGATGACGTCATATTTTAGAAAGTGGAGGGGATAAAATGATGCTGTTTGCATATAAAATAAGAAAATCATAAACAAAAATCGACCTGTCAAAGCTTTTTCTCTAAATGATAATATTTTCTTAGCTATTTATTCCATACTTTATGAACGCACTATATATAAATATCACTTGAATAAAATTCATATTTTGGCTATACACTGTTTGAATGATTAGATTCACTGAATTCTCCTATGTCGTGTATGATAATATCCCACAAGATCGCTGCCACTTTGATCAAATAACAGGGTTGCTTATATTGCCAATATCTGTATATATAAGACATGTCATAAGTCTCTTATTTCCGTCTCTGTCAAGATTATTTTTTGATTGCCATAATCTGCCAGAAACAGGCGGGAACATTTAAATATTATGTTGAAAGTATAGTTAAGCTTCATTAAACACACACATATATATATATATATATATATATATATATATATATATCATATCATATCATATCATAACAAAATCAAATTCACGATAGAAACAGAGCTAAACAACAAAATAAGTTTTCTGGACTTAACATTAATTCACAACAATAACACTATATACACAGAATGGTACACAAAAAGTACCTGGTCAGGAAGGTACCTACATTTTCAATCAGAACATCCATTATCCCAAAAAAAATCAGTCATAAACAGCCTTGCTGACAGATCAATTAAACTAACCGACCCAAAATATAGACTCAACGCAATAAATAAAGCTAAATCAGTCCTTATACAGAATGGATATCCAATAAAACTTATTAACTCAATTTTCAAATTTAAAATAAATGAAGCTTACAATATAAACAAACATGCTAATACAAACCAAAATGAAAATAAGCATTATCTCACACTACCATACATAGAAAATCTATCTAAAAGTTTGCAACAAGTGTTCAAAAGCTATAATATACCACTCAGTCATAAGGGCCACAATCTTCTTAAAAAAATCTACAGCAGGCTTAAGACCAAAACCGACAAAAATAAAACAACACACACCGTTTACGAGATACCATGCAACGACTGCGATAGTAAATATATAGGTGAATCCTGCCAATATTTAGAAAACAGAATAAAAGGTCACAAGTATGATAAAACAAATAAAACTGCTCTGTCGAATCATGAAGAACAAAATAAACACAAATTCAACTATAACGAAACAAAAATACTAGCAACGGAAAAATACTCCTCTAAACGTAAAATATTGGAAATGATTTACATAAAGAAAAATCCAAATGCAATCAACTCTAAGACAGATATTAAGCAACTCAGTAAAATTTATTATAACTTACTATAAAATATTCAATAATATCAGTTAGAAACATCATCAAGACTACTATCCGAACAAACCCACCTTTTAAGTAAAAACTAAATATGAAACTTAACCTTACAATAATAATTTCCCTCACCTACATCCTCCTGTCTGTCACTTTATATCTTTCTCAATTAACAAGTCAAGTCAACACATAGGTAAATCTTCCACAAAATTAATTCTACACGAGAAACAACAAAATGAAGAGAAAGAAAAAGAGAATGTAGTGCAACATATTTTGAACCTATAGAATTATTTTTCAGTTTTATTTTATTTATATGTTTTTTTGGAGGAAGCTGATTTTTTGTACTTTATGTCTTAGGTAGGTTATGATATTGTCCTAACAACATTTTTCCTTACTTTAATTTTTATTTTACAGAATAATATTTTAGTTTTTAATTTTTATACGATTGATAAAGGCCCCAAAGCGGGTCGAAACGTCTTGTTCTATAAACATTATGACATGAAATAAATGTGCGTTTATTTCAATTTTTTCAATCACTGAAAGAGCCCTAAACCCACGATATTCACGAAAAATATATATATATATATATATATATATATATATATATATATATATATATATATATATATATATATATAAATGAAAATATGTTCTTGGGGATGCAGTCATATATTAAATTAAATTCTTTGATTGAAGCCAAGCTTTCGAGAATGTTTATTCTCTTCTTCAGGGCAAAAATCGTGAATTTAGAATAAATTAACCAAAAACAGGAAAGATTTCATAGCCATCAATTAATTAATTTTTATTTATTATAAAACCAGTCAAGAATACAAAATCAATATATATATATATATATATATATATATATATAGTAGGTGGAAGTACGGCAGTACGTGTTAAATAACAAAGTGTTAAAAGAAAATGGGAATTCTGCCGAACTTATATGGAGCTTAAATAAGAAAACTCTTTTTGCTGTCCAAGCTTTCGGAACTATTTATTTCCATTCTCAAGGCTATAAAAATATAAATGAAAAAATATTAGTTTGGAGTGATTTCACAAACTGAATTTGAACTTACTCTGCAAGTGAGGATTATAATTTAAAACGGTACAGACTGTACACGGTTGGAAAATTCCTCATAGTAGTATTAAAAGCTTATACAATACACAATTAAAATTACACATTAAATTAGTAGTTAAGACAATATTTAAAAGGTTGAAGGAGAAGAAAGGAATGTACAGGAAAATATTTAAACAGTTTTTTTAATTTTTTTTTTCGAAAACTGGGTGGGAGATCAAGATTCCACAGAACATAGAAGTGGTACACTGGGCATATAACGATTGATACCATAGAAGAGACAGAACTCAAAACATAAAAGTGTATTCATATCAAAATGTATGCAAACTTCAAAACAATCCTAACATATGTACGATTATTTACGTTATTGGCGGAAAATTTTGAAATCAAGTAGGAGTAAACAGAGCTGAGTCCACGTAAATCGGTACAAGTATTCATAGCCCTCGGATCTTTCGTAATTTCTATCATTTCGTGTATTTTTCTTTTGATTAAATTGGACTCATTGGCTAGAATGTACACACCTTCAAAATTAGGAGTATGACGTTTCTCATGGGCATGTCTCGCTAAGGTACATTTATTGGTTTGACCATTTCTGTAATCACTTTTGTGAGAAGTTATTCTGTTTTTTAGTTGCCTCTGTATTTCACCTATATACACTAGATCACAATCATGACAAGAAATAACATATACAACATTCCGTCTTTTCTCCATAGGTATTCTATCTTTTATATTAGAAAAGTGTTTACAATCTGGACGATTGTCTATGTCTATGTCTATGTCCATCTATAGACAATCGTTCAGATTCTTCCACAAATCACCCGTCACAAAGACAACAGGGACAAATATGTTATTTTTCCACTCCTTGGATCAAAAACCTCACTCCAAAACTAACTAATATCATCAAGGACGTCATTCACAACTGTATAGTGGCTAAAAGAAATGTGAATCTATTAGGTAAACACTTTTCTAATATAAAAGATAGAATACCTACGGAGAAAAGACGGAATGTCGTATATGTTATTCCTTGTCATGATTGTGATCTAATGTATATAGGTGAAACACAGAGGCTACTAAAAAACAGAATAACTTCTCACAAAAGTGATTACAGAAATGGTCAAACCAATAAATGTACCTTAGTGAGACATGCCCATGAGAAACGTCATACTCTTAATTTTGAAGGTGTGTACATTCTAGCCAATGAGTCCAATTTAATCAAAAGAAAAATACACGAAATGATGGAAATTACGAAAGATCCAAGGGCTATGAATACTTGTACCGATTTACGTGGACTCAGCTCTGTTTACTCCTACTTGATTTCAAAATTTTGCGCCAATAACATAAATAATCGTACATAGGTTAGGATTGTTTTGAAGCTTGCATACATTTTGATATGAAGACACTTTTATGTTTTGAGTTCTGTTTCTTCTATGGTATCAATCGTTATATGCCCAGTGTACCACTTCTATGTTCTGTGGAATCTCGATCTCCCACCGTTTTCGAAATTTTTTAAAAAAACATTCCTTTCTTTTCCTTCAACCCCTTATCAGAGAATTAGTTGTTCTAGAAATGTGACAGTATCAAGAACCATGTAATTGTATCATCTCCACCTTTTCAATATTGTCTTAACTACTGTTTTAATGTGTAATTTTAATTGTGTATTGTATGAGCTTTTAATACCACTATGAGGAATTTTCCAACCGTGTACAGTCTGTGCCGTTTTAAATTATAATTCTCACTTGCAGAGTAAGTTCAAATTCAGTTTGTGAAATCACTGTAAACTAATATTTTGTCATTTATATTCTCACAGTTTTGAGAATGGAAATAAATAGTTCCGAAAGCTTGGACAGCAAAAAGAGTTTTCTTATTTAAGCCCCATATATCTTCGGCAGAATTCCCATTTTCTTTTAACTTTTTATATATATATATATATATAGTACGTGGAAGTACGGTAGTACTTGTTAGATAACAAAATTTTAAATGAAAATGGGAATTCTGTCGAATTTATATGGGGCTTAACAGATATTTAAATACAAGCCCTTCAGTTAAGTAGTCCTACTAGAAATGAAGATGCCCTTGCACGTGTACTTAGCTGTTAAACTGGCATCCAAAACTCATCTCCATCTGAGACAAGAAGAAATAGGCAAATTATTGAAATTTTGCGAATACTTATTCGGCAAACAACTGGACATAGTACTCAGAGGATGTGTTGGAACTGAGGACAAGGAGGATATATGAAAAAGAACTGTTCACAGTTTCAAACTAGCAATGTGCCAGAAAAGTTCAGTACTCCGAGGGCGTGTTGGAATTGTGAACAAGAGGGATACATGAAGAAGAACTATCCACAATTTCGAAATGGCCATGTACAAGAAAACCTCGAAATCCGGAAGAAAGAAAATTACGCCCAACGGAAACGTCATTATCGCTCCAATAAAGACAGCTCAGATGATATCAAGCCTGATGTTAAGAGAGAATATACCATACCTAGTTCGAAGGAGTGCAGTATCTCTAGAGAGACCAACAGTAAAAGGAGTTGCAGTAGTCCACAAAGGGGTGCAGGAAGTAGAAGGTGCTTCGGCCGCAATAGAAAAAACCGCACAAGGCAACACAGTGACAGAGGCGGTAGGCGCAATCGCAGTAGTTCACTCAATATTGAATAAAGTGAAATGTACTCTTGTAAATTGACATCTTCTTGCCACATATTATGGAGTGTAGAGGGGAGGAGAACAATCTCATATGGCTGTTTCGCTTGAAAAGTGTCCACAAAAAAGCATTAAATAACGTTTCAGAAAATGGCCAGAATGGCGCTAGTGTAGTAGAAAGTGTAAAATATTTTTGTTTCTGTTCTTAAACTTAACCTGAATCTTATCTTGACACTTGACATTAGTATTTGGTTATTTTCTGATCTTGATTGTGAAAAGCTCAAGTGATTAATAATAATGGTAAAAGTTTGTGCCATACATAAAGAACGTGTATTGTGTGTTTTTTGATGTATATTGTGTCTGAGTGTGTATTGTGTACTTTTTGATATATTGTGTCTGTATTATCCATCTTGAAAATGGCGCGTTTAGCTAGTAGCTTGTCTTTTTCATTGTTACTGTCTACTCTCTCAACTTTCGGCGTTCTCTTTGAGAAATGGTACTTTGGTACACCAGCGCCCTTTTAATTTAATGCTTTTTCGGGGCCACTTTTTTAACACAGAGATGGTGCTCCTCCCTTCTACACTCCATACCACATATCTAGACTACATGATCGCAATTCAGGACTACGTGGTGGTGAAGGTTGTTTGTCATCAAGGGATCGTGTTAGCTTGAGTTTAAGCAGATCACCTGATATAGAATGTTCACTCAAAAGAGGAAGCAGCTGTAGCTTAGTAAAAAATGTTGATGATCGAAAAGGAAGATCAGAAGCTCCACTGTGTTATGTGTGATCCTTGGGAGGCAAGAGTAAGGATTGGGACAAGGTGATGCAAGGAGTTCCTCCAGATGATATTAAAGAATGCATTGGGGTCAGGTTTGATCGGGACGATCAAAGCTAAGAAGGGGGTAATGTAACTTGGATAGTTTGTCATGTAGGTACTGCTAGCTAGCAGGTTAGCGGAAACCGAAATTATGCTCTTGGACACAAATTCAGCTAGCGCTAACTCAAGTGTCAAAGTGACAAAAGTGATGTTGACAGCCGAAATAATTTAAAGAATTTAAATCTAAAAACACTACTGTCATTAGAGTAATTGAAGATGGAAACTCAAATTTGAATTGCAATTTAGTATATGTATAAAGGAAATAGATACTTATATCAAACACGACATGTCCATAGTCAAATCAAAACGAGTATTGGACTAATAGAGGTAATAGGGAGTAATATCAAAATATATTTAGTGTTCGTGTGATTTGTGTTTAAAGATTAACGATTTCAAGAAATATTTAAACTCCGATAAGTAATCTTAGGTATAACGAATTATTTGCCTTTACATTCAATATTAGTTTGAACCGATTGAATATATTTGGATTATCCAGCTTTTTGGGAACACTCCCTTCGCTAGACAAGCATTGTACATGTTCAGCAACAGTTGTGGGTGTGTATTGCTAACCAGTTTCACAGCCTCTGCCGGAACACCATCTGGCCCAGGAGCCTTCCGGTTTTTTAGCATAGAAACCGCGTCTACGAGCTCCTCCTCTGTATAAGAGGGAACATTTGAACTGCACAAAACGACATATTCCTCTTTCCTTATTAGGTGCGTTGGGAAGAGAGTGTCCATAATATTGCTTATGGTGACAGCATCCATTGTCTTAGTGTCGCTGTTAATTACTCCAAGCCTTCGTGAGACAAGTTGATACCCTTTTCCCCAGGGATCACGATCAAGTTCCTGGCACAGCTCCTGCCAACAACGGTTCTTGCTTATACGGATGGCTTTATTCAATTGCTTCTTTGCCGCTTTATGTTCCGCCAGTTTTTCAGCTGCTTCCAAGGGACTACGAGTACGCTGGGCCCGCCGTCTAAGTATCAGGCACTTCTTTCGTAGCTGCGAAATCGCATCCGTCCACCAATATGCCTGCCGTCTACCGCGCCAAGGTCTTTTTCGTGGCATAGACCTGTCGCAAGCCCGTTGAATGAGCTTTATGGTGGCCTTGATGTAAGCCTCAACTTCGATTTCCGAGTCTGGCTGCTCAGAGTTCACCAAAGGACTAGATTCCAGGTCCCTGCTTATCGAATCGGTGAACTTGTCCTTGTTAAGTTTATCGACATTCCAGCCAAGGTAGTTGTGTGTTCTCGCCTGGTGGGCCTGTCTTTTATCCAGCAGCTTGAAGGTGATAAATTCGTGATCGCTACCAGTGTAAGTATCCATCACCCTCCAGCCTGAAGCTAGTTGGGCAAGGCTACTCGATATCAATGTTATGTCTGGTATTGATTCTCCAAAACCTGGCCTTCTGTATGTTGTCGTCGAGCCTCTATTCAAAACTAACAAATCCAGCCTTGAGACCATGTCCAGAATGAGCTTTCCTCTGGTGTTCGTTACGGGCATACCCCATTCGATGGCCCTGGCATTGAAGTCTCCGGCCACGATAAAATTGCCTGGAATACTTCGGAGGCTATCCTCCAAAGCTTCCAACCTCTCTCTGTATTCTTGTCGAAGCCTTACCCAAACGTAGCCATTTCCGGACCCATGCCCTTGAATCTGGACCCCACGTGTATCCGAGATCCAGACAGCCGCGGTGCCAAGCTGGTCGTAAAACCATAGGGGGCTCGTTTTGAAACCATATGGTTCGCTGACTATCACTATCTGGGCTTTGGTCTCATATGCCAACTGCTCTAGGATAGCGTCACCAGTTCGGCTTCTCTGCACGTTAGCCTGGATGAATTGAATCATTTGTGCTATAAACGGGCCTTCTTAGCGTCCAGGGCTTTTTTAAAAGCCACGCATACTCTTGATCCTGAAGCATGATCTTGCAACACTCCAGGAGATTCCTTGCATAATATACATGATGGTGCCGACGTGCAGTCTGCAGCTTTATGGCCTCCACGTCCACATTTCCAGCAGTTGCTGCTCCTATCGGGTCCAAGAAAGTTCTTTCTAATATGCCCATAGTCTAGACAGCGATAGTAGCGCTGCACGTCCAGTCGCTGGCGAACCCTGCAGTTGACCCAGCCCACCTTTATTTTTCCTCTCTTCAGAATCTGGGTTGCATCTTTCTCCTCTATCTGTACAATGGCCTTCCTTTGCTCCCGCTGGTTAGGTGCGAGCATAGAAATCTGAATCTCGCCAGTTATATCAGCTTCAGTTGTCAATGCATCAAGGTCAAAGATCTCCAGCCTGAGCTTCGGGGACACAGTCCGTACCACACCATAGTCCCCAATTGACTCGATTATTGCTTCCTGGAGCTTTCTCCTATCATCACATTAAGAGAATTCCAAGAGCACTCCTCCAGAGGCCGTTTTCCGGATCTGGCGTACCACTGTTCCAGATTCTTCAAGAGTGACAGTTCTCCTCATTGCACCCAACACTTCAGCGTAGGTCCTACCTTCGCTCCGTTTTATCGTTTTATCAAGACAACCTGGCCTCTAAGCTTTGGGCGTGGCTTTCTCGCTGATGAGGACCCCTTCAAGGCTTTCTCTCCTTCCTGTCCTTGGCTTTCTCCCTCTTTTTTTGCGCCCTCGACTTAACCTCTACAAAGTCAGCGGTATCCTGTGGTGTTGGTGAGGGTGCGTTTGTGCGTGGTGGTACGCGATTGGGCTTTTGCATAGTTTCGTTCCTTGAAACTTTGTACTGCTTGTGTACGAATCTTTAAGCAGGCACATATCTGTTCTAGGTTGCAGGAAAGTTTGACCATGTCATCCTGTATGGTTCTGTTTACATTTCTCTGCTTACCAACGGACTCTCTCATACTATGGAGTATCTGCTGCATTTCTTGGATCTGCTCTAACTCTGTTTCATCTAGAGCCGTGATATGAGCAAGTGGATTATCTTGTGATTCTGCGCCGCCTAGCTCTGCGTTCGTGATCGCATCGATAACATCATCAGCCGCCTGCAAGAGATGCATTGTTTGCTTTGGCTCTTGCTGTTTCTCCTCAAACTGCTGTATATTGCCACAGTTACTTCTGCGCTTCAATGCGGGGGAGCGCAAGATTTTCTTGCTCCTTGCGAATGGCTCACCTCCACTCCCTGAGCTTGTACTCGCACTTGTTGCAGTATCTGCTGTGATGGCCAAGTGGTTAACCTCCACAGCATTGCGGTCGAATGATCTCGACAACCCGGGCCCGCTTGCTCACCCCTGACGGTCGCCGGTACTGGGTGTCCGTTACCCTGCACCGTAAGTTGAACTTCTGTATCAACTTCCATGTTTGGTTTTTTGATCGGGGTTCCTTCCCCCTAGTGGATATTTACCTGTTGTTGGCTGTGACGCCACTGGCTTGTGAAGCCACGTTACCAGACCGCCCCACGTGGAGGACACAGGAGGAATCCACAACCTCGCGGTCTATTATTATTATTATTATTTTGTTGGATATCTCTGCTGTAGCAGGTAAGTATATTTTAGGTACGGCCTCCTAGAAGGCAAGTATCTGAAATTATTCTATTTTTTTTTCTTTTAGATTTGGACGTTCAAGGCCTTCCGAGCTAAGTGACATGTTCCCAGAATCGCTAGTTTTTGGAGTGTGACGAAAATCTTCTGTGGTAAGTGTATTTGCTCAATATACTTTTCAAGTTTCATCGGTATTTCCCCTGTTGCCCCTATAATTAGCGGAATTACTATGACCTTCCTCTGTTGCCATATAGTTTTCAATTCTGCCGCTAAAGGAAGGTATTTACGAATTTTCTCTTCTTGCTTCTCTTTAATGTTATGTGGGGCAGGTACTGCTATGTCAATCAAGTAGGTAGTTTTTTCTTTCTTGTCCTTTAACACGATATCTGGTCTGTTGTTATCCACAGGGTGGTCTGTGTGTTTTATTCCAATAGATTTTGATATATTTATTATTATTATTATTATTATTATTATTATTATTATTATTATTATTATTATTATTATTATTATTATTATTATTATTATTATTATTATTATTATTATTATTATTATTATTATTATTATTATTATTATTATTATTATTATTATTATTATTATTATTATTATTATTATTATTATTATTATTATTATTATTATTATTATTATTATTATTATTATTATTATTATTATTATTATTATTATTATTATTATTATTATTATTATTATTATTATTATTATTATTATTATTATTATTATTATTATTATTATTATTATTATTATTATTATTATTATTATTATTATTATTATTATTATTATTATTATTATTATTATTATTATTATTATTATTATTATTATTATTATTATTATTATTATTATTATCCGATTACCACATAGTTTTCTTGCTATGGTTTCACTGATTCAGGAATCACTGAATTCACACCGTGAGGAAAACCCCTCTTATTGGATATAGATTATAGTACTTTGCGTACTATGTGTGCATTACTCATCACTTTTTTTTGAGGGTCAGTATGTTTTGTTTTCCTGGGACTTCTTTGAGGGCTTCGCTTGTAGAATTGGAGATGAGTCCCTTGGTACCGATTACTGCTGGTACTACTGTCGTCTTCATATTCCAGAGTCGCTGTGTTTCTAGGCTACTGCTATGTTTATTTTCTTTTGTTTGATGATAATGTCCGGCTTCTTTGCTGTTATGGCTCGATCTGTTTTGACATGGGTATCCCATATAATAGTTACGTCCTGGCTATCTATTAGCGGATCAGGTGAGTTTTCGTACCATTTATCTTTCTATAAAAGAGATATACACCTACGTTCGGAGTTCGTCGGTCAATACGTTTTTTTTGACCATGTATTTGACATAGAACAGAATACTAAACATTGTATATAGATATACAAACGTAAATACGAAATGTCAAAATCGTAAACTAATTTTCGTTTATTGGCTTCTTACACGTCAGAATTTAAAAATCTCAAAATATTCTTACTTAAACTAGATAACAACTCAAGTAATCTTCTCATAAACCTTTGGTATACCTAAACTTGAAATTTAGTTCAAGGGCAAGCGCTACATATTAGCAGAAATACTACTACTACTACTCATGTTAGTTTTCCATTGCTTTTGACAATGTAACTCTGTGGAATATCTTCATGGCATTTACCGGAATGAAACAGAATCTCATGCATGTCAGTTCAGACGCGCTAACCACCACGCCATAGGGGAATTTGAGCATGAACGATGATAAATCATTTGTTAACAAAACCACTTTCTTTTGAATAACTATGATTATTTTATGTTTCTTCATTTTAAACTTAATCATTGGAGCCTTGCTCCTATCTATTTTTTAATAAATAAATTTATGAAAAAGTGTCTTAATCTTAAAATGTTCATGTTTCATTAATTCTTTGAATGTTACCTAGTGTTAGTTCTTTGAACAATTGCATTTATATGTGAATTATTTTAAATTCATTAATCAAAGGATGATTCTCGCAAAGTTAAACTTTATTGTAAAATCAGAATAAAAGAAAAACTAAATGGAAAGATTGTACATTTATAATTTCATTGAGAGAGTCTCCTACAATTGGGAATTCCATAGCCCAGAAACTTCCAATTCAACTTCTTGCAAGCTTAAGGTAAGGTAATAGGTTACATTGATTTGATAGAAAACTATCTCGATGAAAATGAAAAATACCTACTCCTAGCCGCAAGGATTTGAAGTACCTATTATCTTATATGTAATGGAAAATAGAGAGGAAATAAAGTGTATAAAAATACTTCTCTCAATTTTTCTCTTTCTTGCAATATTTCATAACTGATCAATTTAGAAGTGTATATAGATTTTGAAGCCCACTTTCTGAAGCTTATTCCATAGCCCAACTGAATACGAAATAATATTTCAACTTTGGAGAAATAGAAAGGAGGTCGCTTACGTACTGTCTCAAAGTCCGTCGTGTGCTGCTGAGATGTGAAGAATAGAATTTTGCAGCGTATTCGATTTTGCTGCTAAGAAGGCAAAATGAAATTATTAATAGAAACGAGAAAACGGCGTTACTACTGCAGTCTTTATCCATCGACGGAGCGGTGAAAATGCAATGAATAAAAAATATAATTATTCGATATCTACAAGGATAATCCGTAGTCAGCGAAATAGTGAGTTTTACAAAATATGTAGAGCTCATTACTCTGAAGAAAAACATCTTAGAAAAATTTTAAGCTGAAAATTATAGGAATCAGTAAAAAAAACATTTACATATGACTGCACGCTGACCATGTTAAACCTACTCCATCGACCATACTAGGTTTGATTGACTGATTCCTATAACAAAAATTCTCCGCAATATTTTTTTTTCTGGGTGGTACTCAAAGGTTTAACTACAAAACAGAGTAATCAGACACAATAACATGTATAAGAATAAAGAAAAGCGATAATTTTTTGTGCTTTATAAATGTTGAGAAAGGAAAATATAATAACGCATAGATGGCGAACAAACAATTATTTGGATAGAATCCTTTGCTAGCGTACAAAAAAAGATCCTATACAGCTCAGTTCGCGTGTTTGAAATGAATCTTCAATGATTCCATAAGGAAGAGAGAGAAAGACTTTTAAGTTATAGATATGACGAAGGTGTAGAATATAAATTTGATACACTTTTTATTTTTGTATTATAGCTTACACCTATATATGCAGGGTGTTTCATTAATAATGGGAAATAATTAAAATGGAGAATCTTTGGTTCAAGATAATAAGCTTTAACCCAATTCACTTAGATAAAATGTGTCTCCTGTCTGAGTTACAGGGTGTTTTATTTAATTATTTCAAAATGATTTTTCCCCATTACTTTTGAACCGTTTGACTAATCTTTATCATGTTTGGCAAGAAGTGTAGACACTGCAAACCTTAATAAACTATGGTAAATAGACGTTTCTGGCTACTACCAGAGGCCCAGGACAGAGGCAAGTGTAATGTTAACACTTCCAAAATTCTACGCCACTGGCGGAATTATCATTTTAGCAAATTGTTTTTAATTCTCCAATACTTTCTGGGTAAATAACATACTCTTCCTTCGTAACGATGAAATCAGTTTTTTCGAGACATTTAAAGTTGAACCTAACGCTGCATAATTTTAACGTTTATTTATCACGGCGATATATTTGGGTAATAGGTTTGCATTTATTACGCAAATGAAACTTGATTTTTTTAAGTTTAATAATAAGATTAAGATACAATTTTACTCATACGTAGATAATTATGAAAAAGTATTTTTCAAATTTTTGATACAATAATTAATATGAACAAAATTTAAAACTAATTGTTTCGGTCTAGTCCTGTTAGTTGTTGATTTCAACTGTCACCAAAGATTTTGATTATAATAAAATTTGAAAAGCTCAAGTAAAAATGCCCCGCCATAACAATTTTACTAATCGTGAAATGCCTGATATGATTTCTGTTTATGTACAAAATTATTATACTTGTCTTACTGCTGCTCGAAGATATTGGGAAATGTATTCAAAGTGAGCTCAACCAGGTCGCAAGACCTTTTTAATAGATTAGGAGATACTGGACAATTTAGGCCCAAAAATGATGTGGACGACCTAAAAACGACATTTTAGTGCGGATCGCTGTTAATTCTGAACTAAGAACTCGGGGTTAGCAGCAATGACTGGAGTAAGCCATTCCTCAGTTTTTCGCTTACTGAAAAAAGAAAACTTAGACCTTACCACTTTACACCTGCAATACAATAGACCTCAAGGTTGCAGTGCAATGAAAATCCCTAAAATCTACAATCTACCACTTTACACCTGTACAAAACTTATTACCTACAGATTATCCTTTAAGATTACATTTTGCTCTGTGGATATTTAATAGGAAAAATGTAAATCGTTGTTTTATTAAAAACATTATTATTATCTACTGACGAGGCCAATTCTACCCGTAGAGGAGTTTTCAACTGGGATATTGAAAATCCGCATCTATTCCGACAATCACATTTTCAACATGAATTTAAGGTTAATGTATGGTGCAGTATAGTTGGAGATAGTTTGTTGAGTCCTTGTGAATTACCAGCATATTTGAATGATAACTAGAGTTTCTACAAACTAGACTTTTCGACGAACTAAAGGGATTGCCACTTGACCCAAGAAGAGACATACGGTTCATGCAGGATGCAGCACCATTATCCTTTAATAGTAAGGAACTACCTAGATCAGCAATTTCCTCATCGTTAGATTGGCAGAGGTAGTAAATTATCATGACCGCCTAGAATTCCCGAAGGGGCTCCCTTAGATTTCTATTCCTGGGGGCATATGAAAACATTGTTATATTCGCAAGAAATAAATAATCGTCAAGATCTATGGCACCAAATAGTAAATTCCGCTAATTTTATTGCTAATCATCCCAACATATTTCTTAGAGTTAGAATATCGTTTAGTTAAAAAAATGCTAAATTTATTGTGGTAAATGTTTCATTTGCGTAATAAATGCAAACCTATTACCCAAAAATATCGCCATGATCAATACACATTAAAACTGTGCAGCGTTATGTTCAACTTTAAATACCTCGAAAAATAATGACTTTATCGTTACGAAGGAAGAGTATGTTATTTACACAAAAAGTATTGGAGAATGAGAAATGTGCTAAAATGACAATTCCGCCAGTGGAATATAATTTTGAAATAATTTGAAAATAATTCTTATTTGAAGAGAATAAAATGTAGTTAATTATGTTTCCGAACAACCCTTACAAAGGGGTGTAAGTTCGCATGGAAATTCCTTTATTTTTAAAGTTTTCGACTCCAAACATAATATACCGTTTAATAAAATTAATTAGGGATTATTTTTTATATTTAGAAATTACCCTTATTAAGTGAGAAAATAGAGGTTGCAAGTTTATGTGAAACTTCGTCAATTTTAGTGAAAGCGAAAGGTCACTCACTCACACATCACGAAATCTTAGAGACTACAAGTGCTAGAAGTCTCAAGTTTTACATGGGAGTTCCTTGTGTTAAATATATGTTCTGAATTCTAAATGGAGTAAATTTCAGGATGAAATGGAATCAATTGATAGATAAGCAGTAACAAGGACTCATTCATAGCCAAATTCACGTTGAAGATACCACCAAGAATCAATGACATTTAATCAGCCTTACCGAGAGCGGCAGCAGCATTATGACTGTATACACACTCGGAATAAAATTTTCGCAAATGGGTTTATCATATATGTTAAATATAGTTAGAAGGAGAGATCATTTCCGGTGAGGAGGTCAAGTATTCAATTACAGAATCATAACCCTTCTTCTTTCGAATGACTGATTCACTAGGCGCCACTCACTTTCACATGCCTGGGCTTGACGCTTAAGTTGAAAATAATAACCACTGCAGGTGCTTCTAACTTTTCATTCTGTATCATTATATGCGAGAAATTATGTTCGCATATGAATGTTGGAAGATTATGATTAGGTCCATTCGTTATTCTTTGTTAACTAAGCGCTATAAATAAAATACCAAATCTTCTCCAAAATACATTTATCTAGACAGATAATCAAATTCCTATTTTGGCATTTGGTTTCAAGAAGAGACTGCTAACGACAAGAATTTGAAAGATCTACACATATCTTCATGAATCAAGGGACAAAATTGTCTATTTGTGTTTGGAAACTCCTCCAAATGTACTCAGATAGACAAGAATAATCTCTGACTCTCTGATTTGTTTGTACAAAAAACTAGCTTATTTTAACATTTGTTTAATTAGATTTGAATTCAACAACGGAAATATACCCGTGTGGGGTTGCTTGTCCTTCATTGGGTGCTTCCTTAGGTAGTGGATAGGGGAACGCCTACTAGATATGGATGGTACCGAGGTAATCAAATACTCGGGGCAGACCTAAACTAGTACCTAGGATGCGTCGGTCTTCATGTTAGAAGCGGTAGTCCGAAAGCGTCTGTTCTTCACGTAGAAGCTGCTGAACATATAGTCAGGAAGGCAATGGGAAATTACCTGACTACCTGCAAATCAAGTAACGGCCCTCAGTCCTGGATACCCCTTAAGTGGGAAGAGTGTACTTCGAATTATCCGGTCTTCCAATGATGTTAGAAATAAGACAAGAAAAAATAATTGATACGTTGAATGTACAAAGTATGTACCATGCTGGAAAAGCGGGATGCAGCGAGACAAAATGGCCAAACTCAGGCCACTGCATCATAAATGAGTACCAACTATATTTCTTCGGAAAAGCGAAAAATATAGTAAAGGAAGAGAAACGACTCCAGGTTGACATATTGGGATGCAGCGAGACAATATGTCCAAACTCAGGCCACTGCATCATAAATGAGTACCAACTATATTTCTCCGGAGAAAACACTAATAAAAACAAGACTCCCGTGCAAAAGGAAAAACTAGTAACTCAATTTTTAGCCAAATTTTGTTTTGTAATGCATGTTAATCTGCTAGCTTATTCCTCTATATAGATATCAAAAAATTAGTGATATGTTCAAAAATAACCACAAAATCACTTTTGGAATTTCCTAGTAAGTGTAAAATATTATAAGTAAACAACGGTAAAATATAGCAACACTACATTACAAAGGAAGAAACCAGCATATTTATTTTGCTAATGTAGTTTGTAAGGGTTTATTCTTCTTTAGGAGGGAAAAAGATAACAAAACTATTTGATTTATTCCGTTGGTATACGCTAATATAATATTTTCTATATTGCAAAGGAAAAACATATCTCGTTATCTTACTATTTTATTATCAAGACACATTGTATTCATTTATAATGGAAAAACTCAAGCAATAATAGTTTGCTAGTTATTTCCAATGCATTATAACACTTTTATGAATTCAAGCCGAATTATACTATGTTTTTCCAGTGTAAATGATTCTGAATGGTTTTCGCGGGATAATTGACAACTCAGGAATAAACAAACAAATCAACAAAAACAGTCAGTTCAGTATGTGGTTAATTTTTTGGGTACTTAAATCGGGTAATACGAAGAAAAACAATAATAAAAGTGCGAAATTGTCAAAGAGGGTAACGTATTTAGTTGAGTTGGCTATGAAATCAAAAATAGAATCTTATAATAATAACCAAAGTACTAGTGGGGACACAAATAATAGATCACATTAATTCATTTAACCAACAAGTTTCCCATTACAAACTTGCTGCATGCTCCAAACAGGCGATATCTACATTCAGATATAGGTACAGACATGTGGAATGATTTCTGTGAGAAAATAGAAACTGTGTCCTATGAGAAGTACCGACACCAAGTTCATTTAGAAAATTGGGTTTGATCAACTCAATCAGGATGATTGGAACATATGTGTTTTACAAAAAGAACATGCAAAAGTTTACGATAATTCGGGAAATGCAAATTGTAATGAAGCGTGTTTTTCTTGTATTGGTTTTATTGTACATCATGAACTCTAATAACAAGCAAGAGCGGCATATCAAGAAGACCGCAATGTGGTGTATGGTCAAATTTGGAAAGCACTGCAAGAAAGATGTAATGTTTATGACATTCATGACCTGAATGAAATAATAATAAGACGCTTTTGTTGAACTTTGAGAACTTTTACGAATTTAGAGAGTGTAGTAGGCAAAGAAGATCAAAAAATAGCAGCTCGGAAAATTTAAATTTTTTAAACAACACTAAAGTTGCTCATTTCCAAAAAAAATTAAATAAAATTTTAATTGATCATTTTACTGTTAGAGATGAAAAAATTTGGTTAGGTCTTATTAAACGATATATTGGTTTATGTAATAGACAAATTTGGAAGAAAACATTACCTATTGGAATATTTAAAAAACTTGAGACAAACATTCAAACATTTTAGAAATAAGTTTAGTGGAGGGATATAGCATTGAGTATTGTAAGTCGAGTTCAGGCGGGTATCATATGTAACCATGTTCATATTGACTTGGAGGCATTTTTGTCCGATTGTCTTTCTTTAATAAAGAAATATAAATCAAAATTCTGATTAAAATTAACATAAACTTTTGCCGTGAATTCATAATGAAAGCTAGAGATGAAGATATGTTTGATGCAACCTCAATTATCGCAAATTGTTCATAGCGCCAATCATATTCCACAATCTATCAAGTAATGACAGTCACTTAATGATTGAACAATTTAGTAAAAAGGGACGCATGACCATACTGCCAAATAATAAATAATAAGGAAAAATATATTTCATTTAATATTGATGGTGATAAAACAGACATAAAATTTAGATTCATCGACTCTTTCCGCTTTCTCGGCACGTCCTTAGACAAATTAGCTTCAATAATAAATGACAAGATTTGAAAATTATTATGAAACGCGAGTTCACTCAATTGAATGAAGAGGCATCCACTTTTTTCACTAAAATAGAAGTATTCCCCTGATTATATTAATTGTTTCGAAAGACTTGATGAAACTGCATTACCTGCGAAAGAATGCTTCTACAATAAACTCAACGACGAACATTTATCTGACCAGTATGCTCAAGTTCAAAACATATGGAAAGATTGAATATTTTTGATTTGGGCACAAACTCTGAAGGCAGACGTACTGTTGTTGGATGACGTGTAAGAAAATTTTCCGATCCAGCTTGGTACTATACCATGCCTGGATACACATGGGACGCGATGTTATAGTTCAAACAATGTAAACTGAAATTATTGAATGATGTGGATAAGATCATGTTTACAGAAAAGGCGATACGTGGCGGTATTTCGGTTTGTTGCGGCAGATATTCGCAAGACAAAAACAAATACATGCCGGAATATGATTGCACAAAACCATCGAATTATTTAATGTATTTAGATGTAAATAACTTATATGGGTGGGCAATGTCAGAATTTTTACCTTACGGCGGGTTTTCGTGGGTCAATGATGTTGAAAATTTTAATGTAACATCTGTCGCAAATGATGCACCTGAGGGATACATTTTAAAAGTGGATCTGGAATATCCTTGCGACTTACATCATCAACATAAAGATTTTCCATTTGCTGCTGAACACCGCATACCACCAGGTTCAAAATTACCAAAATTAATGACAACTCTTTACAACAAAAAATAATATGTAATTCACTACAGAAACTTGAAACAATGTTTGGCCAACGGGTTAAAAGTAACCAAAATACATAAAATTTTTAAATTCAAGCAATCGGCGTGGCTGCGATCCTATATTGCCCTGAGGAGCGCAGCCACAAACGAATTTAAAAAAATAATTGTTTATATTAATGAATAATGCTATATTTGGTAATACCATGGAAAATATCAAGAAACATAGAATTGTAAAGCTTGTAAGATCATGGGAGGCCGCTACGGAGCTAAAAATTTAATATCAAGTCCATAATTTCGAAATCGAACAATTTTCAATGAAAACTTGGTAGCTATAGACTTTCAGAAAGCCAAACTTGTATTGTATTGTACAATTTTCATTATGGATTCATGATACTGGAAATGGGTGCTGAAAAATTTAAACTGCTGTAGGTATATGGATACAGATAGCTTCATTTATGAATTAAAGTGTAATGATGCATACGAAGAAGTTATAAGGGCTATTTTTGCCAAATTTGACAAATTAGATCATAATGTTGATAAAGTCTATAAAATTCCTTTGGCCAACAAGAAAACGCTGAGTTTGTTGAAGGACGAAGCAAACGGTAAAATAATCACTCATTTTATTGGTTTACGCTCGAAAATGTATACATATATAGTGCTAGGAGGTAAAGAAATCAAAAAATCTTAAGGTATCGAATACAACATTGTGAAAAATAAAATTGTTTCCGAAGACTATTAAAATTGCTTGAAGGAATTTAATGAGAGGTCGATAAAAGATCATTCCATGATTAGAATTAACATCAATTTTTGCGGTCAATTCATAAAGAAGTCGAAAGATAATGATATTTTTTATTTAAAATACATCAACACAAAAAAATCAATTGTGGATGTCTCGACGGACCTAAAGTAAAGATTCACAAACTTTAAATGGGAAATGACTTATCCTTCATTAGACTTTCAAAAGAAATTTTCAGTAAACATGCATGTTTGAATATACAAAGTTATGATACATCTGGCTTTTATTGGTCCATCTTTAGTGCTTTATACCCTACCAATAAAAAAACGCGAACTTCTTCATATCCACACTTCACAAATGTTCAGATAACTGAAGATTTAGATGATGCCATGCCATTAAATCAAATTTCAAAATTTTAAAAACAAATAATGTATATGCATAAGAAATTAATGTGGCCAAGGAGAAATCATTTTGTACTGTAGTGCCAGATAAGTTAACAAAAAATAAATTAGACAGGCATGTAGATTTATCATTAATGATTAATTATTAATGATTACGATGTTTTGCCCATCGATGACGACGATGAAACTGAAGAAATTAAATATCATTATTGTCTCATCCAAAATTTGTCTCGATTACTATCAAACCAGGTAAATAAACGCCATCATAAAATGTATATGTGATAGGTGTTTGAATTATTTTTCTTCTAAAAAAAATTACATAAAGCTTGAAACACTTTGCTCTCAACTAAATCATTGTAAAATATCTCAGTTATTTTCAGAAAACAAAGACGAAATTGAAGTTAAATCTCTAAAGCCAATATTATAAAATAAATACCTTGAACACCTGAAACACTTCGAAGTAATATCTTAAGAACTTTTTCCGCTACACATTTCAGCTGAAAAATATATTTCTAGAAGTTTATGTCATTGTTCTAAATTCTATGAACGCGAATCGTATGTATTGAGAAGGTTGACGTTCCAATTTAAAGTTGATGATCAATGCGACGGGGGTACATGAAAAAGTTTTCAGTTTGAAGCTTACATCCGGAATACGTTTTGCTCTAGGCATTATAATTTTAACATAAAATTCTTATTGAGCTTTGTGTCTAAGATATATGTTTTGTTTTATTTTAATAAAAATATCAGTCTTCTGTACAAATGATCAGTAAGTATGTGAATTAAACAGAGGCAGTCAAAAGAGACTAGAATTTAAAAGATATTCATGAATAACGAATCCAAATCCGATAAAATCGCTCTAAAATGTCTTAATATATTTCAGAGACATTTTAATAATAGAATTTGTAAATTTTAAATACCCTCACATGTTTGGTAAGAGCTAGTAGATTTTTATGTATTTATACTTATGAAATAATTATTATAGCATCCTGATGAAGGCATGCATTATGTCGAAACGTTGATGTTAAATATCCACTTTTTTCTGTTTCTCCCGTTATTAGCAATACAAGTAACCCTGTTATTTGATCAAGGTGTCCACGATCTCGTGGGATATTACCATACATGACATAGTAGAATTCAGTGAATCTACTTATTCAAACAGTGTTTTGCCAAAATATGAATTGTATTCAAGAGATATTTAGATATATGTCTTCTATGGGAACTTCATATTTAAAATGAAAAATTAAAGATAATGTTTTACAGGTTGTGTTGAATTTTTATGCCAAACATTTTGAGATTCTTAAATTCTGATGTTAAGAAGTCAATAAACGAAAATTAGGTTATGATCTTGACATTTCGTAAGTACGTTTGTATCACATAATTCTGTATACCTATAATTTGATCCTTGAATTTTGAAACTCAATATGAGGATTGCGAGCTTAGTACGCATGCGCGAAAGGGGAGGTGGCTTGGAGTCACATCAGATGCTATCCATGGTAATATCACAGCTTACCAATGGCATAGCCAATAATGTATAAAGGGAGGATGACTAGCTCTGTATCCTGTTCTATAAGCAGAAGTGGCTGAAATAACTTCCCGTGATATGTAGTCAATTTGGTATGTTGCGCAGTATTGTTGTATTTAAGCTTCCTTCGCCCATACTACATAAGGATGCGCTGCGTGATTTTGCACAACATACCGAAATGACTTAGGATAACCCTATGTTTTTTGTGCTACTCCCACTACTCGTGTTACTCGTCCTCCCTATATTTGTTCATGGGCATAGCTTACCAAATAAACTGTGCCAATGGTAAGCTTAGTAACATAATGACATGTCCCTCCTCTCAGCCAAAAAAGTTCGTGACGCATGCGCATATCGCCAGCTATCCCCAGGTCTTTGGCTTCATTTTTGCGTATTTTTTCCACAATGCTAGCCGTATAGAAGTTTAAGTATATGGTTTGTATATCTATATATCAAGTTTATATTAAGTTCTATGTCAAATACCTGGTCATATTGACGTTCATTTGAATGAATCTTCATCAGTGACGTTTTACCGCTCAAAGTAACCTCTAAAACTTATATTGATTCATGATTTTAATTATGATGCACACAAAAAAAGAGCATTTACATTGCGTTCATAAAGTATGGAAACGCTTCAATAACTTCTAAAATATTAGTATATAGTGAAAAAGCTCTGATAGGTCGATTTTTGATTTTGATTTTCTACTTTTTTATGGAAAAAGCAAACATCATTTTATCCCCTCCACCTTCCAAATTATGATATCATCATTAATTCTTTTAAATGGGAAGGCCATAGTTTTATATTATAAACGGCAAACTGGCAATTTTCTGAGCTCAAAAATACCAAATACATGGGTATTAACATAAAAATATATGAAATACAGGGTGCTAAGAAATTAATATATTTTCATTTGCTGCTCAATAACTCAAATAATAACAATAATATTAATTAGCAGTGGTAACTAAGAACTTATTAATAATTGCTAAGCACTCCGATTCAAAAGCATACTTGTTTTTATGCAGTTTGTATAAAATTGAAAGCAGCAAATAAAAATATATTAATTTTCAGCACCCTGTATTTAATATTTCTTTTATGTTAATACCCATGTATTTGGTATTTTTGAACACAGAAAATTGCCATTTTTTCGTTTATAATATAAAATTATGGCATTCCTATTCAAAAAAATTAACGATGACGTCATATTTTAGAAAGTGGAGGGGATAAAATGATGCTGTTTGCATATAAAATAAGAAAATCATAAACAAAAATCGACCTGTCAAAGCTTTTTCTCTATATGATAATATTTTCTTAGCTATTGATTCCATACTTTATGAACGCACTATATATAAATATCACTTGAATAAAATTCATATTTTGGCTATACACTGTTTGAATGAGTAGATTCACTGAATTCTCCTATGTCGTGTATGATAATATCCCACAAGATCGCTGCCACCTTGATCAAATAACAGGGTTGCTTATATTGCCAATATCTGTATATATAAGACATGTCATAAGTCTCTTATTTCCGTCTCTGTCAAGATTATTTTTTGATTGCCATAATCTGCCAGAAACAGGCGGGAACATTTAAATATTATGTTGAAGGTATAGTTAAGCTTCATTAAACACACATATATATATATATAAATGAAAATATGTTCTTGGGGATGCAGTCATATATTAAATTAAATTCTTTGATTGAAGCCAAGCTTTCGAGAATGTTTATTCTCTTCTTCAGGGCAAAAATCGTGAATTTAGAATAAATTAACCAAAAACAGGAAAGATTTCATAGCCATCAATTAATTAATTTTTATTTATTATAAAACCAGTCAAGAATACAAAATCAATATATATATATATATATATATAGTAGGTGGAAGTACCGCAGTACGTGTTAAATAACAAAGTGTTAAAAGAAAATGGGAATTCTGCCGAACTTATATGGAGCTTAAATAAGAAAACTCTTTTTGCTGTCCAAGCTTTCGGAACTATTTATTTCCATTCTCAAGGCTATAAAAATATAAATGAAAAAATATTAGTTTGGAGTGATTTCACAAACTGAATTTGAACTTACTCTGCAAGTGAGGATTATAATTTAAAACGGTACAGACTGTACACGGTTGGAAAATTCCTCATAGTAGTATTAAAAGCTTATACAATACACAATTAAAATTACACATTAAATTAGTAGTTAAGACAATATTTAAAAGGTTGAAGGAGAAGAAAGGAATGTACAGGAAAATATTTAAACAGTTTTTTTAATTTTTTTTTTCGAAAACTGGGTGGGAGATCAAGATTCCACAGAACATAGAAGTGGTACACTGGGCATATAACGATTGATACCATAGAAGAGACAGAACTCAAAACATAAAAGTGTATTCATATCAAAATGTATGCAAACTTCAAAACAATCCTAACATATGTACGATTATTTACGTTATTGGCGGAAAATTTTGAAATCAAGTAGGAGTAAACAGAGCTGAGTCCACGTAAATCGGTACAAGTATTCATAGCCCTCGGATCTTTCGTAATTTCTATCATTTCGTGTATTTTTCTTTTGATTAAATTGGACTCATTGGCTAGAATGTACACACCTTCAAAATTAGGAGTATGACGTTTCTCATGGGCATGTCTCGCTAAGGTACATTTATTGGTTTGACCATTTCTGTAATCACTTTTGTGAGAAGTTATTCTGTTTTTTAGTTGCCTCTGTATTTCACCTATATACACTAGATCACAATCATGACAAGGAATAACATATACAACATTCCGTCTTTTCTCCATAGGTATTCTATCTTTTATATTAGAAAAGTGTTTACAATCTGGACGATTGTCTATGTCTATGTCTATGTCCATCTATAGACAATCGTTCAGATTCTTCCACAAATCACCCGTCACAAAGACAACAGGGACAAATATGTTATTTTTCCACTCCTTGGATCAAAAACCTCACTCCAAAACTAACTAATATCATCAAGGACGTCATTCACAACTGTATAGTGGCTAAAAGAAATGTGAATCTATTAGGTAAACACTTTTCTAATATAAAAGATAGAATACCTACGGAGAAAAGACGGAATGTCGTATATGTTATTCCTTGTCATGATTGTGATCTAATGTATATAGGTGAAACACAGAGGCTACTAAAAAACAGAATAACTTCTCACAAAAGTGATTACAGAAATGGTCAAACCAATAAATGTACCTTAGTGAGACATGCCCATGAGAAACGTCATACCCTTAATTTTGAAGGTGTGTACATTCTAGCCAATGAGTCCAATTTAATCAAAAGAAAAATACACGAAATGATGGAAATTACGAAAGATCCAAGGGCTATGAATACTTGTACCGATTTACGTGGACTCAGCTCTGTTTACTCCTACTTGATTTCAAAATTTTGCGCCAATAACATAAATAATCGTACATAGGTTAGGATTGTTTTGAAGCTTGCATACATTTTGATATGAAGACACTTTTATGTTTTGAGTTCTGTTTCTTCTATGGTATCAATCGTTATATGCCCAGTGTACCACTTCTATGTTCTGTGGAATCTCGATCTCCCACCGTTTTCGAAATTTTTTAAAAAAACATTCCTTTCTTTTCCTTCAACCCCTTATCAGAGAATTAGTTGTTCTAGAAATGTGACAGTATCAAGAACCATGTAATTGTATCATCTCCACCTTTTCAATATTGTCTTAACTACTGTTTTAATGTGTAATTTTAATTGTGTATTGTATGAGCTTTTACAGTGTACAGTCTGTGCCGTTTTAAATTATAATTCTCACTTGCAGAGTAAGTTCAAATTCAGTTTGTGAAATCACTGTAAACTAATATTTTGTCATTTATATTCTTATAGTCTTGAGAATGGAAATAAATAGTTCCGAAAGCTTGGACAGCAAAAAGAGTTTTCTTATTTAAGCCCCATATATCTTCGGCAGAATTCCCATTTTCTTTTAACTTTTTATATATATATATATATATATATATATATATATATATATATATATATATATAGTACGTGGAAGTACGGTAGTACTTGTTAGATAACAAAATTTTAAATGAAAATGGGAATTCTGTCGAATTTATATGGGGCTTAACAGATATTTAAATACAAGCCCTTCAGTTAAGTAGTCCTACTAGAAATGAAGATGCCCTTGCACGTGTACTTAGCTGTTAAACTGGCATCCAAAACTCATCTCCATCTGAGACAAGAAGAAATAGGCAAATTATTGAAATTTTACGAATACTTATTCGGCAAACAACTGGACATAGTACTCAGAGGATGTGTTGGAACTGAGGACAAGGAGGATATATGAAAAAGAACTGTTCACAGTTTCAAACTAGCAATGTGCCAGAAAAGTTCAGTACTCCGAGGGCGTGTTGGAATTGTGAACAAGAAGGATACATGAAGAAGAACTATCCACAATTTCGAAATGGCCATGTACAAGAAAACCTCGAAATCCGGAAGAAAGAAAATTACGCCCAACGGAAACGTCATTATCGCTCCAATAAAGACAGCTCAGATGATATCAAGCCTGATGTTAAGAGAGAATATACCATACCTAGTTCGAAGGAGTGCAGTATCTCTAGAGAGACCAACAGTAAAAGGAGTTGCAGTAGTCCACAAAGGGGTGCAGGAAGTAGAAGGTGCTTCGGCCGCAATAGAAAAAACTGCACAAGGCAACACAGTGACAGAGGCGGTAGGCGCAATCGCAGTAGTTCACTCAATATTGAATAAAGTGAAATGTACTGTCGTAAATTGACATCTTCTTGCCACATATTATGGAGTGTAGAGGGGAGGAGAACAATCTCATATGGCTGTTTCGCTTGAAAAGTGTCCACAAAAAAGCATTAAATAACGTTTCAGAAAATGGCCAGAATGGCGCTAGTGTAGTAGAAAGTGTAAAATATTTTTGTTTCTGTTCTTAAACTTAACCTGAATCTTATCTTGACACTTGACATTAGTATTTGGTTATTTTCTGATCTTGATTGTGAAAAGCTCAAGTGATTAATAATAATGGTAAAAGTTTGTGCCATACATAAAGAACGTGTATTGTGTGTTTTTTGATGTATATTGTGTCTGAGTGTGTATTGTGTACTTTTTGATATATTGTGTCTGTATTATCCATCTTGAAAATGGCGCGTTTAGCTAGTAGCTTGTCTTTTTCATTGTTACTGTCTACTCTCTCAACTTTCGGCGTTCTCTTTGAGAAATGGTACTTTGGTACACCAGCGCCCTTTTAATTTAATGCTTTTTCGGGGCCACTTTTTTAACACAGAGATGGTGCTCCTCCCTTCTACACTCCATACCACATATCTAGACTACATGATCGCAATTCAGGACTACGTGGTGGTGAAGGTTGTTTGTCATCAAGGGATCGTGTTAGCTTGAGTTTAAGCAGATCACCTGATATAGAATGTTCACTCAAAAGAGGAAGCAGCTGTAGCTTAGTAAAAAATGTTGATGATCGAAAAGGAAGATCAGAAGCTCCACTGTGTTATGTGTGATCCTTGGGAGGCAAGAGTAAGGATTGGGACAAGGTGATGCAAGGAGTTCCTCCAGATGATATTAAAGAATGCATTGGGGTCAGGTTTGATCGGGACGATCAAAGCTAAGAAGGGGGTAATGTAACTTGGATAGTTTGTCATGTAGGTACTGCTAGCTAGCAGGTTAGCGGAAACCGAAATTATGCTCTTGGACACAAATTCAGCTAGCGCTAACTCAAGTGTCAAAGTGACAAAAGTGATGTTGACAGCCGAAATAATTTAAAGAATTTAAATCTAAAAACACTACTGTCATTAGAGTAATTGAAGATGGAAACTCAAATTGGAATTGCAATTTAGTATATGTATAAAGGAAATAGATACTTATATCAAACACGACATGTCCATAGTCAAATCAAAACGAGTATTGGACTAATAGAGGTAATAGGGAGTAATATCAAAATATATTTAGTGTTCGTGTGATTTGTGTTTAAAGATTAACGATTTCAAGAAATATTTAAACTCCGATAAGTAATCTTAGGTATAACGAATTATTTGCCTTTACATTCAATATTAGTTTGAACCGATTGAATATATTTGGATTATCAGTAAGTATTGAATATATGAATATATATGTATATATATGTAAGAATAACTCATTGTTCTCATTAATATTTGCAGATACGGTCGAAGTTAAATATACTCACATCAAAAAGTAGAGTAACACCATATTTCAATTATTATCTATGGAAGTTTAATTTTGAGAATATTTAGTTGTATTCAGTATCTAATATTTACGTCTCTGTATCTAATAATTACTTAGAAATAGTACCTACTTTATTTCAATTCAGTTCATTTGGTGAAATGGGAAATTGCTCACTGCAGTGTATAATATCTCTGATACTATATAAGTACTTGTTCTTGCTGCAAAGTTTACATAACAGCAGGTACATTCAAATTCAAATAATCTGGCAATGTCTGTCAAAGTATTTAGTGTGAAGATAGTTTATATTAAAATTATTTTGCTAGCTGTCAGTAGTCCCGCCAAAATTTTCTGCTAACCTGCTAGCTAGCCCGAGCTAGCCTGCTGTGGACACGGCCATTATAAGCGTCTAGAATAACCATAGAACAGTCTCGATGGATGTCATGTCAAGATTCAGATATATAAAGCCGTGTCGATCACGGGTCACAGTCAGTCTTAAAAACTCAGTCAGATAGTATATAGGAGTCGATGAAGTAAGTTTTAAAGTCAGTCTGTTAGAATCAGATAATAGTAGTTCAGTCGATAAAGACGGTGACAGTTTAGATTGTCAAAGTGACAATTAGTGACATTTGTACTACTACGAAAGGTGGTGTACAGAGTGTTGGAAATAAACCATTGGAACCAAAGTGTGATCCCCACAACATTTAGCACGGAGTTAAACGTTACGATATAAAAAATATAGAATACAAAATCATTAAATCAGCTAGTGTGCCTAATAGTGAACTTTATCTTTTATTTCATATATATTATTTTGTATATTGTACCTATATATTGACGTCCAATTTATAATCTGTAGATGCTATTCTATATATCATACGGGTACGAGTACATTAAACAACTATTGTCTATACAAGGAATCGACATTTATGCTAAGCAAGCTGATATAATCTCAGGCATCCCAATTAAATTATTCCAATGAAGTTTCTGCATCTTGTTTCAAGTAAACCACCACTGTCTCTCTCTCTCTCTATATATATATATATATATATATATATATATATATATATATATATATATATATATATATATATATATATCTATCTATGTAGCTCCGAAACTAACAAGCTTGAACGATTAGGACCGTTTACATAGGCGAACAGTTGAACATTCTAAGCTGTTAGATCTGTTTATCTTTATCTGTACCGTATGACTTAATATAAATGGAGGTTGAGCTGTGTGTATACGTAGGTATACTCTCGAAGGTTAAACAATCCATTTGGAACAGGATACCAAAGGGCAATCAGATGATGCCAAGTGCAAGGAATGCCGGGATATTGCTACAGCATTTCTCTACTTCTACACAGCAATATTCCGACGCCATAAGGCCCGTACCGCTTGCGGGATAACAGAGTGGACAGTAAAGTAAGCAAGTGTATTCTCTTGTTTGCTGATCAGATTTCATTAACCTTACTAATCACATCACCCTACAACGATATCACAGTACCTACTCAATAATTAAAGAACAATAGTTCAATTCTATTGAATTATTTATAAGGACTATTTCATTAAAGTTACTGAAGCTTAATTTGTGTTAACCTCAATTTGTTAGTCAATATTTCTTTGAAACTTTTGTAAATTTGGTCAACAGAAGAAATATTTTTATTAGACTCCTTATTTTCCTGACTTCAGTTAAAAAACATAAAAGCAAGCGATGTCTTAAAGGAAACTAGTTATTATGATGATATATATCCAGATTTATTTAGTTGTTATTTAAGGATAGACCAAACAGCCTGTAACGAATTACTGCTTCTAGAAACATCTCGAATTAATACACAAGTTACTGTTACGAACGCATCAATCATTTCAAAGAGATAAGCCTGTGAATCACATATGAAACGTAAATCGCAGAATAAATATAAATAATAATATTAGGTATAGTAGGTATATGGTATCGCGGGTAGAAATTTTGCTGTACTGAGATGCGACTTGAATGGCTGTCCATATTCTCCTCAAGTAAAACCATAGCAACCGAGAACTGTAAATTTAAAATCTTCAGCATTGTGCTTTTGAGCTTGTTAGAGCTACATTTCTACCGTCCTCACACCAGTGCTAGCTGGTATGAATAGGACATTAGATAAACCGATGTACAACATACTTTAGCGCTCACACATCTCAGTATTTGTTAAATAATCAACATAGAAACAAAGAAACGGTGTTGGTAAATTGAAATAAAAGAAAAGTCAATCATTATTCAAAATACTTGCTTATATTGAAACTTAATAGACTAATTCACATTACAGCAATAGCAAATTGGATCGAAGTTAATAATTGGTTATTGGAAAAATACCAAATAATATTAATTCTATTGGTTCTGTTACTTTTAAAGTTGTGCAGTTGAAGCTAGATTATTAACTTTTGGCACCAACTTCACAAGTACCAACATCAATAGAATTCATATTATTTTGTATTTTTAAGTGCACCTAATAACGTCGGTCCAATTTTTTGTAAAAAAAATATTTATTTCACACTTTTGAAAACATTAGTCACGAAATTCGTTGAACGTTCACTAATACTAATGAAGATAGTAAATACTTATCTTATTATCCACGAGTTAAAGTTTGATCTCAGAAATTTTTGTTTTTAAAAAATCTTTAATCAGCTTAACAAATTTATTTTTGGAAATTACTTTTACAGATATCACCATGAAGTGTATTATAATAATATCTTCTACCAACTAAAAAATACAATGGTTACCTTAGATATATATATAATTATAAAATAGCTGCATCAGCTACAAAGCTACTCGTGTTAGAACAAATGTTACGACATGTAATACCGCATCAACTAGCAAAGCTGAGTATGCTAAACTGGTGTCTTTTGTTAGACATGTAATTCACGTATATTCTTTGCATGTAGTTGTTATTATTGAGATCTCAAAACATCGCTGCGGAAATACGAAAGTATTTTAGATGTTAGCATTTTACCACCTCTGTAACTCGAAAACCGTAAGTAACTTTTTTGAAAAAAAATTCAATTTAAACGTTTCCAGATATTGAATCTTTAATTATACCACCTCAGATTTTCGATTTTCGAGAAAACTGGACCATTTCTCTAGCCTAATCTTTTAAATGAATCAAAAATCATCCAAATCGGAGTATGTTTAATATATACAAAGCGCGAACAAACACATAAAAAAATCAGACAGTAAAATTGTATAACTCCTCCATTGGGGGTTCGTCGGTCAAAAATAATGATGCACTATGATCAAGAAACTTACTTTCATTCTGAAAATAAAATTACTGAAAGTAGGATGTGGTTTTCGAGATAAATGAATTAATATCGGGTCACAACGTCAATATTTCTGATCCATTGGAAATTGTGAGATACTGCAGCTAGTACATTTTTGACACAATTCCCAAACGGAGGAGGTATAAAAGACAACTGTATTTCTGCTCTTTTATGTATGATCGCGCGTTTTACCTAGTAAACGTTAACCGATTTAGATAATTCTTTTTTCCTATTGGAAAGAGTAGTCCCATATTCGTAAGAGCTCAAATTCAAAATATCCTTCTCTCCAAAAACCGCCCCCGAAAGAAAGGGATGGAGGGAGTAGCTTTTCTCGAGAATCGAAAATCTGTTACGGCAGAATTAATGATTGGATAATACCTGAAAACGTTTAAATTGAACAATTTTTCAAAAGAGTTGCAGAGGTGGCGATTTCTTTCGAAAACTGAGAATCTTTGGGTACCACATGAACATGAGAACATTTGTAGCAACATTTATAATGAACATTATTTCCTAGAGTTACGGCTTTCGAGTTACTGCGATTTAGGATGGCTAACTGTAAAATACTTATGCGTATTTGCGCCGTGATGATCTGAGATGTCTCTACATAAAACAAGTACAAGTAAAGAATATACGTGGGTAATAGGATAAGTATAATCTTCTTGGTATTAGTGAACGTTCGACGATTCCCGTTGCTAATGTTACACTAAAAAGTGTGAAATAAATATTTTTTACAAAAAACGTTCTCTGAAAGAAATTTTGAAAAGAATCAATAACAAAAAATATTCTTATGACTAGATACTTTATTGATATTGATTCAAAGTATTTTTAATTATTTGTTGAATCAATGACTCGAATTTATTATTTGCAGAATATTAAATTTCTATAATATTCTAATCAAAGAGCTTTTGTGGAGTGGTAGTCGGAAAATATATACTTATTCTTGTAAGTATATGTATAAATTTAAATTTAAGCAGCTGGTAAATAATTATTGAATTCTTCTTCATTGTAGAGTTTTTCTGGAGATCCGCTAGAGCAATGCCCGAAGACAAGTTCATAAGGTGTAAAACCCTGCGTCTTATTTGCAGAGTTGTTATAACAAATAACGGCGTTAAAGGGGTGTTCGCAAGGATGTTCTGCTCGATAGACTCGAATCATTTCAGTCAATGATGAATGAAATCTTTCTACTGACTTGTTGGTCTGGTCTGTCCAATTTCTTGTAAAAAGTATTTATTTCATTAGTTACGAATATCGTTAAAGTTCACTAATACCAAAGAAGTTGGTACTGGTACTAACCACGCATATTCTTTGCTTGTACTTGTTATTATTTAGAGATCTCAAAACATCACGGCGGAAATACGCATAAGTATTTTAGATTTTGCGTCAGATTTTCAATCTTCGACAGAAATTACCCCCACCATATAGCAAAAATGCACTTATTTAAGATTTTAACATCGCTGTAACTCGAAAATCGTAACTCTTTTAAAAAAATGTTCAATTTAAATGTTTCGGGATATTGTATCTTAAATTCTTCCAACTCAGATTTTCTTCATCGAGAAGATCCATGAGGCCACAGCAGGTGGTAGAATCCAGAGTCCTGGCCAAGGATGGCTCTAAGGACAAAGTTAGTGTCCTGAGGAATTCAGACGGAAATTATGCAGAAACGGCCGAAGCCAGTTTGGAGATGATTACAAGAGCACGCTTCCTGGGAGCCAGAATATATCAAGGTCGATCGGTGGCAATTAGCAAGCGCAAGGAGGCAAGAAGTTCGAAGCGAAAAGACTGGCAAATTGCCGCCATTATCGCCAGTCTAGATAAAATAAAATAGGCCATAGAAGATCTCAAAACCTTCAAATCACTGGGGAAGGATGGACTCTATCCGGCGCTACTATAGTAGGGTAAAAAGTTACTAGTGCCACGTCTTAACAAAATCTTCAAGCTAGCGTAGCTTGGAGACATAATCCGGCTATATGGAAGAAGGTGAAGGTCATTTACCTACCAAAGGTAACAAAATCTTAGACCATATGTCCAAATCATACAAACCGATTAGCCTTACGTCCTTTCTACTCAAAACTTTTGAAAAACTAGTAGACAGGTTCATAAGAGACAATGCTCTGAAAGCTTGCCCCCTAAGCGAGCGACAGTATGTATATCAACAGGGCAAGTCCACAGAACTAGCGCTGGATGATCTAATAGGTGCTGTATTGGATATATAAGGAGCATGCTTCAACCATATTTATAGAAAGAAGAGGAGTAGAGCCCTACGGGTGAATCGAAGCAAATCTAAATGGCCGGGCAATCACATCAACCCTAAGATCAGGCAGAGGTGAGCAGAAAATGTCCTCAGGAAGGCGTACTATTGCCCCTTATGTGTGTGTTTCTAGTAGACACTCTTCTAGTTAGATTGTCTGAAGAAGGCATTCATTGCTGGGGTTATGCGGACGATCTGTCCATAGTCATAAGAGGACAAATTTCGAATACATTCTCACATCGTACCCAAAAGGAATTAAATATAGTATGCGGCTGGTGTAGGGAGGAAGAACTCTGTAAAAGTAATAAAATCACACTAATTACGTAAACGGAACCTGGAACGGAAGGTCTAAAGGCCGCAGATTATCAAGGTGAAATACCTTGGGTAACTTTTGGCAAGAAGCTAAAATGAAAATTCACAAATTGAAAACATCCATAAATCCAACATTGACATAGGAAGCTGCAGGCAAATGTGTAGTAAAAACTGGGAATTAAACCCCTTGATGAGTAAATGGTTATACACACAGGTCGTGAGGCCAATGATAACTTACGGGTCAATATTGTGGTGGTCCGGGACATGACATAAAGGAGCTCAGAGGCAGCTCAGTGGTATTCAGAGGCAGGCCTGCATAAGTATCACGGGGGCCATAAGAATGACACCAACTGCCGCTATGTAGGTAATACTGAACCTACCTCCACTACATATTTTAGTTCTGGGCAAAGCCAGATCTGACAGCCACAGACAAGGATCTCAAGCAATAAGTCAGAAGCAAAGTTCTTACTTTACTTACTTACTTCTACGAAGAATTAAATGAAGAAATAAAGGCCAATCCAGTAATTTATAAAGCCCTTCAATATAACTTCAAAAGAGAATATGCAGTTGTCGAACCATAAGGAAAGACGGGGTAACAGAGCCTTGAGAGCAAGTCTCAACTGATACACTGACGGCTCTAAAACTGACACAGGATTGTAAGTCGGCATATACGGGCTACAAGAGAGGTATATGATCTCCCTGAGCCTAGGGAACTGCTAAGATAAAAGGTGAAGAGCCAAAGAATCGTCGTTTATTAAAATCGCCAAGACTAAAAGTGCTGAACTAATATCAAACAACATCAAGAGTGATATGGGATTGCCGCAAGGCACTGTCTAGGTAGCCACACTGATCCTAGTCTGGGTCCCAAAGACCAGGGAATCAATGGCAACGAAAAGGCTAGCGGTGATGCTAAATACCACATTGAGGAACATCTGCAACAATGGATCAAGAACCAGGCATTGAACCTGTGGCAAGAAACCCCATGACAGGGACCAACCCAATTATCCCTGAAAAGCCGCTCAGCCCAAGGATACTGGTACGGATGCTAAAAAGACTCAGGAAGCATATAAACACGATGGTCCTGTATGAGGACGACCTACGCAAGTTCTGTCAGGAAGAGTTGGAAACCGCGGTTTACGTACTATGTGAGTGTGAAGCCCTGGTAAGAGTGCGGTTTCGATTATTCAGGAAGGGGAAAACGAAGGCAGAGCGCTACGTGAAGAAGTCCGTATCTAGTCTGTTACATCTGTTAAGAGCACAAATCTAGATACTGAGCTCAAATGTTATAGAAGAACTACAATAGACCAGAACTGGTCGTAGTGGGTTAGGATGCATGTCGTTGGAGTGGCTCTCCAACTAATATAATCTGATTTAATCTAATGATCTATTCATAATTTTTGAATTTGGGTTATTTAGCAAGATTAATTACGATTTTATTCGGCCATTCGAGTGAAACTCAGCTAAATGGAGTCGTCTGATGAAAGAACTAGCAAAGAGCGGTATACACCACAAGTAGGATTTTACTGTATTCTTAGCATGTGAGAATGTATAGAGAGACCAATTTCAGACATTTTCTGCAAATATGCAGAATGACTGACTTTATAACTTGAAAATGACGATTTTTTGAGAAATCATGTAAATAAATCCAAGATATAGATGCTATTGAAATACTTTCGATTGATTCATACGATTTCAGGCTACATTTTTTGAAGAGGATTCGAAAAAAATATTATGACTTATGAATTCAATAAAACATTATACCATTAAGTTAGATTTTTCACTAGTCCTTGACGCATTTTCTTTTCTCTTCAGTGAAAATTCATTATAATGCCATTTTCACTTTGCTACCCCTACAAGCCCGGACGTGCCGTCTGACAGACTACCACAGATATTGCGACATAAAATACTAAAAATCCTAAAAATATTCTGTAACTGGTATTTCTAGATAATCGTGTAAGTGTTAGAAATTACTTTAATGGGTACTTTCTTAAAACACCCTCCAAGGTACGTATTGACAGGGCATCCTATAAAAGCTTTTAATTCGACAATATCATTATATGTTAGCTCAGTCCAGTTTTGGTTTGTGCTCTCGGATCTTTTTTGTCAATACAAAAAAGTGCCGAATTATAGTGACCTATCCTTTAATCGATACATACTTACTTAGCAATTGATTCGTTTTTGGTCAAAAGACAGTTCTTTGTCAATCCAAAAAGGACCGAATTATAAAGACATTATTTTATATCATCATAATCAAACTTGGTGCAAAAACTAGTTGTTAACTGACAAAAGAGAAAATTATCTATAATCAGCATGAATTTGTAGTTTCAGAACGGCAGACAAAAAGATAAAAAAATTTAAATGCTATTGAAAATATTTTCATTTTATGTACCTACTCGATTTCAAGCTACATTTTTGTAGAAGAATTGAACAAAACACAAAAAAATAAAAATCTAAATTTATGAATTCAATGTAGAAACATTAAGAAATAAAAATCTAAATTTATGAATTCAATGTAGAAATTCGTTTTTAATGGAATGTAGTAGTTTGTACTTCGTAGAGCACACTCATTCTAGGTTTGTGAAGTAACACAAATGTAAAGCTTTATGGTGAAAGAACATCAAAATTTTTAATTGCTCACAAAGTTCCACATACATGTTAATCGTTTGAATATTTTTGGGGCCATTTGCTCCTTTTTTCCCCAATAGGTACGCTGTTATAATTTATCGCCAGAGGGATAAAACATTTCTATATTCCGATTTGAAAATTTTCGATTTGCTACCGCAACACCATCACGCTGGATATTTACAATTATCGACCGAAAGGATGTATCATTAATTAGATACAGGGTCGGTCATTAGGATTAGCATGCGGATTTTGGTAACGATCGTCAATAAACAGATAAATCAGCTATAATATTGTCTAGATTGGCATGCATTGATCAATGATTGAAAGAGACATTCATATCAAAACATTTATTCTCGGAATAAATCATGATTGCATCCACTTGACTGGAACAATTATTCTATTTCAATGTAAATACTGGCACTGTACCCACGCATGACTTTTTCCTGCCTTTTGGCAAGTTTCAGACTATTTATTAATTTAAAATTTAATTATCAAAGTTTTCCTTTCTAATATTTATTACTTTGTAAAAATACTCTATTTAACTGGGGGGGGTCATGCTATAACATCATGAAATTATTGTAGTAACGTTGATCACCAAGCGCGATTGGGTGTTGAACTAGGGCTCGGATTATTTTGGATGAATGATGTTTTAATCTTCTGAAGGTCATCTAGTTCCAAGTGTTCTAGATGGATATTGGCTACAATGACAGTTTGTGAATCTTCCTCAAAATGTATTTCGGGAAGAAGGATGGGTTGGCCTGAAGATTGAGTTTCGTCATTTCTTATTGACCAGAATTCGCTGATTGCTTGAAAATTTTTAGGAATGTCAAAGAGGTATGTGCCTATAAGTCGTAGGATTTCTTCTTGTTCGTTGCATTGTAGATGAATGGTCTCTTCGGATGGGAATAGGCAAATCCATTGACTGGTTTGGTTAAGTTTTCTGATTGAAGTCTGTGGTATTGTAATTAATGTTTGTTGGCAGTTTGAAGTATTTCTGGGGTCAAGTATTTGAACTTCGCAAGGACTATTTGGGATGATACTTTGAAGTTCAATATTGTCACATATGAACATCTTTTGGTTGAGTTCCATGCAAGAGTTGTCAAATAATGAATACTGCAATCTATTTCTTACAACAAATTTATTTCTTGGAATAATTGCTTTAAACTGACCTTTAAAGAAAACTGGGATAGGGATATAGTAGGAATTCGTCAGGGAAAACAATAAGAATTCGTAAAATATAATTGATTCTATTTCTAAGAATAAAGCAATCTACCTTTATGATTCTTTCAAATAATAGTGTAGTTTCTAGTGATATTTCTAGAGGGAGTTGGTTTTTATCCAATTTTGACTCCAAGGATTTAAGTTCGTGATATAAATCTCTATTCTTAATTATACTAGGGTGCATAATACCCAGCTGAGAGAAAGAAAAATAGTTCTCAATATCTTGCATGATTGAAATTATGATTGCATATAGATTAATGACTTGAATCAATGTATCTTTTATATACATACTATTCTCTCTATAAGTAGTGCTTTGGACTATTGTTGAAATTTGATCGAGTTTAGTATCCAATAAATTTTCATTATGACTTATTTGCTGAATTGTCCGATTAAATTTATCTATAAGAGATATTGCTAGAGAGTTGTGATTCTTTATATTTATTGCCAACTTATTTTCATTTGTCTGAAGAGATTTGATTAACCTTTCATAACGTTCACCATCATTAGCGTCTAAATTTCCAGATATTGATTTGAATATTGAGCCAAGTACATTAATCATTCCTCTCTTGATTCTTTGAGGATGAGGAAGAAGTAAGTTTATCTTCAGCTTTTTCTTTAGTGAAATTCAATATTTTTAAATATTTAGATGCGTCCTCAAGATAATGTTCATTCTGGTAAATTAATTTTGTCAAGTTGTTGCATTTTCTATCTAGTTTGTTGACTTCGTCGATAACTGGATTAAGGTCAGTGTAATAGTATAATGAATGACGATGGTGTATAATTTTTGCTGATCCGAGTTTGAGGGGAATCAACCCAGGGTTATGTACGAGGTTGCTTACTGTGATGGATTCCCGCATAGCGAAGATTCCGGGTAATCTGAAAACAGGATCGTGCTACTTACTTATCAAATGAATATGATACTTTAAGTGGTCGTTTTATGTTCGACATATGTATCTTCTCATGTTCTTTAGATTTTACAGTTTTTCTAGGGTAATTAATACTTGTGAGATAAGTGGCCTTTTTGAATTTGTTAGCCTGCTTCTGATGTATATTATTTTTCACATATACTTTTTGCTGCAACTGAAATAGATCTGGCGTATCGCGTTTTTCATTTACCTTCTCTGCAATTTTTTCTTTCTTATCTGTAATATCTCTGTTGATTTTAGCATAGAATAATTTAGATCGCTCCTTATGCTGATTTATTATTATCAGAAATATAGCCACTTATGACGTCTATTGGTTTTAATTTTGTTACTGAATGTATTGAGTTGTTATATGCAAGTATCGCATAAATCATTTTCATTTTCGCAGGGGTTTTCAGGAAGCCTCTGGTATTCAATAGACGTAAATGCTCGATGATTGTACTGTGGAATCTCTCAGTAATCCCATTTGTCTGTGGGTGGTTAGGAGAACAGAAAGGGGTGTTGATTTTATGAAGAGCTAAAAGTTCACTAATTACCGAATTCTTAAATTCGGTGCTGTTATCCGTAATAATTATTTTAGGTATACCATGATGAGAAAAGTATGTTAGTATATTATCTGCGATTTATGTAGCATTTAAACTATTTACAACGTATGCTTGAGCGTACTTAGAAAATCAATCAATCAATCAATTATTGTTAAAAATTTGGTTTGTTCAAATGTAAAAGTATCTAAGTGGATAATTTCAAATGGTTTTGTGGCTGTTGGCGTGACGTTGATCTGCATTCTTATTGGATTTCGCTCATACTTAGACTGTTGACAAGTTTCACATTGCTTTTTGAATGTTTGTATAGAGTTTCTCATACGTGGCCAGTAATACTTATCCTTTAATTTTAGCAAGGTTTCATCTATTCCACGATGGTTTGATTTTCCCTCATGGTAATTTCGAAAAGTTTCTTCTATGTTATTTTTGTCCGTCACGTCTATCAATTTCTGCTGAACTGCTGTAGCAAAAGGCTCCTACATACAATGATCTTCAAAGTAAATGTGATATTGTACGCCAGGTGCTACATATTCCTTTATAAAATTTACGATGTCTTGTTCCATATTATTTTCTGATATTTGTACAGTTATCCTTTGTTTTTTATCAAATAATTTCGTTATTTTAGGCTTAGCAGGAGAATGGAAGAGACTATTAATAATAATTTGGCCATAATTGACTGCATAGTCCACGATTGGGATAAGAGTGGTGGGGTTCTGTTCTGCATTAGAATGGATGGTATTGTCTTCACATCCTTCTTAAATTTCATGTTCATCGTAGTCATCCATAATTTCATCATCTTTGTCAAAGTTCACTTTCACTGAAAGATTGTCCATTTCTTCCTGTTTTGATGACTGTCCATACTGTCCAAGTTCTTCGTTGGTATGAAGAGTTTCCGGTTGAATATCATTTGATTGATCTACGGGATCCAAAAATTCATCTAGGTCTGGATATTCACAAGGAGATGATATAGTTATGGTGTCGCTGTTTAGATATTGAGGACGCAACGGTGTCTGACATTCATTGTTCTGAGGTGTTCCAAAAGTTGCGTCCTCAAGATAATGTTCATTCTGGTAAATTAATTTTGTCAAGTTGTTGCATTTTCTATCTAGTTCGTTGACTTCGTCGATAACTGGATTAAGGTCAGTGTAATAGTATAATGAATGACGATGGTGTATAATTTTTGCTGATCCGAGTTTGAGGGGAATCAACCCAGGGTTATGTACGAGGTTGCTTACTGTGATGGATGTGTCTGACATTCATTGTTCTGAGGTGTTCCAAAAGTTATGTTTTCGTGGTTTTGAAATCCAGGAGATTCCTTAAGCACATCGTCGAGCTTATCCCAAAATGTCTCTTTAGTATGAAGTTCTACTCGGGACAAGGCGTCTGCATTTGTATTCAATTTTCCTTTCTTATAAATTATAGTATAGTTAAATGAATTGTGCCATATTACTTGAATTATCACTATTTGTGTTACGGAGTATAGGATTTCTAAGGATTTGTCTTGTTATTGAAGGAATGATCTTGGGAGTCAGTTAAAGGTATTTCCAAGTTCAACTCTTCTGAAATTGTTGATAGATTTTCAATAGACGAAATTAAAGATTGCAACTCACAGTAGAAGAACAACTCTGAGCATGTCTAACCAACTATAAGGAGTCTCAGCCGATCCAGCGATGTGGGTCCAAATCAGGTTGATAGTCCTTGCAAATCTGGGCGATGCGGTCCCAAATTTCGGTGATTGGGTCGTGGTAGGCCTTGTCTGTTCTTCGATAGATTGGGACACCGATTGATGGTCCTCTCAAGAAAACTTAACACTTCACAATTTACCAATTGTTCGAAAGTCCGATTAATCGTAGAAACGAACAATGATCATTGATCGATTTGATCAATTCCGGACAATTCTACTGACTGCGCCAATTAAAGTTTATACTCGAAGAGTTGTCTTTTTAAAAACAATTTATTGTACTAAAATTACATATAGATGTTTAAGCAACGAATTATAATTACTGAATAACTACAAAAAGCCCCAAAAGGAGGAGGTATACAATTCGACTGTGTGCTTTTTTTTTTTTTGGTTTGTGCGCGCCTTTCATATAGTAAACGTACTCCGATTTTGATGATTTTTGATTCATTAGAAAGAGGAGGCTTGAGAAATGGTCCCATATTCATAAAAACGGGAATCCGACATCTCGTTCCCTCCGAAAACCGCCCCCGAAGGGGGTGGAGGGGGCAAATTTTGTCGAAAATTGAAAATCTGCGTTGATATAATTACAGATAGGACAATATCCGGAAACGTTTAAATGGAACATTTTTTCAAAAGAGTAACGGTTTTCGACATAGAGACATTTTAAATTCTCAAATATACCTATTTTCGCTATGTGGAGAGGGCGATTTCTGTTGAAAATTGAAAATCTGTTTGCAGTACATGAAAGACATAATTATTTGTAGCAACATTTATACTGAACATTTTTTCCCGTAGAGTTACGGTTTTCGAGTAAAATCGGTGTTAAAATGTTAACAACTAAAATATTCAAGCGTATTTCCGCAGCGATGTTCTGAGATCTCAATAATAACAACTACAAGCAAGGAATATACGTGGGTAATAGAATAAGTACTATCTTCATTGGTATTAGTGAACGTTCAACGATTTTCGTGACTAATGTTACACTCAAAAGTGTGAAATAAATATTTTTTACAAAAAATTGGACCGACTTTATTAGTTGGTGCACTGAAAAGTATAAAATAATATTAATTCTATTGGGGCTGGTACTTGTGAAGTTGGTGCCAAAAGTTACCAATCTACCTGCAACTGCACAACTTCAAAAGTAACAGCACCAATAGAATTAATATTATTTTATACTTTTCAGTGCACCAACTAATAAAGTCGGTCCAATTTTTTGTAAAAAATATTTATTATAGTATTTTTTGTGTTTAACTGCGAATTTGGAACAATATTTAATTGGTAGCTACTTTTTATTTGTTTGTTTATTTAGTGCATAGTGTTAATTTAGTGGCATAGGTGTTTATTATGGACTAAAAGCAAATAGGGTAAAATGCCATTAATTTTTCTTTTTTAGACTGAAGATTTTTATTTATTTATTTTATTTTTTATTTATTTCAAAGCATACAGTATTGGAATATTTAGAAATTCTTTAATTTTTTTTAAATAAAGGAAATCTTTACAATACCACCTAGGTGTAATATAACACCTGTATGTGCGTAATTGTATATGTTAATAATATAAACTAGATTAATATTATAAATAATAACAAAAGTGTGTATATATACAAAAATCCCGATGGCCTGTAGTCAGCGGAAAGGTAAATTTTTCAAAATTCATTGAATTGAAATTTGAACAACCTTTTCATTGGTATACCTACATGTTATTACATAGAATTGTAGTATCGCGAATTACGTGAAATAAAGTGCAGTTACTACCCTAAAAAAGTTGCCATGCCAATAATATGTAAAAAATGCATGGAACCGTTCCACGTGTCGTGCTTAAATCAAGCAGCATCGCTCAAATCAGCTGTATGTAAACATGAAGCCATATCTAACCAAACAAAAGAATCTGAGACTTCACCTGAGATCTTGGAACTAAAACCCATAATTAAACAGATGCAGCAGGATTATGCCCAAATGGAAGTAAGATACAAGGTATTAGAATTAAAAGTTCATACTTTAGAGAAAACCCTTCAAGAGAACGTGACGAAGAAAAAACCTACGCAAAAAATCCAACACTCCACGGTTTCTGAGGATACTTCAGCTCCAACAACAGATCTGGCAACAGCGACTCCACTAGATTCTTTGAACCCTAAAGAACTGGCAACATCGTCCGCTGTGGTGAAGTTGGCTACAGAACACTCTGGAACTGGTAGTCAGATGCTTGTTCAGAAATTCCATAACGCACAAGACGCAGAGAAGCAACATAGGACAAAGATAAAACCAACAGCTGGACAAAAGTCTGTGGCAAACGAAGAAGAAGAAAATCAAGATAACCTCCAAAATGAAGATTGGACTTTGGTCAATAATAATAAACGAAAATTCAAAACAAATACTCAGATAAAAAAGATCAGACCTGAACCAATACAGGGTACTGGAGGAAATATTAAAGGTCTTGCTGCTGCCACTGCAAGACAAGTATGGATCTTTATTTCAGGTCTGGACTCGAAAACTAATTCAGACGGTATACTGTAATATCTTGAAAATCTAGAACTCGCAAAAGGATATAGATGCGAAAAGATGAATACAAAGAAGGACCTAGTAAAAAGCTCCTTCAGACTAGGGGTACCTGCTGACAAGAAGGATGCAATAATGTCAACCGATATTTGGCCGACCGGTGTACTAATTAACCATTTTCCTGCTTGAGGGGGTATTAGAGGATCAATCGACTGACATTGTTTGTCTTAATGAACACTGGCTTGGCTGGGAGGAAGTTGAACTGTTACACATAGCAAAGTATGTCAACGCTGCAGCTTTTTGTAGAGAAGGTACTCGAGGTGGGGGCTCAGCAATCCTTCTGGATCATTGTTTGGAATATTCGACCCTTAATGAGGTGAGTGCACTAGCTGTGGAGAAAACTGTCGAGATGTGCGCAGTATTTGTAAAAACATCTAAAACTTACATTTTAAATTTGTATAGACCCCCATCTGGTAGCTTGCTTGATGATGCTTTAAGTGTGATTGGCTGTCATAATAACTGGTGACTTAAATGTTCATTTTGGCACTGATGGTAGGGAGTGCATTGAGTTATGTTGCCTTTTAAATTCATATGGATTCAGGCAGATGATAAATGGTCCTACTCGGCAAAAGAATTGTCTTGATAACATATTTATAAATTTCAACCATTTAAATTGTAATGTGTCTCAAATTGAAACATCTATCTCTGATCATTTAGGGCAAATTATTGAAATACCAATTTATACACAAAAAACCTACTTAAAAAATACTAAAATAACTTTTAGACCAATAACTCAGACAGACAAGTTACAATTCTTTAACTGTGTTCAGCAGATTGATTGGGGTTTTATTAATGACCGACAGATCAATACAAACGTGAAATTCTCTGTCTTCATTGAAAAGCTATCAAATGCATTTCTTGAATGTTTTCCAGAAAAAACTTACTTAAAGCGAAACGATCAAAACCGATCCTTTAACTGGTTCAATGAAAATCTTAGGCGCATGCCTGACCATCTCAACTTCTTAAGTGACCTACATAGCAAGTATCCAACTCACCATAATAAGAATCTTAGAAATACCTACAGAAAACAATATAGAGCATCCTTGAACGAGACAAAAAGAGCTGCCAATGATAACCTCATACAAAATTCCTCAAACCCCTTACAGTGTATGTGGAACATAATTAACGAACACCTCGGAAATATAAAGAATGACAGGGAAATTAATATTTCTCCAGATGAATTCAACCAATTCTTTATAGGTATTGCACATGACTTGCAAAGTAGGCTGGACCCACCAACATTTGACCCAGTTCTGAACATACCCGAGTTTACACATTCAGCCTTCAGCTTTACCGGAGTGAAGTTGAACGAGGTATGTGATCTTATAAACTCCTTAAAAAATAGAAAGAGCAGGGATCCCTACGGTCTTGATGTTTCTTTAATAAAATCTATCAAAAACTTAATCTTGAGCCCATTATCGAAATTAATCAACTTTTGCACAGGGGATTCTATTTTTCCAGATGCTCTAAAAAAATCAGTGGTTACACCAATTTTTAACAAAAGGGAATCGGAGGATGTATCAACCTACAGACCAATATCACTTTTGCCAATCTTCTCCAAGATATTTGAGAAATGTATGGCGGCTAGAATAGTACATTTTTGCGAAGCCTATAAACTAATTACTAGCAGTCAGTTTGGTTTTAGGAAGGGCCTTAACACTACATTGGCGACTTTAGACCTCGTTTCAAATATCCGTGATGCCTTTGACAATTCCACATATACAACCGCTCTGTTCTGCGACATAAGTAAGGCATTTAACTATGTCTCCCATGATCTGCTATTAGGTAAATTAGAGAGGTACGGTTTTCATGCGTCGGCCCTGACTCTAGTAGCCAGTTATCTGGGTGGTAGATCTCAGAGAGTAAAAGTTCATGGAATCGAGTCCGCTGAGGGTAGCGAGTTATATGCCTAAATTCCGATACTCAATGCATTCCTTATACTCAATGCAACGATCATCTAGATATCATAACATTGTAAATGTCTAGACGCTGAGCTTGCAACTAAATACTATATAGCCGCTCCCATTTGTGAGGAGCTTCACTTATAATTTTTTACAGGCATCATAACCATTGTGACAAGTTACATTATATAAGTCAGTTATAAAGAATCAAATAAATCTTTTTTAAAAACGTAATTTTGGTTCCTAATAACTTAACTAGCGTGACTATGGGTGTCCCACAAGGATCTGTCCTTGGACCAATCCTATTTTTACTTTTTATTAATGACTTACCTGCATTTGACCATACATTACGCTACGTTCTATTCGCGGACGACACTACAATTATCAACAATCATGGGAGCTTGGAGGAGTCCAGGGCAAGGTCGCGGGAGGCACAAGAAAAGGCCTTAGCTTGGTTTAACACGCATACTGAACAGCTTGCCAAAAAATTAAGTAAAAATATATATGTGTTACGTAACCTAAATGAGTGTGTTTCTCCCGTGGTCCTCTGGCAGGCCTACTCTCTCTGCCACTCGCACCTGTCCTATGCTATAACTGCCTGGGGAGGCAGAGAGGATCTTTCGTATCCAAAGAAGGGCAGTGCGAATCATAGCTGGTCTGGGCTATAGGGATGATTGCAAGGAGGCATTCAGACAGCTTAAAATACTAACCTTGCCATCGGTTTTTATTCTTGAAACTCTATGCCATATTAGGACTAACATTAACCAGTATACGCGACATGACTCTGTTCACAGCCATGACACACGAAACAAGCAGAACCTTATAATAAATAATTGAAGGCTAAAATGCTGTCAGGGTGGCCCGGCTCACTTGGGTATCCACTTTTTCAATAGAACTCCAATCTCTATAAAGGAACTTCCCATGGCCTCCTTTAAAGCTAAAGTTAAACTTTTTCTCCTCAGCGGTGCATTTTACTCGGTCGACGACTTTATGTCTGGGGAGTGACCCAATGACAGACTTTCAGAATCTGCTTGTAAATCTTATTGATTTTTACAATATTATCCTACATGTATTTTAATTGTCTACTTATTTTAAATGTCTTTTTTATATTGAATATTCTTTGGATTATAAGATTTTTTGACTTCTGTAAATACTATGTATGTCGTACCAATAAATTTGAATTGAATTGAATTGTTTTGGCTGTTGAATATAAAGCAGACAGGGTTCGAGTTCCACTTCAAGGCAGAATTTTTTCAATAAATATACTATATATCTTTTTAATCAGGGTCTATATTAAGATCTCTAGAAAATGTACAATTACATCAAATTTATATTGAATGTTCATGTTTTATCAATATTTGTTATTTTTCTTTATTAATTATTTTTATTTTTTTACCTGTGTATTTTATGAAAAATTGCTTTGGACAAAAGTTGTAGATACTGATTATATCTATAACCTAAAATTATTTTTGATGATAGTTACACTACCGCTATTTTTTAATAATTTTTTAAAACGTTTGAATGGTCGCCATTTTGAAACTACTTACCCGATATTGCTCCGACAAAGAGAATAAACATTCCCGAAAGCTTGGCATAATCCAAAGAATTTTATTTATTAAATGACTGCATCCCCAACAAAAATCTATTTTATCATATTTATATATAAACTTTTGAACCAAATGTTTTTTTGAACTAACTTATAGACATATAACAACATGCCGTTGAAATTTTTTCGAAATTCAAAAGTGTGAACGATCGCAATAGGTACATTTCTATAAAAAAATTACCTAAAAAAATAACATGTTTGGTTTCTGTTGGTAATGTCGACTAAATATTTGTTGTATGTATGGTAATTAGTAAATAACAAGTAATAAAAGAGAAATAAAAGTTTATAATGATAGAAAGAAGTTCGTAACATCAAATGAGATTATCTTTGTAGATTATTCTAAAATAATATGTGAAGGATATATATATATATATATATATATATATATATATATATATATATATATATATATATTATTTCTAGTTAATAGAAAGCTGTAGGTAACACCACTTAAGAAGATTTTTGTTAAATTAAAGTATTTCAGTAAATGTTTTATAGTTCAGATTTATGAAAATCTTGCATTTTGAGGAAAAGGTTTTAATGTTTTTGACATTCCTCAAAGTAGTTGGCAGCAGATTGAACATTCTAGGGGCATGAAATTCAAAAAACCGTTGACTTATCCCCTTGTTAACAAAGGGATTAACTAGATTAATTTTTGATTTATTTCTTGTTGAGTACGGTTTAGATATTTAGCTGTGAGATTTTTCTTTCTTTTACATGTAAATACAGTTTGTGAGGAAGTATAATGATCTCACGTACAGAATATTATTGTCATAGAGTTGTTCAGTTGGATGATCTCTATTTTTGAACAGGATTATTTTTAATATGTAGTTTAGAACATTATTATAGAGTCCACCCCACACTAGAATTCCATATCGTATCACTGTTTCAACCAACGATTTATAGACAGATAATATTTTTTTATTTCCTAGTATGTTTCGAAGACAGTAAAATTTATATATGAATCTTCTGATTTTCTTAGTTACATCGTAGACATGGGGATGCCATTTGAGGTTGTTATCAATAGTTATTTCAAGATTTTTGGTAGTTGAACTTTCCTTAATAAAGTTGTTGAAATTATCAATTTGCAAAAATGTAAAGTTTGGTCTTGTAGTCTTGTTCGCAGAAAAAGCAATGTATGTGGTTTTCTGTAAATTTAGAGATAATTTATTATAATCCAGCCAGTTTTCAACTTTTCTGATTCCAAGAATGGCTTTGCCTTTAACTTTATTCCAATCACAGTCTTCAAATACAAGCGTTAAGAACAGCAGGAGACCTAATACCGTGCCTTGGGGTACACCCATTTTTAATATCATTGGATCACTAAAAATATTTCTTATTTTTAGGATCTGGGCTCTGTTTTCAAGGTAACTTTTAAAACATCCAACGCTTTAACCCTAACACCATATCGCTCAAGAACATCAAGTAGTTTGTCATGGGGTACAGTGTCGAATGCCTTTGCTAAATCAATAAAAATTGCGATGCATTTTTTTTTATTATTGTCTAAGCTCATTTTGATGTTGTTAATGAGACTGAACATATCAGCATCACCAGTGCTGATTCCTTCTCTAAAGCCATATTTTTGTTCATTAAGAATGTTATTTTTGGTGAGGTAATTATTTAACCTTGACTTGAGACATTTTTCAAAGAGTTTGCCTTAATTATTAATGAGACTTATAGGTCTATAGTTCGAAATTTTGTGAGGATCACCAGATTTGTATATTGGGCTTACAACTGTCTTAAAATGAGTAGGCACCGTTCCGTGGTTAAAGATTAAGTTTATTATATGTATTAATGGTGTATCAATGTCTTGGTGAATGTTTTTTATTGTTTTCGAAGAGATACCGTCAAGTCCAGGGGTACTGTTATTTTTTAGTGAATGGATATGTTTAATTAGTTCATTTTCGCTTACTTGCTCAAGAAAGATGGATGCCATCATATCTGGGTATGCAATTTGAATGTCATCTATATGATTTAGTATTGAACGGTTAAAGATTTTTTAAGGCCAGTGTTTGACCGAGCCATGTTAATTTTCTTGTAGATAATTTAACATTTAAATAAAATTATCAAAAATGCAATGAAACATACATGACATTCTTTTAAAAGTTACTCACAACACATATTAAATATACCATCATAAAGTAGCATTTCTAAATAATAAAAAAGAAAACGGTATTTGTCATTTAGTCTATGACCACTTTGATTATATTAGTTGACCGAAATTATCTAGTCTTTGACCTTAAAACTATAAGTGTTTGACCGTTCATAAAAAAATATATAGCTAGGAATACTTATTATTTTTCCATTTCAAGTTGTTAAATAAAAATATTTCCTCCTCCATTTTTCGGAAAAAAATGTTAAATATTCCTGTTTTGGGTTAAAAAAGCTCTTTCATCGCAGATGAAAACTCTTCTAGGATTATTTAATATATGCAATAAATTGTTGGTGACCAAATAGGATCTAACTTCTGCAAACCAACTTTTCAACGAGAATTCTGGGTACAGTTAGATTTTCAGATAATCGAATAGATACTTTAAAATGTCGCGATAAAATCCCTTCTATTCTTGAATTTTATTTATTAATTTATAAATTATCCAATTTTAACTCTTTGGCTGATGTTGAGGAATATCCAGTAACGGGAAAACATCTATCTGCTGAATGGAACTACCATTCAACCAATATTTTCCCTACATCAGGATTTAAAAATGGTTGTGGGTTCATTTTTCTGTCCATTGGTGCTTTTTCTTTTTATTTATAAATAAGAGTTAACTTTGGTACATTAAACATATTGGCTTCTTTTTCATAAGATAAACCCTAACTCTTCACTATATTTAAATTTAGGCTTAGTTGACTTATCAGTTGACTGAAAAGAACAGAATCCTGATTGAAATCTCCTAAATTTTCCACATATATTTTCAGTTTATTAGTAAATGACCACTATATGGGCTACTGTTTGACCGAATATTTACTATTTATATTTTACAGCGAATATTCCCATTTAATTGCGGTCAAATACTTTTGTCGCTATAGGAGATGCTTAATAAAATAGAAAAGAAACAAAATTGTACATCAGATATTCACATACAAATTAGGCCAAAATATTTATAAAATTGGGAACATGCTCAGAAACTCAGTGTTTGACCTGTTTGTGCCCCGTAAATGACCAAAAAGAGAGCCAGTTATTGACCGCTTATTTATACTTCTTGTTTCTTATTTTACAGAGCTCAAAAGTTTGGTCGAATACTAAACCATTTAAAGAGGAATATATAACATTTAAAAAAAGGTATTAAACTTTATCCTATTATTAAATCCATTTCCAATAATTGTGACATTATATAACTCATAATTCGTCTAGTATTTGACCGATCGGTCAAACACTAATTTTTATCCAAATTTAGAGCTATCAGTCTTTGACCGCCTGTATTTTGTCAGAAAATAGATCAAACTTGTATTTTTTCGATATTAACAATAGAAAATATGTATTAGAACACTAAACAACAAACAATAATACAAAATATGCAGAAACGGCTGAATAATGTTACCTTACTTGGGAGAACTTCTTATCAAAAAAATTACCCTTCTTAACACAATGCGCCCAACCAACTGTTAGACTCGAACAAAACAACGAAAAGGCGGAAATGGTATTATAAGCGAACTTTTTGTGTAGTAAGATGTAGAAAAAGGACTTCAGGCTATTCGTAGATAATTTTATATTTGTTGAAATATTCCTGGGATTCTTATTTTTTTATTTTTTTCACGAAAACGGTCAAACACTGGCTAACGGTCAATTACTGGCGTTTTACCCTATGGTCTGTGGCTGTTTTCAAACTTGAAAATATAAGTTGGAATAACATTTCACTCTAAAGTACTTTTCTATTATTTTTTAGACTTTTTTCGCTATTTGATAATAATAAATCAAGAATCTCATTTCCAATAAAATTGTAAACAAACAGTGACATTGATATATCATGGGCCTAGGCATAAAAAAAATAGCATCAACATTTTTTTTTACTTGTACAGCATGTCATATTTCATAAGAATCTGGTGCGTCAACTCATACGACTTTCCTACCGCTCGCAGGCAAATTTCAGTATTACAATACTTTCCTTACATAGCGACGATAATAGCGGTAGTAAAGTAAAAATCCTGTGATAAAATCGTGCTACCACTCATTTTTTTCAGCATGTCATGGTCGTGTAACATTTTTTCGCAGGATGAAACGTTTAGCCAGAATCTAAAGAAACATGAGGAAAATATGGAATTTTATTCAAGCATAACTTTTTTTTGTGCTTTTTCTCAGAGATGGCGCTGTATGTGGGTGATAAAGGGCTTTCAGAAGAATACTTAAGGCAAGTTTAATCAAAATCCTCAGAGCCGTTTTCGCGCTACAGTCTTGAGCAAATCACGGTTTTTTGCTATAGCTCAGCACCCTGTATATACAGGATTCTCATTCAGTGCTACCGACGAGTGGTATTGGTCCAAACAACATAAAAAAGAAAGCAACAAAATACATCGATCCGTTCCCGTAATAATGCTGCCACAGACAGACGGACAGACAGACAGACCAATAGCTGAAAATATGTTTATTAGACTTAGAAAATTCTGAAACGTCAACATTTGTAAAAATCAGGATACCGAAAATTTCACACGATTACAATACTTTCCTTATACAGCTGCTATAGTAGCGTAGGAAAGTAAAAATTGCAGTTTTTCTTATAAGCATAATAAAAATCAATAAATATGACATTCCTTAGGTACATGAATCTATAAAATAAGTATACCAAACATTTTTTTCTTAATAACGAATCGTTTTATGATACGTCACTGGTAACCTAAGACGCCATATACAAGAACTAACACGGATAACTGTCAAAATGCATTATCCTCTTTCCTTTCTATACTTTATCCATTGAGGTACATTCATTATATTAATTATTTAGCCTAATCCAGCCTAACCTACAAGAGTAGACATTATTAGCAGTTTTCTGTGGTGATTATATTTTTGTTATAGTGAGTTTGTTCTGTTGTGCTGTAACCGCTACACCTTATTTGACGAATTTTGATATAAAGATAGAATGCAACTTTGAGAAGAACATTGGCTTTCTTTTGTCGGTTTCGATATATGTCAAAAAATAGGGCCTAGATGATTGAATGAAAATATCTGCAATATGCAAAATGAAATTTCAAGTTATTGAATTGTTATTTCAAATATGACGAGAGTCAACTATGCGTGCTTGGAATGAATTCAAGAAAAATATGATATAAGATTTTATTTTAGAACATTATTTTATAAAATTGCGGGTTCCCGCAAGACGGGTATATTTTGTAACCGTGGTATGCTTCCATACGAAGCGGAAGGCAGGTAGGTATATATAATAAGCACAAATAACATTTTACAATTACAAAATCTGTGTACCTAGTTGGGAATTAAACTTCTATTTTATTCTATAAATAAGATAATGATATACGAAAATGATGGCGTCTATAAGAGAGAGTTTTGTGTCATCACAAACCTTATAATTTCTCTCATTCGGTCACCATACTCAACCATTAAATTATCTCTAAGATGACACGTCAGATCTGCGATAGTCAAACTTTATTTTTGTCAAATGATACACTACACACTACATATTTTAGTATAGATTATTGTTGGCCTTCCTTATCTACATCCAGAAATGTGGAAATCGTTTACTTTTCTAATAAAAAAAGATATTAAACTTACTTATATAATATTAAAGGATTGATTTTATTCCCACCTTTGCAGTTTTTTAAGTGAAGTAGGTAAAGGTTATCTATTTTTTGAATGCCCCACTCTTCGATGACATATTTCAAAATTGCAATAGTAAACTGTTTTGTTAGAATGTAGACAAATATGAATTTTTTGTTATCAAGGCTTTTGAAACCATACGGATATAATCTATATATATATATATAAATGAGGAGCTATCCGTACCAGATGACCATATTAGAATATGAATAATAATTTCACGCCTAGCTGGTAAATTGAACCTACATTTCGTAGGGTGCCGCAATAAGAACGAGGTTTGTCGTCTACATATTGCGTTTGTGTGCATGTTTTCCACTATACTGCTCAATCAGATTGATTACCAAACATAGCATCAGTCTCCCAGATATATATCATGATTTCGAGGTTGTTGCCTCTCATCAGTATATCGTAGGGTGAAGAGCCATATTTGATAATCAATCCTTATTTGGAACTCATACTTGTATCAATCTTCGGTATAGAACTGTCGGTGGAGACAAGTATGAGCGATATATTAAGCATGTATAATGGTGGATAATAACAATCGGCAAAGGTTAATAATTAATTAAATAAATGAGGAGCTATCCGTACCAGATGACCATATTAGAATATGAATAATATGAATTTACCAGCTAGGCGTGAAATTATTATTCATATTCTAATATGGTCATCTGGTACGGATAGCTCCTCATTTATTTAATTAATTATTAACCTTTGCCGATTGTTATTATCCACCATTATACATGCTTAATATATCGCTCATACTTGTCTCCACCGACATTTCTATACCGAAGATTGATACAAGTATGAGTTCCAAATAAGGATTGATTATCAAATATGGCTCTTCACCCTACGATATACTGATGAGAGGCAACAACCTCGAAATCATGATATATATCTGGGAGACTGATGCTATGTTTGGTAATCAATCTGATTGAGCAGTATAGTGGAAAACATGCACACAAACACAATATGTAGACGACAAACCTCGTTCTTATTGCGGCACCCTACGAAATGTAGGTTCAATTTACCAGCTAGGCGTGAAATTATTATTCATATATATATATATATATATATATTCTATATTTGTAGTTAAAGACTTCATATTTATAGTGATTTTATGCTGATTAAGCATCATGTGACTTGCGCTTGGTTCGTCCGTTACAAGTTCTAGAGCATGGGATCTGCAAGTTTGCATATTCTGATAAAACTACAATATTCTTAGAATATGGAATATTCCAGAGTATGGGAATTGCAAAGTTGCATATTCTGTGAGAATGTAAAACGTATTGAATTCTGAGAATGTTCCAGAGTGCAAGACTGCAAGTCAGCATTATCTCTGAGAACGTAAATATGAACAAAGAAAAATAATAAAACACGTGTCGTTGAAATATGACACCTGTGAGACTTGATCGTTATTATTGAATATGGTGAATTATATTGGGATATAACAGCTCCCCCTTATAAAATAAAAATTGATGTTATACAGCAATTTTTTGGTTAGAATAAAAATTTAAATAAAATGTAAAAATAAGAGTACACAAAAATATATAAAAAAAATGTAAAAGGTAAAATAAAAAAAATAAAAATGACAGTGTCAATAAATGTTCACTTTTAAAAGAAAAGAATTTCATTTCACTTAGAGGGTCCTTTACACTGTAGTTTCCACATCAGGCTGTAGATTTGGTCGTCTTCTATAGATCATGGATTTTATTCTTTGTAATGTCTCGTTGGGTTTCAAGTCCGGCTCTGGGTTTGAAGATGTTTTCTTATGGAGTATAATTTTGAAAATTACATAGATGGATGTTAGAATAACAATAATTACAATAGTGGAAACGGTGAACCAGGATATGTTTCTTTCGATGAAGGGTTTATTTATAAGTTCATGGAGATCTTTAGAATATTGTTCTAACTTGTACTTGGCTATTGAAAGATCGTCCATATTCATTTTATTAAGGTTGAATGGTTCCACTTCTTGAACTAAAACTTTTTCTGGTATATGTAAACAGCAATTATAGTTGATCATCACTGGATGTGGATTGTGTGAAACTTCGATGATGTTGCGTGTTTCTGCTTGGACTTTAGTGATACCAATAAAGGCATAGCAGTTTGTAGTTAACTTGAAGATTGAATTCTTGGTTACAATAATGGTTTTGGTATTGTCTTCTTTGCAGTGAATTGTTATGTGAAGTGGCTCTGTTACTAGAATAAGCCACATGTTTTCTTCCAGTTTTTGGAGGTTGTAACGTTGACCATGTATTAGAGATGTTTCGCAGTTTTCGGGAAAGTCTCGTAAGTTTCTAAAGAGCTGTGCCTCGCAGCTAGCATTTGTTTCTATTGGATATGGGTAGACATTGGAACACAATTTCTTGTAGAGTGCAAGTTGTTTGCACTGGCTAGGATCTTTTATTAGTGCATATGTCAAAGAATCATCATCTCGCGCAATTAATTTTTGAGTAAAAGATAAAATGTGATGAATATCAGTTCTGCTATCGTATATTGGGATAGGATAGAGGTGGAACATTGTGAATGTTTGAGGTTCAACTAATGGAATTTTTAAAACAAAAACGATTTCTGATTCTGTTTAAAATGCTTCTAATTCAATGATTTCTAAAAATTGGGCTATACTTGAATGTTTAGCCGGTAGTGGTAAGTTATTTCTTAATAGATTTTGAGATATTTCCTTTAATGATGTAATCAGATTATCTGGTTCGATTATGGATGAATGAATTATTCTTAATCTAGCAATTGTGATAGCATTCAAAATGTCATTGAGGTTATCTTCAAGGAACAAAAAGCTTTCCATCAGTTTTTCACATATTTCGAAGAAACTTAATTTTCGAAATAAGGTTTCATTCTATCAAAGTTAACTTTACTTCTTTGATTTGTTCTGTTGTTAAGAATAATAGCTGAATTTCTATGAACTAATTTCGAAAGGACCGTTAAATTTATTTTGTAATTTGTTCTTGATCTGCGATTCTTTAATGTAGACTTTGTCGCCTATATTGAATTGATATGGATTATTGGATACATGTTGATCAAAGCGGACTTTTGCCTTTTCTTTACTTGAGTTTATTCGACTTCTAGCTATTCTATAGTAATGAGAAATTCGGTTGTTTAGATCTCTAATATATTTTGTAATTAATTCTTTGTGATTGTATGTGTTTTCGGGAGGTCTACTTGAAGTGTGACCAAATACTAATTCATATGGTGTAAAACCGTGTGTCTTGTTCATTGAACGGTTGTATGAAATGATAGCTTATGGTAAGATGTTAAACGGGTGCTCATTTGGGTGTTCTGATACATGCGTTCGAATCATTTCTAATAGTGTGGAATGGAATCTTTCGAGAGATCCATTGGATTGTGGATGTCCTACACTGGAATTAGTTACTTTTATATCAAAGAGAGTGCACATGTCACGAAAAAGAGAGTTGTCGAATTCTCGACCAAAATCGCAATAAATTCGAGTTGGGGTACCGTAGTGTTGGAAATAAATCAAAAGTGTGTTGACTACACTTTTTGCTGTCTTGTCAGGTAATCCGTATGCTTGAGAGAATTTCGTGAGTTCTTCTCGTATAGTTAGTGCGTAATGTCTTCCGGGTACTTCTAGAATGTATATATTAATCCTTTCAAACGGGGCTCTAGGTGTTTCTGTGATAACTAGAGGGCTGTCTAAGTTTTTTCCTGCAAATCTTTGTTTTTTGACAAACTTCACAAGCTTTGATATGCTTTTCTACGTCCTTAGTTATACCGGGCCAATTGTATCGTTCGCGAATTCCACGGATAGTTTCATTAATACCGCGATGAATACTGGTTTTTCCGTTATGGTACTGATCGAGAATGATAGGGATCTGATCTTGGTCTGGTGTTTTGAGAATATCTTGACATACTTTAAATTTAACATCTTTTTCAGAGAATATAAATGAAAGTATCTCTAATATGGGGAGATCAGGATTATTTTCAACAAAGTATGTTGTATCGGATTGTATAGTGTCTTGATTTCTAAAAATAGAAGCGAATAAGTATTCGTTGACGGAATCGGGATCATATAGAATTGGAATAATAAAATATTTTGTATTCCTGACACTTTTGCTTGATAATACATTGATTTTACAGTTGGAAAAGTTAGCATTCTCTTCGAAAACGTCTTCTATAATCTTGTGATGATAGTCTTTTAGATTGTTTTGCTGAAGGAAAGTTAAAATATTTGTATGTTCCCTTGCTAAATTTGCTGATTTGTAAATTCTATTTTTGAATAATCAATAAGTGACCTCAACTTATAAGCACTGACAAAGATTTTGAATTCTTCGTATACTTGTTCGTTGCTGATGTTATTAGATTTTTCGGATTCATTGTCTGAGCCTTCGTCATCGTCATCGTGTATGGGGAGGATTGGAAAATAAGAGGAATGTGCTTTTGACTGAAATTTAATATAATCGGAAATATGGTTGATTTTAATTCGGGAAAGTGCGTCAGCATTGCGATTAATCCTTCCAGGTTTGTATTCAATTTGATAGTCATACTCTTCAAGCTTTAGACGCCATCTTGCTAAACGACTACCTGGGTCTTTGATAGAGAATAACCAAGTGAGAGGTCTATGATCGGTAATTAGTATAAATTTTCTGCCGAAGAGGTACGGTCGGAAATGTTTCACGTACCACACAATAGCTAATGGTTCCCTTTCTATAGTAGAATAATTTGTCTCAGCTTTGCAGAGTGTTCGAGAAGCATAAGCTATAGGGAGATCTTTTCCTACTGGTCCTTGAGAAAGTACGATGCCAATTGCAAAGTTACTTGCTTCAGTTGTGAGAATAAAAGGATCGTCAAAATTGGGATAAATAAGAATTGGAGATGTGACCAGGGATTGTTTTAAATTTTTGAAAGATTCTTGGCATTGTATATTGAAATTGAAAGTTGAATTTTTTTCAAGTAATTTGTTTGAGGGTTTCGAAAGTTTTGAAAAATTAGGAATGAACCTGCGATAATATTCTGCATGTCCTAGAAATTATTTTATTTCTTTCGGATTTGTGGGTTGAGGAAAATTTTGTATGCAATTTACTTTTGATGGATTGGGTTTTACGCCATCTTTTGTTATTAAGTGGCCAAGATAAGCGACTTCCTTACGGAGAAATTCGCACTTATCGGGTTGTATCTTAAGATTTGAATTATGGAGACGTTGGAAAACTTCATGAAGTCTTTTGAGATGTTCATGGATAGTTGGAGAGTAGATGATAATGTCGTCCATATAAACTAAACATCTCTCGTTCTGTATACCTAATAGAATAATATCCATAACTCGCTGGAAAGTTGATGGGGCATTTTTCAATCCGAATAGCATTCGAGCAAATTCGTAGTTTCCATTTTCAACGGAGAAAGCTGTTTTAGGAATGTCTTTCGAATCAATTTCTATTTGATGAAAGCCAGATGCCAGATCGAGGGTCGTAAAATACTCACATTTACCTGGTCAAGGAGGTCGGAAATATTTGGAAGAGGATATTTTTCTCCTACCGTCAGTTCGTTAAGTTTTCTCGCCATTTTTCTTTTCCTGATGCGTCTGATTTTTTTGGTACTACCCATACAGGAGAAGACCATGGAGAATTTGATGGTCGAATAATACCTTGCGCTAACATATTGTTGATCGGACTCTTAACTTCTTGCTTGTGTATGTGTGGGTATCTATATGATTTCGTAAAACCGGGTTTCGCATCGTTAGTGTCTATAGAATGCTTGATTTCGTTTGTAAAAGTTAACTGGTCGTTTTCTAGATAAAATATATTTTCAAAATTTAAACAGAGATTGATGACATCCTCTCTTTCTTCATCGTTTAGATGTTCTAAGCGTAATTGTTTTAATATTTCAGATTTTCTGTCCGTCTGTTCAACAATAATTTCATTATTAGAATTGTCAAATGGTTCCATATGTAATTCTGGAATTTCGATATCTTTTGAGATAGCATTTGCTTTTAAAATAGTTATAAGAAATTCACCTTTATCATTAATATTTACAAGAGAGTGAGGGATAAAAACCTTTTCAATTTCAAGACCGGTGACAATAGCGTCAGTATTTGTTAGTGTGGTTCTTAATTTGAAGACTTGTTCAGATCTGGGTTCTAACAATACACGATTCTTTATTGGTGTTTGAATGTTGTGATGCTTTCTTTCAGGATGGGATAATTTTGGATTGCTTTCGGGAATGTTGTCGATAACCTTAAATAATGGGACGATTTTAAATTTGTTTCTAACTTTTGATCTTTGAAATTAATTACTGCCTTAAAATGCTGAAGCCAATCTGCTCCAACTAGTCCATCGAATTGGATATGATGATCGCAAATGTAAATTTTATAAGGATCATTTTTTGCAAAGGGTATCATAACAGATTCGGTAATTAGAATCTTTTGGTCTGTTATTCCTTGGATAACAACATTTTCGGGGCTTCTATTTAAAAATGCTTCGCATGTTTTTGGTTTGAAGATTGATATGCCTGCTCCACTATCTACGAGAATTCTACATCTTTTTGAGGAGTCTTCGAAATAGTAGAGATTTTTAGAATTTACTGTAAGTGTTGAGCTTACATGAACATTTGTTCTGGGTGGTTGGCATACGGGTGGAGGTTGTCGATAGTCATAGTTTGAATTGGGGTTGTCTGTTCTTCCAAAACTGGTTTGTTTGGATCTGGGGCTGTAGAAGTTGGGCGAAGAGGAAAATTTTGATCATGAAAATCTTCGGATTGTGATGTAGAACTTTCGCAATTATTTTGGAAAGATTCCATCTGATAATAATCTTGCGGAATATTGTTATAGTTTTCATCTTCATAAAAATCGGGATTATAATTAGACTGTTCATGAGTTGTAAAATTGTTGATATAATATTGATCTTCTACTGGATTATTAAAATGATGTGTACGATGTGGTTGCTGTCTTATATTTGGATTTGATTGAATGACAGATGGTCTTTGAACATTGGGATTGGGTCTAGATAATTGATTGTTATATGGACTAGGTTGTCTATTTTGGGTTTGAGAAGATGATTGATTTTGGGGATTACAGTTGCTGAAAGATGGTCGAAAGTTTTGTTGATAATTTTGAAATGAAGGCTGTAATGCTCTCTTTCTTGTAAGACAGTCTTGGATCATGTGGCTTGTTCTTTTACAATATGAACATTGTGGAAGTTGGATAGGTTTTTTCATATTATTCTGAGGTCTATTTTGATTCTCAAAATGAGCTAGTTGAAGTTCCTTTTTAATTCTATTCAAAGCTGAAAGCATGTCACTTGGATTACTAGCTCTAACTATTTGACCTAATTTCTGTTCAAGTCCAGTTAATGCCGTTGTCAATACCATAGCGTCTGTTAATTTAGTTTGAGCAATTTTTTCAGGTAAAGTCATGTTTTGTTTGTTGATAGCAGAGTGAATTTTCGATTCATGCGTTTGCAAATAAGCTATGAAAGTAAATGGTGATTCATTTTGCAACTGTTTCATACGTTGAAGATCCTGAATTAATGAGGTTAAATCTCGTGAATCTCCAAAGTGTGAATCTAAAAGATGTAAAATTTCTTCCCATGAATTTGGGTTTCGAGAATAGACAAGTTCGGCTGCTCGGCCTTTAAGTTTATTCTTAATGTGTAATGTAAGGAGAAGCTTTTAATCTCCGGTTGCCATGTTGAATGCCATGGAACATGCGTTCGTGAAGGTGGTTAAAAATATCTGATTACCATCATAATCAGGGATAATAGAAAATATCTCTGAGAGTTTGTATTGCTCCACAGAAATAATTTGTGATCCGGGTTTGACGTCAGCGTTCGCGTCGGAACTAGCTTGACCTCTTGTAGTAGTCATTGTGTTTTCAGAGCGAAAACTTAAATATAGGGGATAAATTTTGGGATAAATGTCAAAACAATACGATAACAGAAATGTTGTTCAATCGAACTAATAAAATACGATAATAAAGGTAAATTGCTTTAAAAAAAATGTTTCAATAATTGGTAATTTTTTTAAACGAGATGATTCTTTGCACTTACTTGACTAAAATCCTCATTCCTGGCAGAAGATGAAATTCTTTATTCTCCGTGAGCGACAGGGTGAGCGTTCGCGTGTTCCGTTGTCGCCGGAGAGACCGTCTCCGTTGCTGGTGATGTGGATTGGAACTTGGTTCTCCGCAGCTTCGATTCTTTCTTCTTTTAAGGTTTGGAAACCACCGTTGACACTTATACAACGTTGAGGAAACCTACTGACTGCGCCAATTTTATATTTGTAGTTTAAAACTTCACTTTTTAAAAATAATAATATTTATTATAAATTATAAGTTACAAAAACATAATAAAAATGAAAAAAAACAACGTGAACTGAGAGCTACTGCTTATTTGAACCAAGAACGTCGGGGAACCAGGTGCAATCGTATTTATAGTGACTTTATGCTGATTAAACATCATGTGACTTGCGCTTGGTTCGTCCGTTACAAGTTCTAGAGCATGGGATCTGCAAGTTTGGATATTCTGATAAAACTACTATATTCTTAGAATATGGAATGTTCCAGAGTATGGGAATTGCAAAGTTGCATATTCTGTGAGAATGTAAAATGTATTGAATTCTGAGAATGTTCCAGAGTACAAGACTGCAAGTCAGCATTATCTCTGAGAACAAAAATATGAACAAAGAAAAATAATAAAACACGTGTCGTTGAAATATGACACCTGTGAGACTTGATCGTTATTATTGAATATGGTGAATTATATTGGGATATAACATATATATATATATATATATATATATATATATATATATATATATATATATATATATATATATATATATATATATATATAAAAAGATGTTCTTGGGGATGCAGTCATATAATCAATAAAATTCTTTGATTAAAGCCGAGCTTTCGAGAATGTTTATTCTCTTCTTCAGGGCAAAAATCGTGAATTTAGAATAAATTTGCCAAAAACTGGAAAGATTTCATAGCCATCAATTACATTTTTGTATTTATTATAAAACCAGTCAAGAATACAAAATCAATATATATATATATATATATATATATATATATATATATATATATATATAAGTGAGAAAATTAAACATAAGTGTTCTTTGAGCAATACATAGAAAAGTTGTTCGTTTATCCAAATAGCTAGGGAATATAAATTTTATGCAAACCAAATGTCCTCCGTCAAAAGTCATATGTCTAGAAGTGTCGAGTTCATTTTTGTTTTTGTTATTGTTAATAATTTATCAGTCCTCTCTATCTGTCTATATATATTTTATTCCAATTTTATTAATTTAAAAAAAAACATTTTTTTACTCCAATGTCACTGTCTTTTTATTCTACAACAGGAACCATATACTCTTATATTTTATTTTTTTTATACAACTGCCCCTTATTCCATATTAATGTCTCACAATTTTTAACATCTTTGAAAACTACCAACCTCACCTAACGTAAGTAATATATACATCTAAAGAATATGTACTAAGTATTGTTTAAAATAAATGTTTTCAGTATCCTTGAAAATGGAACTGAGCAGTTCCGAAAGCTCGGATTGAGTTAAAAGAGTCTTCTTTTATTTATGCTGCCTTTCCCAATTACCCTCATCGTTAAGATATATATATATATATATATATATATATATATATATATATATATATATATATATATATATATATATATATATATGTTATATAAAGTTATAATTGAATTATTTTTAAAGTCATATAATAACAACAAAGTATTATTATTTCATCATATCGTATTACATCTGCAAGACGCATTTTTAAGAAGATTACAAAAGTGATAAGGATGTTTACGTGCCAGAGATGCCGACCAGTAGTCAGCAAGTTACCATAAAGACCATTGTTAGTTGTTACCCAGTTTGGCCTCTAAAAAGACATTACTATGTATTTTATTTATAATATTTCTAGAAGTTTCGATTTATCCTTAGGAGAAAAGATCCATTGTATTAATTTACGTTTCTTTTTATATTTTTGATGAATAAACATTTTTGATTATATAAATACTAGATCTCCAGCTAACGGCATGAATCTTCTGGCGAATGTGTCAACTTGTGAGTCTAGATTCATACAGTCATGTAAAGTTAAGTTATATTTTATTTGTACTTTAATTTTTTGGTGTTAATAAATAATTGTTTTTAAAAAGTTAATTCCAAGTTATGTGATTTAACATATATATATATATATATATATATATATATATATATATATATATATATATATATATATATATATATATATATAAATCAATTGCTGTTCGTTAGTCTCGCATAATTTTTGTTTTGTTTTGTTCGCCGTAATACAGGGGAGGTTTAAAAGATAAAAAAGGGAAAGCCCATAAAAACAGTTGAAAAATTATAAAATTCAAAATTGGTAATTTTGTATGGAAATCGCCTGTTTGTATTACTTTCAATAAGAGGCATAGTAGTGGACCTATCGTCTTTTGTCTAACAGATGCCAGAATAATAGTTACTGTCAATCTGTTCGTGCAGTTGTGTGAAATTCGTTTTTTTCTTCAAATGAAAATACTATTAGTTTTGGTAATGATAATAGTAGTATTTGAATGTCCGAATCGCGTTCTAGAGTTAGTGAAAACGATTGAGAAGTAGATAGATTAGGAATTCAACGTGTTCGTGAACATCAAACAAAACAACATCGAGCACATCACAATGAACTTGGACCATTCGGATCTTTCAAGAATATCTCACCCTGTATGATCGACGGTAAGTATTCCAAGAGATATCCGAAAGACCTAATCTGACTTAATTGATCACAACATTATAGGCAATGAGGGATACCCATTATATTGTCGCCAATCAGTTGCGGACAATGGAAGATCTACAGTTGTGAAGGTCCAAGGACAAGACGTTATTGTGGATAATCGTTGGATTGTGCCATACTCGCCAATATTGTCCAAAAATTTTGAAGTTATGTGATTTAACAAATTGGCGCAGTCGGTACGATAACTTCAATGTTGGTAAAACAAGGCTAACTTCAACAAGTTTCCCCTCATTATCAACGGTGGTTTCCTAACCTTTAAAGGAAAGAACCAGCAACTCTGAAGAAAGAAGAGTAGGAATACTTCAACGTTGGTAAAACAAGGCTTACTTCAACAACAAGTATCCCCTCATTATCAACGGTGGCTTCCTAATTTTTGAAGAAAAACCAGCAACTCCGAAGAAAGAAGAATAAGATTCTTCAACAACTTACAGAAGAGGTCCAACGAGGCGTCCTCAGTCCTTTGTAAACCACATCGCAGAGAACAAGACAAATCAATGTACATCTTACTGTAAGTGAATTATCACGTATATTAATTTTTAATTTTTTTTATACTGTTCGATTTTCTTTTATCATATTTTTATATATTTGATATTTTATATTTAATTAAATCAAAATGGCTAATGAAAGAAATCTAGCTCAAGAGGTTGAGCTTGAACCATAGAATTTCGGAAATATTTTGTATCGTGCCTGAATTTGAAGGTGATCAGATATTTCTCGAAACATTTTTTAATGCATGTGATTGTGCTTATAATATGTCTACCAGAGACCAAAAAGCTCTGTTAGTGATTCACATTAAAAATAAATTAAAGGGAAAAGCAGCTCAACTAATCAGCTCGCGAAATCCTCAGACTTACGCAGAGATAAGACAACTTTTAAATCTTCATTTTGGTGATTCAAGAGACCTTACTTCTCTTATTCGTGATTTACAAAGATTAAAACAATTATCGAATGAATCAGCTCTTACATTTTTCAATAGAGTGCAAGTCTTGAATGCTAAAATGCAAAACATCAAATTTATCAAATGAACAAAAGGTTGCACAAGAAATTCTTAATTGTTACTATAGCTCTTAGTACCTTATTAACTGGACTTGAACCCCGTCTAGGACAACTTATTCGTGCTAGTCAGCCTGAAAACTTGTTAGAAGCACAAATTCGCATACGAAGAGAATTGCAATTATCATATTTTGAGAACCAAAAATTTAATAAGCCAGCTTCTAATATTGTAAGTAAACCTCAAAATATATTAAATGTTAGAAAACCCCAAATACAAACTGTAAAATGTTTTTCATGTGGTAAACATGGTCATACTTCTAATCAATGTCGTTTTCAACAGCAAAGAGCTTTTACTCCAAGCTCCAATCAGAATTTCTACCAAAATTTTCAAAGACCATTAAATTTCCAAAATCAACCACAAAATAATTTACAAAATAGACCAAATAGTAATGTTCCCCAGCAAAGACCTTTTCAACCACAGGGACAATCTCAAGTAAGACCCTCGGTGATTCAAAAGAATCCTAATTTCCAACAACGGGCTCATTTAATTGGCCTTAAGAGCGATAATTCTGATTATTATGATGAATACTTAGTCTCTGATCTCGATCATAATCTTTATGATATTCAAGATAATTTTGGAAATAATTTCCAGGAAGATGACAATAACTATTCATTTGATAATCTTTCTGAGTTCGAAAAAGATTCTCAAAATTTTATGTCTGCCGAAGTAATTTCAAATTTCCAAGAATTGCCAATTGCTCAAAATAAAGAACATTTTTCTGAGTTTGAGAGAGATTCTCAAAATTTTGTTTCTGCTGAGATAATTTCGAATTTTCAGGATTTTCCTATTGCCCCAGTCAAAGACCATCCCCCAGATTGTCCGACAACAGAGAATTCAATTTCAGAAACAGTTACCAAAATCCAAACATTAAAATTCGAAGAGATGAACCCGAATGTAAATTTTCCCGAACAAAATTTTCTTTAAATCCATTTTTGACTGTTAATTCCAAAAATCTTTATTATATTGAAGATGCTTCTAAAAAGATTAAGTTGCTTATTGATACAGGTGCAGGAGTTTTTATTTTTAAAGAAAATACTGTTAAGAAATTTCCTCAAAGATTTACTGAATATGTAACTATTCAAGGGATAACTGATCAAAAAATTTTACTAAAAGAATCTGTTCTTATTCCATTTTCTGCAAAAGATCGACATAAAGTTTTTATTTATAATCTTAATATTGATTTTGATGGAATTTTGGATTCAGATTTCCTAGAACATTATAATTGTATAATTGATTTGAATTCAAAACAATTGATAACTAATTTCAAAACTATACCTCTGTTTAAAGTTACCGAAACATCACACTTGTCTCAAAATAATCAAAGTTGTGAACAAGATTCTGAATTCTTAGAATTTGAACAAAATACTGAAAATTGTTATAAAAAAATAGCTGAGAAAAACATTGATATTTTTGACATGCCTCACGATTATTCATTAGCTCATTGCGTGGCGGAAGATATGCAAATGCAAAAAGGCATTGCCGCGGAATTTAAGAAACGATTTGGAAATATAAAAAAATTATTAAGTCAAAATCAAAAACAAGCAGGTTTGAAAATTAAGAATGCAAATGCAACTAGATATATTTATTATCTTGTAACAAAAGAAACTTCAACCGGAAAACCCACTTATAAGACTTTATGGTCATCTTTAAAGAAATTGAGAGATCATGTTGGTAAAAACAATGTTCAAAAATTAGCTATGCCAAAAATAGGGTGTGGATTGGACAAGTTAGATTGGACGTATGTTAAAAAAATGATATCTTATCTTTTTAGAAATTTAGGTGTTGAAATTGTTATTTGTTTGCCAAAGATACAAAATAAAATTTTTATTGAGCCAAGAATTGAAAAAAATTTCAAATTGAAATGTAAATTAACAAACACAGATGCACTACTATTTCGAACAAGCAATAGAAAATGTTAGAATTCCAAATGCTTTGGTACATGTAAATGAAGAAGGTGAAATTGTTACGGTCCAAAATATTTCTTTGGAAACCTACCTCCGGCCTAGCTCAGTGGAGGCCTGTCGTGAATTCTGGGTGGTTACCGATGGCAGTGAACTTAGTTAAGTCGGTCTCTCAGACCGTAAGGGCGCCACCAGTTTTTCCTTTGTTTTAAACAAAATAAAACAAAAAAACTGGAAAAGATATTTACTATGTTCTAAGTACAAAAAAAAACAACGCAAAAAAAAAATAACAGAAATTATATAAATCTAAACAAACTATCTGTCAGAATTATCAGTTGTGTCTGGTGTGTTTATTAAAAATGAAATTAAATAAATCGAGTTGATAAAAGTAACAGTAATGAATGATGTGATGAATCTGTAAATCATAAACCCAATAAAACAGCTGCTTTCTTGGTTGTCGAAATAATTGGAATAAAATATAACTTAATATAAATATATATAAACATCGATCATATAAAGAAAGGCTGTGATGACCTAAAGGGTACGTACGAATTTTGGTAAAATATTTGTTATCTTTGCCGCTCTATCCCACTAGATAAAATAAATATGCACAATGACTGTTACAAATTCAATATTACCACTTGAAGAGTGAATGATAGCAAAACAAAATATACATATATCAACAGGTGTCGACTTATCGTGTGGAATCTCCAGGCCATTTGCCGTCCACTCGAAGATGGTGTCGAGCTAGTTGTTCCGGCGTCGATGTATACGCTCTCGGATATCGATCAAGGGCATCTAGAACCTCTGCGAGAAGATAATGCGATCACCATTCAGGGGGGAACAGGTACCTCCGGGTTCCTGACGATATGAATGATATGAATTAGCAAAAGCTTCGAAGTATACGAACAACAAACTCACGACAAGCTAATTCTTTAGATAAACCACTAGAAATTAAGAAAACTACGTCTCCACGTCTTTCACTTTTCAACAGCAGAAGCTCTAATGGCCACCGGAATTTCGTAGGCGGAGAATTTCCCACTCTGAATTTTGACTCTCCTTGGTATCAGATTTTGCTACTCTGAGGCGCGAATTTCAAATTTCGCGGGGAAGAAATGTACAACTAAGAGGATAGTAATTTTCCAATGACAATGTTTGTTGTAAAATTAAAACAAGGAGTTGAAACAATAACTGTTGACGAAAACCCAAAAAAAAAAATCCAAACCGTAACATTCTCCTCTTACCTCCTATCGGAAATTTCCGAGAAATTTCACTTCTCGCCAACAAGAGAACTTGGCGATTGATCGAAAATAAACCAATGAGAAGGAATGATCCATAAACTAATTGAATCGACAGCTTAAGCTAATCGGAGTTATCGATATAGGCTTTCAGGTCTTTTACGTGCCAATGTCGTCGGCCGCAGTTGTCATCACCCTCGAGCACATAAGTACCGTATCCGATTCTTTGACGTACCCGGAAAGGTCCGACATATCGTGGTGCTAGGGATGCCGAGTAGTTGTTTGTGGCGTCCGACAATCGATAGTTCTTACGCCACACCAAGTCACCAGGGGCAAATTGAACATCCCGACGTCGAAGATTATACCGTTGGGCGCTTTGCTGCTGAGCCTTCTGCAGACGCTTATGAACAAGTTGGTAATGCCCCTCCAACTGATCTGCTGGTAACTCCAACCGTTCACCAAACTCTACATCGTCAGTTGATTCCAGTGCACCGAACAGACGACCCGATCGTATGAATTCACGTCCAAAATTTAATTTGTACGGTGTGAACCCGGTGGTTTCATGCCTTGATGTTCGGACTGCGCAGGCTAATTTCTTAATCTCTACGTCCCACGTTCGATGGTCCGCATCCTTAATAAATGAAACTAACATAGACTTCAGTGTTTTATTTACCCTTTCCGTAGGATTCGCCTGCGGATGATAAACGGGATTGTACCTTATTTTCGAACCGTAGCGTTGCGCTAGGTTTTTAAACTCGCGACTGATATACTGGACACCATTATCGGCAAGAATAAGCTGAGGTGCACCGAATAGGAGAAAAATCTCTTCCTCTATTAACTTAGTCACAACTTTAGACGACGCCGCACGAAGCGGAAAAAAACGAACGAATTTGGAAAATGTATCCACCACAACTAAAATGTAGTTGTGACCTTGTTTCGAGCGGGGAAGAGGGCCTATCAAATCGGTCGATATGATTTTCCAGGGTCGGTCTGCAACAGGATTCGGTGTCATAAGACCTTTCGGAGCAAGTTGTTCAGGTTTCGACGACTGACAAGTACGACAACCACGTACATACCGAGCAATATCGGCGCGCATCTGGGGCCAATAGTACAGAGACTTTACTCGATGATATGTTTTATACATTCCAAGGTGCCCACACTCAGGCATATCATGATTATCCTTAATGACTTGAAGGCGGGATTCTTTGGGAATTACCCGTTTCCACAGCAAGAGTGGATCGTTCTCATCACCGTCACGCAGGTTCGGATATTTGAACAATTGAGAGCCCGTAAGACGCCATTTGTCTAACTTTAAGGGATTCGCTCGAACCGCGTCCATCATCCTGATATACCACGGATCGCGGATAGGTTCTGCCACGGTAAACAATCCTGCATCGATCGCATCGATTTTCGGTGGTGAATCCTCCGAAGCAGATACCGATCGGCTGAGAGTGTCAGGAACGACATTGAGGCGACCTTTTCGATGCACGATCTCGAAATCGAAGGCCTGTAGACGAAGAGCCCATCGACACAACTTCCCAACCGGATTCTGTAGACTCTGAAGCCACAGAAGCGAGTGATGGTCTGTTATTACCGTGAAGTGATAACCTTCCACGTATCCCCGGAATTTTTCGATCGCCCAGATGACCGCTAGGCATTCTCGCTGAGTAGTACTATAGTTCCTTTCAGCGCCGGATAATGAACGACTGGCGTAGCTGATGACATGCTCGCCATCAGGATAAGTCTGCGTAAGCACCGCTCCTATGCCGTAACCGCTCGCGTCCGTCTGGATGGTAAAAGGTCTTTCGAAATCTGGACAGTATAATACCGGTGCCGTTATCAAAAGTTCCTTGACCTTCCGAAATGCTTCTGCACACTCGCAAGTCCAGACAAACTTATGATTTTTACGAAGAAGACTGGTCAGAGGTGCAACGAGGCTCGCGAAGTTTGGCAGAAATCGTCTGTACCATGACGCCATGCCCAAAAATTGACGAACACCCCTCACCGTCTTCGGCGCTGGAATATCAAGAATGGCCGAAACCTTTTCAGGATCTACATGCAGTCCTTGGGAGTCGACTACATACCCTAAGTATTTTAAACTGGGCCGACAGAACTGACATTTTTCCCGATTTAAAGTTAAATTAGCCGAAGACAAGCGTTCGAAGACCTTAGATAGGGTGTCCATATGCTCCTCAAAAGTAGACGTAACGATAACGAGGTCGTCGAGGTATTGAAACACATAGGGCTCAAGGTCGTGACCAATTACCTGGTCCACAAGTCGTTGGAAAATGGCTGGGGCGTTGGTCAAACCAAAAGGAAGTCGACAAAATTGGAATAAGCCCCGTCCACTCACGGCAAACGCGGTATACTGGCGACTATTCGGCGCAATAGGAACCTGCCAATACGCCGACTTAATATCCAGGGTGGTCAGGTATTTTGCGTTACTCAGCTGATCTAAGATGCTGCTTATACGTGGCAGAGGGTATGCATCCCTCTTAGTGACCCTGTTTAGTTTCCGGAAGTCAACGCAAAAGCGATAAGTCCCGTCTTTTTTCCGGATCATCACTACTGGCGACGACCACGCACTGGTCGATGGCTCAACTACGCCGTACTTCAACATACGATCCAGCTCTGCGTTGATTGCGGCCTGAATCAGCGGTGACACGGGATAATTGCGCTGTTTGATCGGTGTATGGTCGACTAACTCAATTTGGTGTTCGACAGCTGTTGTGCAACCGAGTTCGCCTTTTATACTGCTGAAATACTGCTGAACAGCCGAGTCGAGTAGATCGCGCTGAGCTGCACTCAACCGATGACTCGCCAAAATTTCGGCACAATCCGTAGGTGAGGACGTAAAATGCCAACATTTGTTTTTCAAGTCTGGAACGATACCGGAGAGAATCCAGAAATCAACGCCGAGGATAAGCACGTGCGGTAACGATGGTACTACAGCCACATTTAAAAGTGTTATTCTATGTTCAAGTTTTATTGGCAACGACAATAAACCGATTATTGGATGCGAAGTGCCGTCCGCCACAGTACAGGCATGGGTCGAGGATTCCCGCATAGGCAGTCGAAGATGTTCTATGAGCGAGAGACCTGCTCGTCCGAGAATCGTAGTACTTGCGCCGGAGTCGAGAAGTCCTTTCATAGCAATCCCATAACAAGAAATCCCAAGATGAGGTCGTTGATCGTCTGAATTTGTCTGTAGCAGGTAATCGAGGATAATTTGTACGCGACTAAGTTCCGAAGAATTGGTCTTATTGACAAGTGAGCAGGGTCTTTGTTGACCACTCAAAAACCCTGCTTTTAGTTTCCCGACGAGGACTGTTTCGAACATGTTGGGCACGTCCTCAACGTTACATTTGGTGCTTTACACTTATAACACATTACACCTCGTTTGGATCTACACTCGGAAGCGCGATGCCCTATCTTGTCACACTTCCAACAAGTGATAGGTTTGGCTGATGACTTCGAAGAACTCGCTGTAATCCGTGCATCTACCGCATCAACCATCTTAGAGGAATTCGTCTTCGTTCCGCGTTGGTGGTACGCGAGGTCAGGTTCAACCAATTTATGATATGAAGTGGCCGGTGGTTTGTACGCTTCCGCACTTACCTTACAGCGTTCGAGCTGTTTGCATAGGTCGACCAATTCAACGACAGATGTGATTCGCGCAAGCCCCAAATGCGTTTGGAAGAATGGCGTCAGATTCTTCCGGAGGGTCTTGACCATGAGCGCTTCCGGTATTTTTGTACTCAGCCGCGCGAAGAGATTAGTTATATGCGCAACATACAAATCTATTGACTCGTCCGATCCCTGCGTTCGCTGACGAATTTCGTCCCATAGACGATCATCGTAGTCATGAGGCAAAAACGCGTCTCTCAGGCGCTTAGTCAACATACTCCAACTGTTAAATGAAGCCTTGTGTGCCCTGTACCAAACTCGAGCTTTACCTTCGAATAAAATTATCGCCATTGGTAGAAGCCATTGTTTATCTATTTGGTAGGCCCCACAAAGGTCATCGACTTTTTCCAAGAAAGCTACCACGGTCAACTCGCCTTCGCCGGTGAACTTGAGGTTCCAGGCGATAATATCTTTAGGTTTAATCGAAGGTACTCCGATTCCCGAAACAACCGACCGCCGCGAAACATTCGGTCCTTCGTCCTGATCTACGTCATTGTCTTCCGACTGGTTATCATCGAGTTCAATCCGAGTCGCTAAGTTGGCATGAAATTGTACAGAAGAGTTTATTTCGGATTCGCGGCCCAGTTTTTCTTCCAATGCGGCTTTAATATTTAACACCTCAGCTATAATTCCCGAGCGCGTCTTCTTTTTCTCCGCAGTATCCGCGGACGGAACTCGACTTACGCGCCCGAACAGATGAGCCAACTGGGCCTTAAGCTTTAAGCACGTACTGTCAGTCACCTCTCCCGATAAAGCAGTGACCCCTGCCTTAAGCGTTTCGACCTTTTGAGTGATAACCCTTATCTCCTCATCAAAAGTACCCGGTACATCGTGTTTCACACCAGCCCCTGATCGCTCTAACCGCAACAAACTACGCAACCAACTACGCATGGAATCGACAGTACCAGTCTCCGAAAGACGACGAACTTTGAGCTCGTACATCAGTTCATCCTGCGTGAGATAGTTGATGTGTCCACTAACAAGTTGTAACGACATATTGAATAATGTCAAATCAGTGCACGTTAGATAACTCAATCGTGGTGCGCAAAAAAAACAAAAGATCTAGCAAGGCAACAAGTCTCCCTTAACAAATAATGAAATGGATGAGGTCCAATTCGGAAGAAAGAAGAGAAAAAAAAAAAAAAAAATAGAAATAAACACCAGCCACAACTGACTAATCCACTGCCAAAGAAACCCACAAAAGAAGAATGGAACAAGTCGCGCCCCACGTTGGGCGCCAAAAATTCTGTTACGGTCCAAAATATTTCTTTGGAAACCTACCTCCGGCCTAGCTCAGTGGAGGCCTGTCGTGAATTCTGGGTGGTTACCGATGGCAGTGAACTTAGTTAAGTCGGTCTCTCAGACCGTAAGGGCGCCACCAGTTTTTCCTTTGTTTTAAACAAAATAAAACAAAAAAACTGGAAAAGATATTTACTATGTTCTAAGTACAAAAAAAAACAACGCAAAAAAAAAATAACAGAAATTATATAAATCTAAACAAACTATCTGTCAGAATTATCAGTTGTGTCTGGTGTGTTTATTAAAAATGAAATTAAATAAATCGAGTTGATAAAAGTAACAGTAATGACATCTGTAAATCATAAACCCAATAAAACAGCTGCTTTCTTGGTTGTCGAAATAATTGGAATAAAATATAACTTAATATAAATATATATAAACATCGATCATATAAAGAAAGGCTGTGATGACCTAAAGGGTACGTACGAATTTTGGTAAAATATTTGTTATCTTTGCCGCTCTATCCCACTAGATAAAATAAATATGCACAATGACTGTTACAAATTCAATATTACCACTTGAAGAGTGAATGATAGCAAAACAAAATATACATATATCAAGAGGTGTCGACTTATCGTGTGGAATCTCCAGGCCATTTGCCGTCCACTCGAAGATGGTGTCGAGCTAGTTGTTCCGGCGTCGATGTATACGCTCTCGGATATCGATCAAGGGCATCTAGAACCTCTGCGAGAAGATAATGCGATCACCATTCAGGGGGGAACAGGTACCTCCGGGTTCCTTATCAGCAGACTGTTAAGGAAATAATTTTAGGAGATCGCAATCGGGCGTTGATGAAATTGATCCCACGAAAGTAGCCTGTAAATTCAGATTTGTCTAAGCTCGAGGTATTCAAATCACGACTGACTAAGAGAGCACGTGCACGAGGTGCACTTGGTGGGAATTAGAGTGGTGCATGCACTATGACTATGAGAATAACACTTACATTCCGATTATCAGAAAAATTGTTAACAGTACCTGAGATGTTGTGCGGCTACTTAGATGAGGGTGGAGATAGCTTTCTAAGAATCCGACTCGATGTCGAGCGCTCCAGGTGCGCAAATTCCTAGGGTCTGAATCCGTCACTGACGATATGAATTAGCAAAAGCTTCGAAGTATACGAACAACAAACTCACGACAAGCTAATTCTTTAGATAAACCACTAGAAATTAAGAAAACTACGTCTCCACGTCTTTCACTTTTCAACAGCAGAAGCTCTAATGGCCACCGGAATTTCGTAGGCGGAGAATTTCCCACTCTGAATTTTGACTCTCCTTGGTATCAGATTTTGCTACTCTGAGGCGCGAATTTCAAATTTCGCGGGGAAGAAATGTACAACTAAGAGGATAGTAATTTTCCAATGACAATGTTTGTTGTAAAATTAAAACAAGGAGTTGAAACAATAACTGTTGACGAAAACCCAAAAAAAAAAAATCCAAACCGTAACAAAATCTTTACTTCAATTATTAATTCGAATGCTATTCCAAAAATTGTTGAATTTCCAAATTTGAATCTAGATCCTATTCCGAATTCCGAATGTTTTTTAAATTTTAATTGTGATAATGAAAGTAAAGCTAAATTTAACCAACCTGTTGATAGAAAACCTATAATTTTGGATCAGTTGCGTACAGATCATATCAACGAAGAAGAAAAAGAAATTATCACAAATTTATGTTTAGAATTTTCTGACATTTTTTATTTGGAAGGAGACCAACTAACATTTACTAATGAAATTAAACATTCAATTGAAACTGATAATGCGAGACCTATATTTACTAAATCATATAGATACCCCCAAATTCACAAAGAAGAGGTAAAAACCCAGGTGAACAAAATGTTGGAACAAGGTATTATACGTCATTCTATTTCACCATGGTCATCCCCAGTTTGGGTTGTGCCAAAGAAGCTTGATGCTTCTGGAAAACGAAAATGGCGTGTGGTTGTTACTATCGTAAATTAAATGAAGTTACGGTAGATGATAAATATCCATTACCCAACATTTCTGATCTCCTTGATCAACTAGGAAGATGTCAATATTTTACCACTCTTGACTTAGCCTCAGGTTTCCATCAAATCGAAATTGAACCAAAGGATATCTCCAAAACAGCTTTTTCAGTTGATAACGGTCACTATGAATTCGTTCGAATGTCGTTTGGACTCAAAAATGCCCCGTCCACTTTCCAACGCGTCATGGACAACATTTTACTTGGCATTCAAAATGAAAGATGTCTTGTTTATATGGATGACGTAATAATTTATTCTTCTACTATTCATGAACATGTTTCTCGTCTGACTGAAGTTTTCAACAGACTTCAGCAAACCAACTTGAAAATTCAACCAGATAAATGTGAATTTCTTAGAAAAGAAGTCGCTTATCTTGGACATATCATTACCCAAGATGGTGTTAAAACAAATCCAGCCAAAATAGAATGTCTCAAAAATTTCCCGGAACCTAAAAATCCTAAAGATGTAAAATCTTTCCTTGGCTTAGCAGGATATTATCGTCGCTTTATACCAAATTTTGTCAAAATTTCTAAACCCCTTACAAGAGTTTTACAGAATGATGTTTCTTTTATTTTTAATAATGAATTTTCACCAGACTCTTCCAGTTATTCTTCGATGAACTGTTGGTGACGAACTAAACGCTTGCTTAAAATCATCAAATTGTGGCGCCATGTGAAGACAGTACAATTAACGACAAACATGCGAGTGTTTTTGCAGTAAGACGAAAGTGCATAGGTGTTTTCGAAGCAATTGCTGGACATTGGTAATGGAATTTGGCCATATCGACGAAGGAGCTCATACAGTGTGTTTTCCAGACGTAGCACAATAATTCAAAAAACATCTTTGGCTGAGCAAACGAGCAAAATTAGTGGTTAAAAACAAAGACGTCGATGATCTCAACGCAACTATCCAAAATATCATTCCGGAAAAGTTGTTTTTCTTCAAATCATTCGATACTGTTATAGACCAGGATGAGGTAGTTAACTATCACGCAGAATTTTCGAATTCGTTGGAACTGCCTGGACTACCACCTTACAATTTGCTATTAAATATTGGCTCAGTCATCATCATGTTGCGTAACAATAATCAACCTCGACTATGCAATGAGAGTGTCTTGATTCCACGTATGCCGATGATTCTAACAGACTTGCCATTCGATTTTATGCGGCTGCATTTTCCCGTGCGTCTGGCCTTTGCAATGACAATAAACAAATCATACGATAAATCGTGTGTACAACTATACGTCGCATGTTCGCGTGAATTTTTATATAATCACCTATTGAAATTCAAACCGTACCCGAAAGAGATTGATTAGGCTTAATAATCGCATAAACCTTATAATACAATAGATTTTAGGTGGTACGAAGTTCACCGGGTCATCTTGTTCAAGATAAATTTTATGACATACTGACTGTACTAGAGAAATAAGTACACTCACTCACTGCTTTCTCGTGGCCTTGCAAAATTGGTCTGTCTGTTCGTCAAATAACTTTGTCACACTTAGATACTGATACCAATGGCCAAAAATGCATCTGTTGCTTCTGAGACGTCAAAATCTAATGAATATCGAAAGCAAACATTTCAACGGAATATTTAGCATTGTAATTTTATCATTGGAGTTAAATTCCTTAGGAAATTGTAAAATGCTCAAACAGTAACAAAAACTTGCAAGCGAACAAATCGAGAAAAACCTACGACAAAGAATATGACAAATTACTAAAATGGATGACAGAATATATTAATAAAACTCAGCTGCTAGGATACTTTGGCAGTGTCGCTTCCATAGGGTACAAATATTCTATTTCAATGAAGAAGAGGCTTGATAAACACAGAATGAAATATTAATCAACGTTTGCTGCTGGAAATCTATAACCAAATCATATATGTTTATATCAAATCGACTCAAAGGTAGATCTCTAAATGATACTTTAATATTAAGTATGATATGCAAAATATTTGGCGCAATTCATGAGTTATTTTTTATGTTCTTAATATAAATTCATGCTTATATAAAAGTGATAACTAATGCACGTCGTACAATACGGACAATTGACTATTTTTCTCACTACTCTGGAGGAGTTTTAGAGTACACGAGCTACATAGACTTACTGTTTGTACTAAAGCTTTCTGTCTCTAAACGATATCATAATGAAGCAACCACTGAAGTAACCTTACCTCCCATGTGGTGCTTCTATGTCTAGATCATGTCGCAAACACGTGGGACGTTCAACAATAAACTCGATGTTCGATCGAAATCGGGTTCCAAACTTTTGGACTGTATCAAAACTTTCAAGTGATAATATAAAGATAGACTTTCAGTACAAATTCTGTGATAGATATGGGCAGTTGTGTGAAGATAATGAGAGGAAAGTTTAGCTAATTGTTAACAATGATTTATCAAATAGTAGATTTCATCTTATTACGTCAGGCGTAAAGGTGGGCACAATATTTTGTCAGGAAAAGCTAGAAATGATTTCCTGTCAATGTTAACGCCAACATTCATTAAAATACTATTCTTATCACCATATTTGAGTAAACAAGAATCACAAATGCAATAGACGAGCTGCTATATTCACTTAAAAAACTTTCAATAGCAGTTTATTATCAAAAATATCCGTGTTCTGTGCAACTTCTTCAACTTCTTGGTAAAGTAAACATCAAATGATGACGAGGTCATAAGCAAACTGCTAGTTTGACATCGCTATGTAAAATACAAAGTCAAACTTTCTTGGAACTTTACACCCATCTTTGCAACAAATAAATACTTGTGTCAGACGTGCTGTGTACGAGCACCAGTAGTTTTATCAAATCATTTTCAGTTATATAACTCGTGTGCCAACTTATTGACGCTCTTTAGCTAGAAGGAAGTTTAGTGCGCGTGGGAAAACTTCATCGCTAAGCAGGAGTATAATATATATTGGTGTGTGTGTGTGGATGTGGGGAGATATGTTCTTGGAGTTGGTGAAACACTAAACTTCCACGCGGATATTATTCAGCCAGTTTCTACACGGAGGCTTCAGTTCAGTATCGAACAACAACTACTGGATGATTATTTGGAAGCGGAATGGCATGTGATTATTCTCGATTTCACTTGAAAAGAATTTCAAGCTCTCAACACTGACGATGAATACAACACGCTATATTTCCATGTGTGAGAGTCACACCCAAGAAGAGTTTGTGAAGTTTTATGGCGATGGTGAAGTTGAAGAAGAGTGGAAATGATGGGTTATAATAACTTTTCCTTTCTTTGCTACTGAACCAACTATTTCGTGCATATTAATTACATTATCAGAGACATCCATGAGACGGTCAACTCGATAGGAAATTGTTCTCGTTTTTGTGAAATAGATGGCGCTTGAGGCAAAAATTTACGGACAAACGAATCAATATCGTAAGCAGACAATTTTATGTCGAAATTTGAATAAATTGTTCAAAATGAGAAATTTTAAAAGTTGCAATTCTGGTGTTACTTGCAAGTGTTTCCATTAATTTCATAACCATTATACTAATCAGGCTCCAGCGAAGATTCAACCATGTCCTGCGGTGTTTGTGTGGTAATTATATATTAACTTTTTATAGATCAAAAATTTGAACAACGAGACTGGATACGAGGTGCGTCCCCTTTTATTTGCGGTAAACATTTCCATTCAAAACTATTACCTACTACCATGCTAAAATTCGACACGTCTGATATGACTTCATTACAAAATATGACAGAGGACATTCCATCAAGTACAGATGGTACAGATAAGTGTCAACTCATCGCTTTTTATCATTATGTTAAAAATAATTATGTATTTATTAAAGTAATACTGCTTGCAGTGTCGACGTTTGTAATATTTTATGGAGCGCTGTCAATTTCAAGAGTAAACTCAAGGTAAATATCACACTGTTTTTCTAGATTATGGTTAGAATTCTAAATTATTGAAATATATCTTTCCATATGCTTCAAGAAGAAAAACTGAACACCGACCAATCGATTACAAGTTGCTCTGAAACATCGACACTCGATATTATTCAAGAGTAGATTTGTTACCAACAAAGAATTGATGAAATTCAAAGATGTCAAAATAAGAACAATGAGAAAAGTTAGCGAGAAAAGTCTGATATCATCAAAGCCTTAACAAAATTACAAATGAATATAATTTCCACTATTTTCAAACAATGAGTAACATGACAGAAATGTTTTGTTATCACAGTGTAGTTATGATACAGTTATGTATAATTACCATGTAGTTTCCGTGTAGTCACGATGCAATCATGTGCAATCCTCTTTGGGTGTTGCCTAAACTTTGGTACTTTTATGGTGTAGTCGTTGGTAGTACTTACTGGTAAGACTAGTAGTAGCGCTCCGATCGCAACTAACCTCAAGTCACGAATCGAGCAAGGTAAACCGAGCACTTTTCTCAAATTCCCAAATGGCGGGCTTATTCTTGAATTATTTTGTTCTATCTTGGCTCGTTTTGTGGTATCAACAGAACACACAGTAAAAAATTATTTTTCTCAAACCTATATACTCTCCAACAAACATATCTACACATATTGCACCTTTACAACTTAATCTCCGAGATAACTTACTTTGTTTACCTATTTAGCTAGTAATGGAATAGAAGCATTTGGGTTGGTTAGGTAATATCTGCGAATTAAAATTGCTCCTTCCAATGTCTGCACCTCCTAACTGGCCAATGAGATATGAATTATCTTATCTAAGCATTCGATTCATTTAACTTAACCATTGGATTAACTTATTCCTAGAATAAACACATCTTGTAAAATTTTCCCTAAAATCCTGAAAACTTAAAAACGTTTCTTTATAAATTGTTTAAAGTAGGTGATTCTAATTTTTTCGCCGAGTAATATTCCAAGAGAAGGTCATTTCCGTGAAAAAATCGATCACTTATTGCTATACAAATGTTAAAGTAGTGAAAAAAGTAACATGCGAAGTCCTTTGTTGTATATAATAAATTAAAAAAATATTTTATAAACGCAGTCCCAGGCTATACAGGTTACAAAACAGTACACAACCCTAGATACAATCTTTATGTAAAAAATGCCATGCTACCTATTTCATCTTGTTCCGATCTTATCTTATTGGTATCCCGTTTAAGTGACAAAGCATGGATTTGGATAAGGATTCCAAAAAAGCGATGATGTGGCACATAGTAGAAAATGAAATGGTTTTAAAAATGTATTTATTTATTTAAAAAATCTATACTACAGGCAGAAGCCCAAATACAGCATAGAGACAAAAAAAGAATATATATATATACATATTTAATATTGCGAAATAATAAACTGACTTTTTAAAAACAAATTCACACTTTAATTTACAAAAATTATAGTTACTGCTACAAAGATAACTTACTCACTAGGCTATATCTAGATCCCTGGAACAGTTCCATTCAACCCTTTTGGAAATGATCAGACTCCACCTTGCAGATCATTCCCCGTTTAATATATTACCATATGCAGTAATTTGCTATAACAATACTGCAAATAAGACACACGGGCTTACTCCTTACGAACTTGTTTTCGGCCACAGTTCCAGCAGACCACCAGAAAAGCTGTATAACGAGAAATAATTAATTACCAAATATGCGAGAGATTTGAATAATCGATTGTCCCATTTTTACAAGATAAGATAAGATTCGACCAACACGTTCAAGAGAATATTAAAAAAATCAACGTAGGAGTCCAAGCAGAAAAACAAAATTTCGCTACCCTATTGAATCAGAAAACAAATCGGAAAACTAAAGTAAATTTCGACCGTATGAAGTTATATGCCGGAACTGAAATTTTAAACTGGTTTCAGGTACATTACTCTGATTAGAACGGTTCTATACCAATATCAAATAGAACCAGTTTATAACACTGTGGGAGTCTACTACCACGACGAAACAAGAATCATCATCTCCAACGACAAATGGACATTATTAGTACATACAAATATTTCTGGACTACTAACAGCCTAAGAAAATAACAACAACTTATTGGACTCCATACATGACACCTTACGACCAGATCAACATTCAATGAATCTGTTTCATAGCGACGTAAGGACTCACGCTAATCTCCTGACGCAGATATTCAAATCGATCAAGGAAAAGTTCAATGAAGTTATTATCGACACTAAACGAAACAAGCAAGGAATTATCAATGGACTCGGAAGTATCTTTAAGACGATTACGGGAAATTCTGACGCAACAGTTGGTCAATTTTACACTGGTAGTATTAATAAATTAAATACAGACCAACACCACATAGAAAACCTATTGAAAAATCAAATATCGGTCTCAATAACCCTTATTAAAACCTTCAATGAATCCATCCAAAATTTGACTATCGACAGGAAAACATTCAGTCGGGATATAAGTAACATCGAGAGAGCTATTCATTAATTAAATGATAAACTTGCGTTAGTCGAAGCTAAGCTAAAATTCTTCGAAATTTGTGAAAAACTTTTAGAAAGCTATCTGGTTATTGAAGACAATCTGAACGATATTCGAAACTCTATAACATTTGCCCGCTTAAGAATTATTCATTCGTCAATAATAACACCTAATGATCTGATAATTTCCCTTTACGAGATATCAGAAAACCTTGTCGGAAGTAATTTGTCCTTACAAGTAAAACATTCTAGAATCGCATAATATCTAGAAATCACAGAACTTTCAAGCCCATCAACAAGACAAAAATATCGTCTTTGTTTTAAGAATACCCCTTGTAGAACAAGCATTCTATACCCTATATCACCTATATCATATCCCAGTATTAGATAAAAGAACTGGTTTGCATCATATCCTTAGTATATCTCAAAAATACATCGCCCGAAATGATGATTCTCTGATGTACGTCGCCATCTGGGATCCAAATAGTTGTGAAAACCTAAAATTTATATGCCTACCCAATAGACAGTGATGCTGCATGTGAGGCCCAATTGTTGAAGAACCGTCAAGAGATACCCAAAACTTGTGACAGTGCGATAATCTTTAGTCGAGGATATATGTTCAAAGTCAAGAACAATGTGTGGTTGACGATATTATCGAAACCACTACAAGTGACCATAAATTACCCGCGAGTAAATACAAAGACAGTTGCTCTTGCCCAGAACTCTATCATTAAACTCGAACCAGACTGTCATGCTTTTATCGGAATAACGAAAGTACAATTATAAACTTCAAAAATCCGCGAGAGACCTGGACCAAATCATAAACCAACCATTTTAACGGGCAATATATCTTGAATGACGTATTCAACGATATCTGTCATTTGCCTCATCTTTGTAGCTATGTCATAGTAAAAATATCGAAGAACTGTAAAGCGACCAACCCAAAGACAGAAGATCAAGGTCCAACTCTCCTGAAAAGAATTAGAATTCTCCTTCCAAGAAGAAGACCGAATATAGAAAATTCAGAACATGAGATGGAAAATATTGTGCTACCATAAAAGTTGTTGCATGGCATCAACTTTTTATCAATAGGGCGAGCTGTTATATGATATTCTATGCAATACCACAAGCAACCAAGTATCTAAGAGTATCAGGTTACGAGAAGCATATATCAGGTAACGTAAAGCAGTTCCCGTTCCCAGGCCAGGAAATGCTGACCAAACGCCTACCAAACATCAGCAGAAGGTTACATCGTCCATTCTCGGAAACCAGAATAGGAAGATGCCAACATCGTCGGACTGCTCTTCTAGAATGGTGGAATCGTTGACGCAGCATCTTAATTTTGTATATATTCTGGGATCTTATATATATAGCCTAGTGAGTATGTTATCTTTGTACGATAACTATATTTTTTGTAAATTAAATTGCAAATTTGTTTTTAAAAAGTCAGTTAATTATTTCACAATATGAAATATATATATATATATATATATATATATATTTACAAGCATTATAGTTACTGCTACAAAGATAACTTACACACTAGGCCATATCTAAAAGATCCCTGTATTTATACAAAATTAAGGTGCTGCCTCAACGATTCTACCATTCTAGAAGTGCAGTTCCACGGTGTTGGCATCTTCCCACGCTGGTTTCCAAGAATGGACGGTGTAACCTTCGGCTGGTGTTTGGTAGCATCTCCTGGCCTGGGAACGGGAACCGCTGCAGGTAACCTGATACTCTTGGATACTTGGTTGCTTGGGGTATCGCATAGAATATCATATAAAATATGTATATATATATATATATATATATATATATATATATATATATATATATATATATATATATATATATATATATATATATAACCAAAGTGACAAACATTCATAGGGTTGCGGCACTATGGGCTGTAGGATAATATATATATATATATATATATATATATATATATATATATATATATATATATATATATAAATAAAAAGATGTTCTTGGGGATGCAGTCATATATTAAATAAAATTCTTTGATTATTAATTTAATATTTTCTTTTAACTGAACCTGTATCGGCCTTATTAATAATTTCAATTTAATTGTGCTCCTTGTTCAAATAGCCACAAACATATAAAGAACATTCAGTAATATTCATTTTTATCAACAAAATCTAGATACTTTCTTACTTATTGTGTTAACATGACAAATATAAATAATGACATTTGTAATTGATGGCTATGAAATCTTTCCTGTTTTTGGTTAATTTATTCTAAATTCACAATTGTAAGTATTTTTAAAATACTATTAAGTTGTTGAAATAATTTTGTAACGATTTGTAGTTTGCCCTGAAGGAGAGAATAAATATTCTCGAAAGCTCGGCTTCAATCAAAAAATCAATATATATATATATATATATATATATATATATATATATATATATATAACCAAAGTGACAAACATTCATAGGGTTGCGGCACTATGGGCACTTTTTATTTAAAATAAAATAAAATAAATAAATAAATAAATAAAAAGTATAAACACAATCTTCCCCTGTTTCTTTATTCTAGTTTTTTGCTATTTATGACCATAATATTCTGTTTTACCTTATTTCTCGTACAGTTGAGTTCAGTATTTCAATATGAGATGTAAAAATTCAATTCAGTTTTGATAACATAAGAATGAATGATGAACCTATCTATATTTAACACTTAAATCAATGTTAGTTGGATTTTGTATAACGTGTTTTTATATATAACTATTTTTCTTCATTATTATTTCGATGATTCTTATATCCCTTTAATTAAGTACTTCTTTGTAACTTTCTTTTATTTTAATACAGCCTTGAAAAAGATAGCCACCGCTATCGAAACGTTGGTAATTGAAAAAGAGTTTTCATTATCCTACAGCCCATAGTGCCGCAACCCTATGAATGTTTGTCACTTTGGTTATACTTTCTCGGCAGTGAATTACTAAAATTATATATATATATATATATATAGTTTAGTAGATATAACGGGAAAAACAGCGAAAATTGGCCAATTTTGTATTTTACATCAACGTTTCGACATATGTCTTCATCAGGATGCTATAATATTAATTCTATAAGTATAAATACATAGAAATATAATAATTCTTACCAAAACTGTGAGCGTATTAAAAATTGACAAATTTAGAAAAACATCAGGACATACATGTTACGGGATTTGTAACAATTAAAACTTTTTTAAAAACTTTATTTATTTAAACTTGTTTCACAACTTGTAGTTCAGTTTGACTTTACAATATTTAATTTTGAAAATAACAATCTGACTTAAAAGGTGACTTCAAAAGTGATTGAAGTGGAGAAGGATCCAATATTTATACCTTCTGTGTTATGACGTCACTAATTACGTTTCAGAACCTTTATGGTAAACAAGTGCAGGTGCCTTTTTGATGATTTTACAAATAAAGGTTCTAGAAGTTTCTCTAGTAATAAAGTACCAAATATTGCGTCTTTGATGAATTTGCAGGTTTCAAGGAGAAACATTAAAACAATAGGAAACTTGATATGAGCGTCTGAGAGAAGAACGTAGAAGATTATTTTAGATAAGTAACAATTAAAATTAGTATGTGACGCAAACTAATCAAAGTATAATCAATATTATACAAGATGTGGTTAGCATATAACAACTCCCCTTTTACAAAAAAAAGTTTTTGCTATGCGAAAACTTTTAAATGATAAAAATATAAAAATTAAATTGATTAAAATATTATAAATTTGCAATACAATAGGACAATATTTTAAACATAGTGTTTTAATTTAATTCGTATTCTTCATATTCTGGATGAACACTGGGTCTTCTTCTGGGTAGAAAGGATTTCCATCGACCAACGTTTTTATCTGGTGGTTGTGGTGGATCATGAGGTGCTACTGCGATGCTCATTCCTGTAGGTCTTCTTCGTTTACATTTACAACTATGAACAATATTAATTTTGTTGAAATTGAAATCTAAATCTTCTTCGTATATATCTTTAAGAATTTCATCATGTAAATTATTTGTATGATTTTGCCACATTATTGTTATTATGTCTTTATTAAATCTATCTAATAGTTGTTCATTAGAGTATTCAACTTTCGAATAATCTATGAGAGAGGTTGTCTTGTAAAGTTTGCAAAAATTTCCGAACTCTACTGATATTTCATCTACTGTTATTTCTTCGTCTTCTGCAGTATCTGTTTCAGATGTTTCTGTTTCTGTGTCAGATTTATTAGATGTTAATATTTTTGAACTTAACTTAGAGCATTCCTTGAAATAATTAATTTTGATTCTTGATAATGCATCCGCATTTTTGTTAATTTTGCCTGGTTTGTATAATATCTCGTAATCATATTCCTCTAATTTTAAACGCCAACGTGCTAATCTGCTACCTGGATCTTTAATCGAGAATAACCATGTAAGCGGACGATGATCTGTTATTAATTTGAATTTTCTTCCATATAAATAAGGCCTAAAATATTTTACTGCCCATACGATTGCTAGTTCACGTTCAATTGTACTATATCGGGTTTCTGTTGGACACAACGTTCTTGATGCGTACGCGATAGGTAGATCGCTATTCAGTTGACCTTGCGATAGTACAGCACCAATAGCAAAATTACTTGCATCAGTTGTTAAAATGAAAGTTTTTTCAAAATCGGGATAAATTAATATTGGTGATGTTATTAGAAATTTCTTTAAGGTTTCAAAAGAATCTCTACAATCTTGATTGAAATTAAAGGGAATATCTTTCTGAAGTAACTTTGTTAAAGGTTTTGAAATTTTAGCGTAATTTGGAATAAATCGTCGATAATATCCGGTCAATCCTAAGAATGATTTAATGTCTTTTTCATTTTTAGGTTCTGGAAAATTATTAATTGCATCAATTTTCTGTGGATTGGGTTGAACTCCTTCTTTAGTTATGACGTGTCCTAAATAGGCAACTTCCTTTCGAAGAAATTCACACTTCTCTGGTTGTAATGTTAAATTCGCACTTCTAAGTCTGGTAAAAACTTCTTTCAGTCTAGAAATATGTTCATGAATTGTTGGGGAATAAACTATGATGTCATCCATATATACGAGGCATCTTTCATTTTGCAATCCTAATAAGACGTTGTCCATAACTCTTTGAAATGTAGCGGGCGCGTTTTTCAAACCAAATGGCATTCGAATAAATTCGTAATGACCATTTTCTACTGTGAATGCGGTTTTTTGAATATCAGGTTTGTCTATCTCTATTTGATGAAATCCAGAAGCTAAATCGAGTGTTGAAAAGTATTGACACTTACCGAGTTGATCAAGTAAATCCGAAATATTAGGTAAAGGATATTTATCATCAATAGTAACCTCATTTAATTTTCGATAGTCGATTACGATACGCCATTTCTGTTTTCCAGATGCGTCTATTTTCTTTGGAACTACCCATACTGGAGAAGAATATGGACTAATTGAATTTTGAATTATTCCTTGTTCAAGCATTTTAGAAATTTGAGATTTGACCTCTTCTTTATGGATATGTGGATATCTGTATGATTTGGAGACAACTGGCTTTGAATCAGAAACATTAATTTTATGTTTAACTTCATTAGTAAATGATAAAATATCGCCATCTAAGTAAAATATATCCGAGAAATCTAAGCATATCTGGTTTATCATTTCTTTTTCTTCTAAATTTAAATGTTCAAGTCTGAGTTGATTTCTGATATTTTCTTCTCTATTATAATTTTGAGTATTTATTTGAGATATATGATTCATTTCGTAATTTTGAATAGAATCTAATGATAAATCTGAAAAATCTACTGTTTTCGATATTGCATTAGTATTTACTATTGTTGTAAGGAATTCTCCTTTCTCATTAATCTTCACAAGTGCATTTGGTAAACGAACTTTTTCTTTCACTTGGGATAATAAAATAGCATCCGTATTTCGTAAATTGGAAGTTAATTTGAATACTTGCTCTGAACGTGGTTCTATATTTATAATATCAGAATGAGGGTTTTGAATTTTCGAATTGTCAGTTAAATCTTCAGTTATTATTGAATTTTCTACTTTATATAAAGGTATGACTCTATATTTTGTAATCAATTTTCTGTTGGTTATGTCTATAACACACTAATAATGTTCTAGGAAATCTAATCCTAATAATCCATCAAATTCAATATTAAGATCATAAATATAAATTTTGTGCGGATCGTCTGATTTTCCAAAAGGTAACTGATTCATTAATCGGAATTCTATGTTCTGTTATTCCTTGTATAGTAATATTTTCTTTAGATCGATTATGGTAATTTTCGCAAGTTTTTCTTTTGAAAACTGATATTCCTGCACCTGAATCTATTAGAATTTTGAATTTATTAGACAAATCTTCTATATAATAAAGTCCCTGTGAACTAATAGTACACAGAGGTGTTTCTATACGAAAGTTTGTTCTAATTTCTCTTGCTTCACTGTGTTTATATGGTGGGTTTGGTTTTTTAATGATGTCTTTTGGGAAATTTCTTCTAAAGGTGGTGGAGCATCTTGAATCTGGGATTCGTGAAAATTTTGATTTTGATATTCATTTTGTGGACTGAAGTTATACTGATCATCTTGATAATCATATTCGTTGGGATTGGAATATTGATTATATTGATTGACATCTTGTGATTCGGAATAAGTGTAATCGAATTGATCAGCTTGGGAGTTATCGTTATAATAATATTCATCTGGATAATAGTTGTCACAATTAAAATGATGTGCTCTTTGATTATTCGGACGAAAAATTGGATTTGGACTTTCAAATGTCTTTTTTGAAGATTGGGATGGGGGATTGGAGCATTGCTAGAATTATTTGGATTTGAAGGTTTCGATACTTGGGAATTCGGTTGACTTTGTTGACTAAAATTTCTGTTTGGATAAAACTGATTTGAATTATTGAAACTTTGCTGAGGATTGAATCTTTGTGGGTTTTGGAATTGTTGTCTTGGATCATTATTATGTGAGTATCGACTGTTCTGTTGTTGCCTTTGCCTACATTCGTTAACTGTATGCCCTGACTTTTTACAAAAATTACATAATTTGACTGGAGTATTTTTATTATTCTGTTTGAATTTCTGTGTCTCAAAATAATGTAATTGCATTTCTCGTTTAATGCGGCCGATTGCAGAAACTATATCGTTAGGGTTACTGGCACGTATTATCTGACCAATGCGAGGTTCAAGACCTGTCAACAATGTGTTAAGACACATATTTTCTATTAATCTCGTCTGTGCATTTTTCTCATCAGGATTCATGCGTTGTTTATTTATAGCTGCGTATAATTTAGAGTTCAAGGTTTGTAATCTTGATACGAATGTTAATGGTGATTCATTCGGCATCTGTCTTATTCGTTGCAAATCTTGTATAAGCGAATTTAGATCACGGGAGTCGCCAAAATGTGTTTCTAATAGAGTTTTAATTTCGTTCCATGATTCTGGATTGCGAGAATTAACTAATTCTGCTGCAACTCCTTTCAATTTATTTTTTATATGTAATACTAGAAAAATTTTCTGATCACCTACTGCCATACGGGTTGCTATGTCGCATGAATTTATAAAAGTAGTTAGAAAAATTTGATTTCCATCATATTCGGGAATTAGTGAAAAAATTTCAGACAGCCTATATGGTTCTATCTGAGATTGTGTTGTATTTGCTTCAGTTGTTTCTGTCATTCTGAATGTATTTCTTAGTTAGTGTAAATTAATATTAATGGTAGATAATATTTAACGAAATACAATAGAACTTTGTGTTCTTTGTTCCAAATGAGAATAGAATCAATATAAAAATGTAATGAAAGTGTGATACTCTGCTTACGATTTCCTTTTCTTTCGTTTGGTAAGTTGTGGGTTGTCTTCAGGACTCGAGCAGATGAAATCCTACTTCGTACGTGTCGACTACAGTTGGGTGATTCTCGACTCTCAATCCTGCTGCCGAAGAGACCGTCTTTTCTAGATGAAATCCTACTTCGTACGTGTTGACTACAGCTAGATGATGATCGATCTTCGCTCCCTACTGCCGAAGAGACCGTCTTCTTGAGTTGGAGACTTCTTGTTTCTTCTTTATTCTTTGGGGCTTGCTTCTCCCATAAAGGTCAGGAAACCACTGTTGATTCTGCTGCCAACGTTTGGGAATCCTACTGACTGCGCCAATTTTTGTTACGGGATTTGTAACAATTAAAACTTTTTTAAAAACTTTATTTATTTAAACTTGTTTCACAACTTGTAGTTCAGTTTGACTTTACAATATTTAATTTTGAAAATAACAATCTGACTTAAAAGGTGACTTCAAAAGTGATTGAAGTGGAGAAGGATCCAATATTTATACCTTCTGTGTTATGACGTCACTACTTACGTTTCAGAACCTTTATGGTAAACAAGTGCAGGTGCCTTTTTGATGATTTTACAAATAAAGGTTCTAGAAGTTTCTCTAGTAATAAAGTACCAAATATTGCGTCTTTGATGAATTTGCAGGTTTCAAGGAGAAACATTAAAACAATAGGAAACTTGATATGAGCGTCTGAGAGAAGAACGTAGAAGATTATTTTAGATAAGTAACAATTAAAATTAGTATGTGACGCAAATTAATCAAAGTATAATCAATATTATACAAGATGTGGTTAGCATATAACATACATATCAATAATAATATTTGGACTGCTTGTTTATAAATTATATGTTAAAGATCTTCATTTCAATAGCAGCTACGAAATAATTTTGAAATATTCTGTCAAAGGACTAATTATTTATTTATGTCAGTTATTCTCAATTTAAAGTATCATTTGTTTAAATTATACTAATACTGGGAGATTGTATAAATATATGTTTGCAGGTGTATATTTATGTGATATGGATATTCTCTGTTATGTTATACAAAATATTTTTTTTTTAAATACAGTTTATCTTATCTTATTTTAATTTTTAAATATATTAAATAATAATAAATATTACTTATATTATTTATATCTGTTCTATGATTCATAGTGTCATTATTTTTTGATATATGGAACATCTCTAGGAATGATCTTTTTCGAAGATTAGGTTCAATTTCTAGAATTTTAGGATTATCATAGTTAGCTAAATGTGTTGTTTGACGACAATGCTCGGCTGAGGCACATTTTTTGTTAGTGTTGAATAATTCGTTTTTTGAGTTGTTGAGAGGTTTGACCTATGTATACTAAACTACATGAGCTACAAGGTATTTGGTAAATGACATCTTTTTGTTTATCTAATGGAATTTCATCTTTTAGTTTGCTGAATAATTTCTAACAGTGAGCGTATTCTTTTTAGCTATTCTAATATTATCATTTTTCATTAAGTTTATCAGCTTATTAGTTAGATCTCCTACTTGTGGTAAAGATACATAATTTATATTTAGCTCTGATCTATTTTGTGAATTTTGAAGGACTTGTCTGTTAGGTATATTATGAAGAATTTTATTGATTAGAATACTAGGATAGCCATTCTCTTGAAATATCATCAGAAGTTTTTTTATATTGTCATTTAATAATGTTGGATGAGAAATGATACTTACTCTTTTTTTCATATTTCTAATCAAGTTAATTTTTTATTTCATTGGATGATTGGAATGGTAATGTATGAACCTATTTGATGACATTGGTTTTCTGTACCAATCTAGAATTATTTTATTATCATTTAGTCTGATAATTCGGGTGTCCAAAAAAGGAATGGAGTTGTTATTTTCTGTTTCTTTGGTAAATTGAATATGTTGGTTATAGCTATTGAAACAGTTTAGTGTGAAATCCAATTGATCTTGTGGCACTGCAGTCACTATATCATCTACGTATTTTTTAATAAAAGGAAGTTCGAACGGTAGTAAGTCACAAATTTCATCCAACACGTAATCCATGACAATTCTGGCTATAATTGGACTCAGAGTTGATCCCATAGGACATCCAAATATTTGTTTATATAACTTTGCATTAAATGTAAAAAAATTAGAATCATAAATGAATTTAATCACTATCAGGAAGTGTTCTTTTGATATGTTAGTATGTGGCGTAATTGTTTGCCACATTTTTTCAATAATCTCAATTGCCAAATTCATGGGAATATTAATGTAAAGAGATATTATATCAAAGCTGACAAGTACGTAATTTGCAGGTAATTGAAAAATATTAAATTTCTCAGCAAACTCAATGGCTATGACCAACATACTCAATTTACCAAAGAAACCGAAAATAACAACTCCATTCCTTTTTTGGACATCCGAATTATCAGACTAAATGATAATAAAATAATCCTAGATTGGTACAGAAAACCAATGTCATCAAATAGGTTCATACATTACCATTCCAATCATCCAATGAAACAAAAAATTAACTTGATTAGAAATATGAAAAAAAGAGTAAGTATCATTTCTCATCCAACATTACTAAATGACAATATAAAAAATCTTCTGATGATATTTCAAGAGAATAGCTATCCTAGTTTTCTAATTAATAAATTAATAAAATTCTTCATAATATACCTAACAGACAAGTCCTTCAAATTTCACAAAATAGATCAGAACTAAATATAAATTATGTATCTTTACCACAAGAATACGCTCAAATTATTCAGCAAACTAAAAGATGATATTCCATTAGATAAACAAAAAGATGTCATTTACCAAATACCTTGTAGCTCATGTAGTTTAGTATACATAGGTCAAACCTCTCAACAACTTAAAAAACGAATTATTCAACACTAACAAAAAATGTGCCTTAGCCGAGCATTGTCGTCAAACAACACATTTAGCTAACTATGATAATCCTAAAATTCTAGAAAATGAGCCTAATCTTCGAAAAAGATCATTCCTAGAGATGTTCCATATATCAAAAAATAATGACACTATGAATCATAGAACAGATATAAATAATAGTAATATTTATTCTTATTTAATAAATTTAAAAATTATCAACAATCATCCGTCCATCTGATTCATATTAGATAGGAGAACTGTATTTAAAAAAAAATATTTTGTATAACATAACAGAGAATATCCATATCACATAAATATACACCTGCAAACATATTATATTTATACAATCTCCCAGTATTAGTATAATTTAAGCAAATGAAACTTTAAATTGAGAATAACTGACATAAATAAATAATTAGTCCTTTGACAGAATATTTCAAAATTATTTCGTAGCTGCTATTGAAATGAAGATCTTTAACATATAATTTATAAACAAGCAGTCCAAATATTATTATTGATATGTATGTTATATGCTAACCACATCTTGTATAATATTGATTATACTTTGATTAATTTGCGTCACATACTAATTTTAATTGTTACTTATCTAAAATAATCTTCTACGTTCTTCTCTCAGACGCTCATATCAAGTTTCCTATTGTTTTAATGTTTCTCCTTGAAACCTGCAAATTCATCAAAGACGCAATATTTGGTACTTTATTACTAGAGAAACTTCTAGAACCTTTATTTGTAAAATCATCAAAAAGGCACCTGCACTTGTTTACCATAAAGGTTCTGAAACGTAATTAGTGACGTCATAACACAGAAGGTATACTACAAGTTGTGAAACAAGTTTAAATAAATAAATTTTTAAAAAAGTTTTAATTGTTACAAATCCCGTAACAAAAATTGGCGCAGTCAGTAGGATTCCCAAACGTTGGCAGCAGAATCAACAGTGGTTTCCTAACCTTTATGGGAGAAGCAAGCCCCAAAGAATAAAGAAGAAACAAGAAGTCTCCAACTCAAGAAGACGGTCTCTTCGGCAGTAGGGAGCGAAGATCGATCATCATCTAGCTGTAGTCAACACGTACGAAGTAGGATTTCATCTAGAAAAGACGGTCTCTTCGGCAGCAGGATTGAGAGTCGAGAATCACCCAACTGTAGTCGACACGTACGAAGTAGGATTTCATCTGCTCGAGTCCTGAAGACAACCCACAACGTAAGCAGAGTATCACACTTTCATTACATTTTTATATTGATTCTATTCTCATTTGGAACAAAGAAAACAAAGTTCTATTGTCTTTCGTTAAATATTATCTACCATTAATATTAATTTACACTAACTAAGAAATACATTCAGAATGACAGAAACAACTGAAGCAAATACAACACAATCTCAGATAGAACCATATAGGCTGTCTGAAATTTTTTCACTAATTCCCGAATATGATGGAAATCAAATTTTTCTAACTACTTTTATAAATTCATGCGACATAGCAACCCGTATGGCAGTAGGTGATCAGAAAATTTTTCTAGTATTACATATAAAAAATAAATTGAAAGGAGTTGCAGCAGAATTAGTTAATTCTCGCAATCCAGAATCATGGAACGAAATTAAAAATCTATTAGAAACACATTTTGGCGACTCCCGCGATCTAAATTCGCTTATACAAGATTTGCAACGAATAAGACAGATGCCGAATGAATCACCATTAACATTCGTATCAAGATTACAAACCTTGAACTCTAAATTATACGCAGCTATAAATAAACAACGCATGAATCCTGATGAGAAAAATGCACAGACGAGATTAATAGAAAATATGTGTCTTAACACATTGTTGACAGGTCTTGAACCTCGCCTTGGTCAGATAATACGTGCCAGTAACCCTAACGATATAGTTTCTGCAATCGGCCGCATTAAACGAGAAATGCAATTACATTATTTTGATACACAGAAATTCAAACAGAATAATAAAAATACTCCAGTCAAATTATGTAATTTTTGTAAAAAGTCAGGGCATACAGTTAACGAATGTAGGCAAAGGCAACAACAGAACAGTCGATACTCACATAATAATGATCCAAGACAACAATTCCAAAACCCACAAAGATTCAATCCTCAGCAAAGTTTCAATAATTCAAATCAGTTTTATCCAAACAGAAATTTTAGTCAACAAAGTCAACCGAATTCCCAAGTATCGAAACCTTCAAATCCAAATAATTCTAGCAATGCTCCAATCCCCCATCCCAATCTTCAAAAAAGACATTTGAAAGTCCAAATCCAATTTTTCGTCCGAATAATCAAAGAGCACATCATTTTAATTGTGACAACTATTATCCAGATGAATATTATTATAACGATAACTCCCAAGCTGATCAATTCGATTACACTTATTCCGAATCACAAGATGTCAATCAATATAATCAATATTCCAATCCCAACGAATATGATTATCAAGATGATCAGTATAACTTCAGTCCACAAAATGAATATCAAAATCAAAATTTTCACGAATCCCAGAACATTATTAGTGTGTTATAGACATAACCAACAGAAAATTGATTACAAAATATAGAGTCATACCTTTATATAAAGTAGAAAATTCAATAATAACTGAAGATTTAACTGACAATTCGAAAATTCAAAACCCTCATTCTAATATTATAAATATAGAACCACGTTCAGAGCAAGTATTCAAATTAACTTCCAATTTACGAAATACGGATGCTATTTTATTATCCCAAGTGAAAGAAAAAGTTCGTTTACCAAATGCACTTGTGAAGATTAATGAGAAAGGAGAATTCCTTACAACTATAGTAAATACTAATGCAATATCGAAAACAGTAGATTTTTCAGATTTATCATTAGATTCTATTCAAAATTACGAAATGAATCATATATCTCAAATAAATACTCAAAATTATAATAGAGAAGAAAATATCAGAAATCAACTCAGACTTGAACATTTAAATTTAGAAGAAAAAGAAATGATAAACCAGGTATGCTTAGATTTCTCGGATATATTTTACTTAGATGGCGATATTTTATCATTTACTAATGAAGTTAAACATAAAATTAATGTTTCTGATTCAAAGCCAGTTGTCTCCAAATCATACAGATATCCACATATCCATAAAGAAGAGGTCAAATCTCAAATTTCTAAAATGCTTGAACAAGGAATAATTCAAAATTCAATTAGTCCATATTCTTCTCCAGTATGGGTAGTTCCAAAGAAAATAGACGCATCTGGAAAACAGAAATGGCGTATCGTAATCGACTATCGAAAATTAAATGAGGTTACTATTGATGATAAATATCCTTTACCTAATATTTCGGATTTACTTGATCAACTCGGTAAGTGTCAATACTTTTCAACACTCGATTTAGCTTCTGGATCTCATCAAATAGAGATAGACAAACCTGATATTCAAAAAACCGCATTCACAGTAGAAAATGGTCATTACGAATTTATTCGAATGCCATTTGGTTTGAAAAACGCGCCCGCTACATTTCAAAGAGTTATGGACAACGTCTTATTAGGATTGCAAAATGAAAGATGCCTCGTATATATGGATGACATCATAGTTTATTCCCCAAAAATTCATGAACATATTTCTAGACTGAAAGAAGTTTTTACCAGACTTAGAAGTGCGAATTTAACATTACAACCAGAGAAGTGTGAATTTCTTCGAAAGGAAGTTGCCTATTTAGGACACGTCATAACTAAAGAAGGAGTTCAACCCAATCCACAGAAAATTGATGCAATTTATAATTTTCCAGAACCTAAAAATGAAAAAGACATTAAATCATTCTTAGGATTGACCGGATATTATCGACGATTTATTCCAAATTACGCTAAAATTTCAAAACCTTTAACAAAGTTACTTCAGAAAGATATTCCCTTTAATTTCAATCAAGATTGTAGAGATTCTTTTGAAACCTTAAAGAAATTTCTAATAACATCACCAATATTAATTTATCCCGATTTTGAAAAAACTTTCATTTTAACAACTGATGCAAGTAATTTTGCTATTGGTGCTGTACTATCGCAAGGTCAACTGAATAGCGATCTACCTATCGCGTACGCATCAAGAACGTTGTGTCCAACAGAAACCCGATATAGTACAATTGAACGTGAACTAGCAATCGTATGGGCAGTAAAATATTTTAGGCCTTATTTATATGGAAGAAAATTCAAATTAATAACAGATCATCGTCCGCTTACATGGTTATTCTCGATTAAAGATCCAGGTAGCAGATTAGCACGTTGGCGTTTAAAATTAGAGGAATATGATTACGAGATATTATACAAACCAGGCAAAATTAACAAAAATGCGGATGCATTATCAAGAATCAAAATTAATTATTTCAAGGAATGCTCTAAGTTAAGTTCAAAAATATTAACATCTAATAAATCTGACACAGAAACAGAAACATCTGAAACAGATACTGCAGAAGACGAAGAAATAACAGTAGATGAAATATCAGTAGAGTTCGGAAATTTTTGCAAACTTTACAAGACAACCTCTCTCATAGATTATTCGAAAGTTGAATACTCTAATGAACAACTATTAGATAGATTTAATAAAGACATAATAACAATAATGTGGCAAAATCATACAAATAATTTACATGATGAAATTCTTAAAGATATATACGAAGAAGATTTAGATTTCAATTTCAACAAAATTAATATTGTTCATAGTTGTAAAGTTAAGAGAAGAACTTATTATATTATATGTATACCTTTCAATCCAGATGAAGTAAATGAAAGATTATTCAATTCCATTTATAAATATAAAAGAGAAATCGACCCAAATAAAGTCTATGCAGTTGAAAATAACTTAAATATTCCAATTTTAGAAATATTATGTTACATCTTTTCTGATGAAACTAATATTAAATTCAAAATTTGTCAAAACGTAGTTCAAACTCCAGAGAAAGAGGATATACCAATAATACTCGATCAATACCACAATGGAAAGAAGAATTTACATCGTGGCATTAATGAAACTATCAGGCGAATTAAGGAAAAATATAATTGGTTAGGTCTGACTAAAGATGTTGAAAAATTTATAAAATCTTGTGAGACATGCAAAAAAACTAAGATTTGTAGAAAAAATCTATCATCACCTTTAGTTATTACAGAATCTCCAAGAACACCATTTGAGAGAATAAATTTAGATATTGTAAAGATTCCAACAAAAAATTATGTCCTAGTAATTCGTGATGAACTAACAAAGTTCACACAAGCATATGCAATTGAGAATAAAACAGCAAAAAATATAGTTAACACCTTGTTATTATTTTTCCAACACTACGGAACACCGATTAGAATTCATTGCGACTCTGGAAAAGAATTCAATAATGTACTTTTAAAAGATCTTTGTAAATTATATGATATCAAAATCTCTTATTCAAGTATAGGGCATCCACAATCAAATGGATCGGTAGAACGTTTCAATGCTACTCTTCTTGAAATCATTCGAGCACACTTAAGCGATAACCCAAATGAACACCCTCTTAACTGCTTACCTTATGCAGTCATTTGCTATAATAATTCACAAAATAAGACTCATGGATTTACACCTTATGAATTAATTTTTGGTCACACAGCAGGAAGACCTCCAGAAACTTTATATAATGGAAAAGAAATAATCTCAAAATATATACGAGATCTAAATAATCGAATTAAGTATTTTTATCAAATTGCCCGTCAGAGAACCCAAGATTCCAAAGAAAAATCAAAATTTAGATATGATCAGAAGATTCCAGAAAAACGTTATGAATTTAACATCGGAGATAGAGTATACATTAAGGAATCTCAAATCAGCGATAAATTAAAAAATAAATTTAATGGTCCTTATCAATTAATTGAAATTTTACAAAATGCAGCTGTGGTGTTAAATGAACAAACAGGAATGAAAAGTAAATTTAATTTTGATAGAATGATACCACATACTGAGCTATAAATTTCTTTTCAGGTATAGTTCGCAAATAATGAACAACTTGAAGAAGAAATCGTTAATATTAATTTTAGTTATTCTAAGTAATTATATCTTATGTCAATATTCAATTGACCCAATACTAAATACACTAGGAATATATTTTAATGAGGAATCATACCTTCAAATATCAAATTCTAAATGGACACTCATTGTTTACCATGATATATTACCAATTAAAAATTCTATTCTTCAGAATAATAGAATTATACAAAGTTTAGAAGATCTTGTAGAAAAACCTAAAAATAGGATGAAAACTTTTTATACAACAGTTAAAACGCATATAAGTTTACTGAAACAATCTATGACAGATGTTGAGCAGAAATTCAATGAAGTTACAATTGATACAGAAAATTATAATAACTTTAGATTTAAAAGAGGTTTACTCAACGGTGTAGGCACAGTATGGAAATTTATAACCGGTAACTTAGATGCCAGTGATGGAGAATATTATTCAAATTGTATCAATAAATTAATGCATGATGATCATGAGTTAGAGAATTTGATGAAAAATCAAATATCAGTAACAACATCAGTAATAAAGAATTTTAATAATACAATTCATAAACTTCAAATAGTCGAATCAACATTTAATAATGACATTCAAAATATTGAAAAATCAATTTATGATATAACAGATAACTTATCATTTTATAAATCTCAACTAGATATACTTGAGATATGTGAAAAACTTTCTGAAAGTTTATTATTTCTAGAAAACAGTTTGAATGACATTCTGAATGGAATTACTTTTGCAAGATTACAAGTTTTACACTCTTCTATAATAAAACCAAGAGATCTCAAGAATTCATTATTGCAAATCTCTAATTCACTCAAAAATGTTAATTTACCCCTACCAGTGGAACTTAAAAATATTCCCAAGTATTTTGAAATTATAGAACTTCATGCTTTTCAAGATAACTCAAGAATCATGTATATTCTCAAAATTCCCTTAGTTGATCCAGAAATATATAAAGTATATAGAATCTACCCTTTACCAACTAAAGACAATCGAACTGGACTTCATCATGTTATTTCAACAAGTCAAAAATATGTTGCTAAAGATGATGATTCTATGTTTTACGTTACCTTATCTAGTTTAGATAAATGTAAAGATCTTGGCTTCAGATTCAAATTATGCTTTGATATGCTGCCTTTACCGATTGACAGTAATTCTATCTGTGAAGCTCAACTTCTCAAACAACAGACCGAAATTCCAAAAATTTGTGAAGTGTCGCTACTTTTTGCTAAAGATTATAATGTAAAAGAAATATCCACAAATGTATGGATTATCATCGTTTCTGATCCATTATTTATAACTATAACTTGTAATAATCAAGAACCAGTTACTAGAGTAATTAATGGAAACTCTATACTAAAATTGAAACCAAATTGTAATGCATTTATTGGAAGTACTAGAATAAGATCGAAATATATTATCGAATCTTACAAAAATATTACCTATAAAATCAATCCTGTACTAATACCATATGAATGTTGTAAAGATTTACCAGAAAAAAGGTTTTTACCAAAATTAAAACCTTTGAAACTCAACACATTAGATACTGAAGATCTAAACATCGCTCAACAGAAATTGAATGAATATTCCGAAAATTTAGACAAAATTATAAATGAACCTTTTATAACAAAGAACATCTCATGGTTTACTTATATAGTAATAGTATTAATAATTGCATTCATTATGCTCTATATATTTTGTAAATGTAAACGAAGAAGACCTACAGGAATGAGCATCGCAGTAGCACCTCATGATCCACCACAACCACCAGATAAAAACGTTGGTCGATGGAAATCCTTTCTACCCAGAAGAAGACCCAGTGTTCATCCAGAATATGAAGAATACGAATTAAATTAAAACACTATGTTTAAAATATTGTCCTATTGTATTGCAAATTTATAATATTTTAATCAATTTAATTTTTATATTTTTATCATTTAAAAGTTTTCGCATAGCAAAAACTTTTTTTGTAAAAGGGGAGTTGTTTTATGCTAACCACATCTTGTATAATATTGATTATACTTTGATTAATTTGCGTCACATACTAATTTTAATTGTTACTTATCTAAAATAATCTTCTACGTTCTTCTCTCAGACGCTCATATCAAGTTTCCTATTGTTTTAATGTTTCTCCTTGAAACCTGCAAATTCATCAAAGACGCAATATTTGGTACTTTATTACTAGAGAAACTTCTAGAACCTTTATTTGTAAAATCATCAAAAAGGCACCTGCACTTGTTTACCATAAAGGTTCTGAAACGTAATTAGTGACGTCATAACACAGAAGGTATAAATATTGGATCCTTCTCCACTTAAATCACTTTTGAAGTCACCTTTTAAGTCAGATTGTTATTTTCAAAATTAAATATTGTAAAGTCAAACTGAACTACAAGTTGTGAAACAAGTTTAAATAAATAAAGTTTTTAAAAAAAGTTTTAATTGTTACAAATCCCGTAACATACATATCAATAATAATATTTGGACTGCTTGTTTATAAATTATATGTTAAAGATCTTCATTTCAATAGCAGCTACGAAATAATTTTGAAATATTCTGTCAAAGGACTAATTATTTATTTATGTCAGTTATTCTCAATTTAAAGTTTCATTTGTTTAAATTATACTAATACTGGGAGATTGTATAAATATATGTTTGCAGGTGTATATTTATGTGATATGGATATTCTCTGTTATGTTATACAAAATATTTTTTTTTTAAATACAGTTTATCTCCTATCTAATATGAATCAGATGGACGGATGATTGTTGTTAATTTTTAAATATATTAAATAATAATAAATATTACTTATATTATTTATATCTGTTCTATGATTCATAGTGTCATTATTTTTTGATATATGGAACATCTCTAGGAATGATCTTTTTCGAAGATTAGGTTCAATTTCTAGAATTTTAGGATTATCATAGTTAGCTAAATGTGTTGTTTGACGACAATGCTCGGCTGAGGCACATTTTTTGTTAGTGTTGAATAATTCGTTTTTTGAGTTGTTGAGAGGTTTGACCTATGTATACTAAACTACATGAGCTACAAGGTATTTGGTAAATGACATCTTTTTGTTTATCTAATGGAATATCATCTTTTAGTTTGCTGAATAATTTCTAACAGTGAGCGTATTCTTTTTAGCTATTCTAATATTATCATTTTTCATTAAGTTTATCAGCTTATTAGTTAGATCTCCTACTTGTGGTAAAGATACATAATTTATATTTAGCTCTGATCTATTTTGTGAATTTTGAAGGACTTGTCTGTTAGGTATATTATGAAGAATTTTATTGATTAGAATACTAGGATAGCCATTCTCTTGAAATATCATCAGAAGTTTTTTTATATTGTCATTTAATAATGTTGGATGAGAAATGATACTTACTCTTTTTTTCATATTTCTAATCAAGTTAATTTTTTGTTTCATTGGATGATTGGAATGGTAATGTATGAACCTATTTGATGACATTGGTTTTCTGTACCAATCTAGAATTATTTTATTATCATTTAGTCTGATAATTCGGGTGTCCAAAAAAGGAATGGAGTTGTTATTTTCTGTTTCTTTGGTAAATTGAATATGTTGGTTATAGCTATTGAAACAGTTTAGTGTGAAATCCAATTGATCTTGTGGCACTGCAGTCACTATATCATCTACATATTTTTTAATAAAAGGAAGTTCGAACGGTAGTAAGTCACAAATTTCATCCAACACGTAATCCATGACAATTCTGGCTATAATTGGACTCATATATATATAACAGTTTGCATTGATATATTGTTTGATTCTGAATTCTTGACTGGTTTATTATTTGATAAAATAGATTTTTGTTGGGGATGCAGTCATTTAATAAATAAAATTCTTTGGATTATGCCAAGCTTTCGAGAATGTTCATTCTCTTCGTCGGGACAAAATTCGTGAATTTACATAAAATTAACCACAAACAGGAAAGATTTCATAGCCTTATAATATTATTATGTTCTATGGTTCATACAATTCTATTTTGCTTGTGTTTGTGGTGATGACATAATAATCGTTCTTGCAAGAATGACGTTTAAAAAAAATAATTTTCAGAATTTTATTTTTCTGAACTTCATTTATTAGAAAGACAATTTTATTTCTTAGCATTTTTCAAATTAAACTATACCACCCCAGTTTTTTCAGAATTTTATTTCGCTATCTTCGGATTGCCCTGTAGACGATCAAAATTGATTTGATTCAGGAATTCTAAATATGACATTATTGATCTAGTGATTAAAATTATTGAATCATCAGCCCTACGATTTCAACAACATTCCTCCTTCCACCACTTGTAATGCCCAACAACATTTACGTCCAATGCTTGTTCAATTTCATCGTTACGTTCAATATGACTGTGAACGGTAGCCAAGTTGAGTTTTCAATATTCTGCTATGGGCGGGAACTTTGCAGTGATATCAGTGATGAATATTAATGCTTCTACCCCAGTATAGTATAAGTGTAGCATATTTGTTATTTCATGGTGCATCCAACTTCTAAGTGGTCAGATAAAAATATTCGGTTCTAGTGTTTCTACATCCGAGAGTTTCTTAGCTTTCCATCCAAAAATCTTTTTGCATAGCCTTGATAATAGTTGCCCTCATCATTATTTGTAAATGTTCCTTTATAATAATACAATTGAAACAATTGTACAGCACAATGAAAATCTTAAATAAAAATGGAAGTGTGTGGGTACTTTGTGTTTAATGAATCAATACCAATCAAATTTAGGTAATTTTCGAATTGCCATATATACCTAAGCAAAACATTTAGTATTATTCGATATTATTTGAATCATTGTTGCCTGTTATCATATTATCAATTATCTCATTAACAACAAAGCCATATAATTATTCGACAAAGCAGGACCCATTCGAAAACGGATAATTTAATCAACGATTGTTCAGAACGCTATAGGGGAAAAATGATACGGACATCTAGATATTTAAACATAATTAGAGAATTGATTAGCCTTATGAGCTCGTTGTTGCACGCATTTGTATTACTTACAGTAACCATTATATTATCAGATATCGAGCAAGGTTATTAATTATTATCAGAAGCAATGATATTGTTTCTCACCTCCTTTCAGAATATTCATAAATCTCCTTTATTTTTTATATTTGCCAATTGACAAGTGTTACTAGTATCACAAATGCTGTAATTTGAAATTGAGTTGAGAATATATATTGACTTTTGTGTAGGCCTATCTCAATTATTTGCTTATTATTTATATTCAGGTTTAATAAGAAGTATCAGAACGCTTAATTTTATCAAAACTATTAAAGTCGTTTTTACGAAATGCAGAAGCTACTTGAGGCTTTTGAACATGAGCTCAACACCGATTTCATCAACAAGTATAAAGTAAAAGTTTGATAACTTAGATTTTCAGCGTTTTTTCTGATATTTGTCTTGAGAACTTGATCAAGAACTTCTAGAAGAATATTTCAGGCGAGTGAAGAATATATCAGGCGAGTTTTATTCAAACCCGAAGAGTTGCTTTCACGCTACAAATCTTAAACAATACAATTCTTTTCTGCTTTTTTATAGTCACGATGGTACTCAATAATCTTTACACAAACGGGCATACTAAAGGTTGAAAATATGTTTCTTGGAGTCATTCGGCTCTATAACGTAAACATTTCTTGAAAACGGTCACGGATTATTATTCTTGAATAATTACATGTGGTATGAAACTAATAAGATTATGTTTGAAAAAATAGAAACATACACCTTTCTTTCAATAAGCACCAAAAAATATAAAAAGTAATCCCGTGCATCTAAAATGTTTATTTTATATTAATACATCTGTTTTTTATTCATATATTATTACTAAATCTAATTGTGTTCAACCTTATTCACCAATTAATAATTTATAAAACCATTCTTTCTTATCACTTCCGCTTTGACCTTGGCAGAGTTCACTTCGGGTTGGAAGGAAATCATAGCAATTTTCGTACGGGCAGTACACGTGATAGAAGACTCGAGTGCTCGGCCCCCGAGGTGGATAGGGAAGTCATTTGTCGTGATAATCACGTGTGGGTACGAGGTTGCTTTTGTGAAGAAGTTGATTCCTAAAAAGTCTTTGGAGGTTAAAAGCACGTGGTAGCGTGGTCTGGCGGAGACAGGAGGGACACCTCGAGGATAACCCAGTGACGGTTATATTCTGATCAAAACTCCCGGTCCTTCCTTGACACGTGCATTTCATAAAATTTTATTGAAAATATCAATAATTTAAGCACAAGTTTGTGGTTTCCAGTATGGTCTAGAGCCAGTCAACACCGATATCACATCCCAAATTGAGCTGGCAATTGTCTCGTAGCAGCGCCATAAACTAGCAAAGACATAAGCATTCTTTCTTATTGTTGGCGATTTATAGGCTGCTGAAATTAAAAATGTTGTGTCCTCAATTTTATCATAATTTTAGTAATTTTGGTTTTAGTGTTCTCAAGTATTACATATTCAGTTTGGGTATTTAGATAAGATTTGATAGATAATATTACCCCATCGTTTCTATTTATACTACCACAATTGTTATAATTAGAATTCCTCGGAATATTATATAGGTCTGTTGAGAATTGAGAACATTCACTTAAGATAATAACGTCACAACACTGAAGTTTAAATTGTTCAATAAACAACAGGAGTGAGTCGTAGTGAGTTTTTTCTTATAAGTCTGATATTAATGTGAAATGGATTTATATCTTTATTTTTCTCACAATGTTTTGATTTAGGGAATTTTCATCTACTTACAATCCGTCGCAGTCTCCCTCCAATAATTCTAGCTTTTCGAAAATTTCATCTTCTGATTGGAATATTATTTGTATTCGTTGAAAATAGTTTATTGTTTGTTGCTTCGCAAAAGATTCAGAAAACTAGAACACTTGATAATGTAGTCAAATAAGTTTCACTTCAAAAATGATCGCTTACAAACCGGGAATCATTTAATTGACAAAAAATGGCTGTTCTTACACTTTCATAATCACTACCCTCACGAAATAAACAACTTCGATCAATTCGTACTTGTTTATGAGGCTTTTATATTTTTTGGCGTTTCCAAGGAGGGATTTTCACCCAAAATGCGGTATTCACAGATCGGTAAATAATGAAGATAGAATTTTGAAAATTTCAGATTTAATTAAATTTAAACTCCCCAGTTATAGCAATAATAAATGGGGTATTCCACTCAAGATAAGAAAATTACTCAGTGAAGCGTAAAACTGAGAAATTCAGCAACACTGTATATATCAGTATTGAATTCCGTTTGCCGAGAAACCTATTAATAAGGTATCATGGAAATGCAACTCAAGCAGCTTGTAGTGTACCTATTTGAGCATTCTGACAGGTAGGTACTAACTATGCCTAAAGTGCATTTAAGTAACCAAAGGTATTATGTCACCGGTGGATTGGTCTGCTGTAAATTTCATAATAACTATAACTATCGATTACTGACAACTAGCCAAACTTGTTCGTCATACAACAGTATAAAGATACTGTGGTCATACTGACGAGAGGCAACAACTTTCAAATTATTAAATATAACTAAAAGATGGATGATGTTTCTTTATAATCGATTTGACAATAGATTGTGATGGTACAATACTGTGAAAATTGTCGTTGTACATATTACACTAATAACTTTCATGGAATTCAACGGCCAGTGTAATTTGTCCGAGCAGTATTTATTTTCAGCATCATTAGATGTCGGCTAGCTAGGAGTAGATTAGCTTTGCCAGAAAACTATATCTTCTGTGAGAGCCGAACTCGTATTCGAGCGTTGGTGGCCTCTCTGCCTTGAAAGTGTTACCATAGACAAGGAGGCCTACAGTTTAACGTTGATTCTGAACCACCAATATGTCTCAAGATAATGACTCAAGGGCCACCTTTCCAGAGAGCTGTACTAGGGAAATATACTCTCGCTAGTTTCCCGTTTCCTTGCGAGGGGAGGATAATGCAATGCGAAAGTCAGAGATTCGAGCACGCGCCCGCATCAACGGTCACTCGTTCAAACCGTTGCCAACGTATTGTGCTGCTTAACTGCTAACTATATAGTCAATTTTAATCCTATAGCTTTTATATTGTTAATATGACGTGTATGGGATGACAAATCTTTTATTTAATTTATAAAACTTTATATGCTATTCAAACTAATAGATTTTTTAACAAACTTTATAAACGCTGATGAAGTCAATGTCAAGTCATTAAAAAAAGTTACTTAAACCTCTCGCAGGTAATAACATTGATGAATAATTGCTCATTTGAATAGTTTAATTTAAAATTTTCAATTATCATTAACAAATATGTTGAAACATAAATCAATATTTAAAATTATTATGCTATGAGTTATAGACATAATTAACAAGCATAATAACATTTGCTGCTGCTTTATTGAAGGCTCTTAGTTATATTTTCTAAATCTTTGAAAATATTAAGTATTCAGACGAAGATTCTTCGCAGAATATATGCATAATAATTAATAAAATATTTCCTTACACGTTTCAGTGATGAAGTGTAGTAAAAACAATGTTGTTTTCTTTTCAAATATTGGTTCGAATCGACAGAACGTCTTCATTAATTAACGCAATTTTAATTAAACCCGTCTCTGCCTTTACCGTATAAAATTAATAAGACCCTGTTCAGTTTGTTGTGATAGAGAAGAGTATCAGGCATCTAGGCAATTGATAGCCAGGATGAAAGGAGGACAATTTTAAATTATTCATGTATCAACCAAGGCGATCCTATTTTTATAAAATAACTTATTTAACCTTTTTGAGTGTTTCGTTAGTCATCAAAAAACTATTGAACGATCACTCATTTTGTGTGATTTCCAAATGAGGCGATATCAGTCTTGCATTTTCTTAAAGCAGTGTTACTGCTTTTTCTAAAAAAAACGAGTTTAATTTTAAATGTAAGAGTACCTATTTCTATTCTAAATAAAATTTACAGATTGTGCTCTGAGCTCAAGAATTATTTGTGTTATTAATATAAAACACTAAAGCATATAGCACACATAATGGATGTCTGTAATAATAATTCAATACATTATCAATTATCTAACGTAAAAATACTTTTCATGCCAGGAACGTAGGTACACGAAATCAAATTTATATTCATGTTTTTTTATTTATTTTTGTTCGCGCTTTATAAATACGTAAACTTGCTGCGATTTTCATGATTATTATTTCATTTTAAAGAGGACTATTGAGAGATTTTCATATTGAAAAAATTGACATTCAACATGTCCTTCCCCCAAAAAACTTCTCCCAAAAGGGGTGAAGGCGGCAATTTTTTTCGAAAATGGAAAATTTGAGACGACAAAGTTAAAGGAAAGACCATATCTTGCAACATTTAAATTGGACATTTCTCAAAAAAATCGTAGCTTTCCGAATTACAGCAATGGTAAAATCGGAAATATGTGTATTTCCGCGATGTTTCGAAATCTCTGAGTAAGTATAAGCGACATTTTATCTTCCTTGGTGAAGGTTGAATGATTTTGATGATTTTAGTGTGAAATAATTCTTTTTACAAAAAAATAAGACCAACTTTATTAGTTGGTGAACTGAAAAATACCAAAAAATATTAATTTTATTGGTGCTGTTATTTTTAAAGTTGGTGCCTACAACAACTACCTACAACTGAACAACTTCAGAATTACCATTACCAATATAATTAATATTATTTAGTATTTTTCAGTACACCAAGTAATAATGTTTCTGTAAGACATGTTTATCTTAACTCTTTTTTATGCCTGAATTCATCATTATCCAAAATATTGCAATTTATCGTTGTTTACCCTTCAATAACAATTGCCTGGATACTCGAAGGTCGTCTTGCTCTCGTTACCGTCCCAAATGATATCCTCTTCAAGGAATTTTTTGTCATGAATGAGCTACTGAATTCTTTTCTCGATGACGATAGAATAGCGACGGAAAGTATAAGTAAAAGAGAAATTCGATTAATTAAACCGGTTAGACGAGACTAATTGGGGTATTCACAATCCTCCATAGTGTATTTTCTTCGTTGTACTGGGCGCGCTTGCGTTATTGCAGCACAATTGGGTTGGTTGATGAGAATATTATGGTCGGCTATTGTTATTTTATTCAGAAATATATTAGTGCGAAACAATAGAGAACATCAATGGAAACAAGGTATTTTGAATGTAAATGACCTGTTTTCATTTCATTTAAAATTCTCAATCAGATTTTAGAATATCCTATTGTATGTAGAGGCAGTGATAAATATTGCCAGCAAACTAATTTTAATACTAATTGGTCTTTAAAATAACTAACTGACTTCTTGAGATTATGCACTCAAAATAATAAAATACCAATACATGATGTAACGAGAATTTGAACTTGGTATCAAAAGATGATTAATATTTAATTATAGAAGTTGTTGTCCAACTTCAAAACTTTATGATTTGTCATTTATTTAGTGTTAATTTATTCTTTTTACTGCATCATCTCACATAGTCAGTCCTAGTTTGTTTCAAGTTATTTATTTCAAAACTTTGGTCTACCTCTAATGGACTTCTACCACATATTAATTCTATGACCCAAGAAAACACAAATGAATACTAAGGAAAAAACTACGTATTATTGTGAGTATTCCTTTTGTTCATCGTTTTCCTTCATCAGTAATCTGAATAACTTAGATTATAAGTTATTATTTCCTTAATAATTCAATTTCCTACAAGACAAAATATATTTTGTTTTATATATTACATTGATTGATATAAGTTATTATTAAAGATAAAAAAAATGATTTGAGCAAAACGATACAGTTGGAATCGAACATACAGGTCAGGTGTTTATTGTAACTAGTGATAGCACCGTGGTCGAAATTCAACCGTAATTTTTTATTTAATAAATTCAACCGTTATTGAGTTTCTTTTTGGTAAAGGTATAATAATTTTGTTCTATTACGTCAGTTGCAAACTTCTACAAAAAGGCATTAGCGTGTGTTGTAATTCCTTACTCATACATATGAAATTTAGAATTTAATATCAGTAACAGTTCAAAAAACACAATGACAGCTCGCTATTTATTTTATGATACAATGCATAATAAGGTTTCGACTTAACGCCGGTAATATTACTTTACCCTTAATACAAAATGAAGAGAATGCAATCCTTTCACAAAAGTGACTTCAGATTCGTAATGTTTTGCATTGCAAAACGTTGTAAAAGCACTAATCTGCTATCAAAAGTTAAAAAAAATCTTCAAATGACATTAAGTGAGCATTTAAATTTATTAATCATAATAATAAAGAATAAAGCAATCTGAAATTTGACCGACAGCCCTGACACGTTGACTTTATATTGCAATTGGTTTCGTTATATAACACATACTTCTACCATGTAAACCATAATTTTTAAATTAATATAATTTAGAATATTATGCTTTAAACATCAATATTCTCACTATGCCAAATTTCATAATCCTCCGAGCACGTTTTATGCAATAAAAATCGTTGACAATCACGTATTAATATATAGATAGTGGATTAGGGATGTGCTCATGCCGTACGTAGCTAATCAACCGCAACCTAAGGAGACCGTTGGATTTGTCACGGTAGTCAATAAGTCTGGCTCCCCGTTCACCAGACCTCAATTTCCTATTTTTGAGGTCAGAAAATACTTGTTCATTCGATAACGTAGAGACTGTTGGTATTTTCCAAAATAAACAAAAAACCTGGTGTATTCACACAACTCTCAAAACGAATTCCATCGAATATAAAGATGATCTGATCTGGTCATATGACCATTCATTGCTTTCAGCATGTCAAGGCAAATAGCAATGGGTATATCCAATTTTGACGTAGGAGGAACAGTTTAGCCAAAATATTATGAATAATTAGTTCTAAGACGCGGCAGTTCATTTGAGCATAACTTTTTATCTTTTTTCAGAGATAAATGTTTATAGTAGATGACAAAGGGCTTTAAGCAGGATATTTTACAGAAGTATCATCAAAACTGTTAGAACCATTTTTGCGGCACAGACTTAAGCAAATCGCGTTTTTCCTGTATTGCCCAGCAACCAGTGAGAGCAAGATACCCAATCTGACATGCCGGCGAGCCTTATCGATAACATATATTATTCAAACAAAGCATAAAAACGATCCATACGTTCCCAAGATAACCAAGGCAGACAGACAGGCTAATAGGTGAAATAATGTTTTTTTGGACCCAGGAACCACTTAAACCGGACACCGAAAATTTTACACGACTACAATACTTTCCTTAATAGGCTAATTAGTATCGGTAGGAAAGTAAAATGTAGATGCCTGTGTCATAATTCATTGTACTTCCAGTATTGTCGATCTTTTATGACAATCCATAGTTCGTCGAAATTAAACCTGAATTCTTCTTCAAGGACAGGCATTAAATTCCTTTATTTGCAGTCATGCGCTCTTAATTTATTTAGGCAGATAATACAAGAACTGTGAATTGTATGGAAAAAATATATAAAAAAGCTACAATCACGGTTATCTGGTTAAAAAATCATAAAACACATTGACGTAACAGAGACTGTGTGATTAATGGATTTGCGGCAAATCAGTTCCGTAAAATAACAAGGCCATGTATACTAAATACAAAGTTAGTTCCAGATTATTGTAGAATATGTTGACCAACCAAGTTATACCAAATTTGTGTTTCATGCCTACGGAATTCTATGAAATAAGGAATAAAATTTGAATTTTAATTGCATTTTCAACACCTTATACCTATTTGTAAATTTAAGGAGCTTGGCCCTGAAAACCATATAATACAAATTGGTGAAAACGGAACCCTATCACTAAGCCTCCGCTTTCGTCCGTCTGTGAGCGGGCTGTATCTCACAGGTAGAGAGCTGAAATTCACAGAAATTTCTTTAGCCGCTACAACAACAAATAATACGTCCATCCGTTCGTTTTCAGCGGACTGTATCTTATGAATCATAATAGGTAATAACAAATACTAAATTTGTCCGTCTATGAGCGGGATGTAGTTTATTTTACAGTAGTACAGAAAACTCAGTCTTGGCCGGATTTCTCAGATTCATTTTGAATCACCCAATAGATCATATAAATATTTCAAATGCTGACAAATTACAGTCAATTAGGGTCATTTCGCCTGTTCGCGTCCATTTAGGGCAGTTGGCAAGTTTGAAGGAGAAAATAAAAATGTCCAAGCACTAATTTCAACGAAAAGTTTATGTAATGTGTTCATTATAATAGTCCATTTTAAGGTAACTTTTAGTTTTGTTCGAAATACCTTGTGTTTTTTTTTCAAATAGACAAACTTCAGAATTAGGCGATTTACCCAGTTTGCGTCCATAAAATCCAATTTGCGTCCACCTGCTGGACCACTTGGCGTCCACCAGCTTAGAAGAGGAAATAAGGGGTGATATTTTTATAATGTAAAGAGAGATTTGATTTTAATAATTTATTTATTAAAGATTTATACTTATTTAAAAATCAACAAATCAACATTAATAAATCACTATGCAGAAAATAAAAATATTCTTCTAAACATTGACAGATCTTAAAATTTGAAAAGAAAAACAAAACGGTACAATAATTTGGTCTTATCCTAAATCTTAATAATTATGAGACTAGGTATGATTATTATGGCTCTAGAATTTTAATTATTGACACAAGTCACATTCAAAAGACTTATCTTTGGCCTCTAAATAACTTAATCCTACTAATCGCGTGCATTTCAGATGATACCATCTAATACATTTGTCACAGCCAATATTTTTCTCATCGTCGTCCTCTACATCTGAAATTAGTATATCGTCACATTCAGAACATTTCACTCGTTCCTCGGCTGGTGAATTTTCTTTTTCAATTTCCAAATCTACAGTGTTCTTTGTGACTTCTTGAAGAGGAGATATTCTCTTTTTTCGTTTCGGAGCAGTCTTACGAACCGTTTGAGAGTGTTTTGAAGTTTTTTTCTGTTCTTGCTTTTCTATTCGTTCTAACTTTCTTTTTCGTATTGCTTCCTGCTTTTCGTTCTTGGTCTGCTCTTTATCTTCATAATACTTTCTCCATGCAGCAGAAGATATGGCTGCTGGAGTTCTTTGATTATCTTTTCTTGCTTTATTAGAGATTTCAGGCAGCATCAGATGATTTTTAAATGGATCAGATGTTTTCTTTTGTTTTTGTGTTAATTCTCCAACAACTGCTGGAGCTTGTGGTACTCGAGGAGGTAGCGATACAACTGATGCTGTATACATTGAAGAAGTCAAAGGCGGTTCTAGAGTTTGTTCCTTGGTAAGACTTTCTTTTTCAACACTAGACATAGTGGGCGATGATGCAATATCTTCAAATGGTAGAATTAATACGTCGTCTAAGGACACAACAGAACCGACGTCGAGGTAACTGCCAGAAAGATGTAACGTCGAAAGGGACAAGTCAGGAAACGAATAGTTTTTGTTGGTATCGAGAGTTGAATTATCTGGATTTATCACGTCAAGTTGAGCATATGTTAGATTTCTATTGCTGGTGGTTATTTCTGGTGTGCAAGTCTTGTCTAATGGTTTTGGTGGTGAATGTATTAGGGCTGATACTGTTTGAACCTGTACAATGGGATCTGAGTTAGCTTGATCATTTTCGTTTTCGGTTTCTTCGTGAAATGAAGAGATCGAGATTTCTTTAGTTGCATCCAATTCGCAATCAATAGGACTAAAAATAGTACTATTTTTTTCTACTGAATGTTCCATATTATGTGACTTCTCAGATTCAGTTTCGATAGAAATCTCTGCAAATCCTACTTCTGCAGGGAGAGACTTTTTCAAACTATTGACTGCTTTCGTAATAATTCGAATGTCAATATTTTTTTGTTTTAGTGTCGGCTTCAGGTGTTTTAAAACTTTTTTAAAGCTTTTAATGTCCGAGTGGGTAACATCTTGTGAATGTTGACCAACGGCCTGTACATTCTCCAAAGTATTTCTTACACATTTATTGTAATCTGGACTATTTGGATCGAATGGGTAAAGACCACATCGCTTAAACCCACTTTTGATGTTGTCGGATATGTTAGGATGTTTTAATGCGACATTTAACAATGCGCAAAAGTTTGTTTTTGTGACGGCAGAATTAAAATTTTCTGGATTTGATAGGAATGCGCGGACTGTAGATTTCCAGTATGTTTTTACCGGTGCAAATACGCTAACGTCAGCTGGCTGTAAAATATGGGTGGTGTTGGGCGGAAGGGCATACAAAATAATTTGCATTTGTTCACATGTCATACTTAGCATTAAGGACATATGCGATTTATGCCCATCTACCAGCAGAAGCACGGGTTTTTTAATGTTATTATCCACTATCCAATTGTGAAACTCGTTGGTGATATATTCAAAGAATACTTCTCCTCTCATCCACCCCGTTTCCGATCTGCCTAAGCACCAATCTTTGGGCATACTATTCACTACAGCTTTTGGTGGTCTAATGTATGGAAACACAATACAAGGTGGACATACATCTCCATTTGCATTAAATGTTAATAATACCGTTATGTTTTCTTTTTCGTTACTTGGTTTTACTTGGTATAAGTTTTTGAACCCTCTTGGGCCTAAAACTTTTCCTGTTTTTGGACAAAGAGCAAAACCACTTTCGTCCCCATTAAAAATTCTTCTCGGATCACTCAAAATATCTTTCTGTTGTATACCGTCCAAGTATTCATCTAATTCCTTAAACCACAATCTGATTGACTCTTCTGTGACTTGGGCTCTAGCTTTATTAATGCCCTCCGCATTTTTAAGTGAGATTTCTTTATTTCTGGCCAAAAATTTTTCAAACCATTTTTGACCTGGGCGATCATCTTTAAATTTATTTTTGAATCCCCGTTCTCGTATAACTTTCTGAACAGTATCCAACAATTCATGTTTTTTCACTGGAAATCCACATTTGGAAATGTTAAGAAGCCATTGAACTACCTTTTTTTCACCATCTACTCCTAGCGCAGGTTCAGGGCCCGGTTTCTTTACTCCATCTGGTCTGCGCCCACTGATTTTGTCCAATATTGTGGTCTTGGGAATAGCATATTCTTTGCATATTTGTCTTACCGATTTTTTCTTCTCTCCAATTTCATCCAACGCTTTCCTTAAATCTTCTTCTGTGTATATTCTCTTTTCCTTCTTCTTTCTTATCGTCGAAGAACTCATCTTAAATAGAAACATATAAGAATCAAAGAAATTAATCATTTCATTAAAAGTTGAATAGGTAATAAACTTATAGTCATAATCAAAAATGTATCTACATTTCGTATTCAAACAAATCAATTGTAGGGAATTAATTAAAAAAATGGACGCGATTTGTTTTTGTTATTATTCCCTGTAGGTATTGTTTGCGTCCATTGCGGACGCAAAGTGCACGTTTTATAAATTCGGTGTAGTAATTCGCGTCCACCTTATTTTAACTGTTAACTTAAAAAAAATAAGCAAATAAATAATTAATATAATTCTTTTTATCATTATCAATGTCTAAAAATAGCTATGTATCCAAAATTCACATAAAACAATAAAATACTTACCTTCAAACGCACCGCTGCCCACTATTTTTCTCTCATAAACCCACGTGTCCACGCTCTCTAGATGAACATCCGTCACTAACTAATTTTTCTACACAGGACTGGTTGGACACACGGAACTTTTGTCTATGTGTGTTTGCCTCTTATATATTGAGGTACTGGCGGGAACGACTTTTCGACCTATCGGTGTGTTAGTATACTTAATTTCGAGAGTTTTCATAGGGAGATCCGTCAAATGGACGCGAATTGGGCGATGGAGGCGAAAAGGCGAACTTACCCTACGATCATTATTTAAAAACTGTTTTTTAATAAGGTTAATTACCATTCAAGTTATCTACTTCCATTTTAACATTTCAAAGGGTATTTGTTAATTAGATTTGGCTTTGTTGAAATGAATCCCGGCATGGTTTGGCTTTTGAATTCAGGAGAAGAAAGGGGCTATCGACCTCTGGCGGCCACTGCTACTAATCGCTTCTAAAATTTCTCCAACAGCGTTGTATTTTCTCGGGGAAATAAATAACACCATATGGGTTGAAACGTGTATAATACAATTAATTGCCATCAACGAATAGAGACATATATAGACTTTGGGATACAAAAAAATGTCGTTAGAAGTTCATGAAAACACAACTCAACTAGCACAATGAGACAGAAAGCAGATATTATAATCATGTTTTCGTGTTTGGAATAAAAATGGTCTTGAAAGATCTTATATTCAAAGTAGAAGGCTTTTATGTGTGAAGGCTGTTGTTTTCTGTCTTTATTATGATAATGGAGCAGAGCTTGACAGAAATAAATTCGACTAGTTCTCGAATAAAATTGATACGATTTATTGAAGTTAGAATATCTCTGTAAGAAACAAAAAAATATGCCCTAGGAGGATATTTGAGTGTATCTATTTTATGTAACTATCGACATTTTTATCCAATTCAGTGTTGTGGGCTATTGAACAATCTTTAAAACAATTATTCAGACTATTTTATTCTATATAAGACATAAGAATAAAAACTTCTAGGCGAATGAAGATTCAGTTCCATGAGAAAATCATTAGACAAAGCTCTATTCGTGAAAATACGTCCCAAAGTAATATTGGCAATTTTCCAAGCTACAAGATTGTAGACTTTATAATTTCTTCACTCAAACAATTACCAGCGATGCTGGACCTATGGAGAATAAAATGATTTAATTATTCTGAGTTGGCAACGCTCCATCAACAATTTTCACTCACATACACCCACACCAATAATACAAAGAATGTCAAATGACAAAACTAATGGAACGGAAAACGGAATAGTTGAATGATTTGACAATAAAGTGATAAAAATAATCACTTTTGACTTGTATGGATCGGTGGTTGGTGCAAAAAAATATATCCAAAAAATATTATGTCATTATATTTGATATCCGTTCCCCATATTCGGTTTTGTACAAGTTTCGTTCGCGTTATTTAATTACATTTGTTTTCCACCCTCCCCTAATATGTAGTTTTTTTGTCTTGGGGAATCATGGATTTTGTCGACATTCGATTCCATTAAGTAAGATCTCAATCATTTCGTTAGACATATTTATAGAACCTCCCGACGCAATCGTCTTGACTGATGATGATTCGGAAGATGAAGAGGAGGGGGTCTTAGCCGATAATCTTAGCCGTCAACAATTATTAGCTGGTGCGGAATTGAGAGAAAAACGACCTATTGAGGGAGATGGTGAACCAGAGACACCTATTCAAGATATTGAAGGTCCCTATACTAGACCAGCTCAAGAGAAAATCACATGGATAAAGGAAGACATACTTCCAAATAAGAATGATTTTCCCAGTTCTGACTATACCAGATATGAAAATCTTACTGATGTTGGCTTTTTGAGCAGTTTATCGAAGAAGAAGTTATCGATTTACTTGTAGAGCAATCATAAAATATCATTCAGAAACTAAAATTTCTTCAGATGAAATGGAATGTGTGATCGCTGTAATGATCACGAACTGCCAGGCAAAGACTTTTATTGGATTACAGAATAAGACCTCAATGTAACAATCGTATCAAGTGCGATAAGAAGAGACAGATTAAGACAAATAATTAAATGTATACATTGTGCCGATAATACGAAACCTACTAAGAATGACAAAATGTGGAAACTTCGACGAATCATGGACAGACTTAGAGAAAAATTAACTTTATTTAACATTTTGTAGTAGTGTGAAGTACTTTGGAATGCATCCCAATAAACAATTACACGAGGGAAACCAATTCTTTTTGGATACAAAGTATAGTGTCTGAATTATGAGCCAGGTTATCTACTAAACTTTGATGTGTACCAAGAAAACAATCCAAGGGGAATAGTTACTATGAAAATGGATTTGGAATATGTGTTGCTCCTCTTATCACTATGATCGATGAATTATTTCCTGATGTATCTACGCTGCCACTGAAATTCTATTTTGATAATCTTTTTACCGGATTCAATATTCTACATCACCTAAAACAACGTGGTTATGATGGAACTGGTACAATCCGCGACAACCTTATTCCTAAAATCTATCCTTTACCTGCCAAAAATGTTAAAAAAAACTCATAAAAGGTGTGATTTTTTATCAACGATTGATAACAAAAGATGGGATCATTGTTGTCAGACGGCTTGATAATAATAATGTAAGCGTAGCCTCCACCTATCATGGAGTCAGTCCCACTTCTCTGGTAAAACGATGATCTGAAGGAGAAATGGATTTTTCAGGTATCACGTCTATCAATTATTACCGAAAAGATTTATGGGAGGTACAGACCTAATGGATGAGAATATTTGAAGATATTTATTTATTTATTTATTTATTTATTTATTTACTTATTTATTTAGCCAGTAAATTACAATATGTGTAACCTACAGAGGTATACGTAGATACCTGTGTGTGTAGAACTGGTAATCCTAAATCTAACATAAAGAATAACTTATATCTAAGTAACATAACAAACTGACGTATATGCATAATTCCCTCCATAATGTCAACATAAATAGTTTCTACTTATAAGATGTAACAAATTATCTATCCAAATTCTGGTTAAAAATTAGGTATTTTTTCGAATCCACTCTTTTAATACATTTTTTACTGTAAATGGACTATTCAGTGATTTAAGCTCGTTTGGTAATCTATCGAAAGAACTTATAGCATTAATGAAGCTATTTTTGGTACTGACTGTTTTATGTCTAATGGGAAGCTCAATGCTTTTATTCCTGGTAATAGTATTAGATAGCTGATATGTGTTCGTTAGCTCTTTGTAGTGATAATTCAGGGGAATTATGTAGAATAGATTTGTTTTTGTTTACAATTTTTAATATTTTGTTTTGATGGCTTTCTAGAAGAGTTAGCTTATTCTGGTATGCCCCACCCCATGCTATTATACCATAACTAACACTACTTTGAAAAAACGCATAATAGATACTTTTAAGAGTATCAACTTTCATTAGTTGCGCTAGTTTACGAAATATGAATACCAGATATTTGGTTCTATTAAGTAAATATTTAATATGTTCTTCCCAATTCATTCTATAATCGAATATTATACCAAGGTATTTGCAACAACTGTGAACTATTTGAATATTGTGACCATTTACCCTAATGATAATATTGCTAGGTACGCTAGGTACATAGATTCCAAATGTAATGAGAACAGTCTTATCATTATTTAGCGATAGTTTATTAACTGTTAACCATTCGTGTATATCTTTAAGGTATAGATTCATTTTTGATTCAACTCGTGACCATGATTTATCAGTATCAATAACAGCGTTATCATCAGAGAATGAAAGTAAAATGCCATCAGACATATTTAATAATAGATCATTCACGTAGAGTATAAATAATAAGGGCCCCAAAACAGTTCCTTGTGGTATTCCTAAGTCTATTGTCGAGATAATTATTTATAAGCTTATGTGCATTAACACGTATACCGTAATTATACAATTTGTCAAGGAGAATTTTATGATTGACCGTGTCAAATGCCTTGGCAAGGTCTAAGAAGGTTAACGCAATAGGGATACTTTTGTCAATTTTATCGTATATCTGATTAGCTAGGTAACAAATTGCATCTGTAGTGCCAAAATTTTGCATAAAACCATATTGATTTTTCGATATGATTTTATGTTTTCTATGAAACTCAAAACTCGCGAATATAATATCTTTTCGAAAAATTTTGCGACGTTTGAGATCAATGATATGGGTCCACAGACATATAAACAAGGGAGACAGAACTTTCCATTCATAAATTTCGTTTGTTTACAATCAGACATCTTTTCCAAACATAAACGAGTTAGAAAGAGATCGCTTTAAAAAACGACAACACTGTAACCCTAGCGTCTACTGTTGAAATCATCTTTGCCAATGGCGTGCAGTTTTTAGGGATTAATAAAAAATAGAAAAAACATTTAGCATTTTATTCATAAATCTACGTACATTTGTAGAGAAACTAACTCAACATGTTATGTATATTTCTATAAAACAAGGAATCAATAAATATGCATATCTTTAGCCTGTTCTTAAGCAACTTCAAACTATAGATTATCATATTATTAAACAGATTAGAATATACGTACAACATTTGTTTGCATTAAACTAGGATAATTGCAATATCTAGAAAGAAAAACATTTTACTGCCTAACTCTAGGAACTCTTGTGTTCAGTAATATGCTTTGTTTAGAAGAAATTTCTTTAATTTTGCTTTTAATTGTTCCAATGGCAGTTTTAATTGCAAGAAAGTTTATTTCAAAATTTTCTTGATGGAAAAATCAGCATTTTTTTATGTAGCTAAATTATATTAAATTAGTCTTTAAATCTTGTTTTTAACCATGTATACCTGTGCTATTTTCAAACAAATCGGTGTTTTTCTTAACAAAAATAATAGATTCTAGGATATAGAGACCATAAATTATTGTTGGTACTTTATGTTTTGTGTCACATTAGTCAGAAAATGCTTACAGTTCAATGCTGGCATAATTGTAACTTCTTCGACATTTGATGGACCACCTACAAATTTGAACTTGGTAAAGACATTGGAAGCAGATTTTACAAATCTAGTGGAATTAAGAAAAAAATTTAAGTATTCGATCACGAACGATGGTGTATATATTATATATACCTATATAATTTATAACTCGTTTGATCAAGTGGAACTTAACAAAGTAAGTGAAAACAAAATATAGAAGTAGGTACTACACGCTGCAAATAAAATTCGGATAGGCAATTTTAGTAGAAGCCATAAAAATTCAAGGTTCATTTAGCAACCTAAACACTTACCAAAAATGTTAGCGATGCTATAAGCTTCCTTTGGGAAAAATTCGATAATACCTGATTTTAAGGAAACGGCAATATCGGTTTGACGCAAAATTCTGTAGATGTTTTGATCAACTGTATTGCTTGTAAGAATAAAATATCTTTATACTTACAAATTTGAGGGTCCAGCAGTATTCTGATCAACGGGGATTTTAGGCGGATCAGAAAATTTCAGATATGAAAATGTCTATAAGAACAAAACATACAAGTATAAAATCTAATCAAATTTAATTGCACCTGGTTGTAGTAATGAGCCGTTTCTAGAATTGGACCAGTATTTTAATACTTTATATACTTTTCCTACAAATGTATCCAATATCTTGCAAAAATAATTGTTTATTTTAAACTCTTGAGTTTACCATATACAACAATTTAAAATTAACTTACCAAGAGATTTTATATTGTAACGATCTGCGAGGCTCGTTACATTTTCCTGTTTCACCTAATGGAATATTTTTTTATCTTTCCATTTTCTGCCCAGATATCAATGAGTTGATTTTATATCCGTGTTGTTAGTTGTCTAACTTTCGCGCTGATTTTCGATCTTTCGTGTAAATACGTGCTGAAGGAATACATGCGAATCCTCGGCTCTGTATCAGCGGGGGGGGAAGACTGATGAAGAGAGGGTATTTAAACCCTTGGGAAGATGTCTTTAGCTCTCTTTTTACCGTAGCTCTTTTTACCGTAGCTCTTTTACCGTAGCTCTTTTACGGTAGATCTCTTCTACCTTTTGTCTATTACCGTCGATCTCTATTTGTTTCCTAGAAATAAGGATTCCTGAGTTGGTTCCGATCGTGGGCGTAGAGGAATGCCGAAATAAATAATGGCAAGTACTATTTTCTGATTTGGTTTCTTGAGAATTTGTTAATTAATTTCCGAGGGGCGAGTTGAGGGGGCAGATGGCCCCATTTGTGTCAATTGCGCTTCGAAAAGAGTTCTTCATGTAAGATGTGTTTTGTTGGTATATGCCTTAGAGAGGTGTAAATAGCTTTGAGTTTTAATGTTTTGAAAATAGTGAGCCATTGTTTATTGTGTGTGTTCGCGTTGGCGAGCGGGATACAGCTGTGGCCAGGATTGAAAATATCTCTGGAATTTGTTTTCATATTTTTTTTTGTTACTTATTGTATTGCATACCTTCAGTTAACGTTTATTTTAATGAATTATTTGATATAAGAGAGCGATATAAAGGTCAATATATTGATTTTTTTTTATTATTCCCTTCCCAATTATTACATTTAAAGAGTATCCAATCTACCATTTTATTTGTTCATTATATTCGAAGATCGAGAATGATCATTTTAAATAAATTCATGTACCTATTAAATTATTAATTAGATAGATCGAAATACCTGTAGATTATTATTATTAATTATTATATCAACTCCTTCATTTTTCTATTTTTTTTTTTTGTTCAATCATTCTATATCTTTGAACCAGCTTAGATGAGTTAAAGCTGGATGTAATAGTTCATAGAGAGTATTATGTAATTGTCAGCTAAGCTACTAATAAGCTAATAATCCATGAATCCATTATTACATGAACGCTGGTGAACATCGAGGCAATTTGGCTTGCTGGTTCCACCTTCTAGTAAAGGGTGCCGAAGAACTCCAGAGCTCAAGTAACTGAAAGAGTCATCTTCTTTGGGTCCTTTAGACCGACAACCTGCTAACCTGCTAAGGAACGTTCAGATAGAATAGTAGCTGACGTCACCATTTGATCCTGACCGATTGAATTGTTCTGGGGTGATTCCGGAGTTGAACCTCATCGTAGCCACGGCGTAGACTGTAAGTCTGTTTATTTTCAAAGTCCAGCGTTCCAGCGATCATATTAGCAAGCAGCGACCAAATTAGCAAGCTGACCAATTTAGGCCCTTCAGGCGAATTGTGTTTAATTTTTATTATTAATAATTTAATTTAGGCCCTTCAGGCGAAGTAAATCCATATTTTTCTTCTATTCAAATTTAATTTTGTAAATATATATAACATTTTTTATTGTGAACTTGACCCTATTTAATTTCTAATAAATTGTACTATATTATCTATGTGTCTTGTCATTTGTATTGAGCCTGGCGCCCAAAATATTTGTTGTTAACGAACCTCGACCCACCGCCTGAACTGGGCAGCCGACAGGCAAATAAAAAAGATGTAGCGGAAAGTGTCTACGCTACAAATTGGCGCCCAACGTGGGGCCCTAACATATTTTTGGGGGTTTATCAACAAATTATATTGCTATAAATTTGGCTCAAATACAGGTGACATGTGTTTGTAAGAAATGATCATTGCTGGACTTTATTATTATTAACTTTATTGATTATCTTGGTGATGGGATATTCTTCATAATATTGTTGCTATATTTGAAACATTTTGTTTTTGCATTCGGTGTTATTTATTGTTTATTATTGTTGCCGCTTCCCTTGTTGCTATTTACGCTTCTCTCTTCCTCATTCGAGCTACCCTGATAAAATATATATCTCACAGAGCTTATTTCACTGTTTAAAATGGAACCGCAGGATCTTAAAGTCAAAGAGCTAGATTACGAATTAATTGTGAGGAAAATCCAACCCTCCGGAGATGTAAACACGAAACGTAAGGTTTTACGAGGCGCCTTAAGTCAGGAAAGCGCAAATCGTAGTTCGCACCACATTGCTATAGTTAGCCCTATCGCTTTGGTTTCTGACGTTGCCGAAATTCGGGAAACTATTCTTGATCTAAAAAAAATTATTGATGATTTCTCGGGTTCTAAATCAGATCCAGTACATCGACGAGTATCTTCTCGGTTAGCTCACCTTTCTGGTAGGATCCAGCGGCTAAATGATGCCGATGAACCCGACTCAAAGATTAAGGAGGATCTGCAATTGGAATTGCTCGCTTTAGAAGGTGATTTTGCTTTCAAACTTGTACCTTCCGCTTCTACCCCCCACAGATCTTCAGACTCCCAACAGCCCGGTATGTCTTTGTCGAATCCCAACTCAGTCTCTCCATACAAATGGAATCTTTATTTTACTGGTGAAAACCGAAAGGAATCCGTCCAGTCGTTCCTGGAAAAGGTGGAAATGTTGAGTGTAGCTAGGGGTGTTTCCAAATCCGAACTTTTCATTTCCGCTTATGACCTATTCAAGGGTCCAGCCTTGACTTGGTTTCATAGTATCAAGGATAAGGTCCACAGCTGGGATGAGCTAGTGGCAAATCTTAAAAGAGATTTTCTACCCTATTTTTATGAAGATGACTTGCAACGAGAAATTGACGCAAGGACACAAGGGGTAAACGAAAAAGTCACCCTATATATTGCTTGTATGCTAGGTTTATTTAATCGGTTGTCTGTTAAACCGGACGAGGAAACTATCGTTAATAAAATTCGTAGAAATTTATCTCCTTACTTCGTATCTCAGTTAGCGCTGCACGAAATTAAAACTGTGGACCGACTTTCTCAATTGTGTAGACAGTTAGAAGAGTCAAGAATGTGGACTGATCGATACAGACCGCCACCTGCCAATACTAACCATCTTCTCGAACCAGATTTAAATTGCTCTGTTACACTTCCGGGAAAGGGAATCAATGTACGTTTCGGCCGACATAATAATACGGGTTTTAATTCTTCTTATAATGTGAGTGCTTTTAACTCAACTTCCAATCGTTGTTGGAATTGTGATGTTACCGGTCATTCATTTTCTACTTGTAGAGAGCCGAGAACTGTATTTTGTTTTGGGTGTGGCTCCAAAGGGGTAACCAAGTCTCGGTGCGAGAAATGTAGACCTCGATATACAAAAAACGGAGTTCGTGGAGACCGTATCCTGGACGATGTCCCCAGTACCTCCAGTTCAAATCCAGGAAAACTATCCGGTCCCAAGGTGGAAAGTCAGGGAAAGAGCAAGGGCCCGGGAAAGGCGAAGTCCTTGAATCAAAATTAAAAGGTGGTTTATTCTTTACCTCTGCGAGTGAATGGAAACAGTGGCTGGAGAAAGTCAAAAATTTCTTATTGGAACGCCCTTCTTTATTATGTCCGTTACTTGTGAGGAAACCTAACGACAATAGACCCTATATTTCCGTTAACATCTTTGATCAAAATTTTTTAGCTCTCGTGGATAGTGGTAGCACTTCCACTGTATTAGGTTATTCTGGTTTTAGGATGTTGCAACGCTTCAACCTAAAACTTCATTATGACCATCCCTTAAATATAACGACTGCTGACGGGAAGTCGCAACAACTTTTAGGTCATATCATAGTACCCCTTACTTTAAACCGGATGGTAAAAAATATGAAAATATTAGTCATTCCTTCGGTTAAACATAATCTGATTGTCGGTATGGATTTCTTAAGATTGTTTAAGTTTAGTATCGATTTCGATGAGATGTCTTATCGAAAGAATATATCGAATCCTAAGATTTGTACCGTTAATACCATTCTTACTGTTGACGATCTCTCGACAAATAATAAGGTAGAACTAGAAGCCGTGAAGGAGCTTTTCAAAAATATCGCACCGACGAATAGAATAGGGCTAACTCACCTTATATCCCATTCTATCGACACTGGCAATGCTAAACCTATTGCTCAAAGACAATACCCATTATCGCCTGCTATGCAGAAGCATTTAAACAAGGAAGTGGACGAAATGTTGAGGCAGGGAATAATTCAACCCTCCAATTCGCCGTGGTGTAGTCCTTTATGGCTCGTAGAAAAACGGTCTGGAGAATATCGTATCTGCTTTGACGGTAGGAAACTTAACGAGGTTACCGTAACTGACCAATATCCAATGCCACTTATTGATAATATCTTAAATAAACTCCGAGATGCTAAATTTCTTTCTTCCATTGACTTGAAATCGGCATTCTTCCAAATCCCTTTGGAAAAGAGTTCCAGGCCTAAAACCGCGTTTGCTGTGTATGGAAAAGGCCTATTTGAATTTTGTGTGATGCCATTTGGGCTATCTAATGCTCCTAAAACTATGGTTCGCCTTATGGATCAAGTTATCGGCCCCTCTCTCGAACCTCATTGTTTTGTATTCCTTGACGACATTATTGTTGCTACCCCGGATTTTGAGACGCATATTAAGGTTTTGAAAATGGTCTACCAGCGATTGAAGGATGCGGGATTAACGGTCAATCTGGAGAAATGTGAATTTTGTCGTTCTTCTTTAAAATATCTTGGTTTTATTGTTGATCAGAAAGGTTTAAGGACTGATCCTGATAAAGTGTCTGCCATTTTAAACTACCCGACTCCCAAGAACACTACTGAAATTCGTCGTCTCATTGGTTTAGTCAGTTGGTATCGTCGCTTTATTAAAGATTTCTCTTCCATTTCTGCTCCTATCTCTAATCTGTTGCAAGGTCGCAACAAAAAGAGACCAATTGCATGGTCGTCTGAGGCAGAAACAGCATTTTCGGAAATTAAGAAGCGTCTCACTTCAGCTCCAGTCTTAGCGAGTCCTGATTTTTCTCAGCCGTTTATCATCCAGTGTGATGCTTCCGATTATGGTGTGGGTGCCGTTTTATACCAGGAATGCGATGGAATCGAACATCCAATCGCTTATGCTAGTAAAGCGTTAACCAAAGCTCAACGGAACTATTCTACGACGGAAAAGGAGCTCTGGGCAGTTATTTTTGGTGTTGAAAAATTTCGAGGGTATGTAATGGGGACAGAGTTTACCGTGATTACAGACCATGCCTCGTTGAAATACATTACTAATTTCTCTAATCCTTCGGGTCGATTAGCCAGATGGCTGACGCGGCTTTCTCAATTCAAATTTAAGGTAGTCCATAGGAAAGGTGCCTTGAATGTCGTAGCGGATGCTTTGTCTCGAGCTATCTCTGAAACTGCTGTGCTAGACACAATGAATTTCAAGCCGGATAAATGGAAAGATAAAAAAATATTCCATTAGGTGAAACAGGAAAATGTAACGAGCCTCGCAGATCGTTACACACCACCTTTACCTGGTAAAAATTTGAAAACGTCGTTTTCAAATTTTCTAAAGCCAGTATACGCGCAGACCCGTTTCCTGGTACCTAATGGTGACTATATATGCCCTACTCAATTAAAATTCTACAAAAGATAATCAATTTCGGGAAATATTCCCAGGATCTGAAGGACCCTAGTACGCTATAGGCCGTACCCACCTAAAATGAGAAAAACAGAAATGGATTTCGGGAAATCTTCCCAGGATCTCTTAGGCCCTTATCCCCGTTCTCATAGTGGGAATCAGTACCTACTAGTAGTTGTGGACTGGTTTACTAAATTTGTAGTTGTTCATCCTCTGTCTCGAGCTACGTCCCGAAGTATCATTCAGTTCATAGAAAACCAAGTGTTCCTTATTTACGGTGTTCCTCAAGTGTTTTGTGTCGACAATGGTAGCCAATTCATTTCCAGAGAATTCAAATCTTTGATGGAAAAATATAAGGTGCAGAAAATCTTTTATAACGCCAAATACCATGCACAAGTGAACCATACGGAGCGGGTTAACCGATCGATTCTTACTTGTATTCGTAGTTATATTTTCGATAACCACAAAAATTGGGATATGAATATCTATCAAATCGCCCAAGCAATTCGAACAGCTAGGCACGATTCTTCTGGGTACTCCCCATCATTTCTAGTCTTCGCTAGAAATATTCCCCTTAGTGGTTACTATTACGGGAAGACAAGCGAAAATGACAAAAATTTTCCCCGAATTTCAGAGAATACTCGACTCTTATATGATATTCAAGAAATTCCCAAATTATATATCGATGTCCGTAAACGTCTGCTTAATGCCTACCGTAAGAATGCAAAACAGTATAACTGGAGGAAGAGGACCGTGAAGTTTCATTTAGGCGATAAGGTATGGAAACGGAACTATACACTGTCAAGTGCTCCGAATGATTATACCTCAAAATTGGCTCCAAGGTACATTCCATGCCTTGTGCGAAGGGTTATATCCCCGTTGATATATAATCTTGAAGATCAAGACGGCAATGATTTAGGTAACTGGCATGTTAAAGACCTAAAAACTTATTATGACGATCTCGATTCTGACGATGACCAAGTTTCCGAGGATGATACCGAGGCCGGTCAATAATTTCAATTGTAAATCGTGAGTGATGTACCTTGTCATCGTATTATTATCGCTATTAGTTGATAAATATCGTGATCAAAATGTTCAATCCTTTTACAGGATTTTGATAATGTTTAAGGTAGTTTAGTGGGAAGTCAATTCGAATAGAACTTATAGTAGTGATGACGCGACACTTCTGATAGATATCCCTTTAGCTTCTACCGTAGTGTAATTCCTAATGGAAAATTTGTGCTCGAAGTGATGCTTTCTGTCGTAACAGTGGAGGATAGATTTTATATCCATTTGTAGTATCTTCCCGTAAATCTGGTTGCTTGTCATATTAAACTATAAAGTTCTATTCAATATCGTGTTTCGGACTTAGAGTTTAAGTCCGAGGTGGAGAGCAGTTAGCCCTTGAACATATATGACATCGTGGTCATATATGTTTTATATCGTATCGTTGTTTCCTGGAAGGTTCCAGGAATGCGTTTGCCTTTCAGCAACAAAGAGGTTGTTGATTGTTGCCGTACCGTTCCGTATCGTTTAGGTTCCTAGATAGACTCTAGGATTAGGGTTTCCATTCTATGTCAAAAGGGACATAGAGTGTCATCGATTTATTGTGATGATAAAATTTTTCTGCTGACTTTCCACGATGAATACCGACCATTTAGTAGTTATATGTTATCTTCTCTATCTTTCTTTCCTTCCAGAGCAATTATTGTAAATATTTTCTTTAGTTATTTTCGTGGCCTCCAGTTAGGGCCGATAGAATACTACTGGGTGGGCGAAATCCAGCACGGAGGTAGAAGTCCTTCAACAGGCATTCTCTTGTAAATAGTTCCGTGGAATGAATTATATTTCCTTAGATTTTATGTAAATAGTTATTCTTAAGTAGGAGTCACGATTATTATTTTGCTATTTTAGGGGTTAGTGTTGCAAATAAACTTATTTAGTTCCGGTTGCTCTGGGTTAAAAATATTATTTTGCACTTCTCAGTACCTTTTGTCCTTAGGAGCCTGATTAGGTGCTGACAAGTAGTGATGTATAGTAGTATAGGTACCTCTCTTCACCTTACTGAAATATATATGGATATTTATGGGAATTTTGACGGCTTTCCTTATATAAGTGTTGAATATTGTTTAGAATATTGTTTAGAATATGGTTTAGGACCGGTTCCACTGGGTGCTTGTCGGTTTCAGAACAACTTTAAGCTTTTTCAGCTCCTCTCTTGTGGTAAACCGAGCTTTTGTCCAGGTACATCTGGCTGAGGTCAATATATCGTGCACTTTGGGTGCGGAGGGGCTCGGAGCTGCTCTGGAGGGTGTTGTCTAAGTGTCGGTCTGAGAGGCGGCAGGCGGTAGTGGGATTGGAGTATCCTCAGAGTCACAGCTACTGGAGTGCCAGAGTTCGGGCTACTGGACCGTTTGGGCTCGGACCGGGGTCCGGCCGTGGGTTCGGGGATGTGGATGTTGCGGATGGCCTCAACGGCGAGCGATGACTCGAAACGAGGATCCGTGCCCCGGCTCTGTGGTCGGGTGTCGGTTGGGGTGCGGGCGGATGCGGTGGTCAGGACGGTTGCATTCCAGGCTTCTTTTGGAAGTTTTAGGTGGGTACGGCCTATAGCGTACGAGGGTCCTTCAGATCCTGGGAAGATTTCCCGAAATCCATTTCTGTTTTTCTCATTTTAGGTGGGTACGGCCTATAGCGTACTAGGGTCCTTCAGATCCTGGGAATATTTCCCGAAATTGATTATCTTTTGTAGAATTTTAATTGAGTAGGGCATATATAGTCACCATTAGGTACCAGGAAACGGGTCTGCGCGTATACTGGCTTTAGAAAATTTGAAAACGACGTTTTCAAATTTTTACCAGGTAAAGGTGGTGTGTAACGATCTGCGAGGCTCGTTACATTTTCCTGTTTCACCTAATGGAATATTTTTTTATCTTTCCATTTTCTGCCCAGATATCAATGAGTTGATTTTATATCCGTGTTGTTAGTTGTCTAACTTTCGCGCTGATTTTCGATCTTTCGTGTAAATACGTGCTGAAGGAATACATGCGAATCCTCGGCTCTGTATCAGCGGGGGGGGAAGACTGATGAAGAGAGGGTATTTAAACCCTTGGGAAGATGTCTTTAGCTCTCTTTTTACCGTAGCTCTTTTTACCGTAGCTCTTTTACCGTAGCTCTTTTACGGTAGATCTCTTCTACCTTTTGTCTATTACCGTCGATCTCTATTTGTTTCCTAGAAATAAGGATTCCTGAGTTGGTTCCGATCGTGGGCGTAGAGGAATGCCGAAATAAATAATGGCAAGTACTATTTTCTGATTTGGTTTCTTGAGAATTTGTTAATTAATTTCCGAGGGGCGAGTTGAGGGGGCAGATGGCCCCATTTGTGTCAATTGCGCTTCGAAAAGAGTTCTTCATGTAAGATGTGTTTTGTTGGTATATGCCTTAGAGAGGTGTAAATAGCTTTGAGTTTTAATGTTTTGAAAATAGTGAGCCATTGTTTATTGTGTGTGTTCGCGTTGGCGAGCGGGATACAGCTGTGGCCAGGATTGAAAATATCTCTGGAATTTGTTTTCATATTTTTTTTTGTTACTTATTGTATTGCATACCTTCAGTTAACGTTTATTTTAATGAATTATTTGATATAAGAGAGCGATATAAAGGTCAATATATTGATTTTTTTTTTATTATTCCCTTCCCAATTATTACATTTAAAGAGTATCCAATCTACCATTTTATTTGTTCATTATATTCGAAGATCGAGAATGATCATTTTAAATAAATTCATGTACCTATTAAATTATTAATTAGATAGATCGAAATACCTGTAGATTATTATTATTAATTATTATATCAACTCCTTCATTTTTCTATTTTTTTTTTTTGTTCAATCATTCTATATCTTTGAACCAGCTTAGATGAGTTAAAGCTGGATGTAATAGTTCATAGAGAGTATTATGTAATTGTCAGCTAAGCTACTAATAAGCTAATAATCCATGAATCCATTATTACATGAACGCTGGTGAACATCGAGGCAATTTGGCTTGCTGGTTCCACCTTCTAGTAAAGGGTGCCGAAGAACTCCAGAGCTCAAGTAACTGAAAGAGTCATCTTCTTTGGGTCCTTTAGACCGACAACCTGCTAACCTGCTAAGGAACGTTCAGATAGAATAGTAGCTGACGTCACCATTTGATCCTGACCGATTGAATTGTTCTGGGGTGATTCCGGAGTTGAACCTCATCGTAGCCACGGCGTAGACTGTAAGTCTGTTTATTTTCAAAGTCCAGCGTTCCAGCGATCATATTAGCAAGCAGCGACCAAATTAGCAAGCTGACCAATTTAGGCCCTTCAGGCGAATTGTGTTTAATTTTTATTATTAATAATTTAATTTAGGCCCTTCAGGCGAAGTAAATCCATATTTTTCTTCTATTCAAATTTAATTTTGTAAATATATATAACATTTTTTATTGTGAACTTGACCCTATTTAATTTCTAATAAATTGTACTATATTATCTATGTGTCTTGTCATTTGTATTGAGCCTGGCGCCCAAAATATTTGTTGTTAACGAACCTCGACCCACCGCCTGAACTGGGCAGCCGACAGGCAAATAAAAAAGATGTAGCGGAAAGTGTCTACGCTACAATATATGATAACTCACTGACGGTTGAGTCGGAACTAAAAAAATAAATAATTTCATTAAAATATACAACAGGTAAGGAGTGTTTTTTACCTGAAAGACAAGGGCTGAGTAAAAACGGTGGTATTAAATTGGGGCTTAGCAGTTGGTCTTATTTGTCTTCGCCCGGTTATCTCAGTAGTAATTATATAACTTTGATCAAAGTGATCTGAGCAAATTTGGGCAGACTTTATTACATGCTGGTTACCCAACTCTAAGATCGAAATCCACCTCGCTCTGCGTTCTGCATTTACAGGAAAGCTACAATAATTAACAAAAAGTATTATATTATTTTAACTCACCCCTAATTACACAAGGTCGTTTAATAATAATTTGAAGGCCCCCTAAACGTGCAGTAATACAATATTAGCATTACACAACTATATTGAGCTTTTAGGACTGACGTTGATGAAATAACGCAATAATATATAATAATTATTGCAGAAAGTTTCTGCAGGTTTGAATTTATTTGATGCAATGATTGCGAATCTGGGTATTTATAAGTTTTTAAGTACATATTCAGATTCAGCAAGATAATAAAGCTACTATGACTTGCTTAACTAACAATATAAATATTGTGCAAAATTTATTAAACGTCTTGGAGGCCCTTTAACTTCTTTGTAACTACACCACTGTTCATATGCATATGATCTGACTTACGCGGTTGGAATATCCATTTTTCTTGCACACCACGCACTAAAAATAATTTCGATCCTCGAGATTGCCTTTTTAAAAACTAATTTATTAACTAAAGTTACAATGTTTATGCTACAAAGGTTACTACCCGACTATTCTAGTTGTTAACAATCTTATATTTATACTATATACAAAAGTGTTTATATCAGCAGAAATAAGATTCCAATGGGAGACCTGATGGAGATATAATTCCTCCCCCTGTAGATCCAACTTTGGAGAGTTCAGCGAGGAAGTTGGACGTTAAGGAGCTCTATCGGTTGGGCTGGACCATTTTGGTTCCCATTTGGTTTGGCTTTCTTATAGGTGAAGTAGATGATCAAGAATATTACAATACAGTATATAATGATCGTCCAGGCATCGGGAATATATAGGTGGGCCATGCAGTCTTCTTTGATCGTTGGAATATTTTCAACGAACCTGGTTTTCAGATCTTGGAGTTCATCGAGCTGAAGTTGATCTAATTGTATGTTGATGTTGGGTATTTTTGAGTCGTATTGATTAGTATTGAGATCTGCAAATAGTATTGGTTTATTTGCAGTTGGCTCTTCTTTTTCGTTTTGGATTATTTTGGGATTTGTTGATAGTCTGCATCCTTGTGGAATTTGGAATAGATAGGTACCATATAATTTTAATATTTCTTCTTGGCTGGTACATCGAAGAGTCACTGGTTCTTCGGAAGGAAACAACCCTATCCAAGTTGATTCATCTAGGTTTCTAAATGTAGTTTGTGTGATGGTTATTTGTGCATAGTTACAACTAGAAGTATTCTTCATCCGTAGTAGTTGAACTTCGCAGGGGCTGAGATCGTCTATTTCGTAGATCTCAGTATTTTTACAGATGTATTGCCTATCTGCTATTTGTTCACAAGAGTTCCTCAATAGTGCGTAATGTAACTCACTTTTGATCAAAAATTTACCCTTCGGAAGAATAGTTCTGAATTGACCTTTCGAGAAGACTGGTATAGAAAATAAATGATAAAGGTTGAATTCGGAAGGATAAGTTATTGGAATTTTAAGTATATACACAATTCTATTATTGAGAATAAAGCATTCCATTTCTATTAATTTTTCAAAAAGAAGGGTATTTCCTAGATCAACAGGTATTGGAAATTGGTCAGGAGTGAATTTTGTTTGAAGAGTTTTTAATATATTATATAAATCTGATATAGGCATTATGCTTGGATGCATAGTTCTAAGTTTTGCAAAGGTAATAGAATTCTCTATATCCTGTAAAATAGATATTATGGTTTCGTACAAATTGATTATTTGAATCATAACATCCTTTATAAAACTACTATTCTCTCTGTAGGCTCGTGTGGTTACAATTAATGAGATTTGATTTAGCTTCTCTTCCAAAAGTTTTTCATTATGATTAATCTGGCTAATTGTTCCATTAAATTTGTCTATCAAGGTAATGGCAAGTGAACATTGAGATTTTACGCTTGAAGTTGTCTAATTAGTAGATCATATCTCTCGCCGTCTCTAGCATCAAGATTACCTGAAATTGATTTGAATATGGATCCTAATCCATTGATCAACCCTCGTTTCGTTCTTTGTGAATGAGGTATAATTTCTGATAGTTTTGACTCAGACTTATTTTCAACATATCTTAATATTTTATGGTAATTTGAAACATCTTTAGAATAATTTGCATTCATTTGAAGGGATAATGTTAAATTCGTAGATTTAGTTTTAAGCTTATTGATTTCTAAAATTATAGGATTCAGATCGTAATAATGAAAGAGTGAATGTGAATATTCTTGTAGTTTAGCGGTACCGATCTTTAGGGGTATTAATCCTGGGTTGTCTTGTAAGTTTCTTACACTGATAGTTTCTCGGAGACCCAAGACTACGGGAAACCTGTAATACAATAATCTATCTTTACTAATCGAAAGAGTAAATTTTTCTTAAGGGACGCTTAAGGTTGTTCATGTGAATTTTTGCATGTTGATCAGTTTTCACCACTTTTCTTTCGGTATTGATATTTGTTAATTTTGAGGGTTTATCATATTTATTGGCGTGCTTTTGCCTAATGTGTTTCTTGGGAAAAACTACTTGGTTTTCTTCAAATACAGATGTTCTTATCTTGATAACTTGTTCAACACATGGTGATACGGATATTAAATGAGTATTGTTTGCGCTATTCACTTTATGGTAATGTAATTTAATCCTTGCATTCGGAGTAATAAGAATATCTCTACTAAAATCAACACTAGCTTGTAGATTTTTCATATTGTCTAGACCGATGAGGCCATTGAATGTTTCGTGGAATTTGAAAAGGTAAAATTTCATGTTGCCAGGGACGTTGAAAACTTGAGGTGTCGGAATTTCTGTGCTATATTTATGAGATGATTTTTGATACACTGTGGAAACTATAGCTAAATCTGGGTCAAGGAAAGATTTTGTAGAGCCAGAATCAATTAATAGTTTCAAATTATATTGTGGAATCATTATATAGGGAAGTTCATTGGATTCTGAAAAATTGAATGAAAAAACTTTAGGGGTTATCTTTCCTCGGAATTTGGGAGGATCCGTATGAAATTTTTCAGTCTCAATGTTGTTTTCATTTGAAAAATCTTGATTCTCACATTCTGCTTCAGGATAGTAATTTTGATATTCGTTAAAATAGTTTGGATCATGGTCAGATTCGCAAGTATTTACTTCTGTGTTATACAGTTCTTCGACTTTATAGTGAGGAGGTTTATTGGATGGTTTGAAGAAATTCGAATGAGGTTTGAATGTTCTTTGAGATGAAATACTCATTGGAGTTGGTTTTGTTAATTGGCTAGGATTTTCTTGTTTAAAAGTACTTTGATAATTTTGTGAAAATTTGGAGTTCTGGGTAGGAGCTCTGAAATTTTGTGGAGCTCTAGGATATTGTGGATGATGAGCAAATTGTTGCGGAGGTTGATTGAATCTTTGTTGTGTTGGAACTTGCCAAAACGGGGGTCTAAAAGAATTGTTCCGATAAGATTGCATTGAATTTGGGTTTCTAGGGAATATTTGATTTGGATTATTTCTAAATTGAAATTGAGGTCGTGAATTAACCTGTGGTTTCATTGGAATCTGTGGCTTGAAAATTTCTGATTTTTGGTTTGTTTTGTTAGGGTAACTCTGAAAATAATGTACATTTTCCTCTTCAGTTACATACTGTAAGGCTTCGCTCAGACTTTTCGGTTTCATACATCGAATTGTTGTTCCTAACGGTTCGCGTATGCCTGCTAAGAATGTTTTAAGTGCTAAATCTTGGTATAAATCTATCTTAGCCGCTCGTGCTTCCTTAGTTAAAACTTGAGAATTAACGTGGCTGCACAATAAATTTAGAATATGTAAGATTCTATCGTAAAAATGTTGTGTTGATTCACCAACAGTTTGTCGTAACATGACAAGATCTCTATTTAGACAACTTTCGTCACGTTGATCAGCAAAATTCCTAATTAATAATTCTCTTAATTCTGTCCATGTGCTAATACCTTGTATATTGAATAGAGTTTTTGCATTTCCACTGAGCTTTGATACAATGGAATTCATTAAAAACGTATTTGAAAAACTTTCTGGATTCGCTTCATCATAGAATTGATTTATTAGCGATTGACTAACCAAAAGAAATCTCTGTAAATCATTAGCGTCGCCACTAAATTCAGGGAGACAATTAAGATATTCAGGCTTGAATTGGTTCATTTTAAATTTTTCTTTTAAAGACAATTTTAAAATAGCTGGCTTAATAACTGGGCTTACTACAATTGAACTAGGTAATTCTGAATCTTCTAAGGGTTTATTAGGTGATGAAAGCGCTTCTTCCAAACTTTCGTAAAGGTCAATCAAATTTCCGAAAGACATAAAATGAACAAAAATGAGTTAGACTTACATTAATATTAAGGCAACTCTGAGCATCCTCTCTATAAGGGCTTCGGCTGGATCGGCGATGGTTGTCCTTTACCAGGTCGATAGCTCTTGCGAATTTAGACGATTTGGGTTCTAAATTCCGATGATCTGCCAGTGGGTTGTGGTTTCCAGGTCTTCGATAGACTGGGATGAGCCAAGATGGTTGCCTCTCTGGATTTTCACTATCACTCACAGTTCAACAATTTCGAATGTCCGATTAATCGTTGACACGAAAAATAATCAAACGATTTGATTATTCTCAGACAATCCTACTGACTGCGCCAAAAATAATTTCGATCCTCGAGATTGCCTTTTTAAAAACTAATTTATTAACTAAAGTTACAATGTTTATGCTACAAAGGTTACTACCGGACTATTCTAGTTGTTAACAATCTTATATTTATACTATATACAAAAGTGTTTATATCAGCAGAAATAAGATTCCAATGGGAGACCTGATGGAGACATAATTCACTGGAGAACCATAGTGTAGAGCAAATATAGTTAAATAAAAGTTTTATTTCTATAAATATACTCAAAATCGAAGAGAATCACAAGATGGCACAAAGACCGCAAGTCAACGCTGTAAATCTAACGATGAATGAATTTAAAACAATGACGTCTGTCATAGTAAATTATGAGTAAGTACAACCGTCCAGCGTGGCCACAAATATTTACCCAATATCTTACAATTTAATTTGATTATGAAAATATACATAATTTTGGGGATAAAAGAAACCTATTTTAATAAAGAAACGTAAACATTTATTTAATATAATAGTTTTACTTGAGTATCACTTAAGCGCGCTTATTTTAAAACAATAGTTTTGCTTTAGTTCCGAACTCAATCGGCAAATCAAGGGCAGACAGCGTAAGTCCGCCAACACTGCTTTTTGTTGAAAAAGATGTGTGATCGCAGCAAAATGTAAACAGTTCTGTCTCCCTTGTTTATATGTCTGTGTATGGGTCGGTAGTTGCAGGTATTATGTTTATTTATATTTTTATAAATAGGTTTAACATCTGCATTCTTCAGAGCATCTGGCCAAATATGGTATATCTTTCAGAAGAACGAAGTGGCGGTGGCCTCTGTTTACTTGGTTTGGAGAAATACAAGACAGTTCCAGAAGGCCTTCTACTTCCAGAAACAGCATAACTTTCAACCGAGTGCTTGATGACATTCGATACGATCAGATTGGCCATTGGTTAGTTTCAACAACTAATAGAATAAATATTTTTTACAAAAAATTGGACCGACTTTATCAGTTGTTGCACTGAAAAATACAAAATAATATTAATTCTATTGGTGCTGGTAATTTTGAAGTTGTGCTGTTGTAGTTTGTTGTTGTAGGCACCAACTCCAAAAGAACCAGCACCAATAGAATTAATATTATTTTGTATTTTTCAGTGCAACAACTGATAAAGTCGGTCCAATTTTTGTAAAAAATATTTATCTCACATTTTTTAGTGTAACATTAGTCATGAAAATTGTTGAGCGTTCACTAATACCCAAAAAGTTATAGGTACGTTTAGCTTGTACTAGCGAAAATACGCATATCACATATTTCAGACATTGCCATTGCGAAACTCGGAAACCGTAACTCTTTTGAAAAAATGTTCTATTTAAATGTTTCTGGATATGGTCCCCTTTCTAATTTTTAAATCTCAAATTTTCGATTTTCAGAAAAATTTGCCCCTTCCACATAGCTGAAACACATATTTCAGACTGTAGGGCGGAAACGTATGATTATTTTTAAAAATGTCCAATTTAAACATTTCCGGTTATGGGATTTTCGTTAATTCTGTCGTCTCGGATTTTCAATTTTCGAGAAAAATTGCACCCTCCACCCCCTTTGGGGGAGGTTTTTGGAGGGAAGGAGATTTTGGATTGGATTTTCCTCAATATGGGACCATTTCTCAATTCTCTTCTTTCAAATGAAATAAAAATCGTCTAAATCGGAGTTCAATAACTATGCAAAACGCGCGAACAGCCATAAAAAAATAAATAAAAAAAAGCAATCTTACAACCGAATTGTATACCTTCTCTTTTTTTTGAAGTCGGTCAAAAAGAAAACGTTGTGCTGGTGAGGGCTGTTCTTCGAGCATCCGGACACTGTGTTTCAAATATAATGTAGGATTATGCTTAGATTGTAATTATATTTTACATAATAAATAAATATTTTTGAAATTGTTCAAATTTTGTGTCAATTTTCATTATTTTGTACCCCATAAACGGCTAGCGTTACCTTATGGTAACGGCATGTTTTTGAAAAAATATAAGAAAACAAAACGATCAGATTATAAAGAGTGCCTGTTCAAATCATATCCACAAAGAATTCTCGCCAGGTATACATTTTTTAAAAAAAAAAATCCGCCGTTGAAGGGTTAATAAAAAAATCTGGTGTGTCCACTCACACGACTTTCCTACCGGTCGCAGGCAAATTCCAGTGAATGAAAAATTTTACACTATTACAAAACTCTCCTTATATAGCGACGATAATAGCGGTAGTAAAGTAAAAATACTCTGGTCAAATCGTGCTACCACTCATTTTTTTCAGCGTGTCAAGACAAACAACAATGGTCATCTAAAATTTTTTCACAAGATGAAATGTTTAGCCAGAATCTGAAGCAACATGTGTAAAATACGGAATTTTATTGAAGCATAACTTTTTTCCTGCTTTTTCTCAGAGATGGCGCTATATGTGGGTGGTAAATGGCTCTCAGAAGAATACTTTAGGAAAGTTTAATCAAAATCCTCAGAGCCTTTTTCGCGCTATATCCTTGAGAAAATCACGTTTTTTTTGCTATAGCTCAACATCTAGTGTATACAGGATTCTCATTCAGTGCCACCAGCGAGTGATATTGGTACCAATCAAAATAAAAAAGAAAGCAACGAATCACACAGACAGACAGGCGGACGGACAGACAGACATACAGACCAATGGCTGAAAATATGTTTATTAGACTTAGACAACTCTGAAACGTCAACATTTGTAAAAATCTCGATACCGAAAATTTCACACGATTACAATACTTTCCTTATACAGCGTAGGAAAGTAAAAACGGTAATCTATGACAACAATATTATGTCAAGAATTGGAAAATGTTTATAAGAAACTTCAAGAAAAAAGAGCGAAGGAAAAGGGTTTGGATTAGAAATTCGATGGCTAGAAAATCCTCAGGGGTAACAATTACCATTTTTAACGAGCTTTACCATGAAGACCCCCGAGAATATAATGCATAGATGAGAGTGAAACCTGAACAAGTCGAAAGACTTTTAAATTTGATAAGAACAAAATTAGAACGTCAAGAGACATTGTTGAGAGATGCCATAGCAGCAAGAATAAAGTTGGAAGAAAACCTGTGTTCCCTAAGCTTAGGAATATCATACACTGCTTTTATATTTTTTCAGGATTTCTAAAGCTTCTATATCAAATTTTATGCCAGAAATTTCTGACGCTATTTCTGAGGCTTTGGATGAACATTTTCAAGTAAGCTGAAGTGTGATAAAAATTTCATGAGTAGGTAGATACTGTGAAGATTTACTTAACTCAATTATACAGGACGTGTGACTCATCCATTTATCAAAAAAAAAACAAGCAAACATTTGTACAAAATAAACATTATTGCATATTATTCATATTAGCATTTATCATCGCTCTGACTATTGGATCAGTGAACTGGCTGCTGCACGGAAACTGTTTCTGTAAAGATGACAGTTTCGTAAGAAGCATTTGGTGATAATTCAATAATTGATTGAGAAGGTAGTGGGAGTGGGACACTAGGTCCAGGTGACGATAACGATATGTAGAACTGTGGTGACGATGTACTGTATGAGGAAAGCGCAGATGCGTTCCGGGCATATACATTTAGCTATTTTTCGGTGTCGTGAAAGTACTTGTTGGGTTTCATCTTTGGCATCTATAAAATCGAGTAATAGGAGCTGTCTCAATTCAATAGCGACAGGTTTTCCAACGTCATCTTGCTGAAAATAGCTGGAAGTTAGTTGTTTCAGCTCATTACTAGCTGCTGCAATTCCACTCGTTTCTTGGTCAATATTATATGATTTCTTAGTTTTACCCATGTTTTTTTTTCTTTATCAATGTGCTTTGATTGGGTTTGTTTGATTTATCATCAGGTTTATCAATAGTTTTATCATTCGTTTTATCCTCAGTATTATCATCAATGTCTTGATTAACAGAATTTTCTAAATCCAACGGTTTGTTTTCCTTCTGTAATTAGAATTAAAAATTAACATATTTTTCAGGTACTAAATAGAAAGGAATGGGAAAAAATCTAAGTAGGATTTCACCACACTGCTTTCATCATTCACCATCATATCAAATGGCCAATATAAATTATTATATTTTCTACGTAATACACGGATAGCCACCCGTGTATATTCAATGACAAGCCTCTGTATATCTATACAGAGGATCTCGTCTATTAATCTATTACAAGAACGGCAGCTTCACGGAAAATCTCTCTCTTAGGAACTCTTTCTCTAACACATTGATTTCCCTATTCTGATACGAGAAAGTGCCTTGTATAACTACTAACATTTTTGTGTATATAAATATTTGTAACATATTTGAAAATTAATCTAATGACCATTATAATATCACTTCAATATTTTACTTACTCTCAGTCGAAATACATGATACGTCGTTATGTAGGTACATACTTCCATTTTACCAATAAACAAGTCGTATTATATATCGCAGCATCAAAGTCAAATTTTTCCGAACAAAATCATATATACATCTATTTCATATTTATTATAGTTCCCAGGAATAAGATTTCCTATTTGATCTAAAGCGAGAAAGAGAAAATATCTTTAAGTACCTATAGAAGATGCTCATATTCCTACATATAGAGAACTATAGAATAGGACGTTGATAAATAGTTGCTGTATCATACAGTGTGTACCACGTATAATTTGATATTGAGGCATCTTTGAAAAAACACTCAAGTTAATATTTTGAAAATATATTTACGGGGTTTCACACAATTTCCAATCCGACTGAAATATTGACGTTGTGACTGAACTTCCGGTTCTACCGGTTGTCGACATTAATTATTGGCTTATTTCAAATGGAAAATGCATTTTTTTTATTTTTGAGTTTTACTTCTAAGATGATGGTAATTTTTATAAACATACTGCATCATTATTTTGAATTGTTTTCGAGATATTGAGATTTTTTAAATCTCGAAACACATTTATACATGTCTATCCTTATCCTTTATTTTGTCATATAACTAGGTAGTTCAAGATTTAAAGGAGAAAGTCCAAAATGTATCTTAATATTTGGACAATGAGAAAAGTCCTGAAAATTATGCAGGGCCAACCAATTCTTCTGATATAGAACCGAATAACTTATTTTAAATATAATACTTATTTTTTTATTTCAATCTATATACTATTTATTTTTCTTTCATTTGGTAGGTTTTGTATATTTAGAGATGCTGAAATATTACTGCTCAGATGACAAGTTCAGCGACTCCAGCTACGCGTGCAGTGCAGTGAAGTATTATTTGAATGTCACCTATTTATTTAGCAAAGTTTGCTATTGCTGTAATTTAGCCTAATAAGTTTCACTACAAGCACGTGCTTCTTATAATTGTGGCTTTCAAGTACTTGGGAATGTAATAAAATCTGAGTTTATTATAAATATCTACAATACTGGATACGAACAGATAAAATGAATTAACGATTATTATATTTCATTAAACTAACAATCATTCACGGGAGTTGGATCATATTCTTTGAAAATTTAATGAATTTTGTATTTGCAAACATGTCCAGATGAACCTAGATCATCTCGCGGCATTTTCAGAAGACTAATAATTGTTCTAAGAATTGAATGGTATGGAATTTTCTTAAAACAAGCTACTGTTGGGTTCTGAAAAACTAAATGTTGTAGACTTTTTAGAAATTTTATACATCCAATCATCCATCAATTGGACTGCATAGCTGATGCTATTTCGAGATTTGTTGAAAAATAAGATTTTGTAGAAATACTTTAGAGAATCATAGATCAATTTGTTATAATAAATATTCTTTTTAATTCAGTTACTTCTAACAGTTCAATAATTAGTATTCTGTTGGGTTTGTTTAATCAGTTTTATTGAGTCAATTAACTAGAGCAGGTCATTATTATTGAAAACAATTGCTTATAATGAAACATAATAAGTTAAATCATTTGACTACAATGACAATAACTTTGCTGAAAAAATAATGACATTAGGTGACATTCAAATATTTAATTTTACAGTTAGCTGATTGTTTATTGTCAAATGAGTAGTAATTTTCAAATGTCACTAAATAGGTAAACTCTTGGTACAGGAAATGCTAATACCAAATGAAAGATAAATAAAAATTACATAAACTGTTTATACAGGGTGAGGCATCGTATATGGAACGGTTTCTGTATGGGAAATCAAGTAATATCAAGTAGGTAATTATTTTCAACTGGTTCGATAAAGAGTCTCCGTATGCACAATCAAAAACTATTTAGAGCTAAAAAAAGTTAAACAAAGTTATAATTTTTTAAAACACCCTTTATTTTATATGGTTTTCGGATTCAAGAGCACAAATAAAGGTGAGTTACTTCAGTATTCTCTATAAATATCATTTACCGTTTTCTAAATATCTGAAGATCTGTTGAAATGTATGGTATGAAGAAAAGCTCTATAATCAATAGAGCACATATAATTTTGACTGTCACCTCTCAGAATTTCCATCATATGACATATTTTTTTAGTGAAAGTTTCTACATTAGGTATTATACACGAAACCAATTTCAAAGAAAATGACTTACGGGTTCATTATTTTATACAGAATACCCAAGACATAGTAATGATATTAATTATATCGAGGGATGGTATGGATAAAGCCAAAGACTATCATGGAGAGGGTGAGATGGCTCGGCTGGTACCTACATTTCAATTTAGTTTCATAATTAGATGTTTTATTTAAAAAAACAACTGAGGCCTTATTATTAATTTTCTATTTTTGTTTGGAGCAACCTATATTTAAGATAAGCAAACAATAATACATGGACTATATGACCTCCGCTCTCTTCTATATATAATCGAATGCTTCTTTTGAAATTAAATAACATTTAATGTGGTTGGAAAAGCGACTTTTATTCTTTCTTTCATGTTTTCAGCTATTGTGGGCTGGTTGTGGTTTCGTGATTTTTTTATATATCCTTATATATAAAAAATCAACACAACTTAAATCCGGAAACCTTGGTGGCCAGTTCTGCGAACCGCTTCTCTGTATCCATCTATATAGAAAATGCATATCCAGGAATGCCCTAACATTCCTTTGAGAATGGGCAGGAGCACCATCCATTTGCAGCCACATCTGGTGTCTGATATTCTACGGCACATTTTCTAGGAGTTCACATAAGTTAGCTCATAGAAACCTTAGGAACATTCGACCATTTAAAATACCATCAAAAACTAAGAACCTATTATTTGGGATTCTAAAATGTCCCTCCAAACGATAACAGACCATCTATATTGGTTATCAATTCTACGATAAAAGTGTGGATTCTCATCACTATAATAATGAAAACTGTGTCTGTTAACAAGATGTGGAATGTAGACTCATCAAAAAATAGAATCAGATCGAAAAAGTGTTCATCTTCACCAAATCTGTCCAAAATTCAAAGACAAAAATCGACTCGGTGATGGAAGTCCATTTCATAAAGCTCCTGCTACATCTGTATATGGTATGGGTGATATTGATACGTGATTCAGTTACTATTTTTTTTTTGACTAGTATAAGGGTGCTCTATGACATATCCTACGGGTTCTATCGCATTTTTCTCGCATATGCTACAGTTTCAAATACTCGATACTCTTGAATGGGGGTATATTTCGAACCTTCATCCACACAATCACAGTAATTACTGACGTTCAAATTTATATTCTGTATTGAGTATAAAGCTTTTCTTCATACCATACATTTCAACAAATCTTCAGATATTTCGAAAACGGTAAAAGATAGGAATAGGGAATATTGAATTAACTCAATTTTATTTGTGCTCTTCAATCCGAAAAGAACATAGAATATAGGGTTTTCCTTTTAAAAGATTATAACTTTGATATGTATCATTTTTGGTCCCTGTATAGCCCTAAATAATTTTAAAGACTTTTTATCGAACCATTTGAAAACAATTACATAATATTAATTGAATTCCCATAAAGAAACCGTTCCGTATACGATGTCTACCCTGTATAAAAAATAAAGGAGATAGACCAGGGTTAATTTACGTATGTTTTAGATTTTTTTTAAATCTCAATATCTCGATGCCTATTAGAAATGATTATACAGTATGTTTAAGCGTTTAAGCGAGTTAATGTCGACTTCCCGTAGATGATCTATTATACCGTCAATATTTTGGATCGATTGTAAGTTTTGAGAAACCCCGTAAAGTATATTTTCAAAATAATAGAAACCTCTAAATCAAACTCAACGAGGTACACACTATGTATATACGTCTAGGATACAAAAGGAAATAGGCCATCAATATTAATATATTATTCTAAACTTGTGAGATACGAGTCACTGTGCAACTGTATGAAATATTATTTGATCGAAATATTAGTTTCATGAGAAATATAAAAATTTATACTGAAAATGGCATATTTATTTAAACGAAAATAATTCTGAAAGACAGAAACTAAGTCAGAGCTTTAGTTTAAATTTCGTCAAGATATAAGAGATGACCTTTATATTAAGGAGTGTTTTTTGTCTAAGACAATTGTCTAAATAAGAAGTAAATATTTTTTTACTAAAAATTGGACCATCTTTATTAGTCGGTGGACAGAAAAATAAAAAATAATAATAATTCTATTGGTACTGGTAATTTTTAAGTTGTTTAGCAGTATTTAGAATAATTTTAGCACAACTTCAAAAGTACCAGCACCAATAGAATCATTATTCGTTTGTATTTTCAATGCACCAACTAATAGAGGCTGCCCAATTTTTTGTAAGAAATATTTATTTCACACATTTGAGTGCGACATTAGTCATCGAAATCATTCGACGTTCACCAAGGAAGATAATACGTTGCTTATACTTATTCAGAGATTTCAAAACATCGCGGAAACACACATATTTCAGACTATAGCACTGCTGTAATTCAGAAACCGTAAATTATTTTAGAAAATGTCCAATTTAAATGTTGCTCCATAAAATCTTCTCTTTCATTTGGCCGTTTAGTATTTTCATTTTTTTTAAAGCCCCTTCCACATAGCGGAAATAAACATATTTCATACGCTACCAGTGCTGTAATTCGGAAACCTATGATTTTTAAAATGGTATCTTTTTTAATTTTGTCGTCTCAAAATTTTGGTTTTCGAAAAAACTGCCCCGTCCACCCCCTTTGGGAGAAATTTATGGGGGAAGGACATATTGAATGTCGATTTTTTTTGAGTTGGATCAACTCTCAATAGTCCTCTATCAAATGAAATATAGAATCATGAAAATCGGAACATGTTTATAATTTTTAAGATGCGTAAGTATCCAATAAAAAACATACCGACAAACAGTCGCATTGTATACCTCCTCCGTTTGGTTCGTGGGTCAAAAATTAATGTATGTGATACCGAACGCATGAAACATGTTAATCAGATTCCGTCTGAAAAAAATGGTAAAAGCCTTTACCTATGACTTCCCTCGACAAACCACCCCGCTTCGAGATGGAATCAACCTCGTCGCTTCTACCGTTCTTATATTGACACTTAATATTTTGGACACCCTGTATATATGATTAACGACAACCCTTACATTACGTCACCGGTAGTCCTTCAATATGCATACCAAAATTCGTTGTCCTAAGTCAAGCCGTTATTGAGCTACAACGCCAACAGACTACAGACAGACAGACAGACAGACCGACGGACTTGAGATACCATGATTTTCGTGATCTAGGAACCCCAAAACGTAAATATCAGCAAAAATCTCGAGCTCGATTTTTTACGTGAAGACAATACTTCCCTTATTGAGGGAAGTAATAAATAAAGGAAACAGGATGAATTAAGAAATATGACTTTAATGATATTATTAATTTTAATTTATCTTTCAACAATTTCAATTTTGGTTTCGTACCTTCTACATCAAAAATGATCACTAGCCTTAGCATGGTGAGTATTATTAATATAACCACACTTCAGTTTGTTTAAATTTAATACCTGGATTACAGGTACTGCAAAAAACGATTTTTTCGGAATATAAGAATATCTCCAATCGATTTCTCGACCACGAAACCATACTGAAACTTTTATTGTAACCTGCGGTAGCCATTCTCGAAAAAGCTAGTGTAGACCTCGAGGGTCAAATCTATTAAATATGAAAATATTACCAATCGAATTCTCAACCCCAAAAATCCAGTTTTGTAGATTTTCATTTATATATCACTTATAAAAAAATATGTTGATTTGATTCTCAGTATTCCTAAAAACAGTAGAGAACAATTGCTAAATTTATTCAATAGCTATGATTGCCTTCTAAAATTTACAAAAATATTTAATGTTTAACTAAATCTGAACTTCATAAGTACCATATATTTTTCATGTTTACATTTTAGGTAATTTCATAATTTGTATACTTTAAGTAATCCTGATGAAGAATCAATAAACATTCGAAAGCTCGAATAGAAAAAAGAGTAACTCTTATTTCCACATCCAAGACTTCAGAAGCCGTTTTATCTTTTTATTTGAAATTTACTTTTTAAAAACAATTTTACACTTTATTTATTGAAAGTTATAAGTTACAGAAATTATATTAACTAAGTTACTTATGTAGTAAGATGATTGCTGGTGTGATAATAATTATATTATGTGTCGAGCGCGACAGTTGCTCGTACTTTATATTATTAAAAATGTAGAGTTTGCAATTTGTGTGAAGCTGTTGAAATGTCTTATTACAACCTTAGGTATCTGGAAAGATAGTGTGGGTTGTTGCAACTTTGTTGTCGGTGCTGTATCTTGCAGAACTCAGGGTTGAATATCAAGATTAGCAAGTACCAGACGCATTGTCATCAAATTCCACTTATACAATATAGGTCATGCAACAATATCTGTTATAGACGTTACGTCATCATATAATCTAATATAACATATATATATATATATATATATATATATATATATTCTGCAAGATACAGCACCGACAACAAAGTTGCAACAACCCACACTATGTTTCCAGATACCTACGGTTGTAATAAGACATTTCAACAGCTTCACACAAATTGCAAACTCTACATTTTTAATAATATAAAGTACGAGCAACTGTCGCGCTCGACACATAATATATATATATATATATATATATATATATATATATATATATATATATATATATACCTTCATTTTTTAATGGGTGTGACCCTCGAGGTCCACATTAGCCATTTCGGGAATGTTCACACAGATTGCGATAAACATTTCAGTATGGAGTTTGGGGGTCGAGAAGGCGATTGGTGATACAGCTGAGTTCTAGTATGTTTCACATTCATATTTATTTTGAAATCTGTAAATCATGAGCTATGTGAACGATAAAAGCAATATTTACAGATCTACCGATCGCAATACATTTGAACTAGAAACATGCACATTTTTAAATTAACATTAAACATCCTTAGTATCTCTTATAGGCCCACTCTAAATCCTGTGCTACCCGAGCAAAGCTCGGTCGCCCAGATATCAATGTATAAATGAGCTATATGATTACGGCATCAGCTATGGAGTTTTAAGTAGAGATAATGTTTTGACATTTATTAGTTTGAATAGTAAAGTTTTACAGATTTGTCAAATCAATTTATTATTGACGTCTACAGAGCAAGGAGCTCTCTCTGTTTGTAGGTTATAATTCGTTTATAATTATGACGTCACTTGTCAATACCAAACTAATCACAATACAAGTTTGTTTACTCATGTCACATATTTTGAAAGTCAAATGTGACAAAAGATTTTCATAACATGTAAAGTGGCTGTTCCAAAATTAAAAACATTAGCCTGGCCAGAGTTAAAATGGCCGTCGAAAATTTACAGATATATGGACTCGATATAGAAATATGACATTGACTGATGACATAATTTAAACCTGGCCAGGCTAATGTTTTGTATTTAGGAACACACTGTAAATATTTGAATTAATATCAATTTTACGATTTTACAACGTTGTAAATTTCAGGCGTACCAACAGCAATACGAATGCCTACTTAAATTGACTACAAATGTACATCTTCAAGAAGTATAGATACTACAGGGAATTGCACATTCTTTGTTAAATTTTAGGCTAATGCCAAAGCAGCTCTCGCAATCAATTGACGGGGGAGCCACCGTCAACAAACTGTATTTAGATTTGAAATTCAATATGTTGGTAACAGGTGAGTAGAAACCGCATGTATATTAGCTCGAGGACACAAATCCTTTCAGATCACGATGTGAGGCCCCTGGTGGGCTAGTGGGTAAGACGCTCGACTTCCAACCGTGATATTATGGGATTGAGCCCGACTAGATTAAGGCCTTTTTTTCTTTCATAAGAATTTCCTAAAATAATTCCGGGGTACAAGGACCGCTAGTAAATGGCAAAAACTAGTGGTGGATATTAGTTACACCTTACCAAACCGCAATAAGCTAGCATTGTAAGGTACGCCTTAAAAAACTCTTGAGTTTCTGCCTCATTCTGTAAGCATTCGAATTCGAATAGGATCCTCAATTTACGAAGTTAATTGTAGGTGTCGAGTTGTAACTGATTTTACCCAGTCAGTAAAGATTTACCACGCTATTGTGTTGCCGTTCTGTAGTTACCACTCCACAAAACGCAGCTTATTTCATAAATCATTTTCTATCAGTTTCTCCCGGAGTATTTCCAAGTTTTTCTTTCTAGCTGTGCTATTTTTTCAGGAAAGGACTGAAAGATTCCACTCGATGCCAAATGGGTTTTTATCTTTATTTCTACAACATTTCGTAGTTTATTATTAAATTTGCAGCTCAATTTTTTCTTTAGAAAATATAAGAATCTTTCCCAGTAGGAGAATCAACCTGGGCTCATAAGCTCCATTATTTATTTATCAGAAATTTTATAATAAATCCACGTTTAGGTAAATTTTATTTATTTCAAATTAATTATTCAGATTTTGAGGAACATAAGGTTGAAGTTTGCTCACAATTTTCAGATACTGCAGTTCAAAACACATACCTACTAAAATCCAGCTGCAGAACTAGTTGAAAAATGAGCACCTATGATGTAATCAAATTCATATTGATATAAAATTTCTTATGAGTAGATTTCTCAATTAATACGTAAAAAAATAATCGTACCTCATCTTTACAGTAACTAAGCTCCATAATAACAAATAAAACTTCTAATTTGGAACCAGTTGAAAAGAAAATAACTTGAAATACCTCCTCAAAATGAAACTGCAAAGTAAGCATACCCGTTTTCTACAAAGTCTGAACATCATTTGTTCAATACTGACAAGATTTAACTCGTTCCTCATACACAAAAGATCAAATATAAAGAATATACAACAATAATAAGTATTTTCCAATACCCTCATCCCAGGTCCAAGTAGTATGGACTCTATTGATGTACATATACAAACCTACAAACGCACACAGTTCTTTAAAATAAATATCTCCATAATATCCTTCATACCAAGCAAGCAAAAATCGATAACTCATCTTCTGACAATATAAACCGCCTCTCAACACAAGAATGAATCTTTGTGAATTTTGCTGACGTCTCTTCCTTCGAGAAATTATTTCTAATGTATACGTTTATATCTATATACGTATAGAGGGATATATGAGTGTATTGATGGATATTGGTTGTAACAACCCAATTGAATTTCTATACAGTTGTTCCTCAAAGAATTCTCAATAAATTCTCTCATGGTTAACTTTTGCGGAAAATAAATATCAAAAGACATTCAAGTATATTACTTATATTCCAGTTATGAAAAAAAGTGGGTTCTATTTTTAAAAATGCGCTAGATAACTGGAATATTAAACATATAACAAGCACTCTTTTGTTCAGCTAAAGAAATTATTAACTTGATTTCACGTAATAAGATTTTTCACACATAAGAATGACCTATGATTCTTATAGTTAAGCCATACCTATACATACTTAATCAAATAGACATATACCTACCAAAAATATGACCAAACTACATTATGTTGAAAATAAAAGAAATGCTTATTTCGACAATTTATCCAGATAGCTCTGCTTCTCAGCACCCTACAATTAAGACATTGTCTGTTGGTGTTGCTATATTTTCTACATGAACATTGGTTGTGGGTACAATGTTGTCATTATTCGAATTGAATGGAGTCTTGAAACAGCGTGTGATTTTCAACATGACATACCTTGCAATACAATAAGTAATTCTATGACGTAATAAACAATTTAGGCACAGGTTGTTGGTTTTGAAAACTTGATAACGATCCTGAGGGCATAATATCTGAAATTTTGAACAATTTACGATTGAATGAGTATAAATTTTACAAATTACACAACGATAGTTCTTAGACTGGTTCGTTTCAGTTACAAAACTATGAGAGATATTGGGTTTTTCTTTGTATGTCGAATTGTTTATCGTTCTTTAGTAATAGACCCTCTGACAATAGAGGAAGTTCTGGAACATATTTTAGCTTGTTTTTTCACAAACACTATAAAATCGTTATAGGTAGGCATTTCTGTCTTTCTGTGAGTGTTTTCAAATAAACGCTGAGTTTCATTATTTAATTTGTTAAAAGCTATATATGCTAAAATATAATCACAGAAATCTGGAATATTTAACCTTTCAAATGCCATTACGCTAGTATCAAACTTTTCTAAGAATGTATTCAAACTAGAATATGTCTCCGTAGAAACTGTTTTGAAGTTCATTATCTGATCTAAATATGTATGTGCCAAGACACGTTTATCTTCATATTTATCGGTTAATGTCTTCCATATTATTTTATAATTATCACCAGTAGGAGGAATACTTGGAAGAACTATTAATGCGCCATGATTTAAGCAACACTAAAAAATGTACTCGATCTACATCAGTTAAATCAGTAATATTGTGAATCATATTTATAGAACATTCAGAAAACATGGGCCAATGTCTCCAGAAAATTTTGGAAGAGTTAATTTTGATGTTTTTGGATTCTGTTTTTTGAGCTAGATTGCACAATATCATTCACAACAATACTGTTTAAAGCATCCATTATATAACATATCATTTCATCTACTAAATCGAGTACTTGATAATTTGGTTCAAAGTCGGGATTTAAATCCAATTCTAAATTCATGATTCTATCTAAAGATTATAAAAAGAGATTTTTTGTAGATTCCAATGTTTTATACCTTATCCTAAAATTTTTAATTTTTTCATCTGTAGATAAATACTATTATTGTACAGTGTTTGAATGCGACTAAAATATTATTCCTTTTTTGCTGTCCATATATTCAATTGTTGTTGTCTTTTATCCATCTTATAAAAAAATATAATGCTATCCAAACTAAATCGAAATGATATCTATAACCAATAATTCACTACCTACTACAATTTAATAATTTTCCAGAGAAAGGTTACTAAATACAAATAAAATCCGGTTCGAAATGGCCCAAAATGTTAACTATTTTGTGGACTGTATATTAAAATGATTTTTCTATTGCTATAAAACTAGAGACTTACCGGAACTCTCATCTTTGGCCCCAATTATACAAAACGTTTAGCTTCAGGATAAGGAATGGAAAAAAAAGGAAGCTAGACTAAGAATTTCAATTTGATTTCAGCACTAAGTTAACTCTTTCTCTGGCTTGAGTACTTATCTATTTTTAAATCACACTGCTTTACTACCTTTTATATATTATAAATATAATAATAAATTCCAAAAATAATTCTAAAATTAAAATAATGCAGTGATCTGCCATCTATCAAGAGATAGTAAAATTAACATATTTAACCCAACTTAGGATTACAGAATTCCGTACAGAACACACCTCCTTTTCTGCTTTTACTTGCGGAACTTGTGATATTGTTATTGAACACAATTTTATTTTCATTTAATTTTTGGATGAATATCAATTGATTATCAGTAATTTCTTTATCACTACTATTGAAATATTCTTTGAGATCTGCCATTTTACAATATTCACGATAAGTCTCTCTTCACACAAATGCAATTAAACTAAAGTAACACTCTAACACATCGCGACGTTGTAGATTTATGCGGACAAGTCTGGACCAATGTTAAGCAAGCAATTGCTACATTGACTTAATTGCTACTGAAGCAATTGCTTTTGCTAAAAAGCACATGCTTCATGTAATTGTTCAATTTTTATTCATTTGGCCCATTGCCTTTGTTTTTTCTTATATAGTTATTCATTAAGTTTCTTTCAATATCGATATCGAATGAGGCTCGACTGTCGAAATTTTCATTCAAAACATCTATCGGCTTCTGTTTTCTATCTGAGTGGTTACTATTATTGTACCCAACTATAACATATAAGGCATTTGTTTTTTAACGTCGAAATTTGTTTTATATTCTCGCAATATTCTAAGGTGTTCTATAATCGTCGAATGAAATCTCTCGATCATTCCTTTCGATTGAGGATTTTCAGGAGTAGTATAAGAAATTAAAATTTTATGTATATTTACAAATTCGTGAATAAGATTATTTTTGAATTCCGGTCCATTATAATAGGCAACGCTCATACTAGGTAATCCATGATGAGTGATATTTTTTTTTCACGATATTGTAACGTGAGAACTCACATACACACAAATATCTGGAGCCCTAGAAGCGTCTCGATTGCTCTTGAAGGAGAATGTTGGTAATAACATCCTGGAAATCCAGAAACATGGAGAATATACTGATTTGGTCTATTCTAGATGAGAAGCTTCGAGATAGGAGGTTAAGGGGATATAAACACACGGACCACGGAAGTAGTTAGTTAGTGATAGATAGTCAGTCAGTCATAGATCACAATCGGTCATAGATCATAGTATCATAGAAATTCGTATATAGTCCGAGAAATAAGTGTGAATATAAATGTGTATGTGGTCGTGTAGTTATTGGTATAAATAAATAAGTGAAAATAAATCGAACCCAGTTTTTATATAAATTCCCGTTACAATATTAATTTCATTTGTTCCTTCTATGGGGTACGCCTGTCCGTATACTTATGTAGAGTTCAATATCTTTTTTCAGGGATGGCCAAAAATAAGTTCTTAGTATTCGCATCTCGGTCTCGTTTATACCTCGATGATTAGTTTTTCCCTCGTGAAAATATTGTATGATTTGCTGTTGTCTTTCCTTGCTGCTCATATCCCCTAAAATATCGTTACATTTCACCAAATCTTAGACGGTATTTCTGAAAATAGTCGGAATTATGTTTGAAGTTGGCTTTTTCAAGTTTTATTGCGTGTTTTATTTTGGGTGGGACAAATTCCTAAAAGAATTTCATCACGCCATTTTCCATACCATCAAATCCGATTTGTGCATGGATACGTTTTTTATTATGAAATATATGCTCCGTTTTTGGACTGGCTGGATTGTAGTGAACAAAGACCAGTCTTACTTGGGTGTTGTAGAAATTTAGTGTTTTTTTCTGATATTGCTATGGTCATTATCGGTTCTTCATGGTTTGTATGTATTGTATGGTTGCTGCATTCATTTTGAGGTTCTTTGTCGGCAGTGTATGTGGAGGAGGTATTCTTTTCTGGATTATAATCCAGTATTTCATCACTCGTTTCTATTGATGAACGATCTTGATGGTCCAATAATTCTTTAGTTGTATCTGTTGAAGATGTTGGATTTTCGTGCAGTTGATCTTCGTCTATATCGGAGTTTACGTCATTATACATATAGATGCACTGTCCTCGAGTTCTCTATGGAAATTTTTCATCTAATCGAATCAATTGAATTTTTCTTTGGTATGGATCTCTACTTTTGTTAGGACATCTGCATTTTTTAGTTTTTTCCGATTTATATATTATTTCATAGTCGAATTCCTCTAAGTTCAATCTCCATCGAATTAATTTTGAATTTGGATCTTTGAGAGGGAAATGCCGTTGAAGAGGGCGGTGATCTGATTTTTATCCGTAAAGGTATAGCCGAAATTATTTTGTGGCCCAAACAATTGCTAACATCTCCTTCTCGATCATGTAATGAATAACTTTGTTCACTTTCATTCGGAGTACGAGAGGTGTACGCAATTGGTTTGTCTTTGCCAACTAGTCCTTATCGTTCTTATTAAATCTTCTATATCATACTATGAAATACCTCATATCTGCTGAAAACAGATGAAATTGTTCGAGATACATAACAGCTGACTAGATGTGGTCGGTCAATGCCAGTTGAAGTTCATCGTCAGTGTCATTGATAAGTTCTGCCAATGCGAGGTTATTACACGGTGTTGTTAGGTTTTCTCACAATCTTGCACCTTGGATATTTTGCTGTGCCAGTATAATTGTACTTTCTGTCTCGGCTAAACGGGCTTACACGGGCCAATATCTGAGGTTCAAGTTGAATATAATAAAATTGTTTCTGCTCAGTTACATAATAAAGAATATGAATTGTTGTAAAGGCTGTTATAAGGCTACTACTACTGAATTTGTCAAAAGTTGGAATTCCGGCACTGTAATCCTGAGAATGATTTTGAAAGATTGAAGTAACTATAAAAGTATAATGTAGGCAATTTCAAGTTTTATGAACGATTTCCTAGATCCGGTGTCGATTAAAAGTTTAATTGGTGGATTAGAGATTTTGATGTAAGGCAGTTCTTTTTTGTCGGTGAATGAGTGTTGTTCGATTACGTTTCGGGCAAAGGGTTTTCCTCTTATTCCATGCTATTTTCTAAAACATCGTCTTACAAAGGTAATCCATATGTGAAGGGTCTACTGATTCCGTTTAGTAATTATCCGTATACGGGTTGATTATAGTACCTAGTCTTAATATTCTTTTGTCATTGGATTGTATGAATGATGCTCCATCTTGAATAATAGTGTATTTTTGTTGCGGTGGCGGTAATCAAGGAAACGTCTTTGGCTGGAATATATTTTGTGTTGATATATTCATTTTTGTTGAGTTTGGCTGGTTGGTTTTACCGAGAATGTTTTATGGAGCCCAAACATTGGTTTTAGGTTTTCCGAATGAAGGTTGCATTAATGGAATACGTTGTGGTGGGGGACTCACTTGTTTTGGATTGTTTTTGGAATTTGAAAAAAAAATCGGCCTCTGGAACGTTGGTTGGACGGGCCCTTGTGGTCAGTGAAATTGAATTTGTGGTTGTGGCATATATTGCGAAATTGGTGGTTTTCTTGTAGAAGATAGTTATTGTGGGATAACGGTCCTCTGCAGGTACCTGAAGTTATTCTCCTCCTGAATATACCACATGGTCAAACAGAGTCTGACATAAAACTTACAGAATGGTGGTGATGGCTAGCTGTATTCCCAAATCCTGCTTGGCTCTCCTTCTTCATTTCTTGTTATAAAACACACAAAAGTAAATTGATTAACTGTATTAAACATTTAATGTTTCACGCTTCATCAGTAGTATCAACCGCAAAAGTATGCCGTTTTTCTATATATCGGCCGATAAAGCAGTTTTCAATGTTACTGACATATTCAAAAGTTCCTGCCCTAATACTCCCACTAAAAACAAATACTTAAATAAATGCTTATTAAAAAAAGGATATTTTCTTCTCACTTCATTCCCATCCTTTTTCTTATATCTTCAAATCTTCCTTTAGGTAGGGCTTAAATATATCAGCCTCTTGGTCACTTGTAGAAACATATATTGGAAATATTTCTTCATTCTCAAATTTTTCCCTGATAAAGTGAAACTTTACATCTATATGTTTTGTCCTGCTGTGGTATTCTGGATTTTCAATCTGTCTAATTGCACTCTGATTGTCCACATAAATAGATGTTGGTTCATCAATCCTTTCACCAATATCTTTTAATAATTTTCGTAGCCACAAAGCTTCTTTTGTAGCTTTATAAGCTGCTATATACTCAGCTTCGGTGGTTGACATTGTAACACAAGCCTGCCGCTTGCTGGCCCATGATACTGGTCCTCCATTCAACTTAAACATGTAGCCAGTTGTAGATTTTCTGGTAGCTTTGTCTGCAGCAAAATCTAAATCACTGTAGCCCTCTAAAGAGCCTTCTGCTCCATTTTTGTATAAAATACCAAGCTCTTGTATGCTTTTCAAGTATTTTATAATTATTTTCACACCATTCCATTGTGCTTTGGTATGATCACTTAGATAACGTCTTGCAACTCCCACTGAATAGGAAATGTCTGGTCAGCTCACTGTTGAAACAAAAATTAACGAGCCTACGTCACCTGTTTTCCACGTATTGTTTTTGTTCAAGGCATCAAACTCACTTTTGAACGCTTGTTTCCAATTACTGGATTCTTTACACGTAGTTGCTTCTTCATATGTTCTTGGTACATTTAATTCAACAAAATTTATTTCATAATCATCAAATCTCCTCGGAAATCTTTTTTCTCTTTCAGGCCTGCCCAAATTTGGCACTTCGTCGATTTGAACGTCAACATCAGCTGTTTCCTGAACTGTTCTGACATTGTCGTCTTCTTCTTCTTCTTCTGAATAGGTTTGTTCAACATCAATATTTATCACTTTTTCACTTTCGCGATTTGGTCGGTTTACATTTTCATTAAATATCACGTTTCTCGATATGGTTATTTTCTTTTTTTAAGGATCTAATTTTGTTCTTCTTTGATCAGGTATAAAAACGTACGCTTCACAGCCGAAAGTCCTGATATGGCCTAGAGCTGGCTTTCTATTATACCAGAGTTCATAGGGTGTCGAACCAGAAGCTTGCTTTGTTGGAGTTCTGTTTAAAATGTAAACTGCCGTGTTTACAGCCTCTGCCCACAGTATTTTCGAAACTCCAGCACCATAAATCGTTGACATAGCACTCTCAATTATTGTGCGATTGTCACATTCAACTCTTGAATTCTGTTCGGGTGTATAATAGGCAGTTGTCTTCATTTCTGTGCCTTGACTCTAAATACTTTTTGAATTCTACGTTGCAATATTCTTTTCCATTATCCACATGGAGAACCCTTATTGGCCTGTCAAACTTATTCTTTATTATCTTGCTAAACTCTGTATAACAGTCTAGAACGTCCGAATTATTCTTTATAAAGTAAGCCACACGATAACCTGAATAATCATCCTTGAATAAAAGTAAATATCTTGAACCCTGTACGGACGGTACGGACATCGGGCCACATAAGTAGCTAAAAATTTGTTCACCAAGTCCCATTTTGACATGTACAGTCTTTTTGAATGGCAACTTATGTTGTTTTCCGTAGGTACAGGAAAACTTTTCCATCTCACTGCAATCTACTACTATGACTAAACCTTTAGACACCATTTCTAGGATGTATTTTACATTTAGATGACCCAGTCTCTCATGCCAGACCCTTAAACTACTGCTGCTAACCATGTTTGCCATGCACACCACTGTACAGAACAACATTTTATAGAGATTGTTTTGCTCCCTTACAGCACATCCAACCAAACCACTTTTGACATATCTTTACTCTTCTCCGTCTTTTTACTACGACTCACTTCATGTCTCTTATTCTCCCTCCTTATAGACATTGCTGCCAGCGCTGTGTCAGCTTCTTCATAGGATGTTAAGGTCGCTTCTTCGTCTAGAAGTCTCGCCGTCAAATTAGCTATAGTTTGCCTTGCCACATCTATAGAAAGCCACGCTTGCCTCACGTTTCTATACTTTTGAGAAAGAAATCCCAAAATTTTTTTCATAATAGCCATAATTGTTTGTTGTGTCTGTTATTTATATTTACATTTTTTAAATGTAAGCTAATGACATTTAACCTAAATCCGAAAGGTAGTAATTTTTAGGTATAACGAAAATATTCGAACTGTTACATTAAGGTAGAGGTAGTAAAATAAGTCGTCTTCTAGTGCTTCTTGAAAATTGCAACGGATGACAATCCAATAAATTAATAAATTTATCCTTGCACCCCACCAGAATTGCCGGGTTAAAATAGAATGATTTTTATCTTTGTTACAGGTCACGTGATTGAGGTTAAAATTTAAATCACATTTTTGACACTTTTTGATATTATCCTTCTATGCAATTAAACGAATTTAGAACTCGACACACATACAATTGTATATTGATTAACCTACTTAACATTTGCGAGACTAAAAATAAAGAAAATAAATTACAGTTTTAAAAATACTAAATTAACACGCTTTAATAACAATCCGAACTAAAAAGTCAAAAAATATTTTGAAATGCAAAGAGTTTAATTTGACAGCAAAAAATAATTATGGTGCCTTTTACCATGTTTTTTAATACCGTACTTGTATAAATAGCGACCAATGAACTATGAACTATTGATAACACTTGATGTCATAGAACAAAACCCTGAAAAATAAAACTAGGAAGGACCAAAAAATTTATGACAATTACTCTACCAACAATCAGCTATGGTAGCAAAACATTGATAATAACAAAAAAATCAGAACAACGAATACAGATAACAAAAAATGAATTTCTTAAAGAATGTTTAACGTTGTTCCAGAAAACAGCCTCCCATCGTTTTTTAGTAAGAGCGGCCTGTTTAATGGCTAAATATTATAATTCTCAGCCCTAGTGCCCCAGGTGCTAGATTTTCAAATGAGCTTATAAAACAATAATTTCTGTACATGTTACTAATTACTCTCTACTCAGAATACATATTACAATATTGAATTTGTATGGATAAACTTACTGATATTAACAGCTTTATCAACACGGAAATTCTCTGACAGAATTTTATCTTTATTATCTTCAAATACATGCTTTTGTTCCAAGAAATCTCCGACTCAACAGATTAATTGTGGTAAAAAACTCATAAGTATAAATGATTTTGTTACTATATAAATATGAGTGAAAAGATATTAAATAATAATTATATAGCTATAGTGCTATGCTATTGCAGATCCATGCACTAATGGCAGTCCAGACGTGGTAACTTGCAAATATGGTACAGCAGTCGAAGTAACCAATTTAATATTATCAATTACTTGACCATGTTGATCGGCCAGCACAAACGATGAGGCAGTGGATGGGATCACTAATCCGTGATCACCATTTGTGTTGATTTGTGCTGATAATAAGTCAGACGATCTGTAATGACCATTGTCGTTGTAGTAAGCTGGTGTTATTTCAACGGGGATGTAGCCAAAACTGTAGTCACGAGCATTTGTTGTAAATATTTGAACATTGAGAGGAGATGGAGCCTGGAAATATATCGAATAACTATCATTGATATGGTCTAGAATCACAAGGAAAAAGAATTAGGTTATTCTGACCCAAAATGAACATAGGCCAGAGTTAAGAGTGAAAATGTATTAGTAACTTGGATCAAACTAACCATTGGAGAAAAGCTTCAACCCTTGTCAGTGGCAACATCAAGACTGCTTTACCAAAATTACTACGACTAAAAATATATTCACAGTCTTAATCCTACTCGAACCCATCAAAAACTATAACAAGCAATCATTTGATTTTGATTTAGGTACCTACTAAGAAAAACATCCACGAGTTAAGAAATTTAGGAGCTTCAACATTAGTTTTGACTACATTTTTATAAAAACTATTTTATCCATTTACGATATTCCCAATCCATTTGTCATAAATATCAAAATACTTATTAAAGAACGAACAATCGATCAAATTATTCATTGTTATTGAGATCAAAAGCATGAAGGCCTTCATCAACGACTAATACTTTTCTGTCAATAGCAAATATCACACCTCGGATCCCATCCATTCTAATCGTGTTGATGTGTTTATTATGATTCTATGAAAGAAGCAGAGGACAAAACGTATCAATAATGTTGCGGTTGTTGAAAATAAATTGATTTCACACATCTGCGAACTGTCCGCAGTTTATCGAGCAGCTTTGTAAAGATCAAAGCTTAGGCAGTGATTGACTGCCGATATTATCTATAAATAATGAAGAGCTTTCGTCATCCGTTTATTAAATATCTTTTTTAATAGAACATTATGTAACTATTGTCAACTTTCTAAAGCTACTCAATAATTTTCATATTTCAGTCTGGTCATCAGTCAAAGAATAAAATAACAGTGTACATGAAAATTTGACACCGGACCAAAGAAGTTTAATAAAATAAAGGACTGTTTCGTTTAAGCTGTTTTGAAAGCGTTTTAAAATAGTTTTTATTTCTTATGGTTGAGTGGATTAGAAGTGTCCGCAGTGATTTCTCAGGCCTCATACGCGTTAGATCAGAGTTGGTATTTTATTTCTAAGTTATATTTGTTGTAATCAAACTAAGCCATTTACATATTCGACATTTTAATTATGATGTCTTCAATATTTTGAAAGATTCATATAACAGCCGAATATGGCGGTAATAACCTGATTCTAATGAATTCAAATTTGAAACTTGACTTCTAATGACTCTCTTTTGCATGCCAACTACCTGTGACATAAGTCAATAGCTTTTGCAGCATGTCTTATCTTCTCCAATGACGTGTAAGAAAACTTTTGACAAATCAATGTCAATATATATTAAGTATCTTAAAACTTCTTGCCTGTATATATTTATTTTCATGACGTTGTGTGTTCAGAAACTCTGGACCGGGACTCAAAATGACGCTTTCGTAATCGCCACCAAAGTGTCCTGGTTCTGTAGTCGAAATTAAAGATTTCGTCGATATCAATTTTACATGAGAACTTCGATGAGGGTTGTCTTTGATTACTAGTGTTTGTAATTGATGTACTGGTTTTTTTTGGACAATGTTACGGTTGTCTAGAAATAATAATTTAAAAATTAATTTAGTAATGAACAGTGATTTAATGATATCTATTGAAACAAGATTTTGAGACTACTTGAAACTTTACCATGGGTTCATAAACTTTATGAAACTATGAGTATACTGACCTCGATACGGGATTTCTGCTGGAGTTTGTCCATCATTGTTTTCGTTGTGCTCATCAGCTTGCTGGTACTTGACGTCTGCCTTATAACCACCCTTGTCGGCCGTGTAGGAAACAACTTGCACCCTACCGTCGGGCAGCCTGACTCGGTACTCACCCTCAGTGACTCCCACATTCCTGACCTGGGTGTGAGAGAAGTCGTCGCCCGTAGAACGGTCTACCACTTTGTATGAAAATGCATAGCTTTTCCTTTGTTGTTGCCGACGTCGCTGGTAAGGGATAAGAGAAAGAGAGCGTAATGTCACATAGTGAATGGTGTAAAGAAGGAAGGCGATAAGGTACAGAGCAGATCTGCATAGGAATACCTTCTATTACAAGCTCGGCATAATACATATGACGCAGAGAGTTAAAAGGACAGTAATGTTAGCGAATAATATAGACATAACATTGTCGTCAACGAGAGCCGATCTCTGATGAAACGTTTTATTAAGACATTTTTACAGCGAACCTTATTGAGATGCTAGCTTTGATTAAAGCAAACTATCTGGTTGCTCATTATCGATGCAATCTATAATTTCGAATCACTTTTGACTTAATGGCTATGCTAGTTTTCCTGTATGTTAGAAACATGGGGCTGGAAACGATCTTTGTTGTTGATAGGATCAATCTAAAGAGAAATGAATGAATGTTTATTTTCAGTAGAAATAAAGAATGTTACATTTAGTGGTAATAAATATTATATAATGAAGCCTAGTTTGTTGTTACAATGCATACAATGCACCGCGGGCAAATAAACATGAGTGTTTATCCGTCTAAGTTCATTCAAGAACTTGTCTTCGGATATATTCTGAAATCTACTTTTAGGTATGTGATCTATTATCTAAGAACTAGAATTTATAGTACATACTAAACTAAACAAGGCAATTATCAACTTTAACAACTAAATTTGCGACCTAATTATATTACTATTATATGGGTAACTATATTAACTATTACTAAGCGAACATTTTTAGCAAAGAAAAATAGAACATTAGCAGAAATGAATAAATCTATATACTAATTTTTTTTCAGCGCATACATGGTTGCTAAATTGGATCTATAACATACGAGAAATAATTTTTCTCAGTAGATAATATCCATATTTTCAGTTTAGTTTTGATAAGACGAGCCGACTAAAGTTGTTTTAAGTCATCTGGTAATTTATTGAATAATATAGAACCTATATACCGGAAATGTCTTTGGCCAACCGATTTCTTAGTAGTAGGGACATAAATAGCTGATACGATATTTTGTCTGGTAGCATAGGTATGTCGTAGATTGGTAGTGATTTTTCTATTTAAATATAAGAATGAAAGAGCTCTGAAATAGAAGAGTCTAATATCCATCACATTAGCATCAAGGAATATCTGATCTGAGGGATACTTGCGGCGTTTTTTAAGTATAATGTTAAGAATCCATTTGTAGCAATTATTTATTTCTAATACCAGCCCACCCTATTATACAATATTGTAATATGGATTCCACAAATGCATAATATACCTACAGTTTTCAATTGGTGTAGTGTTAGGAATCCAAATAATTATTTGAATCTATAAATCATACCTCTTAATTTATTTGCGATACTAACAACCTGTACATCCTACCTCAAGAAGGAATCAGTACCTATAGATACATAAGTATTGGACTGAACTAACAACTTCAGGTATGTAATTTTTCAAATTCAATGTATTGTAATAAGGTAGAAAAGATCTGTAAGAGGTGAAAGGAACTATTTTTGTTTTCGCAGCGTTGACTGTTTGTTTTCCTTAAACCAATCAAAAATCAATTGTATATCTACTTATATTGATATACGGAGGCACTTTAAGAGTTGGAAATATTAATATGAAAATATACTCTCAGAATCCTCCCAAAGCTAAAAAATTCGAAATCTAGAAGAATATAAATATTTCTAAGATCTTGCCTATTCCCTATAACTTTTCTAAATTAGAAAGATTAGTTACCAGTCCACAGCATATATAAAAAAAGATCAAAATTTTTGATAGTGTTATTTGTCTCTGAAGATATTTATATTTAAAACGATTGACTATCAATTGGTGTCAAAAATCTGATCAATCTACTACTCTCTTGAATGGAAAAGAAGATAGTCTATGACAGTATTGAAAATCCTCATGATTTTTCATTTATTTTAAATTTTCTAGATATCTCAATTAATTTGGTCTTACTGTGGCTAATTTTACAATCTTGCAACATAATTGTATGTTTTTCATATACTGTTTGAGACTGATGAGTTTGTCGATGCCGTGAATTAAATATTTCTTCCAAAGTGGGATCTGTTGTAGGTGTGCATTATTAGGTAAATTTCTTATGGAAATGTACCTATTGCGATCGTTCACACTTTTGAATTTCGAAAAAAAATCAACGGCATGTTGTTATATGTCTATAAGTTAGTCTAAAAAAACATTTGGTTCAAAAGTTTATATATATATATATATATATATATATATATATATATATATATATATATATATATATATATATATATATCTATATGGGATATTACAAAATTTGTTAACCCGATAGAGGTCACAGTTTTGGAGGCATCAAGTTCAAATTTGCTACAAAAATCAATCTCTTAAATATCTCAGCCGATTTCGTTATTGGGCAATATCGGGTAAGTAGTATCAAAATGGCGACCATTCAAACATTTAAAAAAATTATCAAAAAAGAGCCTTAGTGTAAATATCATCAAAAATAATTTTGGGTTATAGATATAATCAGTACCTACAACTTTTGTTCGAAACAATTTTCCATAAAATGCACAGAAAAAAAAATTCAAATTAATAAAGGAACACTCAATATAAATTTGATGTAATTGTACATTTTCTGGAGATCTTAGTATAAACCCTGATTAAAAAAATAAATAGTATATTTTTTGATAAGAAATAGGCGAACAAAAAATCTGCCTTGAAGTGGAACGCGAACCCGGTCTACTTTATATTCAACAGCCAAAACAAAAACCTCTAACCGCAAGGCTATGATACATACGGCAATTTATATGTAATGACTTATAGGTATACCAATGAAATTGAGAAATTTACCTTTCCGCTGGTTACAGGCCATCGGGATTTTTCTGATTCCGCTATGAGATTTATTAGGTAAATTTCTTATAGAAATGTACCTATTGCGATCGTTCACATTTTGAATTTCGAAAAAAATTCAACGGCATGTGTATATATATATATATATATATATATATATATATATATATATATATATATATATATATATATATATATATATATATGTTATATAAAGTTATAATTGAATTATTTTTTAAAGTCAAATAATAATAACAATAACAAAGTATTATTTTAAATATTATTTCATAATATTATATTACATCCGCAAGACGCAGTATCTCACCATATCGTATTACATCTGCAAGACGCAGTAATATTGCACCATATCATATTACATCTCCAAGACACAGTTTAAGAAGATAACAAAAGTGATAAGGATATTTACGTGCCAGAGATGCAGACCAGTAGTCAGCAAGTTACCATAAAGACCATTGTTAATTGTTTATCCAGTTCGGCCTCCAAAAAGACATTACTATGTATTTTATTTATAATATTCTAGAAGTTTCGATTCAACCTTAGGAGAAAAGATCCATTGTATTAATTTACGTTTCTTTTTATATTTCTGATGATTAAACATTTTTGATTGTATAAATACTAGATCTCCAGCTAACAGATTCATTCACAATTCACTATTCACTTACTTGTGTTGTGAGTCAATATTATATTTTATTTGTACTTTAATTTTTTTGTGTTAATAAATAATTGTTTTTTAAAAAAGTTAACTTGGAGTTATGTGATTTAACAAATTGGCGCAGTCAGTAGGATAACTCAACGTGATAAAACAAGGCCTACTTCAACAACAAGTTTCCCCTCATTATCACGGTGGTTTCCAAACCTTCAAGTGAAGAATCAACAGCTCCAAAAGAAGAAGAAGTATTATTAGAATTCGAAGAAAAGGATACTTCAACGTTGGTAAAACAAGGCTTACTTCAACAACAAGTTCCCCCTCATTATCAACGGTGGTTTCCAAATCTTCAAGTGAAGAAAAATAGCTTCAAAAGAAGAAGAAAAATTATTAGAATCAGAAGAAAAGGATACTTCAACGTTGATAAAACAAGGCTTACTTCAACAACAAGTTCCCCCTCATTATCAACGGTGGTTTCCTGACTTTTGAAGAAAAGAACCGAACAAGACAAATGTACATCTTACTGTAAGTGAATTATCACGTATATTAATTTTTAAACTGTTCGATTTTCTTTTATCATATTTTTTATATATTTGATATTTTATATTTAATTAAATCAAAATGGCAAATGAAAGAAATCTAGCTCAAGAGGTTGAGTTTGAACCATATAGAAATTCGGAAATATTTTGTATCGTGCCTGAATTTGAAGGTGATCAGATATTTCTCGGAACATTTTTAAATGCATGTGATTGTGCTTATAATATGTCTACCAGAGACCAAAAGGCTCTGTTAGTGATTCACATTAAAAATAAATTAAAGGGAAAAGCGGCTCAACTAATCAGCTCGCGAAATCCTCAGACTTACGCAGAGATAAGACAACTTTTAAATCTTCATTTTGGTGATTCAAGAGACCTTACTTCTCTTATTCATGATTTACAAAGATTAAAACAATTATCAAATGAGTCAGCTCTAACATGTTTTAATAGAGTGCAAGTCTTGAATGCTAAAATGCATGCAAATATACAAAAAACATCAAATTTATCAAATGAACAAAAGGTTGCACAAGAAATTCTTATTGATACTATGGCTCTTAATACTTTATTAACTGGACTTGAACCCCGTCTAGGACAACTTATTCGTGCTAGTCAACCTGAAAACTTGTTAGAAGCACAAATTCGCATACGAAGAGAATTGCAATTATCATATTTTGAGAACCAAAAATTGAATAAGCCAGCTTCTAATATTGTAAGTAAACCTCAAAATATATTGAATGTTAGAAAACCCCAAATACAAACTGTAAAATGCTTTTCATGTGGTAAAAATGGTCATACTTCTAATCAATGTCGTTTCCAACAGCAAAGAGCATCAGCTCCAAGCTATAACCCAAATTTCAATAATAATTTCCAGAGACCAATGAATTTCCAAAATCAATCACAAAATACTGTGCAAAATGACCGAATGTTCCTATTCAACAAAGACCTTTTATTTCGCAGGGACAATCCCAGATAAGACCATCAGTAATTCAAAAGAATCCAAATTTTCAACAAAGAGCTCATTTAGTCGGCTTCAATGGTGAAAATGATTCAGATTATTATTTCGAAAATAATCAAGATATTTTTGAAAATGAATTCCAAGAAAATTATAGTAACTATTCTGAATCATCAGACTATTCTCCGGATTTTGAAAATTATCCACAAGATTTTGAATCTCCTAAAAACTCAAATTTCCAGGATTTTCCCATTTCTCAAATCAAAGACCATCCCCCAGATTGTCCGACAATAGAGAATTCAATTTCAGAAACAATTACCAAAATCCAAACATTAAAATTCGAAGAGATAAACCCGAATGTAAATTTTCCCGAACAACATTTTCTTTAAATCCATTTTTGACTGTTAATTCCAAAAATCTTTATTATATTGAAGATGCGTCTAAAGAGTTTAAGTTGCTTATTGATACAGGTGCAGGAGTTTCTATTTTTAAAGAAAATACTGTTAAGAAATTTCCTCAAAGATTTACTGAATATGTAACTATTCAAGGGATAACTGATAAAGTTTTTATTTATAATCTTAATATTGATTTTGATGGAATTTTGGGTTCAGATTTCCTAGAACATTATAATTGTATAATTGATTTGAATTCAAAACAATTGATAACTAATTTCAAAACTATACCTCTGTTTAAAGTTACCGAAACATCACACTTGTCTCAAAATAATCAAATTTGTGAACAAGATTCTGAATTCTTACAATTTGAACAAAATATTGAAAATTGTTATAAAAAAATAGCTGAGAAAAACATTGATATTTTTGACATGCCTCATGATTATTCATTAGCTCATTGCGTGGCGGAAGATATGCAAATGCAAAAAGGCATTGCCGCGGAATTTAAGAAACGATTTGGAAATATAGAAAAAATATTAAGTCAAAATCAAAAACAAGGTGGTTTAGCAGGTTTGAAAATTAAGAATGCAAATACAACTTGATATATTTATTATCTTGTAACAAAAGAAACTTCAACCGGAAAACCCACTTATCAGACTTTATGGTCATCTTTAAACAAATTGAGAGATCATGTTGGTAAAAACAATGTTCAAAAATTAGCTATGCCAAAAATAGGGTGTGGATTGGACAAGTTAGATTGGACGTATGTTAAAAAAATGATATCTTATCTTTTTAGAAATTTAGGTGTTGAAATTGTTATTTGTTTGCCAAAGATACAAAATCGAATTTTTATTGAGCCAAGAATTGAAAAAATTTTCAAATTGAAATGTAATTTAACAAACACAGATGCACTACTTTTCGGACAAGCAATAGAAAATGTTAGAATTCCAAATGCTTTGGTACATGTAAATGAAGAAGGTGAATTCTTTACTTCAATTATTAATTCGAATGCTATTCCAAAAATTGTTGAATTTCCAAATTTGAATCTAGATCCCATTCCGAATTCCGAATGTTTTTTAAATTTTAATTGCGTTAATGAAAATAAAACTAAATTTAATCAACCTGTTGATAGAAACACTATAATTTTCAGTTGCGTACAGATCATCTCAACGAAGAAGAAAAAGAAATTATCACAAATTTATGTTTAGAATTTTCTGATATCTTTTATTTGGAAGGAGACCAACTAACATTTACTAATGAAATTAAACATTCAATTGAAACTGATAATGCGAGACCTATATTTACTAAATCATATAGATACAAGGTATTATACGTCATTCTATTTCACCATGGTCATCCCCAGTTTGGGTTGTGCCAAAGAAGCTTGATGCTTCAGGAAAACAAAAATGGCGTGTGGTTGTTGATTATCGTAAATTAAATGAAATTACGGTAGATGATAAATATCCATTACCCAACATTTCTGATCTCCTTGATCAACTAGGAAGATGTCAATATTTTACCACTCTTGACTTAGCCTCAGGTTTCCATCAAATCGAAATTGAACCAAAAGATATCTCCAAAACAGCTTTTTCAGTTGATAACGGTCACTATGAATTCGTTCGAATGCCGTTTGGACTCAAAAATGCCCCGTCCACTTTCCAACGCGTCATGGACAACATTTTACTTGGCATTCAAAATGAAAGATGTCTTGTTTATATGGATGACATAATAATTTATTCGTCTACTATTCATGAAAATGTTTCTCGTCTGACTGAAGTTTTCAACAGACTTCGGAAAGCCAACTTGAAAATTCAACCAGATAAATGCGAATTTCTTAGAAAAGAAGTCGCTTATCTTGGACATATCATTACCCAAGATGGTGTTAAAACCAATCCAGCCAAAATAGAATGTCTCAAAAATTTCCCGGAACCTAAAAATCCGAAAGATGTAAAATCTTTCCTTGGTTTAGCAGGATATTATCGTCGCTTTTTACCAAATTTTGCCAAAATTTCTAAACCCCTTACAAGACTTTTACAAAAAGATGTTTCTTTTATTTTTAATAATGAATATAAAAATTCTTTCAATGATCTAAAAGCTGCACTTACTTCAGATCCTATTTTGAGATATCCAAATTTTGAAGAACCATTTATTCTCACAACTGATGCTAGTGCATTTGCCATTGGCGCTGTTCTATCACAAGGTCCCATTGGTAAAGATCTACCAGTAAGTTATGCTTCGAGAATATTATGTAGTGCAGAAACAAGGTATTCAACAATAGAACGAGAACTCCTTGCTATTGTATGGGCAGTAAAACATTTTCGTCCTTATTAATTTGGAAGAAAATTTACGCTAGTCACTGATCATCGTCCATCAACATGGCTTTTTTCCATTAAAGATCCCGGAAGCAGACTAGCTAGATGGCGACTCAAATTGGAAGAATATGATTACAAAATTGAGTACAAGCCAGGCAAAATTAATAAAAATGCAGATGCACTTTCAAGAATTGAAATTAATCATTTTAAAGAATGTGCAAATCTACAATCTAAAATTACAATTTTGGCAAATAATGAAACTAATGAGGTTATACCATCAACAAGTAAAGACCCTAATGATCCTATAGAACCACAAAAAAATGAAGCACTTATAGAGGAACAGGATGAATTAATGACAGACGAATTTAATAGATTTGTTGACCTTTACAAAACAAAATCAATAATCGATTATTCAAAAATTGAAACATCAAATGACCAGTTACTGGAAAAGGCTCATAAGAATATTGTCACTTTATTTTGGCAAAATAAACTTGAAGATTTACATTATAAAATTATTGAAGATATTTTTGAAGAAAATTTTGATTTTCAAATGAATTTAGTAAATATTGTTTCTAGTAAAACTGTGAAAGATCGCAAGTATTTTATAATACCTCTTATTTGCGACCCAGAGTCTGTAGTTCAACAATTATTTTATACATTATTTAAAGAACAAAGTAAATTTGATCCTTCAAAAACTTATTATATAGAAAATAATCTTGAGTTACCTATTTTAGAAGTATTCTCTTTTATTTTTGCTAATGTTGATTTAAAATTTGTAGTCTGTCAAAATATTGTTAAAACACTTGACCGTGATGAAATACCTATCATATTGGACCAATATCATAAAGGCAAAAGTAATTTACATCGCGGAATAAATGAAACTATACGACGGATAAAATCTAAGTATAACTGGACAGGACTAACAAAAGATGTAGAACAATTTATTAAAAACTGTCAAACTTGTCAAAAAGTAAAAATCTGTCGTAAGAATTTAAGCACTCCTCTGGTAATAACAGAAACACCAAAAACTGAAAGAATTAATATTGATATTTTTGAGTATCCAACAAGAAATTACGCTTTAACGATTCGAGATGAGTTAACTAAATTTACTCAAGCTTATCCTATTTCAAATAAAAAAGCTGTAAACAGTTGTAAATACATTATTAATATTCTTTCAACATTTTGGGACACCTTTGAGAATTCATTGCGATTATGGTCGAGAATTTGTTAATTCATTAATAAAAGATTTGTGTACGCTTTATGACATAAAGCTCACTTTTTCTAGCGTTGGCCATCCACAATCGAATGGTTCTTTAGAAAGATTTCACGGAACTCTTGTGGAAATGATCCGTGCACATAAGACAGAAAATCCAGACGAACATCCGTTTAATATTTTGCCATATGCGGTTATATGTTATAATAATACTAAAAACAAAACAACTGGTTTTACCCCATATGAACTGATTTTTGGTCATACGTCTAGTAGACCACCTGAAACTTTATATAATGAGAAAGCCCTTATTACTAAATACATACGTGATTTGAACAACAGAATGCAACATTATTATAAAATTGCACGAGCAAAAACAGCAAGTCAGAAAGAAAAAGCAAAAATTAGATTTGATAAAAATATTTCAGGAAAGCTTCCAGAGTATAAAATAGGAGATAAAGTTTATCTTAAAGAATCTCAAATTAAAGATAAAAGTCAAAATTTGTTTAATGGTCCTTTTGAAATTGTGCAATTATTTGATAATTCTGCAATAGTTTTAAATCCACAAACTAATCAAAAATCAAAAATTAATTTCGATAGACTGAAACCCTACTATGAGTAGTTTCTTTGGTTTCAGATTCTTCGGGCTGATAAATATTATATCAGCTCAATATACACTTAATCCTGTTAATAACACCGTTGGAATCTTTTTCCATGAAGAATGTACTATCAAAATTACGAATGAAAAATGGACACTTTTAGTTTTCAAAGATCTGGCCCCAATTAAGAAAACAATGGAAAATAATGATAAAATACTTATAGAAATTTTGGATACTTTAGAAGATCCGTCTCCAAGGTTTATAGCTTTTAAGTCTGAAGTTCAAACACACATAAGTTTATTATCACAAATTTCGAATTCAATAGGTCAAAAATATAAAGAAATTATAGGAGAAACTAAATCTTATAACTCCAGGGCAAAGCGAGGTATATTTAATGGAATCGGAACTGTTTGGAAAACTATTACTGGTAATTTAGATGCATCAGATGGAGAATATTATAATGATTGTATTAACAAATTATCTCATGATGAATTTGAGTTGGAAAATCTTCTTAAAAAACAAATTTCAGTTACAACTTCTGTTATTAAAAATTTTAATAATACTATACAAAAATTACAAATTGATGAGAAGACTTTTAATGAAGATATGAAAGAAATTCAAAATACTTTGATGGATATTGCTGATGATGTCGCATTTTATGAAGCACAAATAGGGATATTGAATATTTGTGAATCACTAATGGAAAGCTATATTTTCTTAGAAGATTCCCTTAATACTATTTTAAATTCTATCACTTTTGCTCGCATAAGATTATTACATAGCTCAATAATAGCACCTTCAGATTTAATCAATTCTTTACAAGATATAGCAAAATCTCTTATAAGAAATAATTTACCTTTACAATCGTATACGTCAAATATAGCTAATTATCTTAATATTATTGAATTAGAGGCATATCAATCAGAAAGTAAAATAATATTTGTTCTCAAAATTCCTCTCATTGATCCAGAAGCTTATATACTATATCGACTCTATCCAATACCAATATTAGATGATCGAACAGGTATCTATCATATTTTACCAACTACACAAAAATATATTGCGCGGGATGATGATTCACTGCTGTATTTGTCATTGCGAAATCTGGATAATTGCAAGACTCTTGAAAGAAGCATAAAAATCTGTTCTAATCTCCTCCCATATCCAATTGACAACGATGCAATTTGCGAAGCACAACTATTAAGAAGATTAACTCAGATGCCCAAGACATGTCAAACATCTCTTCTTTTTGTTAAAGATTATAATGTCTACCAAATTGATTTAAATCTATGGTTAATCACTGTTTCGGACCCTTTGCCAATCACGATTAAATGTGGAAATAAGGAAATTAAATCAGAAATTATTAAAACTAATAGTTTACTGAAATTACAACCTGAGTGTAGTGCCTTTATTGGAAGTACAAGAGTTCATGCTCAATACCCAATTGACACATACCAAGAAATCAAGTATCGAAGTCATCCAGTCACAATTCCATTTGACTGTTGCAAATATATTCCTGAAAAATTACAAATTCCTGAACTAGAACCTCTTAAGTTGAACAAAATTGATTCCGAAGATTTGAATATTGCACAACACAAACTAAATCAGTATTCAGAAGAATTAGAAAAAATGATGAAACAATCTCCGATCAGTAAATATACACATTGGTTCACCATTTTAACCATTGTAGTAATAATTTTATTGGTAATACTTTATGTGACCTGTAAATGTAGAAGAAAGCATCATCGAATTGGAATAGCTTTAACCAACGATTACCCACCATCACCACCAGGACCAGGTTCCAGTATTTCATTCCAGCAAAGTATTAGAAGAATTCTTCCGAAAAGAAGAGCAAGTATCCATGTCGGAGAACCCATAGAAGAGAATATCGAATTAAATCCAAATAAATCATTAACTTAAAAAGTTGTTGCAAACTCCACCAACTTTTCTTAAATGGGGGAGTTGTTATATAAAGTTATAATTGAATTATTTTTTAAAGTCAAATAATAATAACAATAACAAAGTATTATTTTAAATATTATTTCATAATATTATATTACATCCGCAAGACGCAGTATCTCACCATATCGTATTACATCTGCAAGACGCAGTAATATTGCACCATATCATATTACATCTCCAAGACGCAGTTTAAGAAGATAACAAAAGTGATAAGGATATTTACGTGCCAGAGATGCAGACCAGTAGTCAGCAAGTTACCATAAAGACCATTGTTAATTGTTTATCCAGTTCGGCCTCCAAAAAGACATTACTATGTATTTTATTTATAATATTCTAGAAGTTTCGATTCAACCTTAGGAGAAAAGATCCATTGTATTAATTTACGTTTCTTTTTATATTTCTGATGATTAAACATTTTTGATTGTATAAATACTAGATCTCCAGCTAACAGATTCATTCACAATTCACTATTCACTTACTTGTGTTGTGAGTCAATATTATATTTTATTTGTACTTTAATTTTTTTGTGTTAATAAATAATTGTTTTTTTGTACATTTTGGGGCATACATTAGTCATATATCTTGTTAGGTATTGATGTATATAATTTTTGTTTAATTATTTGTATTATTAACAAATGTATACTTTTTATATGTGTATTAGATGTTTTGAGGACATCCATTGCAAATGAAAGCCGGGCTATATAACAGCCTGTGCCAAGGTAAGTGTTTATTACAAAGGAAATTCTGCATAACCAATAATAGTTGAAAAAACTAAAACAACACGCTTTATAAGAAAACCAAACCAAAAAAAAAACAACTTGGGGTGCGATATATAATTCAATATATTTGATAATAAACAGATAATAAAAGTGAAGTATCCAAGAAGAAAACGCAAAATTCGTAAAAAGCACCCCACGCCTTTGATTGTAGATTATTTTTTTTAGTTTGGTTCTCTTATAAAGCATGTTTGAGTTTTTTTAAACAATTATTTACTTTTCAATTTTTAGTTCAGGTTTTCTTAGGAAATATGGTTTGGATCCCTCCATCAAAGAGTCCCACTCGCACTTACACACCATCACACATACACAGAGTCCCGCTTCAGAGTCGTTAAAGTTTCTGGTCCCATGATTTATGTTTTAAGTGTTAGCAAAGATAATAGAAGTTAGTCTTTGATGTTGGGTTCATACAAGGTAGAAGTAAAGATTAAATACACCTAATCTTTGGTAGAAGAGTGAATAATATCATTGTCTATGGGATTCACATAATCACCCCTCATGTAAATTCGCGGGTCATCGACCTCTATATTGCGTTTTGCCAGAGGCCAGGGATCATAAAAAACTGAAGCCAGAATTATTACGCACCCATTACAAAATAAATTAAATAAGTATCAAGTATCACATCTCTCTAAAAATATTACAATAAACAAATATTTATGGTTTCTATTTCAATACTACTCGACAATTATTTATTAATCCGTGCAGTTTTTCTTACAATTTTACATTGGTCACTCAAATTACTTTCAAATTCAATATATTTAAAAAAATCTAAGAATATTTTTTACTTTCCAGTCGGAAGTTATTGCATTGGAGTCGATTTTCTGAAATTGTAAATTTGAACAATCTCCACGTTCCAAGATACCCAGAGTCATATAAAATGATTTGTAGGAAAATGTTCGTGTGTGCGTTTTTGTGTGTACGTATGTACGGTATATGTAAGATTTTTTCTAATATACATATACTTCATCGGAGCACTTCTAAAAATAAATAAGCAAACTCATATTTCGTGATTTTCTGAAAATAAGGGGACTCTAATTACGAAAATATTGTTTATTTTGAAGTCCATTGTAGGGGATTCCGCTGACTTACGCAGGTGAAGTCGCGGGCGTTTGCTATTTTTCAATAATAAAGAATCAAGAATAAAACATGACGATTCAAATTTCAAATTTTTTGTACCTACATAACTCTAATATACCTATATTAGTCTAATATAAGAATAAAAATTCTATCAAAACTATGCAGATAATTTTGATTCAAAAATAAAAATTCGGAGATAAAAATACAAATAAGGTACCTATATATGTTCAATTTTCGAGTATTTTTTCCCATAATATCAATCTAATGGAATGGAAAGCAACAGAATTTCAAAATATTTGACGGTTCAAATGATTTGAAAATATAAAAATACTTTTTTGAATTTGAATTTTATCACAAGCAAAACAAATAATTATTTACAACAGCAATTACCTGTGCCATATAGTATATATTTCTGTGGCTATGAATTTCTTTGTGAATAGTTTTCTTCTTTGAAAATTTTGATTATTTTTCTGTATTATGTAATTTAATAGCAAAGCGGTGTGCCATAGGTTCAGGAGGTGCGAAATGTTTTTTGACAGACTTTGAAAAACGAGGAGGTATACAATTCAATTTTATGTTTGTTTTTTCTTATGTATGCATGTTTGCGCATTTGGCATATTAAACTTACTCCGATTTTGATGATTCTACTTTTATTCGAATGAATCTAATTGAAAATAAGTTATAAAAAAAAATTAGAATCCAGTATGTATTTCCCCCAAAAAATCCCCTCCAAATGTGGGTAAGGAGTATTTTTTTATAAAATCGGAAATCTAAGATAGCCAAATTGAAGAAACTATATTCTGAAACCTTTTATCTGGAATGTTTCCAAAGACTTCAAAGGTTTCCGAGTTAAAGTCTTTAGTACGGTGTAGTTATCGAAAAATTCATAGTATCATTCTGTTGACACTCAAAAATGTGAAATAAACATTTTTTACAAAAAACAAGGACTGACTTTCAGAGGAGACATTAAAAAATACAAAATAATATTTATTCTATTTGTACAGGTACTTTAGAAGTTGCTGCCAACTGCCAAGAGTATCTACCTGCAACTGATATGTATATACTTCATCTCTTGCACAACTTCAAAATTACCAGTACCAATAGAATGAATGTTGTTTTGTATATTTTAGAGCCTCAACGTATAAAAACGGTCCTTGTTTTTCTAAAAATGTATCTTGGTGAAATTTGAAGATAGAGTTCAGTTTGTTGTGATGAAAGAAAAATTTCTATAGAAACGATGTTGAGTTTTTTATGCTCCCTGGCCTGTGGTAAAACTCCATGGTCTATAAACTGAGGTAAAACTCAACATAATAGTCCATGACCCTCTTCCTCGTTGAACATGATGGGCGATATAAATCCCAGAGACAATGATAATATACGACTCTCGTCTCGAGTTTTTTTGAGGACAGTTCGACAATAAATATGTTTATCAGCAATTGAAAGTGAATGCCAATCAATGAGTGCTGACTGCATCACACACATCACACAAATGTACCATTAACAAAATTATATCCTTAATATTTGATAGTAAGGACTTTTCTTTCAATGCTAGATTTCACAAACAAATTCTGGGTACGCCTATGGGAGCGAAAATATCGCCAATATATGCGAATTATGTTTTGAATTATTTGTTAGATATATACCAGTAGGTACTGTATTTTTAACCACTGTCCATTAAAAAATATGTCGACTATTTGATATTAGCCATACCTCAAGATGGTAATCGAAGAGATATTTTACATTTTAAATTCTTTTGATCCGTACATTCAATTTGCCAATATTGAGATTGAACATCAAAATCAGTATGTAGCATTTCTTGATAGCGGGTTCATAAGAACGGAAAACAAAATATTTCTGATAGAATTATATAGAAAAACTGGTGCATCAGGATGATTTTTTAACTATTTTATACCTAAAAACTATTACTGCCATAATTTTCTATCCTACAGAAAGACCGTTCTGTCTAACTTTAATTTCGCATTCGGAATATCCTTACTATATATATATATATTTATGTTTGGTTTTTTTCGGGACTATGGAAGAAATGGGGTTTGAATAAAGTTTGTTATTTTACAGACGTTATTTTAGAGTGCAGTTAGTCAGATATCTTGTTGGGAATTGACATATGCATTTTTTTAATTATACGTATTAATAACAAATGTATATTTTATTTTTCTGTATTAAATGTTTTGAGGATATGAGTTTTTTCCGTTTATATTTTCAATTAGAGGGGATGATTCTCTCATAAAATGGTTGAGATCTGGGCTGAATACCAGCGTGCGCCAACTTTGGCTAACTGAACTGGATATTACTGTATAAGCGTAAATTATGTTAAAAAGATTAGTTTTCATCATTTCTAAGATAGTTTTTTTCTTTTCATTCATCGATCAGATAGCGTTCATTAATCATTATCAGGATATGATTTAATTTATCATCTAAATAAGCCATAATTGAAATTCAAAAAGATACTGTAAACTTAACAGAATAAATTTTTTTTTTCAAAATTCATTGAATTGAAATTTGAACAAGCTTTTCAATGGTATACCTACATGTTATTACATATAATTGTCGTATGTGTCATAACCTTGCGGTTAGAGGTTTTTGTTTTGGCTGTAAAATATAAACAGGACAGGACAGGGTTCGCGTTCCACTTCAAGGCAGAATTTTTTTTCACCTATTTCTTTTCAATAAATATACTATATATTTTTTTAATCAGGGTCTATATTAAGATCTCCAGAAAATGTACAATTACATCAAATTTATAACGAGTGTTCATGTTTTATCAATATTTCTTATTTTTCTTTATTAATTTTTATTTTTTTATCTGTACATTTTATGAAAAATTGCTTTGAACAAAAGTTGTAGGTACTGATTATATCTATAACCTAAAATTATTTTTGATGATATTTACACTACGGCTCTTTTTTGATAATTTTTTAAATGTTTGAACGGTCGCCATTTTGAAAGTACTTACCCGATATTGCCCAATAACGAACTCGGCCGAGATATTTGAAAGATTGATTTTTGTAGCAAATTTGAACTTGATACCTCCAAAACTGCGACCTCTATCGTGTTATCAAATTTCGTAATATCCCATATATATATATATATATATATATATATATATATATATATATATATATATATATATATATATATATATATTTATATATATATATATATATATATATATATATATATGTATATATAAACTTTTGAACCAAAAGTTTTTTTGGACTAAATTATAGACATATAATAACATGCCATTGAAATTTTTTCGAAATTCAAAAGTGTGAACGATCGCAATAGGTACATTTCTATAAGAAATTTACCTAATACTTGACCGATACTACACAAAATTCGTGTGTGGGGTTTTCAAGATTGGAGAGTATATGTTTCCGTCAAACTTCATATATTTATGATAGCATCATCAAGATGGAGTTTTGTGGATATGATCTGATTCTATTGAAGATTAGTATGTGGGGGTTTTGTGGTCGAAAATTATGTTTTTAGAGGTCAAAGACTTTAGCTAAATTTCACCCGCATAAGACCCAAAATCAAAATATAAATATTTTATTTAAAAACATTTAGTAATATAAAACATTTTTAAAACAGTCCAAAGAAGAAGAACGTGGCTACCATGCTATATAGACAATATACCTACCTACCTAGCATATGTAGCCCGTAGAGGAGTCAAAAGTTTTCTATCTACGTATCTCTTGTACAAATTACCATTACCAATGGAATAAAAATTATTTTGTACATTTTACAACTAATAAAAACAGTTCCTGTTTTTGTAAGAAATATTTATTTTATCAACAGGGTGAAGTATCTAAGAACGTAAGAAAAAAGACATTACCTATTGTAAATTCGATTATTTAAATGAAGTGTTGCCCATAGTAAGAAAGCGTTTTATGATATACCATACGTTTACAAGATTCTAGGAATATGTATACGGCTAGAAAAACGTGGCAAGTTGGTAAGTGAAAAAATATTTTTTATTCTTGTTAATTTCTTTAATAAATTTTTGGATATCACCCAATGCTCGTTATATAATCGAGTTTGTGTCATTGACCTCGAGATCAGGTGCGCCCAATATGTTACTTTTGTACGAAGCAATTTTCCATAAAATGCACAGAAAAAAAAATAATAAAGAAGAAATAAGAAATATTGATAAAATATGAACACTCAATATAAATTTGATGTAATTGTACATCTTCTGGAGATCTTAATATATACTCTGTTTAAAACAATATATAGTATATTTTTTGATAAGAAATGGGCGAAAAAAAAATTCAGCCTTGAAGTGGTACAAGAACCCTGTCTGCTTTACATTCAACAGCCAAAACAAAAACCTCTAACCGCAAGGCTATGATACATACGGCAAGTTAAAAGCAATGACATGTAGGTATACCAATGGAAAGGTTGTTCAAATTTCAATTCAATCAATTTTGAGAAATTTACCTTTGCGCTGGCTACAGGCCATCGGGATTTTTTTTATAACTTTACCAGAATCCTTTCAAAGCAAGGTCAATTTCAAACAACATTTCAATAGCTTGAAAGTACATTCTATATATTGTAGAAAAATGTTATATGGCTTGGCTAAAACAGACGACAACACAATCCGCCGTATTTAAAAGAATTTATTTCGAGGAAAACAGTGTCATTCTCATTTAGATGAGAAAAATAAGAAAACTTTCTCACTTTATCTCACAGTTACACATTTTTCTCATCTATATATCTCCCTGCTATATAAGAAATAATTAAATTATATTTGTTGGAGTGAGACATTTTACAAAACTTACTGTCTTATAGGAAAGTGGAACATGATCCCTGCCCAAGTTTTCTGGAGGAACTGGAAGAACTTTGGCTCCTTGTTTTGCGAGAGCTTTCAGAACTTGAATGTTGCGACGATCATCCTGCAAATAGTTATATGAGCTGTGACAAAGTCGCATTTTCTACTGAGTGGACAAGATAAAGAGCTTGCTGTTTTCCACAACATAAAACTACTTCAATTTATTATTGAGGACTTAGAATTAATATTGAAAATTATTTAATAAAACAAGAAGAAAGCATCTTCCTCGTGACATTGTAGAAAACGGACGTCCAATTTTAGGCTGTTTGTTACATGAAAGATCGGTAATATATGAAGACGAACACAAACAAGCGACATTTGCCATGCTTCCTGGCTAGTTTATCCACCAACACCTCCATGCAAATGCCACTCGTGCTAGTCATTTTCTAGCAACTTTGTAACTATAACAGAATTTCCCTTATCTCCAATTCTAAGGGAACAACTATGCCCTCTTCGAAAAATTCATAGCACCACATGTTGTTAAATACTTAACATAAGATCTTGTACGAGTATCACGGAATAGAGATACCACATAATAGAAAGTTATCTAAAATATATTTCTTGGAAGCTTCTAGATGGAGAGGTTTTGCCTATATATTGGAAAGGATTTCCTACGAAGCTTAGTTTGGCGAGTATGCTAAATCTGGTAGAGTCGGGTCCCAAGTATGGGGCCAGCAACAATGGAGAGAAATTAGGGTAGGGTAAGTGTAAAGTGTGATATTTCAGTGATAAATAAACAGTAAATAAACCCTAGCCATTATTTCATATACCCGTTTCAATACTTAAGGGAAGTTAAATCAAATCTTCTAAGCCGTTTTCGCTCTACCGCCTAAGCAATATACTTTCTTCAGCTATTGCGAGCCAGATCGCATCCTACAATGAGGCGCAGAATCTATAGGTAATTATCTTTATCGATAACGTTAGACAAGTTTCATCAATATGTTATGAACAGATAGCATATACGTTTTTCGCCATTGAGCCACAAGTAAAGGGGATCATTACATTATAAAATTGAAAAATTGGTCAATTCTTTCTTGACATATTATTAGTACAGAGCGTTAGGCTAATTAGCAGGGCATGCATGTTTTTCAAAAACCAGATACCCAAAATTTGTACTGACTACAATACCTTAGTTATCTAACTACATCTGGTATGAGTAGAATATTTTGGAATTATACTTGACTCGGGGAAAGTCAATAATAATACATTAAATAGGAAATAAGACCCATGGCATCCCCAGTCGGGGTGGGAAGGTAAATTTCGCAGTTTATCAAAATTCCGAAAAAAAAATGCCGATTTATATTAGCTTTTGGAACGAAAATTGTAATATTTCAAAAGATCATTCAACTGAAATCTGTCATTTGAATTGGTTGAATTTTATTTATTCTTCTTTAAACCTCCGCTATAACTATCCCAGAGATTTTTTCATCTACGAACTTAACCGAGATTTTCTACGGACTCATGCAGCTGCCAAGTTTATCAAAATCCATCCAAAATTGTGTCTTCTAGCTTGTCCATAAATTTTGTTATACATAAATCTATATATAAGAATAACTAAATCCTACAACGAGCGTGCATTGGCCTTATACGGGAAATTATATATGATAGAGATCTGATTTGTGTACAAACGTTTTTGATGAGGGTGAATCGAATGAAAATATTTATACAACCGAAGAGCTTCAAGTTAAACTGGAAGTAGTCATCATCTTTCTTATTTCAAATAGAAACAAATTCTAAATGAACTTTTACCATTATATACTATACAACAATTTTGATCTTACTGCTGAGTAATGTAACTTAATGTGTTTGCCAAATCTTGTTCAATTCGCTCTACTGATCACTGAACTTCATTGAAAAAAGTTCTAATATATATTTTATTTTTAATAAAATATCGAAATATCTCAAAAAAGTAGATTTTTGAAACACAGTTTATCAGAAAAAGTTCATTTCAAATTTGATTTAATATCTAATAATTGATTAAAAAATGCCACTTCCCATTTGAAATAACAATCTTCGTTCTCCACCGTTAGTGATACGCTGAAGATTGATAGGTATTAATATGAATTCAAAACAAGAATTAATAATCAGACACGACTACCTTGAAAACATGACATTTGTCTCGGCGCCGGTGCTTCGTTTGGTAATCAATCTGATTGAACATTTATAGTGGTATTATGTAATATTGTGACTATGTGAAATTGTAGGTATTATTGACCTAACAGTTGTTGAATTTATTCAATGGCGGAAGGGGTGTGTGCTCTCGCAGTAGTTGTTGTCGGCACAATTAGACGTTCTAGCGTATTCTAGTTATTTACCAGAAACGGCTGAGGCTCTTTAATCATCTTTGAATTCATACTAAAAAATATCATAGGATAATCTTGAATTAATCAATTCCACTTGCTGGGTGTTTATATCCACCCACAATACGTGTTCAATGCATCGCTCATATTGGTCTCCACCGTCATTGGTACGCTGAAGATAGATATTAGTATGAGTTCAAAATATGGATTGAAACAGAGAAATAACATTTTAAGAAATTTTTATATGTCGTAATTAGTAGAATCATATTCTAATACATAAACATTTGCCACTTATATACAACAAAGATAATGGAAGTCCTGTATTACCTTTGTATATAGGTACTACAAAACCTTTGAAACAACACAAGAAAAGCTATTCAAAAGTTGCATTGTAATTTTTAACATAGATCTTTTAGCTTACATTACTCTAAAAATAACTAAATCTTCAATCCAGTATGATAGAGTCTTTGTATATTCACAGAAACGGATTTTACTCTGTACAATTGGCAACCATAAGTAAATAAAGCATAATATGAAAGGAAATCTCACATTATTTCAATACTTACCTACTACATTTATATACCAAATGGTATAATCAATTAGTTAAATAGATTTCCTAACTGGAAATATTTACAATATATGTGTTTTAGCTTTGATAGTATATACTTAATAATATAATAAGCTATATTTTATATATAAACATATTAGAGGTGATTTGTTGTAAAGGCATCTGGGGTGTTTTGTAATATAAAGTTAACCAACAAGTATTTTTTGACATACTTATAGCTTTCACAATTTTTTTATATATTACTTCTATTCTTAATAGGGAATATTATATTGTGTTGTATTCTCATATAAAACAGAATAAAATTTCATAAAAATCAAAGTCGCCGGGTTAGTTAAATTACATATTTATTTTAGTAATATAAACAGATTTTCAAAATTATTACTTTAAATTTACTTACATATCTCATTATATTTTTAGTTACAGTTACATATCTCATTATCTTTTTAGTAACAGTTATCACAAATCTTGTTTTAATTTTTAATCATTTCACCAAAGTTAACAAAAATATATTTAAGAACACTGGACTAATACTAATTCCCTATAAATTACGAATTCCTCCATACTTTTTAATATTATCGATAAAAATCCTAAATCTACCGATAATAACTTGAGCTGGCAATATCGCCGAGGAGAACTAACGGTCTTCGAACGATTTCGCGACATCTATACTCGTATGAACAAACTAAAACGCTGAAAACTAGATTGGGTCCACCGACGGCCGAGATTGGGTCCCCTGAGCGATTGGCAAATAAATACCTACATATCTATGAGTTCCATAATCTTTGACATTGTCTATATTTAAAATTATTTTAAAAATGTTATCTTTTTTTGAATGGGAATCCCTTTATTTTATTAGAGATTTGAGTTCCTCTCAAAATTTAAAGGCCACTTGATTAAATGTTAGCTATACCTAGGATCTCTCTAGAGTACACCATGGTTTTGTTCGATAAGACATTTTCCGGAGGACTAAATAGCTCCCCAATCGGATATCCGGGAGAAGCAATATTGAGCAACGCCAACCAAAATCCGATTAATATACATAATGAAATCCGAGCGGGCACATGGAACACCCAAGGATTCCGCCAACCTGGTAAACTTTTTATCGTCGAACAAGCCCTCTCATATAAACTTGACATATTAGGACTGTCAGAGACACACTGGAAAAGAGCTGGACAGTTTACTAAAAATTCAGGCAACACAATATATTTCTCCAGCAATGAAACCGAAATTCCGAAGGGAGTAGCTACAAACAATGCTGTTCTGGGACATGCATTCAGAGATGGAATTGTAAACGTGAAGATTCTCACCCATTTAATGTCAACATTGTGCAGACCTATGCACCAACTACAGAATCATCCGAAGAAATATTAGAAACATTCTATGAACAACTGAATAACGCATTAAATGATCTACCTAGAAACGTAATCCTGATATTTCCAGGGGATATGAACGTTAATATAGGAAAAACTAACATAATAGAAGAAGAATTAGCCAATTTAATTGGATCATTCTGACTTGGATCGAGAACTGATAGAGGAGAACGCATGCTCCAATTTTGCCAGGTACATCACCTCTCTGTAGCAAACACATTTTTTCAACACCATCCTAGACGATTATATACCTGGAAATCACCAGGCAACCGACAGAAATCAAATCGGCTATATAATGATCAGTTCACGCTGAAGGTCCTCTTAACGCCAAGAGAGAGAATATAATATAATATATAAAATTTCAAAAACTGCATACAAGAAACATCAAAAAACCTTCAACAAGCACGAAACTTGATAGTTCAGTCAACAAACACTGGATTACACAAAGACCTCTCGAAACGATCAATAAAAGAAAATAACTAAAAACGAAAGGTAATTTCACGCAGGAAGAACAACATAGACAGCTAAATAAAGAAATTCAAAGACAATGTCGATAGGATAAAAAATCTCACATTATGAAAATATGCAGGTAATAACTCAAGTTTTGGAGAAGTTGATTAAACGATCATGCGATGTCATAATTAATGGCGACTTTAACATACATTTTCACACCAATGATCGAGATAATTTATTTATTTTATTAATTTCAACTAAAATTTTCATTTGTCAATGATCAGCATCTGTCTGTTAATTATTTATCGAATATCTCTTTTTTGAGAAGATTATTACCTCAATAAGTTCACTCAGAAAAAAATTAAGGTAAATAGAACAAAGTTGCTCATGTTTCATGGTTTAATGATGAACACAAATTCCATCGAGAGCAATTGAACTTTTTTCATGACCGCTACTATCAGAACCCAAGCAATTTAAATAAGGATATCTACTTCAATTCAATCAGAGCTTTTTGTAGTTATAAAATAGCTCAGTTTAAAAAAGATGCGAATGGAAAATACATCAATTCCAAGTCTAATGAAATCAAAGCTATGTGGGATGTTGTTAACAATTTGTGGCCTGCCAAAAAGAAACATACTGCTTCAGATATATTAGATGCAGATACACTGCATACTTAATTATTTTATAACGCAACCATTGGCTATAATCAACAATATAAAAGAACTTAAAAATTCATTTAAACAATTTATCACTGAAACCACACATCAGTTCGATTTTTCCGACATCACTCCAAATATGGTCAGAGATGCTATAAACAGCCTTAAAAATTGTGATAGCAAGGATATATATATATATATATATATATATATATATATATATATATATATATATATATATATCATCTTTCCGTTGGCCATAATTTTCAATAAGTGTGTTAAAGTCGGCGTATTTCAGACCATTTCAAAAAATCTAAAGTGATTCAAATAAGAAGATCGTATCATGTACGGTGCGCCACCCTACCCTGTATAAATATATATTCATATATTTATAAACTTTCGGATTTGAAGTCTAAGGATCATGGTCGGCCTAGATAAGAAATTTTACGATAAAGTTCCAACTAGTAGTTACTCGATTACACGGACCTAAGTTATATACGGATTCACAAATAAACAGACTGCCTAATTCGCATGTGTTCCGTTGCTTAAAGAACCACTCCGCGCGAATTCGTTGATATTGTCGAATTCTTTCTAGTTTTGCAGCAGAGAAGTCAGAGCCAAGCTGAAATTTTGACGGACAAAAGTGTAACGGTTTCTGGAGTGAGAGACATTTTTTTATTCTGAAAACTTGATTGTTACCTTCAAATCCTGATTTTCGCCGATTTTAATGAGTTCAATTATTCTTAGTTTTTATTTGAACACCTAACAATATATGTGTTCTTAAATATATGGTTACTATAACCCTCAAAAAGATACCCATATGACGAGGCACCTAAAAGATAACTATACGCGAGCGATGTGTGTTGTTTTTCTAGAGTAAACAACACAAAAATCCTCTTATCATGCTTTTTGGTTGTACGGATGGTTCACGACAACAAATAGTCCAGATACTCGAGTCACCACCTTGAAAAAGTTGCATTAAAATTGGAATTCAATTCTTTTAATCCGTATACGAGGCGAGTCGAAAAATATGTTTTTTGCTCAAGAGTAAAGTACCTTTATTTTTGAAAATATCAAAAGTTTTTATTGAAAAAGTTGATAATAATTGAAAACTATTGTCAGATATCCAATATTATCCATAGGCTATAAAAAATAATTTTTGGTATAAATAAAATACACATGCAGATTTTTTAAATTAAACATCAGCTAATTTATAGAAAAAGATATTTATTAAAATTATTGGGAACACTTCCAGACGTCTTGAATTTATTTAGAATTTTTGTAACTGTCGTATGCTAAATATTTCTTTTTGGATGTCTGTTGTTAAAAATAGCTGCTGCTGCTCTTTGAGTTTTATAATTATTTCCGACAATAAAAACTAGTTAAATTTTGTCGTAGCTAGTTAATAGAGCCGCAATTTATTGTATTTTCTAAATCGAACTAGCGATTTGACGTTTGGAGTCAGTGCATCCTAGATTAAATGTTTATCGGTAGACATAAATTATCAATGCTAATACACAGAAGTAAAAATAAGAAAATATGTTTTTACAAGGCGGATGAATAATATTGGATATCTGACAATAGTTTTCAATTATGATCAACTTTTTTGAATAAAAAAAAAATCGAAAATAAAAGTACTTTACTCTTGAGCAAAATTCATATTTTCAACTTACCTCGTATACGGATAAAAAAAATTGATATCCGATGATATCAATTGAAGTTTTGGACTATGCAGAACTTTTTATCGAGAATAACTTTTTTTCATAAAACCAATAATAAAAAAGTTTTCCATATGGTTCCGACTTAATTGGACACAGTGTATAGGGTAGTGAATATAAATGGTTATTGTGGGTTATCCCAAGGAGATAGACATCGTGGACTTTTTGAGCGACTTCAAAGAAAGGAGGAGGTATACAATTCGGGTGTATGTTTGCTTTTTTATGTATGAATTTTCGCGCGTTTTGCGTAGTAAACGTGCTCTGATTTTTTATTCATTTGAAAAACGAGAGTCGAAAAATGGTCCCATATTTAGAAATGCTCAAATTCGAAATCTTCTTCCCGCCTAAAACCGCCCCCGAAGTGGGTGTAGGAGGCATTTTTTCTCGAAAATTGAAAATCTGAGACGGCAGAATTAAAGATGAGACCATATCCATAGAAACGTTTCAATTAAACACATTTTCAAAAGAGTTACATTAATAGTAGAGAATGAAAAATATGTATTTTCGCTTGTAGAGGGGGCATTTTTTTCCGAAATTGAAAATACGAGACAAATTAAAGAAGATATTATATGTGGCAACATTTAGATAAGGACATTTTTTCAAAAAATGTTTCGGTTTTCGAGTTACCGCAGTCGTAAAGTCTGAATATGAGTATTCCGCCGCGATGTTTTGAGATATCTGAAAATAACAAGTAAAAGCATAATACATGGATAATAGGATAAGTACTATCTTCTTTGGTATTATTGAACGTTCAACGATTTTCATGACTTATGTTACACTCAAAAGTGTGAAATAAATATTTTTTACCAAAAACTGGACCGACTTTATTAGTTGGTGCACGGAAGAATACCAAATAACATTAGTTCTATTGGTGCTGGTACTTTTGAAGTTGGTGCCAAACTTCAAAAATTACCAGCACCAATATTATTTTGCTCTAATAAAGTCGGTCCATTTTTGGTAAAAAATATTTATATATTTAGTTTTATAATTTGATGTATCTTCAAGGTTTTCAGCTTGAGCCATGTAAGCGCCCGAAAACACATTATTTGAAGAGTTGATCGAAGAACATTGCAATTTCTCTTCCGATCTGTACTTTTTCTGGATGAAAACCAAAACTGCTCTCTTGGCACATCTTTACATTTAAACACCACGCAATGTATCTCTAGTTCCAAAAATTATATGAACATTGTCAATTTTTTTTTAAATAATATATATATAATATAATAAAGTTTGTATTTTTCTAATACCAGCCATAACCGTTTTTTACGACCCTCCTTATTCAGAAGCCTTGTGTGATTCTTTTTTGGGGTTACCTTCGATAGTCTGTTTTGTTTTTCTATTGGTATACCTATTATTCACGACCTACCAGCTAACCCAATTAATGAGGTAAAACTGGTTAATGTCGACAAAAGAAGTATTAGGTTCCTGAACAAAATCAGAAATTGATCAAAAATCATTTGCTTGAGTAACCAGAATTCTCAAAGGAAAAACTGCTACTTTCAACATTGTATTGTTGCGCAGTTTGAAGACTTAATTAATTAGTTTAAAATACCTGAACTAAATTGCTGTAGATATTCAATGCACAACATCGATTAAACTGCACAGGTTTATCAAAGAGTTTGAGGACAGATTTACGTATGTACTTATGTACGTCTACTTAAAATGAATAGAGAAACATTTCTCAGGCCCCTCGACGTTCCTTCTCTATTCTTGAGAATAAAATTCGAAACGAATAACAATCTCGTAGAACCGTATAACCACCGAAAATAATAATTAATGAACATACATACATAGGACCGACCATTTAACCTGAACAATGTTAATTTCACGTCGTTAAAGTTTCAACAAACCCTCTTTCAACTCAAGCACATAATATGCAACAACGAATTTCGGTGTTTTATTTCGAGAATGTGGACGTTTTCAGATTCTGTGTGGATTTTTCAGCATGTACGATTATTTTCAAATGGCTTGTCATACTTTTTCCCCAACGTCCCGGCTACAAAATGATAACGAGGGTTTTCAGATGTACAACGTACTCCCGATAATATATTTTTGGTCTTCTTTGTTCAGTGTAACGTTTTGCAACTTTTATTTCACTAAAAGTAATTAATTCTCATCCACTCATTTTCGGATTGGAGTAATCATAATAGATCAATCAACCAATGAAGAAATTTTAATTATATTGTTGCAATATCTCTCATTTCTTCAAAAATTCGGTAGTTTCTAAATCTTTTAACTTGTTTTATTGTATACATGTCGGTAGATCATGTAGAACACCGTCATAAATCTACTAAGTGAAGTTAGGAAATGTCGAAATCTGTATCTAGCCTTCACCTTTTCTTCATATTATTATCTAACCATATCTAGCCGTCACACCGTAAACGAACGTAATCACATTTGATACATATTGGTTTCCTCTTAGTAGACTTTTTGAAATCCATTTTCTGTCGTTTTAATACACTTACTTCATTCTATACTTCAAACAAAACCGTTTTGATTTTACTGGCCGAAACTGAGATAAAGACTGCAAAACTTCACTATATCATTCTCGCGTTTAAATACTTTTTTAATACAAATTTCTAGAATTAATTTATAAGACAAAATCATGTATTCATGCCATTCCTCAGAAATGCTTGCAAATATCAAAAATAATAAAAATCTGGTGTGTCGACTCACACGACTTTCCTACTGCTCGCAGGCAAATTCCAGTGACTGAAAAATTTTACACTATTACAATAGGTAAGTATCTACTCTCCTTACATAGCGACGATAATAGCGGTAGTAAAGTAAAAATCCTCTGATTAAATCGTGCTACCACTCATTTTTTCAGCATGTCAAGACAAACAACAATGGTCATGTAACATTTTTCTCGCAAGATGAAACGTTTAGCCAGAATCTAAAGAAACATGTGGAAAATACGGAATTTCATTAAATTTTTTTGTGCTTTTTCTCAGAGATGGCGCTATATGTGGGTGGTAAAGGGCTCTCAGAAGTATACTTTAGGCAAGTTTAATCAAAATCCTTAGAGCCGTTTTCGCGCTATAGTCTTGAGCAAATCTCGTTTTTTGGCTATAGCTCAACACCCAGTGTATACAGGATTCTCATTCAGTGCCACGGGTGAGTGATATTGGTAACAAACAGAATAAAAAAGAAAGCAACAAAATACACCGATCCGTTCCCGAGATAATGCTGTCACAGACAGGCAGACAGACAGACAGACCAATGGCTGAAAATATGTTTATTTGACTCAGAAAACTCTGAAACGTCAACATTTGTAAAAATTTCGATACCGAAAATTTCACACGATTACAATACTTTCCTTATACAGCTACTATAGTAGCGTAGGAAAGTAAAAAGATGCAAATAAAATCTGCACAACATAAATGAAAAGTAAAAATATATAATTTAAATGATTTAAGACAATCATTAGATAGATAACCATTTGATTCATTTTTAACAGTAAGTACCTATGTTTTTATGTAGTCGATGGTGATTAAAAAAACTCAATAACAATATTTATTAATAATCTCAGCACCAGATCGTACGAAATCTCTACCTACATACAATACAAAATGAGTAGCGATCCAGCATCTTTATCCTTATGTATAAAATCGGAGTAGCTCTCAAACTATAGACGTTAAATCTCTTAATCACTACTGTGACGCTAACAACAAAAGTTATAACAAACAAAATTTATAACTTAATTTCCTTAGCAGATGAACAGCAGAGTTCAGATCGGCCAGATCTTGGACGCGGTTTTTGTCCTAAGACAGTTAACAGAAAAATCATTTGAATACTCACAGACATACATGAGTTTTGTTGATTTCGAAAAAGCGTTTGAACTTATATAATTAAAAGAAGTTATACACCTTCTTTACAACAGGCAAATCCCTCACAATCAAATTAAAACTGCTTAAAACACATTCGAAACTGAGAGATTTGAATTAAGTTAGCAGTGTACTATTTCAAAAACGGTATCAATTGGTATGAGCACTAAAGTTTCACGTTAATAATTTAAAGCTCAATTATTATTAAGATTTGCGTTTGGCCACTAAACCAGCACCAATTAACTATTAGTTAAAAATTTTTAGTAACCTACCACTCAGCTGTGGATGTCATACTAGCAGAGTTTGGTATCTGTGACAATAAAAAATATTTTTCTCACATTTTCTGCATGTTCAGACAGTACTAACTGAGCAATAATTAATTATGTCGCTTTTTACCTCCCAGACAGCTGTGGATGTCATTCTAGCACGGTTTGGTATGAAAAAATAGAAAATAAATCTCTTTTTTGATTAGATTGGCAGCACTAATTGAGCGCTAAAGCGCTGAGAGTGCGGACGATTTATAGCTATTATTACATCGATTTTACTGCGCAGCCAAACTTCCAAATCACTTAATCAACCAGAAAACCAAATTCATAAAATCAAAAACGTCGTTAAGATGCAAACTGGGAATTGAAGGCAAAGTCATCCAGTAGGGAATGGAATTTAAGTATTTAGGTATAGAAATATTAGATTATTATGATGTTGAGACGCAGGTAAGGACAATGTCAACGAAGGCAGGAAGCCTAAATGACGCAATATGGCGAAATAAAATATTAAAATAGAAACCAAATCAAGACTTCAAGGACAATCGTAAGACCAAATATGACATACACTTCAGAAACTAGAACTGAGACAGCAAAAACTAAACAAATACTTTGGACATCAAAAACTCTCTTGGGTAGAGATAGGAGTGAAAAAATAAGAAGAACATGCAAGATATAGAAAATTACGTCTGATACCCTAGCACCCCCACCATAGAAAGTTAAGTTGGGATATATTGAAGAATTATGTGCATTTTTGCAAGCAATCTCTAATTTTATACTCCAAAACGACAATTAGGATGGGGGTACTAGAGTAACGTTAAGCGCTAGCAGCCCCACAATAAGAAGTAGGCGTAAATAAGAAAACAGAAAGTCCAAAATTATTTGCTTGAAGATTGTGAAAATGAATTTTGAAAATATGAAACAGCAATAAAATTATGAACAAAAAATGATTTGTACATATGGGTTTTTCAGCTTAGCCACAAGAGTAAAGTACTTAAATGCAATTTGTTATTGCTGTGGTTTTTGTGAGAATCGATTTTTGTACTCCACGTTTGAATATGAAAATCGACTTTTCGGGTGTTGATGCGGACTGCCTACAAGAAAAGAGTAAAGTAGGTACTTGAACGCAATTAGTTGCTGCTGTGGATTTTAATTTCATTTGCTTTCAAGACTCAAACTGGGTGGAATCACTGGACTGGTAAAGTAACTATCTTGTTTCTTGTCAATGTTTTTTTTATTTTGCATTTGATTAGTTTAATCAATTTGCCACACATTTCAAACTTTATTTACCATTGTTCTACTTGTTTTCCACAACTTGCACATCCACATTTTGTTTACAGGTAGATCTAGAACGTACCTACCTAATTTTCTTGGTGAAGCCATGATTCAAATACCATAATGAATCATGGAAACCATTATTTGTCATAATTCAAATACCATAATGAATCACGGCAAACATTAGTTGCACCATTTTTTACAGGTATTCATGTAGGTACTAATAACACTGAAAATAAAACTTCAATTAATTATATAATTTTCTTGAAAACTCTATAGGAGTTAATGATTATCAGCTATCTTTTTTGTCAATTTTTTTGTACATCCACTACTGAACAGGCTGCTGTTGTCTCTGACAAGGGGACCTAAAGTTTAAGTTGGACTCCGACCAACCGATATGTCATAAGGACATATCTACGAGATCAAGGTCTTATTCCATCAGATCAAGGTTTTTGGTTTTTGCCATTTACCAACAATCTTTCTACACCCGGACTTATTTCAGGATATTTTCATGTAAGGAATCTAACCAACGACCTGACGGCCATCGAGCGTCTTATCCACTAAACTTGAAACTTTTTGAAATATATCACCTGCCATAAATTCAGTTAAAAGTAATTGCGAATATTTTTTTATAGGCTGACTCTAAAATATTACATTATAATGAATCATTCATTTAAATTAAGTTTTAATAAAAAAAAGATAGCTGCAGAAATTTGCTTCAGGATATTGTACTATTGATTCAGTTGAAGTTTAAATTAGAAAAGGGCAACGGCCCTAATACCATTGACATTCATCTATGAATATTTTTAGTGTCATTGTCGACACGCTCTTATTTTGTCGTTTAGTCAAAATAACATACTCGTATTTGAGAACACAACACTTATTCCTTTTTGACACAAGTAAAAACATAATATCAATTTCAAAGGCCTAATAAATATCGTATTCTAGCTCAATCTAGATAGGTACTAGGTACCTATTATAGCTTTTACAGCTTGATTCTAAGAAATATTTACTCTCTACTCTACCAATATTATCAAAACAACGGAAAAATGTAACATTTTTATTTTCATGCAGAAACGGATCAGATTAAAATAACACGTCGCAAACACACATTCATCGAGTTCTGCAAACAATCTCTTTTTTCCTGGCAAAGGACATAATCCAAAAGTTGCAAAAACGTCGGCTACACTGACACCCACATACACAAAACGACCAACTGAAATATTGCGCTATGATTCAATTTTCTCATGTTGGCACTAAGAGTGTTATTAAATGATTAGCATTCATGAATTCTCAAACGAGTCTCGCCCGGTCATTTGCATTCTCGCCATCGCACTTGTGGGAATACTTCTCGTGTGATAATGCTTTCCAGTGCTAATTCTTATGCATATACAAGTCTTTACGAATAATACGATTTGTCTTTACGTAGATATATATACATATCTAATGTAACTGGTCAGCTCTTCCAGTATTATCCCGAATACTATCAGCGCCATATGCATGCATTAAAGTCGAAATCAGTTACAGCTATCATCTATCTACTGATCCAATTTTATAATTATAACTTATAATTCAGGCAAGGCACTTGAACTACCATTGAGAGCCAAATTATTCGCGCTTGAACATAAAATTGGAAATTCGGAAGTACATGTCCAAGCATGTTCGAGATCAGTATGATCTCTTTAATCTATTATGTGTTTACCATGTCTCGATGTCTGACATACAAAGCTACACACAAATTCATTGAATTACCTGTTCCGTTGTTTGCAGCATGATCCAAAAATATTTAGCTCAAGGGAACAATAAAAGGACAAACTCTGCTTCATTCCAAGATACGTATAAAAAATATATATGTTTGTAGATATTAGTGAACGTATAAATGAACTGAAAAAGAATAATCTTTCCACATCATTGTTCTCCAAAGACTACATTCGTATTAAATACTTGAATGGAGGTGCCAACTATGCATTCTTGGTAGAGTAGAACTGACATATTATAGGATATGGTAAATTAGGCAGCCTTTGGCACTATTGACAAAATTCCTACACCAGGTGATTCAGTTTGGATATATTTATTTTCATTAACTTTAAATGAACGGGTGAGAGAATATTAAGGAAAAGATATCGATCGATTGTGGGCAAACTATAATTACCAACAATCTGAAAATACATTGACATTCTAAAGTCACTGGGGGACATGCGTCTAAAATATTTTCGTGTCTGTAGCATTTCCGGTTGTACCGGAAATAAATGCCAACATTGTTATTTTATATGGAATGCCCTGTATATTATCACATTTTTAAATTTCTTGTATAATTTTGAAAATATTTTATGTATAAAATCCTATACCTAAGTCTAACCGCTTTTGACATATTTCAAATTTTATGTTAAAAATTAAGTTAACAAAAACAAAACATAATTATCAAACTTTCCTATGACGAAGCCTTTAATATTTAATTTGGGTTGATTTTTTTTAGAAGAAGATCTACTTTATTAGTATTCTGATGATATTTTGATACTAATTTATACAGAGTGATCAAAACAGAAACTTGAAAACTAGATCCGAAAAAAAAGTCAAAATTCATTTTTTTTAAATGGAAACCCACGTTTTTACTTTCCTACGCAACAATAGTAGCTGTATAAGGAAAGTATTGTAATCGTGTGAAATCTTCGGTATCGAGATTTTTACAAATGTTGACGTTTCAGAGTTTTCTAAGTGTAATAAACATATTTTCAGCCATTGATCTGTCGGTCCGTCTGTCCGTATGTCCGTCTGTCTGTCTGTGACAGCATTATCTCGGGAACGGATCGGTGTATTTTGTTGCTTTCTTTTTATTTTGTTTAGTACCAATATCACTCGCCGGTGGCACTGAATGAGAATCCTGTATACACTGGGTGTTGAGCTATAGCCAAAAAACGTGATTTGCTCAAGACTATAGCGCGAAAACGGCTCTAAGGATTTTGATTAAACTTGCCTAAAGTATTCTTCGGATAGCCCTTTACCACCCACATATAGCGCCATCTCTGAGAAATAGCACAAAAAACAATTATGCAAAAAATGTTACATGACCATTGTTGTTTGTCTTGACATGCTGAAAAAAATGAGTGGTAGCACGATTTGACCAGATCATTTTTACGTTACTACCGCTATTATATATATGTAAGGAGAGTATTGTAATAGTGTAAAATTTTTCATTCACCGGAATTTGCCTGCGAGGGGTAGGAAAATCGTGTGAGTGGACACACCAGTTTTTTTTATTTTATTGTATTAAGCAGCAAAAATAAGGGGATGTTTGTTATACCAAAAATTAGTTGCTCTTAAAATAATTGACAATTTTCTATTTTTCTATGTAAAAATGCTACATATCTTTGAAATTGTGTAAGAAGTGGGCCATGATTGCATTAAAAAAAATAACAAATGTCAATAAAAGTCAAATAATAAAAAAGTCAATATAATACTTTTCATTTGCAAATTTTGAGGAATCATCATGCCGAGAAGACTTAATAATACTAGTAAAGATTATTTGAGTTTATTTATTATTAGAATAGAATGTGATAAAGTTATTTCAAGAACATGTAATACAATTGCAACGCTATATCCACAGAAACACAAACCAACACAAAAATCTGTTAAGAAATTTATACAAGAATTCAAGAACTTTGGAACTATAAAGCCTAAAGTACGTAGAAATAAACCAATTGTTAACATAGAAAATATTGAAATCACAATTTTGGGATATTTGTATATCCAACAATTTCTACAAGGCAAGTGGGATGCGAATTAGGAATATCTAATTCTAATAATTTTATGGAAATACGAGTTTCATCAATACTCATTTTCGTTAGTTCATCATATGAAAGAGACTAATTTCTCACAAAGAATAGAGTTCTCGGCATACTAATTATTCAAAATTTACAAATAAAAAGTATTATATTGACTTTTTTGACGCTTTGTATGACTTTTATTGACATTTGTTATTGTTTTCTAATGCAATCATGGCCCACTTGTAACACAACTTTATAGATGTGTAGCATTTTTACATATACAAATGTAAAATCGCCAATTATTTTTAAAACTACTAATTTTTGGTATAGACAACCTTATACAAAGTTCCCCTTATTTTTGCTGATTAATACAATAGAATAATAATAAACAGGGGTTTCCACTTGAAAAAAATGACTTTTGGCGTTTCTTTGGTAATAGTTTTCAAGCTTCTTTTTTGATCACTCTGTATAAACTATTACCAAAATATCTTCTATAAGAAAATCAACCAAAATTAAATATTAAAGGCTTCTTCATAGGAAAGATTGATAATTATGTTTTGGACTGTAAGCTTAATTTTTGACATAAAATTTGAAATATGTCACAAACGGTTAGACCGAGGCTTAGACTTGGTGGTATAGGACGTTATTCATAAAATATTTCCAAAATTATACCTACCTACAAGAAATTAAAAAATGTGCTAATATATGGGGTATTCCATTTAAAATAACAAAGTTGCCATCTATTTCCGGTATAACCGGAAACGCTACTGACATGAAAATACCACCAAATCTTCAGATTGTTTGTAGTTATCGTTTGCCCACAATCAATCGAAAACTTTCCTGGAGAACCACCCTGTATAAACATATATATATTAATTCGATTATGCCATATATAATATCAGAATGATTTCTCTTATATATATATATATATATATATATATATATATATATATATATATATATATATATATATATATCTTCCTATCAATAGAGCGTCCGTGGTAATTGAGCGTCCGTATACGGACGCTCTATTACACATCAGTGTAATTCTGTGGTTGTTTCTCCGAATTGTATTTCATCTGACTTTGTTCCTTAAACTTTATTATAATCAGTCAATTGTCATATGGAAATGGAATTGTAGATACTAATGATTTTAAAATGTAAACTCATTTTCATCTTTGTCATTATTTCTGTCTCAAACATCAAATAGAAATATAAATATTTATTTCATGTAAACAATTAGGCATGTATTCATTTGTCCTGGATAGTGATATAGATCTCATCAAATAAAATAAATTAAAATACGCTTCAGATGATGACATAATACACATACAAGTGACAAAGTACATATAACTTAATTCAAGACAAGGATTATGATCATGTTAAAGAAAAAGAAAATAAATGTAATAACAATGTAGAAAAAAGGATAAAAAAGGATTACCTACATACATGTACAACATGTTCCAGATAATCATCTATGAAGTTAAAACGGTGTTGTGTTAAATATTTACGGATCTCAATTTTGAGTGATGCACAAGACATATTATTATCTTTGAATAGTTTGGCAAAGCATTATACAATTTTATGCCCAGAAATCTATAGGAATTATGTGTCTATGTCTGAATAATGGAGGACAGATATAGTTTTTTTCTCTTGTATTATAAGAGTGAACATAATTGTGCTGGATTCTTTGACATGTTTTTTATATGAAGCAGGCACCCCAAAATGCAGCAACATGGTAATTGCAGGATGTTCAATTTTTTTAACAATGGCTTACAGTGATCATCATATTTGCTGGATGTTATTATTCGAATGACTTTTTTGTGCAATGCATATTTTGTGGCTGTGACATGTGACCAGATTATCAAGGCATACGGTCACTATTATGCTATGGAACATAGCAAAATATGCCATTCTTAGATAATCTTTATCTACAGTTACCTGAGAGTATTTCCCTTTTTATAGATAGGTGTAACTTTGGAAACCTTGAGAATATCTGGAAAAATACATGTACTCATACGAAGATTAAATAGATTCGGTAAAGAAATAGCTACATTTGTATTTATCCCCGGCACTAGAATTTTTCAGTTTATGAACAATGTTCAATATTTCTGATTAACTTGTTGGATGTAGGTAATCTATAGAAGAAAAAATTGGTCTAGATAAAAACCATTCTTTGAGATTTTGTATATATACTATGTATTTAAATTTATTTTTTTTAAATCATTATTCAATGTATTAGGAACAAAGTGAACTAACAATAGAAATAATATTGACGTACTACTACTGACAGACGTTTCTTTTAATATGGAGGACATAAACTCTATCGTATCGTATTCTGAGGATATAGACTAATAAGTCATATTCGACAGATTCGTATTCATGGTGGCATTTATACTAAGACCAATTTAGATTTCCTTAACAGCTTAAAAATATGAAAATTAATTTTTGTTGTGCCTACAGATCACCGGATGGAGATAGTAATTTTTTCAAAATTATCTGCACAGAATATTATCAGAAAAAAACTCCAATAATAAGGTACTGGCTGTCGGTGATTTTCAATTATAACTTTAAGAGTTAAAACCAATGACAATAAATTAACTGAATGCAAAAATATTTTTTATCACATAATATGCTAGAAAAAGTTTTTGTTGACACCAGCGGATAACTAAATCTAGAGAAACTAGAGTAGATAATCTGTTCTCAAATTTAAATGATAACATTTTCGTTCTTGAAGTTATAGAGCCGCACTTGTCCGACCATAAAGGAATTTTATCATGTGTCGACCAATGTCAAAAAAATCTATCTCAGGTTTCACAGCTGCATTAGATGAAATGATCTGAAATATATGCCATTTAGATCCAGAAACAAAATCTGCTCATTTAGTTATCTCTGTCAGATCTTTACACATCTCGTTTTCCATAAAAAAGTTATGTATCCCTGAAAATAACTTTAAAATGTTGAGATTTCTACGCCCCTAAAGCTAGCAGAGCAAAGTGAGCAGAATCAAAAATACATATTTGTTACTTTTAGAGCTAATTAAATGCTGTGTTCCGAAATTAATGGCTCTTATAGTTTTTTTTTCGGAAAATGGCTGCTTTGCTAGCTTTAGACTAAAGCTATCACAGCAACCTTTGAAAACTTAGTTTTTTAGAACTTCTTTTATAGTGCTTTTAGGGCTAATTAAGAGTTAGTTAAGTGCTGTATTCCGAAATTATTTACTCTTATTTATAGTTTTTCGGAAAATGGATGCTTTGCTTTTAAAAATCAATTATTTTGGGAAAATCTTATTTGGTCCTTGTAGAGCTAATTAATAGCTGTATTCCAAAATTAATTGCTCTAATATTTAAAAAAATTGCTGCTTTGCTAGCTTTAGATCTAAAGCTAGCAGAGCAACCTTTGAAAATCATATTTTTTCAGAACTTTTGTTTTAGCGATTGTAGGGCTAATTAGGTGCGGTACTCCGAAATTAATTGATCTAATAATTTCTTGAGAGAGAACGTTCTCTTAAGACAAATGAAAATGTCAATTTATCTATTGTGGGGATATTTATAGCTTTAAAGGTACACCGGGCAACTTGAAAGTACTTAATTTTATGTAATCCATTTTTAATTCAACTTTAAAATTAAGATTTTAATGGTTTTGAATTTATTATCTCTCCCTATTAAGAAATGTACAATTCTGATACTAAAAAGCTAAGGGATATAACTTAATTTTTGTAGGACCGGACTGTTTTCGATTGCTAACCGTAAGATAGGTTTACCGATGGATAAGTTCATTACTAACCACGTCGATAAGTACTTTTCTTACCGATATAATTGTATTGGCCGAAATATTATAGAAATTATAGAAATTAATTTCGGGATACAGCACTTGATTAAATAACATAGGAAATATGTAAATTTTATTGATTTTTATAAAAAATACCTCAAATAATAATATAGTTTATATATTGGGGGTATAAATTATATGTTTGTGCTCTGATAGCGACAATCTCTGCCGTTTTCTAAAAACTATAAGAGCAGATAATTTCGGAATGCAGCATTTAATTAGCAATTAATTAGCTCTACAAGCACGAAAAAAGATTGTCTTGAGTGTTTCTTAGAGCAAAGCAGTCATTTCCGAGAACTTTAAGAACAAGTGAGTATAGAATACAGCACTTAATTAGCCCTATAAATACTACAAGAGGTTCCCAAAAAATTGATTTTTAGTCTGCTCTGTTAGACTTAGATCTAAAGCTAGCAAAGCAGCTATTTAGAAAAAAACTATAAGAGCAATTAATTTCGGAATAAAGCAAATAATTATCACTTAATTTGCTCTACAAGCATCAACTACGATTTTCTAGAAAAAAATAATTTTTAAAAGCAAAGCATCCATTTTCCTAAAAACCATAAGAGCAATTAATTTCGGAATACAGCACTCAATTAGACCTTAAGCACTAAAAAAGAAGTTCTCAATAAATATTTTTAAAGGTTGCTCAGCTAACTTTAGATCTAGAGCTAGCAAAGCAGCCATTTGAAAAAAAATATAAGACCAAATAATCTCGGAATACAGCAATTAATTAGCACTTAATTCGCTCTACAAGCACCAAATAAGATTTTCTCGGAAAAGTTGATTTTCTAAAGCAAAGCAGCCATTTTCCAAAAACCATATGAGTAATTAATTTCTGAATAAAGCAGTTAATTAGCACTTAATTAGCTCTGCAAGCAACAAATTTGTAATTTTGATTCTGCTCACTTTGCTCTGTTAGCTTCAAGGACGAGACAATTCTCCTGATATTAAAAATCTAAAGTCACAACTAACCCATGTTCATACTATTGCCGAAGTGACCAGAACGCTCGAAAGCTTCGAATTACTTACATTAACAATTCGAAAAAAGTGGAGTTTAATAATAAGATAATATCTGAATAAAAATAAGCAAAAGTCAGTCTGGGGAATAATAAATACAAATTTAGGTAAAACTAATAACCTAAGGAGTGAGAGCAATTTATTCGATTCTTGTATGCAAAAAATAGCAATAAACCATTTGACATTTTACCTACATCCAACAAGTTAATCAGAAATATTGAACATTGTACACAAACTGAAAAATTCTAGAGCCGCGGATAAATACAAATGTAGCGATTTCTTTACCGAATTTATTTAATCTTCGTATGAGTACATGTATTTTTCCACATATTCTCAAGGTTTCCAAAGTTACACCTATCTATAAGAAGGGAAATACTCTCAGGTAACTGAAGCTGAATGTAGATAAAGATTATCTAAGAATGGCATATTTTGCTATGATGATAGCATAAAAGTGACCGTATGCCTTGATAATCTGGACACATATCACAACCACATAATATGCATTGCACAAAAAAGTCATAACATCCAGCAAATATGATGATCACTGTAAAAAAATTGAACATCCTGCAATTACCATGTTGCTGCATTTTGGAGTGCCTGCTTCATATAAAAAACATGTCAAAGAATCCAGCACAAATATGTTCACTCTTATAATACAAGAGAAAAAAACTATATCTGTCCTCCATTATTCAGACATAGACACATAATTCCTATAGATTTCTGGGCATAAAATTGTATAATGCTTTGCCAAACAATTCAAAGATAATAATATGTCTTGTGCATCACTCAAAATTGAGATCTGTAAATATTTAACACAACACCGTTTTAACTTCATAGATGATTATCTGAAACATGTTGTACATGTATGTAGGTAATCCTTTTTTATCCTTTCTTCTACATTTTTATTACTATTATTTTCTTTTTTTTAACATGTTCATAATCCTTGTCTTGAATTAAGTTATATGTACTTTGTCACTTGTATGTTTATTATGTCATCATCTGAGGAGTATTTTAATTTATTTTATTTGATGTGATCTATATCACTATCCAGGACAAATGAATACATGCCTAATTGTTTACATGAAATAAATATTTCTATTTCTATTTGATGTTTGAGACAGAAATAATGACAAAGATGAAAATGAGTTTACATTTTAAAATCTTTAGCATCTACAATTCCATTTTGCATAAATTGAATTATAGAATATATGACAATTGAGTGATTATAATAAAGTTTAAGGGACAAAATCAGATGAAATACTATTCGGAGAAACAACCAATGCTAGGCAGCCGCTGGTAGTTTCAAAATACGAGAAATATATTTTGGATCACATATCATCATCCCATTCCACTGCACATTTGGCAATACCGCCGGAGGCTGTATTTACTGTAAATGAAATAAATATACACCGTATGGACACTCTATTGTTTGTAAGATTTAAATTATTATATACATTGGACGCCCAAACGGCTATAGAATGTACGGAGCCCACATTGATGGCGTAGTGAAATATATACGACAAGGACGCTTCATTACTGTTTTTAGAAAGGACGCCAGAATAATACCGAGATGTATATATATATATATATATATATATATATATATATATATATATATATAGATATATATATACTGGATGTATTGTAATCCTGTGAGTGAAATTTTCGGTATGGAGATTTTTACAAATGTTGACGTTTCAGAGTTTCCTAAGCCTAATAAACATATTTTCAGCCATTGGTCTGTCTGTCTGTCTATCTATCTGTCTGTCTGCCTGTCCGTCCGTCTGTCTGTGACAGCATTATCTCGGGAACGGATCGGTGTATTTAGTGAGACCGTTCGAAGAACCTTTTCACATGCGTTTACCCATAATACATTCATTTTATTTATTCATTTTATCCTATTATAAATAAATGTAAATTAGATCTGAGATTCATTCTGTTCTTTGCTTTCTTGCTTGTAATAAAACTTTTCAAAAACTATTTTCTTTAACCGAAAACCATTAGTGGCGCAGTCAGTCGTTTTTGTGCAGTTTTTGGCTAAACTACGGTAGAATACGTATTTTTGGACACTAACGCGGATCTTCATCCCTTGGCACTACAGAACCTCCCCAGTTCCACAAGTGTTTGGTACACCTGAGGACAACACAAGGACCCAAAGCAGAATCGCTCAACAGAGAAACAACGACAAAGTAAGTCCAAGTTCCTGTTATTTCCTTATTTTCTCCGTATAAGAAAATTATATACTTCTAGATTTATTAGAATGATATACATAACCAACCTTAAAGCAGTAATAATCTATGAGTAATATTGACGATTTAATAGATAATTTCTCAACAACACTTAAAGTTAGTAACAAAATGCCAGATAGTAATAACGAACAAATCATTGGCGGCTTAAATATGCTTAAAATGTTTGTTGATACTATACCTAATTACGATGGCGATATTAATTTTCTTAATAATTTTATACATGCTTGTAACTTCTTTTTTGATAATTTTGGAAATACAACAGATATAAGGGTAAAAAATTATTTAATAAGAGTTATTCAAACTAACTAACTAGTAGGTAGGGCACAAATTCTAGTTGGATCACGCCCAGAACTAACTAGTTGGCCGTTGATAAAAGTGGCTTTTGAGCAATGTTTTGGTGACAATAAAAATTTAGAATGTTTAGAGCAAGATCTGTTCATGGCTAGGCCTAATAGAAACGAGAGTTCTCTTGACTTCGGCAAACGCTTGTAAGTTTTAAGAAGCAACCTTGCACAGAAAATTGCTAATCAATCCATAAGTGCTGCTACTAAAGAGATACATCTGAGACAATACCACCAATTAACCCTTAGAACTTAAATTCGTGGTTTGCCTGCTCATTTGCAATTGTTTGTTAGAATGAAAGATCCTAAATCTCTAGAAGAGGCCATTACAATTATTATCGAAGAACAAAATTTTCAATATACCCAGAATCTATTTAGAATGCCTATGAATAATCATAAGCTGACCGCTCCTCAACCACCACAATATTATCAATCCCCTATGCAAAGAATTCAATCGAGCTATTCACCCCAACATCGCTTCCACCCACCACAAAATTTCATTCAAACCCAAAATTTACAAAGTCCAGGACCATCTCAATTTCCTGAAACACATTTTCAATCCCAACCAATTCAACAAAAATTTTTCACTAATAGAGAAGTTTTCGGACCTCCTAAAGACGTATTCAAACCAACCGGAAAAACTCCAACCAATAAACCAGAACCAATGTCTACCAGAACCAGCTATACACTTCCTAGTATGAAGAAACATACAAATTCTAGAAATTATTTCAAATCCTTTGGTCCACGTAATTTTATTTCTGAAGAGCTTTATCAAATTGACGGGGAAACTGTCGAGAATCCTGAAATAACATACGATCAACCAGAGATTTTTGGAAACTATCTCGAAGGGTACGATAATCCCGTTACAGAAAATCAAAACCCAAATTATGTCGAACACTCTGAAAATTTTCTAATAGATGCCCAGGAAACACCTCCCCATTAACAATAACATCCGAAATGTACACTGAAATTAATAACAGCTTACCTTACATAAAAATTCAAAACCCTCCAATGAAATTATTGATAGACACCTGCTGTTATAATTCTATCTTAAAACCTTCTATTGCACAAAAATATTTTAGTGATTGTATCTATCATTGTGCAACACAAATAAGGACAGGCGTAGGAGAAAAAGGAGTCCGTTTTAGAGCTGATATTCCAGCAATGCCCGAATTGAAAAGCGATAAACAAATAACTTTTATTGTCTTCGATTTTCATGATTTGTTCGATGGTATTATTGGATTAAAAGAGCTTCAAAACCTTAAATTTTCGATTGACTTGGTAAATAAACAGCTTTCCAATAATACAACAAATATCCCAATTATTTTTAGGAACACTGAAACAGAAAAGTATAAGATTACCCTGAACTCTTTTGAAATTGCTTCCCTCTATGTGCCTGTATCCGAATGTGATGGTGATATTATAGATCCCGAATGTAAAATTAAGAACTTACATATTCCCGAAACATTAACAATTGCAAAAAACGGATTCGCAAAAATAAAAATTTTTAAAAATAGCGATGAAATTATACAACATTCTTTCAATAACCCTATAAATGTGTTGCCCCTCCCCGATTCCGACAAAAAGAACTTCGATTTCTTTCACATTGAACATTTTCTTCCAAATCAGAAAGAAAAAAAAAGGCTAGACATAAAAAATTTAATAAGACATGATCCGATCCTGCAATACCCAGATTTCAGCCGTCCATTCAACCTTACAACAGACGCCACGAATTTTGCAATCGGTGCTGTGTTGAGACAAGGTAAGGTAGGTCAAGATTTGCCTATTGCATATGCTTCACGTAGCTTGAACCCAGCTGAGATTAATTACAGCACGATCGAGAAAGAGCTCCTTGCGATTGTATGGGCCACTCAGCATATTCGCCCATATTTATTCGGTAGAAAGTTCACAATAGTTACGGATCATAAACCTCTTCAGTGGCTATTCAGTTTAAAAGAGCCAAATTCTCGACTAGTAAGATGGCGCCTTAGGATGGAGACTATATAAAAAAGGAATTCAGAAAACCAACGCAGACGCGCTTTCAAGGATAGAAATTCATGCCATTGAAAACGAATCTCTCATAGGTAATCCTGGCGATATATTAATAGATATAAACGAATTCCTTTCTCCACAACCACCGCATAATAACGATAATCTTAACGATTTCGAGGATATTCCCGTTCCAATAAATGATAGACGATCTCGAAAAAAATTATAATATCTTCATATAAAATGCTCACCCGCCACCACTAGAACCGAAGATAATTATACACTCAAATATACAAGTGCGCCCTCCAGACTCCGATAGCGAAACGACACATTCAGCTGTCGAAGACCCCATATTAGAAATACCTTTCATCGAAAATTGTGTAAACCACTACTCTAACCAAATTATTTTTAATCAGAGTGCTAATACATCATACCATATCATCAGAAGCAAACTTTTTGAGACCAAAACCAGGCAGACAATTCACCTCTCAGAAAATTATGAATATGAGATTTTCAAATTCTTCAAGGAAAATGTTGACCCAAAGAAGTTGTACTGTATTTATGTTTGCAAATAAGAAATCGATTTCATTCCAGCATTTACCATAACTTTGCAAAAAACCTTCCAAAACCATGCCCATAACTTGGTAATATCAAACCAATTTCTCAAGGATATTACTGAAAAAAATAAACAAAGGTAAATTATTTCACAACACCATGAAACAACATACCATAGAGGAATAAACGAATCCGCCTCAGCTCTGAAGAAAATTTATTATTGGTCAAATCAAAAAAAGAACATAACCGAATTTATTAATAACTACGATATTTGTCAACAAGCCAAGTACGATAGACATCCCCCGAAAATCAAGTTCGAACTCACTGCAACTCCAACTCAACCACTCGATTCGATCCATATGGACACTTTCCAAATCGCTAACACCATAATCGATGTATTTTCTAGATATGCTCAAGCTTATATCCTAGAGCCTACCTGCAATGCCCTCGTAGTCTTTGAAAATTTATTCTACTTTGTATCACATTTCGGTATTCCAAAACTCATAACCTGTGACAACGGAACAGAATTCAGACATCAATTCTACTAGATTTCTGTAAATTACATCGTATACAGTTACATTTTACTACTCCAGGAAATTCCAACAGCAATAGCCCTATTGAGAGAGCACACTCAACCTTTATCGAACTCTTCAGAGTTCTCAAATTGAAAGATCCAAACGCATCTATAAAACAATTGATGCATTTCGCTGTCATCTGTTCATAGCGTAACGAAACAAAAACCGTTTGACGTAATAAAAGGCAGAATTAATTCACTCAATCCATTCGATATGACTGATGAGATCATTTTAAACAAATTTATGGCCGACCGGCGACAACCAAATCTAAACTGATTGAAAAACAAAATATCAAAAGAGAAGACCCTCCGGAATTTCTACACAATACTAAGGTATTTATTAAAAACAAGAGTGCCCTTAGAAGCAAGACCTAACCACGTCATATTATTACAACTGTCGTTAGAAATATTGGCAATAAAATCCAAACCAGTAAAGACAAATTCATACACAAATCACAGATTCAAAAGCCTAAAGCTTTTCATTCTTATTCGCAGGGCAATGAAGTGGACAATGATATTCCTTCTCATAGCTATACATCGAGTACAAGCAGCCATCCCTGAAGTCAAAATAAATCTCATAGATAGTCCATTACTTCGCTTCCACATTGAACAAACTCGAGTGATAAGCTCAAAACATACTTTTATTCACTACTTCGAACTTAAACCTTTACAAGATCAATTGATAAACTTAGACAATTTCTTCTCCAATATATTAAAATCCCTAAACCTTACGCACAATCACCCTGGTTTATTCTTAGGCCTTTATACTAGTATATTAAACCATGCAAAATATCTAATAACTGAAGCAAATACCAAATTGAATAATCTAACATCGCATATGAGATCTAAGCGAGGTCTAGTCGATTTAGTTGGAAAAACCTCCAAATGGCTATTTAGCACTCTCGACTCAGAAGATGGATTAAAACATGACAAAGCAATTGTAAATCTCCAAAAAAATGAAAACACAATGGCAAAAGAACTCTCGTTACAAATATCTCTCTCAAGAAAACTTATTGATAATAATAATTCAACAATAACTATTTTGAGCGAAAACCAAAAACTGATCAAGATGCACTTAGAATATCTTCAAGGCTATGTTGATAAAACTATTGACGATATTGTAATTTATTTAAAAACTCAAAACATTCTAGGCCAGATTATTCTTAATTGCCAAAGTCTCATAAATTTTCTCGATAACTTAGTAAACGCAATATCATTTGTCAAAATTAACACACTTCATAGCTCTGTAATTTCAGCACGAGAATTAAATAACGTAATAGATCATTTAGTAAAAATATATGGACAATCCAGATTCCTTATTTTTAAGAATACTATGGATTATTACTCCCTAGCTAGCCTTCAAATTTTGTTCTCTGGAAGTAAAATAATTTTCGCTATACATTTACCAATTTTCTCACCAGAAACCTTTGAAAGCTTCCATCTTTTTCCAATCCCGATAAAACAGTCAATAATCATACCTAAACTACCCTACCTTACACGTGGTAAAACTGAAGAACAATACTCAGAAGAATCCTGTCCTACGATCAACAATATCTAAATATGTCCTAATCATCTCGAGCCATTAACTGAAAGCTGCATAGCCAACCTGATCAAAGAAGCAGAAGCTCGAAACTGCCAAACTGTTACTGCCCATGTACAAGAACCCATTCTGGAATCAATAACGAGTATTTAATAGCCATTCCAGCAAGCAGTCCTCTGAAACTCCAGAACGAGTGTAATTTCGAGGAATTCAACCTCATAGACAAACCAAGCTTAATCCAAATCCCTTTTAATTGCGGCATTAAAATCAATAACTTGGAGTTTTGGAACAAACAAGAATTATCCAAAATGAAACCACTACAATTACCAAAGATTGACATTGGGAACTTGTCTGTGTCTAGTGTTGACCAACCAATAACACTACAGACACTAGATCTAAATAAAATTCAAAATCTCAAACAAGAAATTCAAACACCAATGAATTTCCCACGAGAGACTTTTCATCCAGCTACCTGGAGTTTAGCAACAACTCTTACGTTACTTGCAATGGCCGGATTGGTAGCATTTTTCCTAAGAAAATGGTACAGAAAACCAGCAGCAACAACCAACGAAATGAGAAACCAAAGCTCACCGTTTTCGTTTCCTCTTCAGATGGGAGGAGTTATGGGAATCACAACGATGACGGTATGAAAATCATCGTCCGTTCTCACACTAGAAGTGCTGACTCCGTGAGACCGTCCGAAGAACCTTTTCACATGCGTTTACCCATAATACGTCATTTTATCCTATTATAAATATATGTAAATTAGATCTAAGATTCATTCTGTTCTTTGCTTTCTTGCTTGTAATAAAACTTTTTTAAAACTATTTTCGTTAACCGCCAACCATTATTATTTCGTTGCTTTCTTTTTTATTTTGTTTGGTACCAATATCACTCGCCGGTGTCTCTGAATGAGAATCCTGTATACACTGGGTGTTGAGCTATAGCCAAAAAACGTGATTTGCTCATGACTATAGCTCGGAAACGGCTCTAAGGATTTTGATTAAACTAAAGCATTCTTCTGAGAGCCCTTAACCTCCCACATATAGCGCCTTCTCTGAGAAAAAGCAAAAAAAATGTTATGCTTGAATAAAATTCCATATTTTCCACATGTTTCTTCAGATTCTGGCTTAACGCTTCATCTTAAAAAAAATTTACATGACCATTGTTATTTTTCTTGACATGCTGAAAAAAATGAGCGGTAACACGATTTTACCAGAGGATTTTTACTTTACTACCGCTATTATTATTTACTGGAATTTGGCTGCGAGCGGTAGGAAAGTCGTGTGAGTGGACACACCAGATTTTTTTCTTGGGAATGCAGTCATGTATTCAATACAATTCTTTGAAGCCGAGCTTTCGAGAATGTTTATTCTCTTCTTCAGGCCAAACTACAAATCGTTACAAAATTATTTCAACAACAATAGTATTATAAAAAAAAAAACTTGCAATCATGAATTTAGAATAAAATAGCTAAAAACAGGAAAGATTTCATAGCCATCAATTACAAATGTCATTATTTATATTTGTCATGGTAACATATTAAGTTAGAAAGTATCTAGATTTAGTTGATAAAAAATAATATTACTGAATCATTTTTATATGTTTGTAGCTATCTGAAGAAGGAACACACTTAAATTAAAATTATTATTAAGGCAGATACAGGTACAGTGTAAAAAAATATCATTATTATTATTAATTTAAGTTTATTGCATAAATGCATACATATATACACATACATAGACTAAATTACTTTTATTCTGGGCTTAAGCTGACAGTTAAAACAAAAAGATTTATAATATAATTTAAAATTTTTATATAAGTGTAATCATCTTCTTTCACAATACGACACACGTAAGTTAACATGATTATTCTGGAAAGTGCATTGATACTTATTCACCCAAAAAAGGCATATTTGTTTTAATTTTGTTAAACTTTCATTTCTATATAAATTATGTGAAATATTTGGCACTCCAATGGGTTCAACCATATCACCTATTTTAATAAATTATGTCCTAGATGAATTGATACAGGTTTCAAGAATGAGCATTTCTTTCCCAGTACCATTATCAAACGATATGTAGATGATCTAATATTGGCTTTACCCTCAAATAAAGCTGATGAAACAATAAATATTTTTAATACTTATAATGAACATCTACAATTTACAGTTGAACTAGAATGTGAATTATGTCTTCCATTTTTAGATGAAAAAATGAAAATTAACTTAATTATGGCATTAAAAAGTAGAGCTATCAAACTTTCACATAATTTATATAGAAATGAAAGTTTAACAAAATTAAAACAAATGTTACTTGAAAATTATTTTCCTCTAAAATTGATAAACATATGTTTGATGCATCCTCAAATTAATCTTGAAATAAATGAAACAGTTCCCAATAACATTTCTAATGCATATAATATCCTCCCTAGCAATAGATCTCTACATTACATCAATGAACTAACTAGTAAACTTGTTAATATTTTTAAAGGGTGTAATGTTATAATAACGAGAAAGAATGTAAACACATCTAATTTTTTTCTAAATTAAAGACTCCTTTAAAAATAACAGAAAAATCTGGAGTAGTATATAAAATAAATTGCCTAAACTGTGAACTATCATATATTGGTCAAACTTCCAGGAATATTTCGGGAAGAATTACATCTCATAAAAGTGATATTAGACGAAATAAAAAATCTTGTGCCTTGACCGAACATGCTATCAGTAAGAAAAATAGTATTGATTTTGATTATACTATTGCTCTATGTTCTGAAAAAAAATTATTTTAAACGTGGTTTCTTACAAATGGTGAATATTAAGAAACAATAACACTATGAATAAACGCTCAGATATAAAAGGACTTAGTTCCAATAATCAATGCAAACTGTAGTTTGCAGAGGTAAGAGCGGTATCTCTCACTTCTGCTACAGAAGCATTATTTACAGAAAAATGTTGGATTTTCAAGGTCACGTAATGGTTTTTCCCGATTAATTTTAAAATATAGCTTGAAATTAACAAGATATTGTATTTAATACAATCCTACAATGATAAGTAATCATTTGAAAATGTTTTCAACTCGTAAAAGGCTGTAATAATTACATTATCAATATATGTAGAACCAAATAGACGGATTTCACAATTTATTATTTTCAAGACTCTACGGTGTTGCCGGTGCTAAAATTTTACCTGTTTTTAAATACCTAACTGATATAGATATCGCATAAATACCTAAGTGAAACTAACAAATTAATTATGATCATGATTATAAAATCATTTATTATTGAAAAAGCATGCAAACTACTTCACTCTTATTCGAAAGTGGTACATTTTTAACGCATTAATTAATTAAACGTATACCCCAACTCCCACTAAATGGCAACAATGAGGTAGATGTAGCAGTTCGTTTTAATATATCTACTTACTAAGAGATGGCAGAGCGATCAGGAATTAGACGTTTTCGTAAGCAGTGGGTTATATTATTAATTATTATTAATATTTCATACCTTCTAACATTGCCTACTCGTGCATAATTTTTTTTGGTTTTTGCTTTTGGTTCAGATCACACGATATAGCTTTTTTTATAAGCAGACGCGGCCCGCTGTTGATAAATATCTAGGTACATTTCAAGTTATGAAATACAAGGTTGGAGATTAGGAGTGCCTAGGTATTCGGACGATTACGGGGTTATTGTAAAGATTAGAAGAAAATGTTTATAACTAACCCTATCGTATTTTAAATATTCTACAACATAAAAATATTTTCAATTATACCGGGTGTTTCTAAATAGTTCTAAGTCTACACAACTTTGTTTTTTCTTAGGGAATGTTTATACATATTTTTAATTTATAATTCAGATCAAAATGGAAAAATAAGTAACATTGCATTTCATTTCTTGGCAAGCGCTGAAAAGAAAGATACGGCATATATATATATACAGGGTGGCTCATGGTCGATGATTAGTAGGTCATCGAAATAATGTTTATGGATTCTGAATAGAGATATTTGTCCTGCGTTATACAGGGTCGTTCAAAATGTGTGATTTCACTGCTAGATACAAAAATGTTAAAAAATGCCTTTTTTAATGGAACACCCTGTATATTATAAAATATCCTGAAATATGCCTAAATTTCGTTCGATTTGATGTAGCATGTTCCTATACCTAAGTAGCCAGAATTCCGAGATAAGAGCAATTTTCAAAAAAAATCAAATTATATTTCTCATATTCATCTAGGTTGCTATTAAATGTCATCATAGTACATGACATAATGAAAACTTGACAATTAGTGCATTATTAATAATACCTTGAAGTATTTCTCAACGTAAGTGATTTGAAATGAATGAAATAACAATTCAAACGAAGTTCTAATAAAATTGTTTATTCTTCATGGAAAATGTGTGGAAACTATCGCAACAACGTGCAGATAATTTAATGAAACGTACACTGATTTACATCCAATGAACAAGAGGAAGATTGTACGATCACAAAATAATTTCGGTTGATCTCGCAGGCCGAACATTTCAAACAACTCCGTTGTTACTTCCCCAGGGCAATGAACCGGTGCTCCATCCAGCTGAAACCAACTGCTGCTATACTCTTCCAAAGACAGATTGTCCAAGAAGTCGTTCACAACTGACCTTAGAATTTTCAGATATTTCTCAGAATTCAACAGTTCATCGTAAATAAGAAAACTTATTCGGTGATCCTTTTTAAGGCAAAATACGTTGAAACTAAATTTCTCCTGAAATCCCATTTCCTTGACAATATTTGGATTTTGATCAGCTCTGAAATGCTCGTTCCTTCTATTAAAAATTCCTTCTCTGGAAAATTTTGATTCGTCTGTCTAAATATTTTTTTTTTTAAATTCAGGATCTTCTTGGATGCGAAATAGGATTGTTTCGCAAAAGTGAACCCTACATTGATCATCTTCTGGTTTTAGAGCTTGAATTTTAGTAAACTTGTACGGGCGCATGTTATTATTATGGATGATCCTTCCAACAGACGCACGATATAAATCATATTCGGCACTTCTAGTGGATCCTTGGGGATCAGCACCGAAATAGGCCAAAACATTTATTATGTTGTCTTCATCTGAAGTTATAGGTTTCGGTAGATGTCGTTCCGCTTTTAATTTTGATCCATTATTAATGAAATTATTTTGTAATCGTACAAACTTCCTCTCGTTCATTGGATGTAAAGCAGGATACGTTTCATGGAATTTTCTGCACGTTCTTGCGAGGGAATTATACCTCACATTTTCCATGAAGAATAAACAATTTCATTTGTACCTCGTTCGAATAGTTATTTCCCTCCATTTCAATGTTTTCAAGTCACTTACGTTAAGAAACACTCAAAGGTATTAGTAATAATGCACTAATTGTCAAATTTTCATTATTTCATGTACTATGATGACATTTAATAGCAACCTAGATGAATTCTGGCTACTATAGGAACATGATACATCAAATCGAAGGAAATTTAGGTATCTCATAATATACAGGGTGTTCCATTTAAAAAAGGCATTTTTAAAAATTTTTGTATCTAGCAGTAAAATCACACATTTTGAACGACCCTGTATAACGCAGGACAGTAATATATAGGATGTTCTATTTGAAATAACAAAGATGCTGCTACTTTTTGGTATAAGCGGCAACGCTGCATGGATGAAAATATTTTAGATCGATAGATTAAGAGTAATTACTTGAACAACCAAATTTTCAGAACGATTCTATGTCCCCTTCTCCGTAAACGTCTAAGGTACCATTTTCTAAAGATGTATCTCAAAAGTAAAATATGTATAGATATTTATGCATAGTTTTGTATGTATATGTATATATACATATATATATATATATATATATATATATATATATATATATATATATATATATATATATAATATATATAATTTTAATTTAAGTGTGCTCCTTGTTCAAATAGCTACAAACATATAAAGATGATTCAGAAATATTCATTTTTATCATCTAAATCTAGATACTTTCTAACTTAATATGTTACTATGACAAATATAAATAATGACATTTTTGTAATTGATTGCTATGAAATCTTTCCCGTTTTTAGATAATTTATTCTAAATTCACGATTGTACGTATTTTTATAATACTATTAAGTTGTTGTTGGAATAATTTTGCAACAGTTTGTAGTTTGCCCTGAAGAGAAGAATAAACAATTTTATTGAATACATGAATACATCCCCAAGAAAATCAATATATATATATATATATATATATATATATATATATATATATATATATATATATATATAAATGAAGATATCTATAATTCATAAATGAAAGAGTATAATATATATAATAATGATAGATGCTCTACACCTTTGTGCTTTTATTTAGTTGGACACAACCACCACTAGAAGCGGATCACGTGATTTGAAGCTTGTTAGCTTTCATCAGCGCCACATAAGTGGAAGCTGTATCCAACTAGACAAAAGCAACTGGAAGATAGTCGGAATTTACCAGACCAGATCTACCAGCGGGACACACTTCGCGCCACCTAGGTATTGAGAGCCTAATTACGTTTAACGTAAGGATATGTGTAAATGAAGATATCTATAATTCATAAATGAAAGAGTATAATATATATAATAATGATAGATGCTCTACACCTTTGTGCTTTTATTTAGTTGGACACAACCACCACTAGAAGCGGATCACGTGATTTCAAGCTTGTTAGCTTTCATCAGCGCCACATAAGTGGAAGCTGTATCCAACTAGACAAAAGCAACTGGAAGATAGTCGGAATTTACCAGACCAGATCTACTAGCGGGACACACTTCGCGCCACCTAGGTATTGAGAGCCTAATTACGTTTAACGTAAGGATATGTGTAAATGAAGATATCTATAATTCATAAATGAAAGAGTATAATATATATAATAATGATAGATGCTCTACACCTTTGTGCTTTTATTTAGTTGGACACAACCACCACTAGAAGCGGATCACGTGATTTCAAGCTTGTTAGCTTTCATCAGCGCCACATAAGTGGAAGCTGTATCCAACTAGACAAAAGCAACTGGAAGATAGTCGGAATTTACCAGACCAGATCTACCAGCGGGACACACTTCGCGCCACCTAGGTATTGAGAGCCTAATTACGTTTAACGTAAGGATATGTGTAAATGAAGATATCTATAATTCATAAATGAAAGAGTATAATATATATAATAATGATAGATGCTCTACACCTTTGTGCTTTTATTTAGTTGGACACAACCACCACTAGAAGCGGATCACGTGATTTCAAGCTTGTTAGCTTTCATCAGCTAGTAGATCTGGTCTGGTAAATTCTGACTATCTTCCAGTTGCTTTTGTCTAGTTGGATACAGCTTCCACTTATGTGGCGCTGATGAAAGCTAACAAGCTTGAAATCACGTGATCCGCTTCTAGTGGTGGTTGTATCCAACTAAATAAAAGCACAAAGGTGTAGAGCATATATCATTATATATATATAGTAGGTGGAAGAACGACAGTGCTTGTTAATCACAACAATTACAAAAATGGATTGGGGATACTGTCGGAGGACTGGGACTTAAAAAAGCATACTCTGTTTGCTCACCGAGCTTTCGAGAAAATTTATTCTCTTCATCAGGGCTAAAATTAATACAAAACGATGTATAAATTCAAAAAAATTCGATAAATATATATTAGACTTACTGTGCAACTTGAGGTTTAAAATATGTTAGTTAAACTACAGTATGGAAAGAGCATCCTCATTACATATAATTACAATATTGGTATTGAAACATCTAATAAAATAGTGAAATAAAAGCGAGAGAAATTAATAATACACTCTAAGGTAATAAACACATTGATAAAACTAAGAATTGTCATTACAGAATGAGAGGGAATTGAAATATTTCTTTTTTTTATACCTATGTATAGTAGAGGGAAGAAATATGAAGAAAAAAGTAATTGTTTTGAATTTGCAAATTGTATTTTGCCGGTAAAATGTGACAATTATGACAGTTGATTTTATACCTGTCACCTTTCATTCAAACTATCTTGAGACATCACAGGACGAGAAAATTGTTATAAGACGAACCAAAAACAAAATACACACAAGGTTGCTTAACCACAAAATTTTCCTTTTAATTTTGAACGCAATATTTTGCAATTAGATATGCGTAAATCGAGCTGAGCCCGCGTAAGTCAGAGCATTTGTTCATTGCTTGGGGTTCCTTGCTAATCTCTATCATTTCGTGTATCAGTCTTTTTTTGTAACAGGACTCGGTTTTTAAGATGCAGGCCCCATCATAGTTAGGAGTGTGCTGTTTTATATTGGAATGTTGAGCTAGGGCACAATATAGTTTTTTATTCTTACAGTCACTTTTGTGTGAGGTGATACGGTTTCCAAGTTGTCGTTTGGTTTCTCCAATATATACAGAATCGCAATCATTGCATGGGATCTTATAGACCACATTTCTCATTTTTCTTGTGGGAATCTTGTCTTTTATGGTAGAGAAATGATAACCAAGTAAGTTTACATTCCTTTTGGCAACCTTCTTGGTAACCACCACTTCCCTTATGATACTGACCAATTTAGGTGTGAGATCCCTTATCCAAGGAATTGTGAAAAAACCCTGATGCTGCTGAGATACGGGATTGTTTAAGATGTTCTGGTTGTTGTCAATGGAAGGATTGCTGTATAGAAGCTTACGTAGAAGTTTGTTGGGGTAAGAGTTATCCAATAGGATGTGGTATAATTTGTCAATGTTCTGATTAATTAGTGATGGATGGCAAATCTTTTGTATCCTATTCTTCAAGCCCAAAACCAAATTAATCTTGACTCTTGCATCATGGTAAGAGTGATAATTGAGGTATCTTCCACTGTTGGAAGGTTTCTGATACCAATCTAGGACTATGGTTTGGTTCTCAGTACGTATGCATCTGGTATCCAGAAAGGGTAAGGAATTATTGGATTCTTGTTCAATTGTGAATTTCAAGTTGATGTTATATGAGTTGAAAATTTCAAGAATTATATCAGATGTATCCGTAGGAATTGAGCAAATAATGTCATCAACGTATCTCTTGAGAAAGGGAACTTGAAACGGCAATTTTGGCAAACTGTCATCCAACAAATCATCCATAACAAAAGCAGATATGATGGGTGAGAGTGTGGAACCCATCGGAGTACCGAAAATTTGCAAGTATATTTCTCCTTGGAATGTGAAAATTGTGCTTTCGAAAATAAACTTATGGACTGAGAGGAAAGAATCCAAATCTAATTGACTGTGTGAGCTAATTTCATTCCAATGTTTCCTAATGCTCGATTCAGCCAGTTCAAAAGAAATGTTGGTAAATAACGAAGAAACATCAAGACTGATCAGCATATAGTCCGGAGGTAATTGAAAATTATTGATAAAAGTTGCAAACTGGAATGAATCTTGAATAAAATAGTTGTTATTTTTGTTATAGGCATTGGTTAGGATTTTGGTTGCAAATTTGCATAAGCCAGAATTGGGGGTGCCGATGGACGCGATGATAGGTCGAAGACACAGAGGCTCCTTGTGGATCTTCGGTAAGGCGTAGAATCTGGTAGGGACGGAATCATATGTGGTGTATTGTTTTTTTGTTATTTTATCTATTAAATTGTTATTGAACAGCACAGCGAGAATCTTATTTGCTTTGCCTTGTAACGTGATAGATGGATCTCTGGTTAGTTTCTTATAGTATTTACCGTCATTTAACAATAAATTAGACAGATCTCTATACTGATGTTGAGATATTAAGACCGTCACGTCACCTTTGTCAGCTCTAACAACTAGTAATTCTGAGTGTTCTTTTAGAAATCTCTTAGTCTTAGAGATTAGTTTGTGATAATGTCCCCCACTATTGTTTGGAGAATTGACATAATTTGTGATAAAATTAGTGGCCCTAGCAGTCATAATGCTTCTAATTTTATTATCTGTTAAGCTGTCAAAAACCGTTTCAAGGTCTGCTAAAACATTTTGAACTAGATTATTATCTATTGTAGGTGGTAGACTGAATTTAGGCCCTAAAGCAAGAAAGTTAAGTATATCAGCAGGAACTGTCACATCAGTTAAGTTCTTGATCCAACTAGGTTTAGTTTTGATTGGTATTATTTGTGAAGCTATCAAATCATTTAATTTTGCTTTTGTTCTAACATTGTAACTGTGGAACACCTTATTGTAGCTGATTTGTTGACGTCTCTTAAATTCAGATATCAAGTGATATGGTACGTGTCCTGTGATATATCTAACTAATTTATCTAGTTCTATCTTGAATTTGTTGATGTTGACAAATGTAATATCTATCTCAAAGGAGAGCGTTTTAGATTCCAACCTTTTCTTGAAGTGGATGATACGGCCTGATGTTCGCCCGTCTGTGTAACAATTACTTTTTTCTTCATATTTCTTCCCTCTACTATACATAGGTATAAAAAAAAGAAATATTTCAATTCCCTCTCATTCTGTAATGACAATTCTTAGTTTTATCAATGTGTTTATTACCTTAGAGTGTATTATTAATTTCTCTCGCTTTTATTTCACTATTTTATTAGATGTTTCAATACCAATATTGTAATTATATGTAATGAGGATGCTCTTTCCATACTGTATTATATATATATATATATATATATATATATATATATATATATATATATATATATATATATATATATATATATATATATATTAATTCAATTATTTTTTTTTTATTCATATTGTATATAATCTCGATGATTATATATCAGCCGTTAACTGGTAAATAACTAAATTACGCTAGGACGTCTAACTGTGCCGACAACAACTACTGCGAGGGCAAGCACCCCTCCTTACGTCATTGAATGACATTGACAACTGTGTCACGCACTTTCTATGTCCGTCTGTCTGTCGAATGCCCTAAGTGCGCAACCCCCTTTGCCCAAGCTCAGTGCGGTTGGGGTGGGTTTGCACAAATGGATGTTTTTCCGAGTGCTGGTAACTGGGCGCCACTAGCTAATTTTTGATGAGCCAGTCCTAGCTAGGAGACTGCCAAGATGTTACGGTTCGACAGACAGAAATTAAAAAGCTGTTAAACTATAATAAGATTCCAACTATATTACTATTATATTTTATTACAAATACAGGCGCGCTACAGCGACGTCGCAGTACCGCTCACCGAATTATGCCTTGGGCACGATTCCTAACTATTCTACATATAAAACTCTTTGATTCTATCCTGACTCTAATACTTTGCGTTTGACCACGACATATTGACATATGACCCGGGACAGGCAATCAATAAGTCTCTAGTCACTCCATAATTACCAAAAGCAAGACAAATGAACAATCACAACACAATTAATAATTTAATAATAGTGCTACTGGACATTTAACATGACGGTTGGTCGACGGTATCGCAGAGAGGCTATATGTTGGCAACAACCCAAACTCGTTCACTACGGAGGTCGCACAGCGGTCTGGCTTCGGCTCACTTCTGGCTCGAGCGGACGCCGGCTGGTATCGAGTGAATCCTGACTGAAACCCTGTAAGCCCCAGGTATGAGAAAATGACTCATCTGACAGTTCCCAAACGTTATGCTACCTCCTTTGGGGGGACTTGAATCATCCTGAGATCCCTTGGTTCCCTGACGAGAACCTAGCAGCCCTGCATTCCTTGTGGCCTCGTGGAATTCCAGCAGGCAGCAACTAAGAGTGTCTAAATCTGCCGAAGAGCCCTGTTGTTTCTCCCAGCTGTCACTCACTACAGTCACCTTTGATCGGAGCACTTAACCGGCCAAGAAAATGATATCATCAACTAATATATAATAATAATTAATAATATATAAGATACTATCTCAAAAAAAAGGATTCGATAACGCTCTAGAGTTATCCCAAAGCTTATCACCTCTGTTCTCAATCATGACCAACAGGAAAATGTCGACTCCTCATTCATTCCACACAACATTCCAGGGACGAAGATGTTCGATACCTTATTTGGTAAAATTCCTCAATTCAAAATATCTTCCATCCCTCCCTCAATATTAGAAAAGGATCTACAGCCAACAACCATCCTCCACCGTAGGCAGCACACATTACGCATACCGGAAGAAAATATAAACAAACGTTTGTGAGCTCTATGAAAAAATGTACGATGACTAAATTCTATTTGATTTTCATGTTGCGGGGTGAGTTGCCATATCAACCCGTAACAACTGTTAGGACAATACGTAAAATTTATTACATTGTTACAATATTGCATAATACCACTATAAATGTTCAATCAAATTGATCACCAAACAAGGCACCGCATCGCAGTAGTTGTTGTCAGCACTGTTAGACGTCCTAGCGTAATCTAGTTATTTACCAATTAAACGGCTGATACATAATCATAGAGATTATATACAATTTGAATTAAAAAAAATCCTGATGGCCTGTAGTCAGCGGAATGGTAAATTTCTCAAAATTCATTGAATTGAAATTTGAACAACCTTTTCATTGGTATACCAACATGTCATTACATATAAATTTCCGTATGTATCATAGCCTTGCGGTTAGAGGTTTTTGTTTTGGCTTTTGAATATAAAGCAGACAGGGTTCGCGTTCCACTTCAAGGCTGATTTTTTTTTTTCGCCTATTTCTTATCAATAAATATACTATATATTTTTTTAATCAGGGTCTATATTAAGATCTCCAGAAAATGTGAAATTACATCAAATTTATATTGAGTGTTCATATTTTACCAATATTTCTTATTTTTTCATTACTAATTTCTATTTTTTTTCAGTGCATTTTATGGAAAATTGCTTCTAACAAAAGTATTATATGTATAACCTAAAATTATTTTTGATGATATTTATACTATGGCTCTTTTTTGATAATTTTTTTAAATGTTTGAACGGTCGCCATTTTGAGAGTACTTACCCGATATTGCCCAATAACGAACTCGGCCGAGATATTTAGGAGATTGATTTTTGTAGCAAATTTGATATTGATACCTTCAAAACTGCGACCTCTATCGTGTTAACAAATCTTGTAATATCCCATATATATATGTTATATAAAGTTATAATTGAATTATTTTTTAAAGTCATATAATAGTAACAAAGTATTATTTTTAAATATTATTTCATAATATTATATTACATCCGCAAGACGCAGTATCTCACCATATCGTATTACATTTACAAGACGCAGTAGTATTGCACCATATCATATTACATCTCCAAGACGCAGTTTTAAGAAGATAACAAAAGTGATAAGGATGTTTACGTGCCAGAGATGCAGACCAGTAGTCAGCAAGTTACCATAAAGACCATTGTTAATTGTTTATCCAGTTCGGCCTCCAAAAAGACATTACTATGTATTTTAATTATAATATTTCTAGAAGTTTCGATTCAACCTTAGGAGAAAAGATCCATTGTATTAATTTGCGTTTCTTTTCATATTTCTGATGATTAAACATTTTTGATTGTATAAATACTAGATCTCCAGCTAACAGCATCATTCACTTGTTCACTTATACTTGTGTGTCGACACTTGTGAGTCTAGATTCATACAGTCATGTAAAGTTAAGTTATATTTTATTTGTACTTTAATTTTTTTTGTGTTAATAAATAATTGTTTTTAAAAAGTTAATTCCAAGTTATGTGATTTAACAAATTGGCGCAGTCAGTAGGATAACTCAACGTGATAAAACAAGGCCTACTTCAACAACAAGTTTCCCCTCATTATCACGGTGGTTTCCAAACCTTCAAGTGAAGAATCAACAGCTCCAAAAGAAGAAGAAGAATTATTAGAATTTGGAGAGTAGGATTCTTCAACGTTGGTAAAACAAGGCTTACTTCAACAACAAGTTCCTCCTCATTATCAACGGTGGTTTCCAAACCTTCAAGTGAAGAATTAACAGCTCCAAAAGAAGAAGAAGTATTATTAGAATCTGAAGAAAAGGATACTTCAACGTTGGTAAAACAAGGCTTACTTCAACAACAAGTATCCCCTCATTATCAACGGTGGTTTCCTAATTTTTGAAGAAAAGAACCGAACAAGACAAATGTACATCTTACTGTAAGTGAATTATCACGTATATTAATTTTTAAACTGTTCGATTTTCTTTTATCATATTTTTTATATATTTGATATTTTATATTTAATTAAATCAAAATGGCAAATGAAAGAAATCTAGCTCAAGAGGTTGAGCTTGAACCATATAGAATTTCGGAAATATTTTGTATCGTGCCTGAATTTGAAGGTGCTCAGATATTTCTCGGAACATTTTTAAATGCATATGATTGTGCTTATAATATGTCAACCAGAGACCAAAAAGCTCTGTTAGTGATTCACATTAAAAATAAATTAAAGGGAAAAGCGGCTCAACTAATCAGCTCGCGAAATCCTCAGACTTACGCAGAGATAAGACAACTTTTAAATCTTCATTTTGGTGATTCAAGAGACCTTACTTCTCTTATTCATGATTTACAAAGATTAAAACAATTATCGAATGAGTCAGCTCTAACATTTTTCAATAGAGTGCAAGTCTTGAATGCTAAAATGCATGCAAATATACAAAAAACATCAAATTTATCAAATGAACAAAAGGTTGCACAAGAAATTCTTATTGATACTATGGCTCTTAATACTTTATTAACTGGACTTGAACCCCGTCTAGTACAACTTATTCGTGCTAGTCAGCCTGAAAACTTATTAGAAGCACAAATTCGCATACGAAGAGAATTGCAATTATCATATTTTGAGAACCAAAAATTTAATAAGCCAGCTTCTAATATTGTAAGTAAACCTCAAAATATATTAAATGTTAGAAAACCCCAAATACAAATTGTAAAATGCTTTTTATGTGGTAAAAACGGTCATACTTCTAATCAATGTCGTTTCCAACAGCAAAGAGCATCAGCTCCAAGCTATAACCCAAATTTCAATAATAATTTCCAGAGACCAATGAATTTCCAAAATCAATCACAAAATACTGTACAAAATAGACCGAATGTTCCTATTCAACAAAGACCTTTTATTTCGCAGGGACAATCCCAGATAAGACCATCCGTAATTCAAAAGAATCCAAATTTTCAACAAAGAGCTCATTTAATCGGCTTCAATGGTGAAAACGATTCAGAATATTATTTCGAAAATATTCGAAAATATCAAGATATTTTTGAAAATGAATTCCAAGAAAATTATAGTAACTATTCCGAATCATCAGACTATTCTCCGGATTTTGAAAATTATCCACAAGATTTTGAATCTCCTGAAAACTCAAATTTCCAGGATTTTCTCATTTCTCAAATCAAAGACCACCCCCAGATTGTCCGACAACAGAGAATTCAATTTCAGAAACAGTTACCAGAATCCAAACATTAAAATTCGAGAGATGAACCCGAATGTAAATTTTCCCGAACAACATTTTCTTTAAATCCATTTTTTAACAGTTAATTCCAAAAATCTTTATTATATTGAAGATGCTTCTAAAAAGTTTAAATTGCTAATTGATACAGGTGCAGGAGTTTCTATTTTTAAAGAAAATACTGTTAAGAAATTTCCTCAAAGATTTACTGAATATGTAACTATTCAAGGGATAACTGATCAAAAAATTTTACTAAAAGAATCTTTTCTTATTCCATTTTCTGCAAAAGATCCACATAAAGTTTTTATTTATAATCTTAATATTGATTTTGATGGAATAGATATATTTATTATCTTGTAACAAAAGAAACTTCAACTGGAAAACCCAGTTATCAGACTGTATGGTCATCTTTAAAAAATTAAGAGATCATGTTGGTAAAAACAATGTTCAAAAATTAGCTATGCCAAAAATAGGGTGTGGATTGGACAAGTTAGATTGGACGTATGTTAAAAAATGATATCTTATCTTTTTAGAAATTTAGGTGTTGAAATTGTTATTTGTTTGCCAAAGATACAAAATCGAATTTTTATTGAGCCAAGAATTGAAAAAATTTTCAAATTGAAATGTAATTTAACAAACACAGATGCACTACTTTTCGGACAAGCAATAGAAAATGTTAGAATTCCAAATGCTTTGGTACATGTAAATGAAGAAGGTGAATTCTTGTCTTCAATTATTAATTCGAATGCTATTCCAAAAATTGTTGAATTCCCAAATTTGAATCTAGATCCCATTCCGAATTCCGAATGTTTTTTTAAATTTAATTTAATGAAAATAAAACTAAATTTAATCAACCTGTTGATAGAAAAACTATAATATTGGATCAACGAAGAAGAAAAAGAAATTATCAGAAATTTATGTTTAGATTTTTCTGATATTTTTTATTTGGAAGGAGACCAACTAACATTTACTAATGAAATTAAACATTCAATTGAAACTGATAATGCGAGACCTATATTTACTAAATCATATAGATACCCCCAAATTCATAAAGAAGAGGTAAAAACTCAGGTGAACAAAATGTTGGAACAAGGTATTATACGTCATTCTATTTCACCATGGTCATCCCCAGTTTGGGTTGTGCCAAAGAAGCTTGATGCTTCAGGAAAACAAAAATGGCGTGTGGTTGTTGATTATCGTAAATTAAATGAAATTACGGTAGATGATAAATATCCATTACCCAACATTTCTGATCTCCTTGATCAACTAGGAAGATGTCAATATTTTACCACTCTTGACTTAGCCTCAGGTTTCCATCAAATCGAAATTGAACCAAAAGATATCTCCAAAACAGCTTTTTCAGTTGATAACGGTCACTATGAATTCGTTCGAATGCCGTTTGGACTCAAAAATGCCCCGTCCACTTTCCAACGCGTCATGGACAACATTTTACTTGGCATTCAAAATGAAAGATGTCTTGTTTATATGGATGACATAATAATTTATTCGTCTACTATTCATGAACATGTTTCTCGTCTGACTGAAGTTTTCAACAGACTTCGGAAAGCCAACTTGAAAATTCAACCAGATAAATGTGAATTTCTTAGAAAAGAAGTCGCTTATCTTGGACATATCATTACCCAAGATGGTGTTAAAACAAATCCAGCGAAAATAGAATGTCTCAAAAATATCCCGGAACCTAAAAATCCTAAAGATGTAAAATCTTTCCTTGGTTTAGCAGGATATTATCGTCGCTTTATACCAAATTTTTCCAAAATGTCTAAACCCCTTACAAGACTTTTACAAAAAGATGTTTCTTTATTTTTAATAATGAATGTAAAAATTCTTTCAACGATCTAAAAGCTGCACTTACTTCAGATCCTATTTTGAGATATCCAAATTTTGAAGAACCATTTATTCTCACAACTGATGCTAGTGCATTAGCCATTGGCGCTGTTCAATCACAAGGTCCCATTGGTAAGGATCTACCAGTAAGTTATGCTTCGAGAACATTATGTAGTGCAGAAACAAGGTATTCTACAATAGAACGAGAACTCCTTGCTATTGTATGGGCAGTAAAACATTTTCGTCCTTATTTATTTGGAAGAAAATGTACGTTAATCACTGACCATCGTCCATTAACATGGCTTTTTTCCATTAAAGATCCCGGAAGCAGACTGGCTAGATGGCGACTCAAATTGGAAGAATATGATTACAATATTGAGTACAAGCCAGGAAAAATTAATAAAAATGCAGATGCGCTTTCAAGAATTAAAATTAATCATTTTAAAGAATGTGCAAATTTACAATCTAAAATTACAATTTTGGCAAATAATGAAACTAATGAGGTTATACCATCAACAAGTTAAGACCCTAATGATCCTATAGAACCACAAAAAAGTGAAACAATTATAGAGGAACAGGATGAATGTTTGACAGACGAATTTAATAGATTTGTTGACCTTTACAAAACAAAATCAATAATCGATTATTCAAAAATTGAAACATCAAATGACCAGTTACTGGATAAGGCTCATAAAAATATTGTCACTTTATTTTGGCAAAATATACTTGAAGATTTACATTATAAAATTATTGAAGATATTTTTGAAGAAAATTTTGATTTTCAAATGAATTTAGTAAATATTGTTTCTAGTAAAACTGTGAAAGATCGCAAGTATTTTATAATACCTCTTATTTACGATCCAGAGTTTGTAGTTCAACAATTATTTTACTCAAAATTTAAAGAACAAAGTAAATTTGATCCTTCAAAAACTTATTATATAGAAAATATTCTTGAGTTACCTATTTTAGAAGTATTCTCTTTTATTTTTGCTAATGTTGATTTAAAATTTGTAGTCTGTCAAAATATTGTTAAAACACTGACCGTGATGAAATACCTATCATATTGGACCAATATCATAAAGGCAAAAGTAATTTACATCGCGGAATAAATGAAACTATACGACGGATAAAATCTAAGTATAACTGGACAGGACTAACAAAAGATTTAGAACAATTTATTAAAAACTGTCAAACTTGTCAAAAAGTAAAAATCTGTCGTAAGAATTTAAGCACTCCTCTGGTAATAACAGAAACACCAAAAACTCCGTTTGAAAGAATTAATATTGATATTTTTGAGTATCCAACAAGAAATTACGCTTTAACGATTCGAGATGAGTTAACTAAATTTACTCAAGCTTATCCTATTTCAAATAAAAAAGCTTCAACAGTTGTAAATACATTATTAATATTCTTTCAACATTTTGGGACACCTTTGAGAATTCATTGCGATTATGGTCGAGAATTTGATAATTCATTAATAAAAGATTTGTGTACGCTTTATGACATAAAGCTCACTTTTTCTAGCGTTGGCCATCCACAATCGAATGGTTCTTTAGAAAGATTTCACGGAACTCTTGTGGAAATGATCCGTGCATATAAGACAGAAAATTCAGACGAACATCCGTTTAATATTTTGCCATATGCGGTTATATGTTTTAATAATACTAAAAACAAAACAACTGGTTTTACCCCATATGAACTGATTTTTGGTCATACGTCTAGTAGACCACCTGAAACTTTATATAATGAGAAGGCCCTTATTACTAAATATATACGTGATTTGAACAGAATGCAACATTATTATAAAATTGCACGAGCAAAAACAGCAAGTCAGAAAGAAAAAGCAAAAATTAGATTTGATAAAAATATTTCAGGAAAGCTTCCAGAGTATAAAATAGGAGATAAAGTTTATCTTAAAGAATCTCAAATTAAAGATAAAAGTCAAAATTTGTTTAATGGTCCTTTTGAAATTGTGCAATTATTTGATAATTCTGCAATAGTTTTAAATCCACAAACTAATCAAAAATCAAAAATTAATTTCGATAGACTGAAACCCTACTATGAGTAGTTTCTTTGGTTTCAGATTCTTCGTGCTGATAAATATTATATCAGCTCAATATACACTTAATCCTGTTAATAACACCGTTGGAATCTTTTTCCATGAAGAATGTACTATCAAAATTACGAATGAAAAATGGACACTTTTAGTTTACAAAGATCTGGCCCCAATTAAGAAAACAATGGAAAATAATGATAAAATACTTATAGAAATTTTGGATACTTTAGAAGATCCGTCTCCAAGGTTTATAGCTTTTAAGTCTGAAGTTCAAACACACACAAGTTTATTATCACAAATTTCGAATTCAATAGGTCAAAAATATAAAGAAATTATAGGAGAAACTAAATCTTATAACTCCAGGGCAAAGCGAGGTATATTTAATGGAATCGGAACTGTTTGGAAAACTATTACTGGTAATTTAGATGCATCAGATGGAGAATATTATAATGATTGTATTAACAAATTATCTCATGATGAATTTGAGTTGGAAAATCTTCTTAAAAAACAAATTTCAGTTACAACTTCTGTTATTAAAAATTTTAATAATACTATACAAAAATTACAAATTGATGAAAAGACTTTTAATGAAGATATAAAAGAAATTCAAAATACTTTGATGGATATTGCTGATGATGTCGCATTTTATGAAGCACAAATAAGGATATTGAATATTTGTGAATCACTAATGGAAAGCTATATTTTCTTAGAAGATTCCCTTAATACAATTTTAAATTCTATCACTTTTGCTCCCATAAGATTATTACATAGCTCAATAATAACACCTTCAGATTTAATCAATTCTTTACAAGATATAGCAAAATCTCTTGTAAGAAATAATTTACCTTTACAACCGTATACGTCAAATATAGCTAATTATCTTACTATTATTGAATTAGAGGCATATCAATCAGAAAGTAAAATAATATTTGTTCTCAAAATTCCTCTCACTGATCCAGAAGCTTATATACTATATCGACTCTATTCAATACCAATATTAGATGATCGAACAGGTATCTATCATATTTTACCAACTACACAAAAATATATTGCGCGGGATGATGATTCACTGCTGTATTTGTCATTGCGAAATCTGGATAATTGCAAGACTCTTGAAAGAAGCATAAAAATCTGTTCTAATCTCCTCCCATGTTCAATTGACAACGATGCAATTTGCGAAGCACAACTATTAAGAAGATTAACTCAGATGCCCAAGATATGTCAAACATCTCTTCTTTTTGTTAAAGATTATAATGTCTACCAAATTGATTTAAATCTATGGTTAATCACTGTTTCGGACCCTTTGCCAATCACGATTAAATGTGGAAATTAAATCAGAAATTATTAAAACCATTAGTTTACTGAAATTACAACCTGAGTGTAGTGCCTTTATTGGAAGTACAAGAGTTCATGCTCAATACCCAATTGACACATACCAAGAAATCAAGTATCGAAGTCATCCAGTCACAATTCCATTTGACTGTTGCAAAGATATTCCTGAAAAATTACAAATTCCTGAACTAGAACCTCTTAAGTTGAACAAAATTGATTCCGAAGATTTGAACATTGCACAGCACAAACTAAATCAATATTCAGAAGAATTAGAAAAAATTATGAAACAATCTCCGATCAGTAAATATACACATTGGTTCACCATTCTAACCATTGTAATAATAATTATATTGGTAATACTTTATGTGACCTGTAAATGTAGAAGAAAGCATCATCGAATTGGAATAGCTTTAACCAACGATTACCCACCATCACCACCAGGACCAGGTTCCAGTATTTCATTCCAGCAAAGTATAAGAAAAATTCTTCCAAAAAGAAGAGCAAGTATCCATGTCGGAGAACCCATAGAAGAAAACATCGAATTAAATCCAAATAAATCATTAACTTAAAAGTTGTTGCAAACTCCACCAACTTTTCTTAAATGGGGGAGTTGTTATATAAAGTTATACTTGAATTATTTTTTAAAGTCATATAATAGTAACAAAGTATTATTTTTAAATATTATTTCATAATATTATATTACATCCGCAAGACGCAGTATCTCACCATATCGTATTACATTTACAAGACGCAGTAGTATTGCTCCATATCATATTACATCTCCAAGACGCAGTTTTAAGAAGAAAACAAAAGTGATAAGGATGTTTACGTGCCAGAGATGCAGAACAGTAGTCAGCAAGTTACCATAAAGACCATTGTTAATTGTTTATCCAGTTCGGCCTCCAAAAAGACATTACTATGTATTTTAATTATAATATTTCTAGAAGTTTCGATTCAACCTTAGGAGAAAAGATCCATTGTATTAATTTACGTTTCTTTTTATATTTCTGATGATTAAACATTTTTGATTGTATAAATACTAGATCTCCAGCTAACAGCATCATTCACTTGTTCACTTATAATTCTGAGTCGACACTTGTGAGTCTAGATTCATACAGTCATGTAAAGTTAAGTTATATTTTATTTGTACTTTAATTTTTTTGTGTTAATAAATAATTGTTTTTAAAAAGTTAATTCCAAGTTATGTGATTTAACATATATATATATATATATATATATATATATATATATATATATATATATATATATATATATATAAAATTAATTTTTGTTGGGGATGCAGTCATTTAATAAATAAAATTCTTTGGATTATGCCAAGCTTTCGAGAATGTTTATTCTCTTCGTTTTTTTTGTTAGGCATTCAGATTATTTGTTAATTATATATAATCATATTCTCTCACAATACGACATACATAACTTTAAAATGAAATAATGGAAAGCGTCAATTACAGAAAAAAAACAAAAAAAAATCAATCTCTCTCACAAATTAACCTAAGAAATTTATTAAATTAGCAGATATATCTAAAAGAGAAATATTAACATATATAATCTTCATCGTATTCTCTCACAATACGATAGATACACAATATGAAATTTCCTGAAAAGCATCCATTCATTCAATTAATATGATAAGCTGATTTCTCTCACAAATCAACATGTAAGAATATTTTAAACATTGTCCATGTTATTTAATATATTTTAAATAGTGATATCAAAAAAGCAAATGGCGAAACACAAGGAAGGAAAAAAATCATCGTATTATATCTCACTATAGGTTAAACATGAAATGAAAATCCTTTTGAATCAACTAAATTTCTCTCACCAATCAGTTGATCTAGAGATCTCAAAACTCTTAATATTAGTTGTTATAATTTTTTTTTTTTGAATTATCCTTATTCAGTATAATCCGTATACGCATATATACCCATCTATTATAATATACTAAAACAGAAAAAAAATATGTACCTACATATAGAGCTAGGTACATAATATATTCACACATATATTTCAATTTTGAGAAATATTTTGAGAAAAATTATTAAATTTATTATCATAGTGATTTAATATATAAGAATAAATAGAACTAAGTCCATTAATATCTGAACGTTTATTCACAGTATTATTATGTTTTTTAATATTTATCATTTCTAAGAAACCACGTTTAAAATATTTTTTCTCCGAACAAAGAGCAATAGTATTATCAAAATCAATACTATGTTTTTTATTGATGGCATGTTTAGCCAAGGCACAAGATTTCTTATTACATCTTATATCACATTTATGGGATGTTAGTCTTCCTAAAATACTTCTAGAAGTTTGACCAATATATGATAATTCACAATCAAGGCAATTTATTTTATATACTACCCCAGACATTTCTGTCATTTCTAGAGGTGTCTTTATTTTGGAAAATAAATTAGATACGGTTTTAATATTTTTTCTTGAAATAATAACATTATACCCTCTAAAACATTAACTAACTTATTAGTAAGCTCATCTATATAAGGTAAAGATCTATAAATAGGGAGGATATTTGTAGTAAAGGCATTATTGTTATTATCATTTAAAGAGTTCTCATGATTTATTTCAGGGTTTTCTATATTGACTTGAGGTTGCATTAAACATTTATTAATCAATTTCATAGGAAAAGAACTATCAATTAATATTTTTTTCAATTTTGATAAACTTTCATTTCTATATATAGGATGCGAAAGTTTGATCACTCTGTTTTTTAATGCCACAATCAAGTTAATTTTAATTTTCTGTGGATGATATGAATGGAAGTTTATGTATCTATTACTACATATAGGTTTTCTATACCATTTTGTTCTTAGTAAACCTGTGTTATCTCTACATACCATCATATCTAAGAAAGGAAGACATTGTTCATTTTCTTTCTCAACTGTAAATTGAAGATGCTCGTTATAGGCATTAAAAATATTCAATGTTTCATCAACTCTATTAGTGGGTAGAGCTAAGATTAAATCATCTACAAATCTTTTAATGAATGGTATTGGAAATGAAACTTTAGTTTTTGAAACTTGTATTAATTCATCTAAAACATAATTTACAAGAATAGGTGATATTGTTGAACCCATGGGAGTGCCAAATATTTGTTTATAATATTGGTCATTAAAAATCAAAAAATTAGAATCGAAAATAAATTGAAGAATTGATTCAAAAGTTTCGAGATGAAATTATTATTCATATTCTAATATGGTCATCTGGTACGGATAGCTCCTCATTTATTTAATTAATTATTCACCTTTGCCAATTGTTATTATCCACCATTATACATGCTTAATATATCGCTCATACTTGTCTCCACCGACAGTTCTATACCGAAGATGGATACAAGTATGAGTTCCAAATAAGGATTGATTATCAAATATGGCTCTTCACCCTACGATATACTGATGAGAGGCAACAACCTCGAAATCATGATATATATCTGGGAGACTGATGCTATGTTTGGTAATCAATCTGATTGAGCAGTATAGTGGAAAAAATGCACACAAACGCAATATGTAGACGACAAACCTCGTTCTTATTGCGGCACCCTACGAAATGTAGGTTCAATTTACCAGCTAGGCGTGAAATTATTATTCATATTCTAATATGGTCATCTGGTACGGATAGCTCCTCATTTATATATATATATATATATATATATATATATATATATATAATTAAAGAAATCTATTAGTTCATTAATGAATGAGATGTAAAATATATAAATAGGATGAAGCTCTACACCTTTATGCTTTTATTTAGTCGGATACAACCACCCACTAGAAGCGGATCAGGTGATTTCAAGCTTGTTAGCTTTCATCAGCGCCACATAAGTGGAAGCTGTATCTAACTATACAAAAGCAACTGGAAGTAGTCAAAAACTTTGAGACATTGTCTACCAGTGGGACACAATTCGCGCCACCTAGGTATTGACAGCAAAGTTACGTTTAACGTAAGTATGTATAATAATTAAAGAAATCTATTAGTTCATTAATGAATGAGATATAAAATATATAAATAGGATGAAGCTCTACACCTTTATGCTTTTATTTAGTCGGATACAACCACCCACTAGAAGCGGATCACGTGATTTCAAGCTTGTTAGCTTTCATCAGCGCCACATAAGTGGAAGCTGTATCCAACTATACAAAAGCAACTGGAAGTAGTCAAAAACTTTGAGACATTATCTACCAGCGCCACCTAGGTATTGAGAGCAAAATTACGTTTAACGTAAGTATGTATAATAATTAAAGAAATCTATTAGTTCATTAATGAATGAGATATAAAATATATAAATAGGATGAAACTCTACACCTTTATGCTTTTATTTAGTCGGATACAACCACCCACTAGAAGCGGATCACGTGATTTCAAGCTTGTTAGCTTTCATCAGCGCTACATAAGTGGAAACTGTATTCAACTATACAAAAGCAACTGGAAGTGTATATGTTTGATTATTACGGTAGTTATTCCATCTACGCCAGGGGATATGTTGCTTTTTATTGAGAATATAGATTGTACAAGGGTCTGCAGTTTTTCAACAATCTACCTACAAACATTTAAACAGAAAATAGATTTAATGTATTTAAGAAATTAATTTCACAATTCATTAGAGACAATGTATGAAACAAATATGAACAAATGTATTTATATGTATTTATAAATTTGTAAAAGATCGAAGGAGCTAATAAATAAATAATAATAATAATAATAATAATAATAATAATAATTAGTTCATTTTCAGTTATTGCATTAAGAAACATGGTATTATAATTGACTTTCATATTTTCATTCATTGTTGATGATGTATCAATTTCCTTTAACATGTTAAGGCCAACATTACAGAAATAATTATTGCGATAGTTTGCCATTAATTTGCTATCGTTGAATATATCACCATCATCATCTAGGATTTGAATGATGTTCTTAAGTAGTATGTTTTTCATTAGTATCTTCTGATATTAGCTGATACATTTTTTTTAGATTATTTTTACTGACTTCAATTTGTTTAGTATAGTAGTTGTTTTTATTAATATTCAGTTGTTTACGTAGTTGATTTCTCTATGTTCTATATTCTTGTTCCAGTTCATATGACAAGTGTTTATTTAATCGATTTTTTAATTTGTCCCTATTTCTTATTGATGTAATTAAAACATCCGTTATCCATGGTTTTATTTTGGTGTGTTTTTTGCTACAAGATATTTAAATCTTAGAGTTCTCTATAAAAAAAATCAATTAAAAAAAGATCGGTTCCGATTTGCGAATCACTTTCATTTAGTACTGTATCCTAGTTTTCTTCCTAACTTTTGAAAGTTAATTTTTGTTATAAAATGTCTGATTTTAGCAGTAATTTTGGATTTTGACCCTATATACTGGATAGTGGTCTGTGATGTTATACTTGAGAATATATGAATTACAGAACAAATTTGGAAAAGGTTTTGATTTTTTCAAAAAAATGTGGTCAATTTATGACTTAGTTTCAGAAGTAATTTTTGTAGCATTTAGTATGTATGGCATAAATCCATATTTAGCTAGAACAGAAAGATACTTGTTTACGTTTAAATCGTTTTCGTTTAATAAATTAATGTTGATATCACCGATGATTATATTCATTTTGTTTATTTTTGTTTTGTCCAGGTATGAATTAAGCTCATCAATAAACTAAATCAGATTAGTTGGGTTATTTCTATAAAGGACAATTATTCTACATGTTACATTATTAATTGTTAAGTTTAAGATACATAATAACACACCAGATACAGTTAGTTTGACATTGTAGGTAGGTATTGTATTTGAGATTTGATTTGACTAAAATCAAAACTCCATCATTTTTATTAAAATTACCATTATTATGTACCGTTGTATAATTTGGTTGATTAAGGTTATCTTATATATTTTTAAAATATATAAACTTAAAACGAAAACCTCACTCGTTAACTTATATGTTCCAATCATTGCTACGAAGTTATCAAAGTTTTTGTTAGCACTTCGAATATTTAAGTGTGTAATTTTAAATAGCTTAGTATTTGACGAGAATATAAAATTACCAGTTTCTATATATCCCCGTCGGTGGTCTTGTTCTAATGAGCTTCAATTTTCTAGAACAATATCTTCATCCACTAGAACCATTAACCAATGTAGTCAATTTTACTTTCTGCCAAGTTGATGTGGTACTGTAGTGTGGGGCAATTAATGTCTGTAGAGTGATGTTCAACACTATTTTTCAATTTATATATCGTTGGATTTGACACAATTAGCGCATTGTTTCTTATGTTTTGGACAGACTTTTTGTTCATGCTTATCACTACATAAAGGACAGATTAGTTTGTTAGAGCATTTTTTTTTCTTATGATAGAATCTTTGGCACTGGAAACAACGTAGAACAGTGAGATCTTCAAAAACGGAGTAACTTTCCCAATCAATGAATATCTTTTTCTGTCGCATTAGATGTTTAAAAGTGGTTGGTGAACATTCTCCAGAAACTGTTGATTGATCATTTTTTCCTTCTTTAATAAAAGTTTTTTTTAATATCATCTAGGGCTTCATTTTGATATAATATCGAAGTCTCAATTTCTTCTTTTGTTAGCTTGTTTTGAAAGTTTTGTCTTTTAATCCTTGGTTTCTCCATTTTTGATGATTCTATTTCATAATCGTCTTCCATCTTATTTTTCATTTCCTTTTCTAAAACTTCAAACTCCGTCTTATTCTTAAATTTAATGATTACTTTTCCAGATTTTGTAGATTTTAAGCTTGTAATGCCAATTTTCAAATCAAGATCCTGAGAGAACTTGGGTTTTATTATTTTAGGTACATTGTTTAGAACTGTATTACTAAATGCAGTTGAGCTAAGTATAGCCTCTGAATAAGAAGGCCTTGTTGTATAAGTATGCTCTAATTCATATTTGTTAATTTTATCTTGTAACAGTTTTATAATCTCATTTTTATTATTTATTATTTCTTCTTTATATTTTATAATGTATTGTAAACTTTCAATCAAATCATTGTTTTGCATTTTTTACAAATAAATTTTAAAGTACGTATTTGGAGTGGAATGCACATCAATTCAAACGCTGTTAAATCAGAACACTCTGCACAAATAGAATTTCGGCAACTATCGCATGGGAAACATACAATTTTATTATCTTTGGTTGGCTGTTTGATTACTTCACATAGAGAACATTGCATTATTCTCGTATTTATTTATTTGATAACAGATTAGCTACATTTTCATTGCTTATAAAATTCAATCTGTGTTGATTTTCACATGTGAAAGGAATCTGGATGATAGAGGACAGCTGATGATCTGTTTAGTTTATTTCACACAAATCCACAAATTATAGATGATTTCTTAGCATAACTATAGTTATGTCGTATAATCCTAAATTTTTACAAAATTCATGTGTACCATACAATTTCACAAATTTTGACACTTGGTACACTTTTTTTCGTAAGGTTTTAACGTTAAAAATTGATTAAACTACGAGCGAGGCAAAGAACACGCACATTTTCAAAAATACTCCCATATGATGTACCAATTATAATAACAAACGATTATTTTTATTCCAAAACACAGTAATTTTCCTCAAACACAGATCAAAGTACTCAAATTAACTTATTCTCATAAAGATTGCAGCAAAGAGTGAGCTGTTCTTTCCGACAAACATTACGTAGCTACAGTGGCGCCTGCCCTCCCACGTAGTGTGGTAATTGGATTCAAACCTGCTAACATTAAACTACCGTTTAGTTCCTGACACAATTTTAAATTGCATATTTCCAATTTTTGAGAAGTTTCTATTTCATTCACATACTCTTCAACTGCGAATGCCCAATTTGAATAATTAACCGCCATGTTTGTCCAAAAAATACGCCAACTGGACCAGTTCATCAAAAACTCAATACTGAAAAGTTCACGAATTTATACTTTCTGAGTTCCTGACCGTTGTGGGCTCATAACCTGTTGTATAAAACAGTGGTTATACTAGGTACCATGTTAGTGATAGTCCAACAGAAATATAAACACTTTATTGGACGGTGGCTCCCGGATACCTAAATAGTTTTACAAGATGGCCTAAAATTACATAAAGAGAATTACGAAAATACAATGTTATTGGTCGATGTTCCCACCGCGTCGTGCTGTATATTTGTGTATTTCGTGCATTTAGAGTAAAGAATGGATTCTGAGGGTTCGGAAAACCATCGTCGAACAATTTACCTGTTGTAGACATTCTTATGTGATATGGTTACACTAGGTGGCCTAACTAACTGACAGTTCCTATGGTGTAGCTGTTTCGTAATATCCTTAAACCTCCTATCAGCCATCACACTGCATCTATTGGGTAGTATATTTAGGTAACCACTTTCCTGCACCAACAAAGAAGCTCTTATTCTTCCCCCATATCTCCTTGATATACAGTCAATGAAACCGTCTAGTGTCAGTGAAACCAGGTAAGTGCTTGATAGACAGGTTTTGTTGGTTTTGAGTTTGTATTTTTTTAAAATCTATGATAGACTGGACTTTACTCTGAATGGGATTGGTAAGAAAAATTCTCATTTGATGGCCGAAGTTCATAAATGTGGCACTATTTCAACTACATTTTTCTTAATATTCTTTGACGCATTAGACGTAGACATTCCAAACATATCTCCTAAGCGAACACACGGATCATTTAATTTTATTTTCATTAAATTCATTAAATTCATTAAAATATCTTTACTGATGTTTGTTTTTGAGATGAGCAAATTAATTATATGGGGAAACCAATGATCCGAAATACCTATATAGTTTTTCGGTTTGTTTCTATTAAGAGACGGGTAACGTTAACGGTACGGAGTTGTTCTTCTTTTCGATCTAATGGGAAATCTTGAATATCAATATCAGATGAGCTTGTAACAAATGAACTTGATTCAGAGCCACTACAGCTGATCGTGTGGACTAACAAGACATATTCCAAACTGGGGAGTTTCTTGATTGACGAAGTGCTAGAATTTATTTGCAAATCTTTTAATGGCGATGCTACACTATGCTGTACATGACTCGTTTTGTTGCGAGATATATATTTGCTACTATATCATGGTCTCGCCTTTACTCCAATACTTCTGGTTCACCATGCTTTTTCTGACTTAACTGGTACTGCAATAGTTTCAACTTCAACAAGCGTATCTTCTGGGATAGTCGAGTGATGTTTAGATATCAATATTGCAGAGCTGGTTTTCTCTGTTCCACAAACAATGCCCTCTCAGGAACACTACTAGCTCTTCTACAGTCTGCTTGGCAATCAAATAGTTATGGAAGGAATGAAGAACAACAACTGGTTTGAAAATGATTTTTCTTCCCCTAAATTTATATTGTATAGAGTTCCATGTCTTCTAACAGCAAATAAAATGAGGTCAATTTTACCAATTATAGTGAATGAAATAACTTACATTACTGTAATCTTTGCAGCAGAAGAACTGCGTTTTTGATTTCGGCTCTGTGATAAATAGTTTTTTTGTAGTTGACACAGATGTAGGTACTAGAGAAATGAGGAATAAAACCCCACTTGTTTTGTGCTCCGCACATTTCGCCAGTTGTACACTGATGTGAATACTCCAAAAAAAAAACACAAAAAACAAAAATAACGCACCAAAAGAGTAAAAACACGTGTAAAACAAACGAGGAACGCTTTGTACCTGTGACCAAAGAAAAAATATTTATTCTTTGAGAGGTAGTTATGAGTATGCAACTCACCGCTGATCGTTTACGCGGCAAATATCAAATTCAAAATTTTAACGCGAAGTTACAAGGAATATATAAATCCAATTTTACTAAAATTGACTTACACACCAAACAAACATTCCGTCTGTACAATTAAAGAAAAATGTGAAAATACCCAATTGTAACAAGTGTTAATTAAAATTTAAAAAAACGACTAAAATGAAGAACAAAAACTTTTTTTCTGTTTTGAATCCAAACCAGTACTCAACACTTTTCTTACTAACGATCAGTGGATTTTCTAGTTCCTCTAGTGATTTCGCTGTCCAAATTATTAATTAAATTAAATATAAGAACCTATATAATCCGGAAAACATACTATAACAAGTGGAATAAAAAAAATAGTTTTTATTAGGCATCTAAGATTTGAACCGTACCTATAAGTACCTACTATTGCTCTCCTTCTCTCAATTTGAACTATACTTATGTATATCTGTTTGCCAGCAACAGCAATTCCACAACAAATTACTGTTTGTCTACCACAACACACATAACCATAGAGTAATGTACGATGATCTGCCAGAGAGGACCTATATACCAGAGAACAGAGACGTATATATACGCTCCATGCTCGTGCGTAATTCCAGTGACGGTTCCCATTGTCCGACATTGTTGTTCCATGTCGATGAAAAAGTGATCTTGCTTGAATGAGATAATTATAATTAATAAATATTGGGTCACACTTGAGCTTAACAGGCGGCGAGATGTCTGCGATCTAAGTTCGAATTCGAAATTTCAAGTCTCTAGACCGTATGGGGCCTGAGAAATCGCTGCGGAGTCCATTGATACAAGAACCGAAAGTAATAAAAACTATTTAAAAAGAAGCATCCCCAAAGTATTCTTATCTTATAAATAATCTAAGAGGAAGTTTTGGTACACCATACCGTGACAGTTCAGTTAATAAAATGTCGTGGGATACACAGTTAAAACCCTTGCTAAGATCACATATGGCAAGACCTACATGTTCTCCATGCTCAAGGCCTCCGACTATGCCTTCCACAATCTTAATTACAGCTTGAATAGTGGAATAGTTCTCACGGAAACCAAATTGTGGGGAACATAAAATTTTGTATTTATCAAAATATACATTCAATCTATTTTTTGAATTTGAGTATTCGGCAAGTCTGACTTAACTGTCAGGCTCTTAACAATAGCTGATGCAACCGATACACAATAACTATTGAGATTATTAGCAGATAATTTTCCAGGCGATTGTTCCTTTTTATTATTGATTCTTCTTATTTATACTTGTAACAGCTAAAGTTGTAATTTTCCTTACACTATGTATTTGGACTTCTAAATTTATTTCTCCTCAAACCTTGATGAACTGACTATAGTGATCGGCGAGGCAAGGGTCACACATACCTACCTGATACAAAAAGCTATTCGGATTTTTATTTGTTTGAATATTATCAATGCAACTTCGCAAACCCTTCTTTTCTCTTTTATTGTAGGAACGATACCAAAGCAGTCTCCAGTATAATTAATTGAGAAAGAACAGTTGAACTGACCTCTACCAACTCTACATAGCAGAATGTATGTAAGAGAGGCTAACACAAAATATGTAGCATATCAATTGAAAATTATGCAATTAAAAAAATCCCAACTGCCTGCAGCTAGCGGAAAGGTAAATTTCTCAAAATTCATTGAATTGAAATTTGAACAACCATATATTTTTTCTGTATTATTTTTTTTTCTGTTCATTTTATGAAAAATTGCTTCGACCAAAAGTAGGTACTAATTATATCTATAACCCAAAATTATTTTTGATGATAGTTATGTTTGAACGATCACAATTTTGAAACTACCTACCGGATAATGCCCAATAACGAACTCGGCCTAAATATTTAGGAGATTGATTTTTGTAGCAAATTTGAGTTTGATACTACCAGAACTGCGACCTCTAGCGTGCTAACAAATTTCGTAATAAAAGTTGTTTTTACCTACATGTAGACATATAACAACATGCCGTTGAAATTATTTCCAAATTCAAAAGTGTGAACGATCGCAAAGTAAAAGTATATAATTTGTACTGAATCACCTTAATTATATTATAGCTTTCCAATAGTGCTGTACCCCATTGAAACGTAAAAATCAGTGAACTTAGTAAGGGATTTACCTTGTATATTCTCGATGGATCGGTGGTGCTCTTCAATCTCCTGGAAATTTTTGAATAGGGATGCTCATTATTTTGGAGATTATTAGAAATGATGGAAATCGAGTTGTTTATTGTTGAAGCTCTATCGCTGTCAGAACTGGATGGAAAAACCACAGGTCCTTCACCACTTCTTTTATGTTGAGGAGCTTTACAGGTCACGAGAAAAACTGATGTTGCTATAATTAGCGAATATATCAAATACGACTTCATCACCTAAGATTGAATAAAAAATATTAAAATCAGGAAAGAGTAAAGTTACAATTTGTTGGATTGATATATCAACACAATTTTTGTTAGAATGATTTCAATCTAAAACTGTTAATTTTCAATAGAATACCAAAAATCAGCAAAACTTTTTATATAGAAAAATTTCTTACCGTATTGTTTTCCAAAACACTTCGATGAAATATTCACAAACAAATCAAAATCATCACATCAAACAATCTGCAAGACATCCTGATACTCTTAGGTAGACGCCCGTAATAATTATTACAACATAACACTCTTTCTGCTCCACATTCTATTATTCTATCCATGATCATTTGGGAATTTTTCCCACCGCTTTCTCTTTCATTAATCCATCTTGACAATAGACTTATTTTTACTGAATTTCCGCATCAATCATATAACTAGATTTGATACTTTATAATGCAGCATGTGAAGACATCACTTGGTAACTACAATACAATACGGTAGACGCCGAAAGATACATGATATACAAATCGAGAAAACATCGCATCAATTCATGATTTGTCGCCTCCAGTATTTTACCCTAAAATAAACCTAAATAAGGATCTGATTTCAAAAATTGCACTAAGCACAATCCTTCATCTTTATCGAGGTCAATATTAAAATCACCTCGTGAAGAAAATCTATTATGTCAGTATGTTCCGAATAACAGAATTATAAGCTGTGACCATAATATATTCTATTCTATTCTATTTTTTGACATCCCTTTAACTGGTTTGATTGATATCTTATAACATTTTTTCTGATGAATAATGCATGTGATGCCATCTATTGTCAGATACATATGTTACGTAAAGTTATTTAATTTTGAAATATTCTGCTAAAGTTAATAATTCATTTATAAAAACATAAGAGTTTTTGTTAACAAAGTTCGACGATTTTTGAAAGACTACCCCGAACGGAGGAGGTATACAATTCGACAGTGTGCTTTTAGGTAAATTTCTTATAGAAATGTACCTATTGCGATCGTTCACACTTTTAAATTTCGAAAAAATTTCAACGGCATGTTGTTATATTTCTATAAGTTAGTCCAAAAAAACATTTGGTTCAAAAGTTTGAATATATATATATATATGTGGGATATTACGAAATTTGTTAACACGATAGAGGTCGCAGTTTTGAAGGTATCAAGTTCAAATTTGCTACAAGAATCAATCTCTCAAATATCTCGGTCGAGTTCGTTATTGGGCAATATCGGGTAAGTAGTTTCAAAATGGCGACAGTTCAAACATTTAAAAAAAATATCAAAAAAGAGCCGTAGTGTAAATATCATCAAAAATAATTTTAGGTTATAGATATAATCAGTACCTACAACTTTTGTTCAAAGCAATTTTTCATAAAATACACAGGTAAAAAATAAAAATTAATAAAGAAAAATAAGAAATATTGATAAAACATAAACACAAATATACAGTTTATTTATTGAAAAGAAATAGACGGAAAAAAAATCTGCCTTGAAGTGGACTCGAACCCTGTCTGCTTTATATTCAACAGCCAAAACAAAAACCTCTAACCGCAAGGCTATGACAATTTTATTTAATAACATGTAGGTACACCAATGAAAAGGTTGTTAAAATTTCAATTCAATGAATTTTGAAAAATGTACCTTTCCGCTGACTACAGGCCATCGGGATTTTTTTAATTTGGTTTGTGCGCGCCTTTTATATATTAATCATATTCTGACATTGATGATTTTTGATTCATTTGAGAGAGGCTTGAGAAATGGTCCCATATTCATCAAAATGCAATTCCGAAATCTCCTTTCCTTCGAAAACCGCCCCCGAAGAGCGTGGAGTTGGCAAATTTTCTCGAAAATCGAAAATCTGAGGTGGTATAATTAAAGATAAGACAATATCCGGAAACGTTTGTATTGAACATTTTTTCAAACGAGTTACGGTTTTAGGTAAATTTCTTATAGAAATGTACCTATTGCGATCGTTCACACTTTTGAATTTCGAAAAAAATAGTCCAAAAGTTTATAAAGATATATATATATATATATATATATATATATATATACATATATGGGATATTACGAAATTTGTTAACACGATAGAGGTCGCAGTTTTGGAGGTATCAATTTCAAATTTGCTACAAAAATCAATCACCTAAATATCCCGGCCGAGTTCGTTATTGGGCAATATCGGGTAAGTAGTTTTGAAATGGCGACCGTTCAAACATTTAAATTTATTTAATAAAAATAAGCCGTAGTGTAAATATCATCAAAAATAATTTTAGGTTATAGATATAATGAATACTTACAACTTTTGTTCGAAGCAATTTTCCATAAAATGCACAGAAAAAAAATAGAAATTAATAATGAAAAAATAAGAAATATTGATAAAATATGAACATTCAATATAAATTTGATGTAATTGTACATTTTCTGGAGATCTTAATATAGACCCTGATTAAAAAAATATATAGTATATTTATTGATAAGAAATAGGCGAAAAAAAAATCAGCCTTGAAGTGGAACGCGAAACCTGTCAGCTTTATATTCAACAGCCAAAACAAAAACCTCTATGATACATAAGGCAACTTATAAGTAATGACATGTTCGTATACCAATGAAAAGGTTGTTCAAATTGCAATTCATTGAATTTTGAGAAATTTACCTTTCCGCTAACTACAGGCCATCGGGATTTTTTGAGCTAGAGGCAAGTTCAATTTTCAAATAGTACTAGGGAACGTTACAGAACTTCCTGACGACTCAAGATGTCTCTCTGCGGAGGACTGGCAATTGCCCAAGAGAAGTCGTAAATCGAACCGGAACAATACAGGCGGTCAAGGCATTCTCCCTATATAAGTCATCAGGCACGGATGGGATTTTCCCGGGTCTCCTTCAGTGGGGACTGGAAACTGTACTGGACGAACTGGTGGTTATCCTCAGGGCGTGCCTTGCATTTGCACACGTACCCGAGAAATGGAGAATAGCCAAGGTAGTCTTCGTACCGAAACCAGGCAAGAGTGACTACTCATCTGCCAAATCATACCGTCCAATTTGCCTTACCTCGTTTTTACTGAAAACATTGGAGAGGCTTTGCGACGGCTGGGGTTACGTCTTAACCCAAAGACCGTTACACCCCAACCAACTTGCCTATACACCAGACCAATCTACGGAATCCGCTCTCCACGTTCTGGTGGGCAGGATAGAAGAGTGATAGAGGGTACTGTCCCCCCTGCTATGGAACATAGTAGTGGACGACCTCCTAACGACCCTGAATGAAGAGGGCTTGTACACCATAGGATATGCGGATGACATCGTCATACTGCTGACAGGAGAGCACATTGGAGTGCGAACTGATGCAAAGGCACTACTCATCCTAGAAAAGTGGTGCAGGGCAACGTCTCTTTCTGTGAATCCCCACAAAGTAGAGGCTATGCTCTTTATCAGAAAACGAAAGGTGGGCGATATAAAAATGCCTACACTAAATGAAATCCAGCTCAAGCTATCCAACGAGGTGAAATACCTAGGGGTGGTTATCGACAGAAAACTGACCTGGGGAAAACATCTGGACAGTAAGCTGGAGTGCAGCTTTATGGCAATGTCGAAGAGTTGTAGGTAAAAGCTGGGGCCTATCGCCAAAAGTCACCCTATGGTTATACACAGCAGTGATAAGGGCCATGATATGCTACGGTTCAATAGTTTAGTGGCGACGCACCAAATTAAAAACTGAGAAGGACAGACTTGCGAGACTACAGAGATCTGTCTGCATCGCAGTCACTGGTGCCATGAGGACCACAACATCCGCTGCACTAGAGGCGTTGTTGTGCTTGCCACCCCTAGATCTACTTATATCTGGAGGGGGCAGCACTACTGACCGCCCTTCGTTTGAAAGATGGTGGAACATTAAGGATGCACAAGAGTGCGAAGAGTCATACAGCCATCTTGGAGGAGGGCCTCGCCAGAATACCACTCCTCGAGGCCAGCTCAGACCGCATTGCACCCCTATTCAGCAAATGCAAATACCACGTTTGTTGGGAAGAAACAGACCCACACACTGTGCCGACAATAGACGTAAGCAATGATGGGTCTAAAAAGAGGGACAGTACAAGCAAAGGAATCTTCAGCCAAGACCTGCAATAGTCTCTACAACAACCACTGGGGAAGTATGCCACCGTATTACAAACGAAAGTAATAGCACTAGCTCGAGGGGCTAATGAAGTCCGCATGAGCAAGGTGCGAGGTCGAGTAATACGCTTCTTCACAGACAGTAAAGACGCCTTGAAAGCGCTTGAAAAGGGCAGGTACGACGCGAGAACCACGCTGAACTGCCACCGAGAACTGTCGGAACTAGCGAATGAAAATGTGGTGGAACTAGCTTGGGTGCCAGCACACTATCGGAATGAGGGTAATGACAAGGCGGATGAGCTGGCGGGTGCTGCCTCGTCGGGAACAATGTGTGGGCCCGAACCGGCAGTACTCATCACACCGCACATCATGGCTAACATCATTAAAGCGGACACACACCTCAGACACTGTCAGAGGTGGAACTCAATTCTGGTCTGTCGACAGAGCAGGAACTTCATCACGGAGCCATGCCGGAAACTGGCCGAAGACTGCCTAGCTTTGCCTCGGGCCAAAATAAGCTCACTTGTAAGCGTCTGCACCGGGCATGCTGCGCTAAGAAAACACCTACATACAATGGGTGTCATCGACGACCCGACATTTCGGGCATGCATGGACGAGGAAGAAACAGTGGAGCATCTCTTCACAGAATGCCCTGCTCTATCCGACGTTCGTAAGGCCATCCAAGGACTGAAGTGGCCGGATCTGACCTACATCAGACGCACCTCGCCTGCGGCAATCCTGAGATATCTGGACCAGGTTGTCGGGATACACGGGGAACCGTAGGTCTGAGGAGCAAGGGGAGAGGCACAATGGGCCGAATTGGCATAAGTACCCGCTTTGGCACCCCTGCGTCAAATAATAATAATAATAATAAAATTCTCAATTATGTGTATTTTTTCTATGGGGAGAGGGCGATTTCTCCCGAAAATTGAAAATCGGTGGGTACAAGATGAAAGAGCTAATTATTTGTAGTTATATTTATAATGAAAATGTTCTGCTTAGAGTAACGGCTTTCGAGTTACAGCGGTGGTAAGATGGTAACATCTTAAATACTTATGCGTATCTATTTTCGCAGCAATGTTTTGAGATCTCAATAATAACAACTACAAGCAAAGAATATACGTGGATAATAGGATAAGTACTATCTTCATTGGTATTACTGAACGTTCAATGGTTTTCATAGCTAATGTTACAGGCAAAAGTGTGAAATAAATATTTTTTACAACAAATTGTACCGACATTATTAGTTGGTGCACTGAAAAATACAAAATAATATTAATTCTATTGATGCTGGTAGTTGTGAAGTTGTTGCCAAAACTTATCAATCTAACTACAACTGCACAACTTCACAAGTACCAGCACCAATAGAATTAATATTATTTTGTATTTTTCAGTGCACCAACTAGTAACGTTGGTCCAATTTTGTTTTTAATATTTATTTAATAAAACTACACACTACATTCGATTATTGGAAATTATTTTGTCAGTACCAAGTTATTACTGTTCTTTTCGCGTTTACTGAATGCGATTTGATCATAATCACTAACTTTTTCAGTTTCTACCCAATCTTCTTCAGTGAAATTTGTAAAATGTCTATTTGTTCTGCAAGCATTAGCTAAATGTCCTTTTTGTTACATTTATTACAAAAATAGTTTGAAAACTTACATTTTTCACTGTGTTTCTTACCACTCAACGCACCACTTTCTCTGTTGTTTTGAAATTTATCCTTTGCATAGCTTTCCGTTTCGGCCATCTTGTTTTTGTTGTTTCACGTTTCGTCATTTATCGAAATGTTTGTCAATCTTAGACTATTCTAAGTTGTCGATATTGTCGATTATTTCCACATTCAGAAGCATCGGTTCCTGACCTTGTCCACTGGTGGGGCTGCTGCTGGTTTCCGCTCTTTCTACGTGGAGGCAAATTTGAAAGATGATGGACATTTTCTTCTTTCATACCAGATTCTTCCACAGAAGCCAGTTTCACCATTTCTTCTAACTTTTTCTCAACTCCCTCTTCACAGAGACGATCCAACAACTTTCCTCTTTGTAACCCAGAGACGAACTTGTCTTTTAGTACGGTTCCTAACGCAGCTCCCAACTGGCAGTTTACTGACAAGTTCTTAATCCTTGCGAACCACTCACTGATTGATTCGGAGCTTTGCTGTTTAGAATCGTAAAATTTTATTCTTTTCCTCCATTCTGATGTCTGTGGACTGAACTGTTTTTTTTACATTTCACACCACTCCTCGTACGTTTTTTCTTTGAGTAGCTTTGGATGACACAAGTCTCTTAGTAATTTATACGTGGAGTTAAACGCGAGATTAACCTTAACGTCTTTTATTTTGTTCGCGCAGAAATACTGTTCCAAACGCTCACTGTAGATTATACAATCGTCTGATATTCCATTAAAATCAAGAACGCGACCAATTATGCCTGCGGCCATTTTAATGAATGCCTACGATCTATGAACTTCGCGTGCCACGTGTTACACTTTTCACTTGCTTTATTTTTCCAATTTTCCTCGTCGCCAATTTGTAACGTTCCCCAAATTCATAAATTTTAGGTTCTGAAAGTATCAGACCTATGGATATATATTACTATAGTTTTATTATTTGATATAAGAGACATGTCCCCTTTGGTGGCTAGGGTCGGAGAGAGGGAATCTCTTCCTTTCTAGTTTTTACGTAAACTCGCGCATGTGCGCCTCTAACTTCCAAAGTCACACTTATAAAATATATTATATACTAATTCTAGCTTTCTGCACATCTATTCTATATAAACTTGAAATTGAATTAAATAGGAATCTTGATATAAACAGTTAGACAGAAATAAATCTAGAGATATTATAAATATTTTTTTTGCAAAAAATTGGACCGACTTTATTAGTTGGTACACTGAACAATACAAAATAATATTACTTAATTGTATTGGTGCTGGTACTTTTGGAGTTGGTGCCAACAACAACAAAATACGAGTAATAATTATATGTATATAAGGATAAATTGACTTTATTCAAAATAGAAAATACAAATACAAAAAATACAAATACAGATAGATACAAATAAGTGACTACATGGAGTGATTTTAGGATAAGTGCAAGGCACTTGTTTCCTATAAAATGTGAAATATAAAAGACAACAAAATAAGATAATATAAAATTTATAAAATGCAAAAATTGTTAAAATTTAAGAATGTATTAATGTATAATTTTGAAATAAATAATATATAAAATCAGTCAAATATCATAAAAAAGTTATAAAATTCAATAAATATATTGAACTGAATTGCAGTTCGGGATCCTCTCCGCTTTGCCAAAATAACAAGAAACTACGATTTTGTGGGTTAATAATTTTAATTCACCCAAGATACAGTTTTTATGGCACGCCACGGGCAATATTATTTGATAGCGAATTTATCAATGCCACGTGCAGGCTGGTCTGGTTGCAGATGTCTTCTTCTTCTTCCTTGATGGTTCAGCTGTCATGTGCCGACTTCGATGATCATGTGCCTTCATCAACCCTCTATCTCCTGCGCGCGATTCCTAGCATTAACTGAAAGAATACAGCTAATAGTGGGGATAATATTATATATAGTGAGCTCTAGATAGAGCAAACAGAGTTCTCTCGAATATCGATTTTTACCTTAACCCCGCTTCGCTTTTACATCCGTATACCGCTTGTATCCAGACCCACAGGGCAACCTTAGTCCTTAGAGTGCAACTGCTATCTACCTATACCACCAATAGCCACTGCTTCCAGCTGCAGATTGAGAAGAGGAGACGCTGACCGTCAGGTAGGGGCATGTTGCCTATATTAATTCAGCTAGATGTGGAAATAAAATTAAAGTAATCGCGCATAATCGAACATTTTGATCCAGCGAGCCGAATGAACTGGCGCATTTTTAATTAATATTAATATTATCAGATCATCAAAATTCCATATCGTTTACCACTATTCATATTTGCATTTTCCATCATTTCATAAATATTGACACATTTTTTGAAATTTTTCACATTTTTGTTTCTGTCAATCTGGACCACATTCCAAGATTCACATTTGTTAATTTCCTTCATTTCAATATTTGAAAGTAGAAAATTAAGTTTATCATGTCTAAATTGAATATTAATGAAGCCAAAAAGCAAGCTATTTTTGAACAATTAAAGAGAGCTAAACATGAATTTATTGCTAAATCATATAATATTGACAAACTCTACGAACAATATAGTAAGTTATGTGATGAGTGCAACATATTGTCTTTGGAGGAAAATCCAGATTTTGTTATAAATTATAAATCGTGGCTTGCTTTTGAAGAATTGTACACTGCTGTTGGCTAAGCTAGATGTCAATCAAACGAGAGCTCATTTCCAACCACGCCAAAAGAGCGAGAAATAATACCCGCGATTAAGCTTCCATCGATTGAGCTACCTTCCTTTGATGGTAAACCGGAAAATTGGGCATTATTTTATGAAAGTTTCAAAACGAACATTAATGAAACTCTAAGTTGTGTGATTCTCAACGCTTTCATTATTTAATAGTCAAGTTGAGTGGCAAGGCACTCACCGTGTTTGCAGGAGTAGTACCAAACGCCGAAAATTATCCCGTTATATGGAAGGCTTTAGTAGATAAATACCAGGATAAGCGATCACTTGCAGCCTTTTATTTGAGTAATCTGTTAGATCAAAAAACTGTACCTACTAATATAAATCAGCTAAACAATTTCATTGATAGGTTTTCGTCTTCACTAACAGCATTGAAACAACTTCGTATGACAGATTTAACAGATTTTATATTATTTTTATACATAGCACAAAAGATATTAGATTCTAATTTAATGCAATTGTTCGAACAAACAATGCGTATAAAGGAAATTCCCTTGTGTACTGATCTCATAGAGTTTAATCGCCATCATGTTAAGGTTCTGGAACGCACTGAAAATGCAGGTTCCTGCTTCAAAAGTGTTAGAAATACAAATTCACACACATTCGCAATAACTTCGGAAAATTCACATGCTTCAAATGCCATATGCCCAATATGTAGTTGTAATACACACATTCAAGTTTATCAATGTCCTAAATTTAAATCAATGAAAGCTAACACTAAGATAAGAGACTGTGTACTAATTGTTTGAGCATTCGACACACCAATTTTAATTGCAATTCGACGTCACGGTGTAAAATATGTAATCTGCGTCATCACACCATGTTGTACTTTGATTCGGCTAAACGAAAGCCGAATGATATTAGTGACGTACATGTTTCGAACAATAGTAACTTCACAGCAGCTGCAGTTGAAATTCCACCCTCAATGGTACCTACTACCTCGCGCCATTCGCATTCCAAAGCTCCCGCTCGTAAATACTATAGCCATGCACGCGTCTTCGGTACCCACGGTCGCAAATAAGGATAACAACACAACTATTTTGCTTTCTACTGGCAAGTCTACGCATATACAAGCAACCAAAATAAATCTGTTATTAGACGTTTATTAGACTGCGCTTCACAAAATAATTTAATCAGTTTATCCTGTTGTAGAAAACTTAAATTAAAAATCACCCCGCTTAATAATTCCTTCGTTAAAACAGTTGGATTTGCAAACTGTAGTATACTTGGCCATGTATCACTTAAAATACAATCCCGTCATACGGATGACATTTATAATATTCAGTTAATGGTTGTTAATCATATAGTCGACAAGCTGCCTACTTCATTTATAGATGCATCAACTATGAAATATTTAAATAATTTGACTCTTGCTGATGACTGCAGGAATATACCCAGTGAAATCGATGTTATATTGGGCGCTCAATTATTTCCATTATTGTTGGTTGGTGGACGCAGGCAACCGCCAAAAATTTTTCGTTACGTTGGCTCCGCTGCTAACAATTCTCACGCACCAAATTATGCTGTTGATGATGCTTCTTATTTTTCCGCCGCTAAACTCCCGATATTCGAGACTTCGCTTGGCTATGTCATCATGGGTGAATTACCAACTACTACCATCGAACCCATTGACGTCGCTTGCTCCTTCGGCCCTTTAACCAATGACGAATTAAATTCAAATTTAACAAAATTTTGGGAATCGGAAGAAATATTTTCGCGACCAATCATCAATCCTGATGACCTGGAATGTGAGGCTATGTTTAACTCAACCACATCACGTGATGCTTCTGGTCGATTTATCGTTGCGTTACCTTTCAAATCAAATCCTGCCTCTTTAGGTGATTCTCATAAATGTGCAAAACGCAGGCTCACTTCGCTCGAACGTAAGTTCAGGGCATTTCCGGAATTACGTCTCGCTTATAATGACATTATCAAAGAGTATATAGACAAAGGTTATTTGTCTGAAATCCCATATTCGCTTAACGCGCTCCAAGATGGATATATAATTCCGCATCACCCTGTGCTTCGACCTGAGAAATCTACTACTAAAACGCGTCCTGTGCTTGACGCTAGCGCTGTGACAGACACCAATATATCTTTAAATGATATTTTGCATACGGGTCCAAATTTACAAACCGAATTATTTGAGCTACTTTTGAAATTTAGGCTTCTGCCGATTGCTATTACTGCGGACGTCCAACAAATGTATTTTCGCATACTGGTCACGAAAGACCACCGTAAATATCAAAAAATTCTTTATAGATTTGATGAATCTGAACCTATTCGCATTTTTCAATTCAATTCGGTTACTTTTGGTCTCCGCTCCAGTCCATATTTAGCAATGCGTTGTATACGCCAGCTAGCAGCAGATAACAAAGAGGTTTTTCCGCTAGCAGCTAAATCGGCAACCAGAGATATTTTTATGGATGACGTCACAACATCAGTTCTGAATATCGAAACAGGGCTTGAGCTATTACATCAACTGATCACTTTGTTTAATTCAGGAGGTTTCAACCTAGTTAAGTGGGCCAGTAACTCAAAGGAGTTTTTAACTCACGTACCACCTTCGCGTAGCGCTTCCATAGAATTCTCGGATAGTGACAATCTAAATACATTAGGTTTAAAATGGCTCCCTGCTTCAGATACATTCACATTCACAACTCATGAAGATATGAATCAAGGTTGCACAAAACGTATTATTCTGTCCGTGCTTGCTCGTCTGTACGATGTGCTTGGCTTAGTTGCTCCAGTCGTATTGTATATTAATACAAGAATTGTGGCTTGCGCAAATTGGATGGGATGAGGAAGTTCCAGGTAATATTTCTAAGCGCTTTTCTCAGTTCAAGGCTGAACTATCGCTTTTATCGCAATTGCAAATCCTGCGACATTTAGGCGTTGCTCAAGATTGCGTCGTTAACATTGTCGGTTTCGGTGATGCTAGCTTGAAGGCATATGGATGTTCTGTATATTTGCATGTGACTCACCCAAATGGGGATGTGACTCTGAACCTGGCTTGCTCTAAATCAAAGGTTGCGTCGCCAAAAATTACATCGCTTGCTCGCCTTGAACTCTGTGCAGCCATGCTGCTTTCAACGCTCATACGCTATGTTCATAACACTAATAATGATCACTTTCCAATTACGGATAGTTTCGCCTTTTACGATTCGAAAATTGCTTTGTCGTGGATACACTCGCAACCTCATCTTTGGCAAGTGTATGTTGCTAACCGTGTAAATAAAATACATGAAAATCTCGCTGCTGAACGTTTTTTCCACATTGATGGTGTTGAGAACCCTAGCGATTGCGCATCTCGAGGTCTTTTGCCCTCTCAGTTATTAGATCACCCACTATGGTGGACTGGCCAATTAAACCATTTCAATCAGTTGATAAAGACTTACCCGAAAAAAGATCAGTAACAGTTATTGAAGAGGAAGATTCGGTGTTATACAACCTTGCATTACGGACTTCCACTTGGTCAAAACTGCTTCGTATAATTGTTTATATCTTACGTATGATTAAAAAACTTCCCCGCAAAAACTTGATAACATCTTCTGATCTCGAGACTGCGGAAATTATTCTTTTGTCTCAGCTGCAATATAAATATTTTAAGGCTGAATAACATCAATACACAAAGGGCAATCACCTTCGGTGGCGATCCGCAAGCTGGATCCGTTCATAGACAATCGTGGTTTGTTACGATTGGATGGCAGACTCACCAACGATAACGTGCCGTTTGACAATCGCCATCCTATATTGCTTCCGCGACGCGATCATATAATTAACTTATTAATAGATCATCACAATCGTATGAATTGTCACACTGGTTCGCATTTACTTACTTCGTTATTACGTCAGCGTTATTGGATCATATCTTCACGTAACGTAATCCGACAGCGTATTCGCTCATGTAATTCCTGCTTCAAATGCTCTCCTTCGAGCGACAAACCTTTTATGGCAAGTCTTCCACCCGCACGTCTTATGAAACCTAAGGCTTTTACTAATACTGCAGTTGACTAAGCTGGTCCCATAAATCTTACCATGACAAGGCATCGCGGTGTTCGAACTACAAAGGCATATATTTGCCTCTTCGTCTGCTTCGTAACGAAGGCAATACACCTTGAAATAGCTTCCGATCTCAGTACAGATACTTTCATAGCCGCGTTTAATCGTTTTATTTCGCGACGCGGTCCGGTTGCTGCTATTTACTCTGATAACGCAACAAATTTTATTGGCGCGAAACGTCATTTGAATGAACTTCTTGATTTCTTAGAGGCAGAAGAAACTAGATGTGCAATTAATTTTGAATTAGGTAAACATAGAATAGCTTTTCATACTATTCCTCCTCGTGCACCGCATTTCGGTGGCTTGTGGGAAGCAAACATAAAATGTGTGAAAACACATCTATATCGTGTCATTGGTCACCAAATTCTTTCTTATGAAGAAATGTAGACTGTTCTTACTCAGAACGAGTGCCTGTTGAACTCGCGCCCGCTAGGTCTTTTACCTGACGAACCATAACCGGATATTCTTACACCCGCCCATTTTCTAATGATTAGCCCTTTTAAAATTCTACCGGCTTATCATGTAGATGAAAATAAAAGTATTACTCAAAGAAAAAGCTTGCTAGATAGCCTAGTTCATAGTTATTGGAAAAGATGGTGCTTTGACTACTTACATACGCTTCAACAAAGACAAAAATGGCATGAAAGAAAAAATAGTGTTGAAGTTGGAACTATCGTGATTATACAACAAGATGACGTGCCTCCGCTCCATTGGCCTCTTGCTATTATTGAAGAAGTTTATCCAGGAAATGATGGAGTTACTCGCGTGGTGTTGGTTCGTTCTCGAGGCAAACTAGTAAAGCGCCCTGTTGCAAAGATTTGCCCGTTTCCAACTCAGTAGGTTTCACTCATTGCATTACATATTTTAATAGAATTATTTTTTAGTTGTAGTTTGGCTAATATAGAGTAATAAGTTTGTGATTATAATGATGGTTAGCAATGTTTTCTTTTGTTTTCATTTTTTTTAATAATTTTTGTTTATCTTTTCTTAATAATTGTCCCATATAATAAATTTGCAATTTTTTCTTATTAGTTGAAAATCCCCGGTATTTTCAAGCCGGGGAGGATGTTCACTCCTGTTTTCACATCTGGTTGAACGGGGTGTCATGTGCCGACTTCGGTGATCATCTGCCTTCATCAACCCTCTATCTCCTGCGCGCGATTCCCAGCATTAGCTGAAAGAATACAACTAATAGTGGGGATAATATTATATATAGTGAGCTCTAGATAGAGCAAAGAGAGTTCTCTCGAATATCGATTTTTACCTTAACCCCGCTTCGCATTTACATCCGCATATCGCTTGTATCCAGACCCACAGGGCAACCATAGTCCATACCACCAATAGCCACTGCTTCCAGCAGCAGATTGAGGAGAGGAGACGCTGACCGTCAGGTAGGTGCATGTTGCCTATATTAATTCAGCTAGATGTGGAAATAAAATTAAAGTAATCGCGCATAATCGAACAGGGAATAATCTGATTGCGACTCTCACTGATTTTTGGTCTCTAGGAGAAATGAACTGCTCGTCGTATGAAATTTGCAGTTTATATAGGAAACTAGATTGATCCACAATATTAAAGTATCATACAACAAAATGTTTACTGTTATATTCCATTACGGTTCAAGGAGTTGAAAGAACAATTTTGTTTCATTTATATACTTTCTTTTGAAATTTTGTTTGTTTTTACATTTTTTTAATTCTTAAGGCAGTGTAATATGAATTTTTATTGAAATATAAGAGTAGGCTCTTTGAGATTTGGATTTTGTGACTTGAGGGAGGATGTTTTTGTTACGGTTTTGTGTCTTGTATTCATGATTAGGAATATAACCTTTAAGTTTTTGGAAGTGGTACCTCATATTCACACATAGAATAATTGCCTGGTATCTATAATTTTTTTTGGATTAATTTCTCTCTCCAATCGATGGTTTTGCTTCTGTTGCTCCAATAAAGGCCACCCATATTATTTTTTCTTAAATATCTTTAATATACAGACGTCGCCCTGTTACAATTTTTTTATTTGTTATATTGTAATATAGTTATTATAATCACTTGACGAAAAATCTAAAATTATAAAGATATTAGATTTTTTTCTAAGGAAGGGGTGTGTAATGGACCAATATACCGGGCCATAGCCCTAACTTAGGTTAATAATCTACAATACGTAGACTAGGTGGAGACGTGATGTTTTGTTATGATTATGTGTGGAAAATATCACGCAGTGTGTATTTGACCACACATAACCTACGGTAACTCCACACATATACCGTCGCACCTAGCATACTAGGAGAGAGTAGTATTATGTAGTTAAAAGTAGTATTATACTTGTGTATTTTGCGTTTCCTCCTTATGTTTTCTTACGTGGCTGTAGTGTTCTCGGGAATTACGTGAGAGTGATGTGACAACAAGTGAAAATTATGTTTGTGAAATTATGTAAGTACACTTTTTTACCTATTCGCTACTTCATTCCTTGTATTTTTCTCAGCTGTGGAATGCATTTCACGGAATTTCAGTCGTGTTTCATTATTTTGTTGTTAGTTTTGATATTTTCTTTTGAACATTTTGCAATATCATAGCTTTCGTGGATGTTGTTGTACTATTTTTCTAGAGTTACTTGCCTCATTTTGCTTGATATTTGTACCATTTTTCTCTCTCATTTCATGTATTTTGCAATTCTTTCTGTCATTTTTCACATCTCACATAGCTATTTTGAAGTTACTTGTCTCATTTTTCTTGATATTTGTACCATTTTTCTCTTATTTTCAGTCATTTGTTGAGTTACTTGCCTCATTTACCTGATTTTATACCATTTTTCTCTCTCATTTCATGTATTTTGCATTTCTTTCTGTCATTTTTCACATCTCACATAGATATTTTGTAGTTACTTGTCTCATTTTTCTTGATATTTGTACCTTTTTTCACAGCTTTAGTTATGAGAAATATACATATTAATTTAAATCAATGCCGACACATCTTGTATACTGATATTATAAAATTAATTCATTATTACAAAATGCGTGATAAAGAAATGATAAGAAATATATGAACCTTATGTACCATATAAATAAAGTATAATGTAGATTTTGTAGAAATAATTATTGTGCTGTATAAATTTTATGATTTTAAAAATTTCAAGACAGAACAGCTTCTTGTACCATTGTCTACAATCATGAAAGATGGTCTTCACGTTGAATCATACAAGCAGCTGAGTAACCTTGACAACAATTCGCGCTGGGTGCGGTCTTCGGTGAATAGCATTCATTCAACCTCTTATCACAACAGCTGACTGATATCACCGACCTTGAAGCATGTCGTTGTAATATTTGTTTTGTTGATGATTCAGTAATAATTAATAATCTTACATAAAGTGGAATTTATTTTAATATTTGTTGAGAACATTTCATTGGATCCTGCCAGCATGACGTCATCCTCAATCCAACTGCTCAGCGAGAAGCGATGTTGACGCTACCTGCGATGTTGACTCTATTGTTTTTTCTGGATGGCTATGTTCCTTGGATGCCTGTGCACAGATGACAAATCCTTTGTATCCCATTCCAGCTGTAAAATATTCATTGTCAAATTTGAATTTTCCGCCGAAGAGGCGTGGCCTATTTTTGGCTGACCAATCAGAGCAAGCAGCAAGGAAAAGGAAAAGTGGAAGTGGTGGGGGGCGTCCAAGGTAGCCCCCTATCTACTAAAGTAAATCTTCTGGAAAGTTATATATAATTGGTGTCAGAATTGAGATCTTTCTACACAACAGAACACGGCAGTCCTAACTAGGTGATCCAGAAGACATCAGAATAAGGCAGTCCCAACTGTGTGTGGTGGTGCTTAAACCTTTAAGAGGAAACAAACCCAGCAGCCAGCAACCAGCCCTTTATAGAAGACCTCTTCAACGCCGGAAACAAGTAAACATTACATATAAAAAAATAAGTTACGCGGTCGAGCGGCTGAACTGATTAATTCACGTTACGCGGCTACATGGCCAGAAATAAGAACTTTATTAGAAAATCAGTTCGGAAACTCGAGAGACCTGTCTTCGTTGATTCAAGACCTTCAAAGACTAAAACAGCTAGCGAACGAATCTCCATTGACATTCATCACACGGCTACAGACTCACGAAGCGAAAATGTACGCTTCAATCAATATGCAGAGCTTTACTCAAGAGGAAAAAAACGCACAGACGCGACTTGTCGAGACAATGACTCTTAACACCCTTTTGACGGGACTTGAGCCTAAACTAGGACAAATAGTTAGAGCAAGTGACCGGACAGACATACTAACAGCTACAAACAGGGTTAGAAGAGAATTACAACTGAACTATTTCGAAACTCAAAAGTTCCATAATCACAATACGAATAAAACCACGACAGCACTTCCTCGTAGATCCCGGTCCACCTCCAAAGCAATGCTTCAATTGCAAACGCCTTGGACACATCAGTAATGAGTGCCGACGGAGGACATTTACGCAAAATAATTTCGGAACAAATTCCCAAAAACAAATAAGACCGCCATTCCAACAACAGCAACTCTTTCAACAACCACAACGATTCCAGCCGAACTTTAGGCCCAATTAGAATGTTGGCAGTGACCACCGACCTTCAGTCATCCGTCCCAATCCTAACATAGGAAACCCGAGACCGAGCGTAGTTCAACTAAATCCAAACTACCATAATAGGACGTACCACCTCAATTGCGGTCAGGATCATTATCAAACTGAACAATATGAAAATCAACCTTCTGTTGCTTACCCATGTTATGAGGAAACGCAGCAATATTCCGAATTCCCAGATAGTAACTACTATAGCGAAACTACAGACCCTTCAAATCAGGATTTTTGCCAAGACCCGCCTATACCGGTGGATCCTCCGAACTCAGACTCGGACTTAGCCGAAATCCAAGCTCAAATTCAATCAATCAATCTGGAAGACTACAATCCGAACACGAACTTTCCCGAACAAAACTTTCTATAAGCCCTCTCCTTGCAGTTAAATTGAAAAACCTTTACTACATTACTGACGCGACGGGGACTTTCAAATGTCTACTAGATTCAGGAGCCGGACTTTCTATATTCAAACCGAACGCTTGTCAAAAACTCTCCCAAAGATTATCTGAGAACGCTATCATCCAAGGAATCACTGATTAAAAAATTAGCTACGTTTAGAACATCTGAACGAAGAAGAAGCGGAACTTATTACAAAACTTTGTATCGACTATTCCAATATCTTTTACCTAGAAGGTGACAAACTGACCTTTACTAATGAAATAAAACACACAATTAAGACAACGACCGACAAACCGACGGTTACTAAATCCTATAGGTACCCATACGTACATAAAGATGAAGTAAAAGGCCAAATAAATAAAATGTTAGATCAAGGGATAATAAGACCATCCAATTCTCCTTTACTCCTTTCTCATCTCCAGTCTGGGTAGTCCCCGAAAAGATGGACGCTTCGGGAAGGCAGAAGTGGAGAGTCGTCGTAGATTATATGAAACTTAATGAAATTGGACAACTTAATCATTTATTCACCATCCATACACGAACACATTGGTCGACTGACGGAAGTATTTAAAAGATTGAGACGCGCGAACATGAAGATACAACCTGATAAATGCGAACTCCTCCGCAAGGAAGTAGCATACCTCGGACATTTGGTAACAAAGGACGGAGTAAAACCAAATCCGTGTAAGGTGGAATGTATAGTAAATTTCCCTGAACCAAAAAATCAAAAGGAAATTAAATCATTTCTGGGACTTGTTGAATACTATCATAGGTTCATAGAAAACTTTGCGAAATTTTCCAAGCCCCTTACCCGCCTTCATCAAAAGAATGTCGCATTTGATTTCGATTCAGATTGTAAAGAAGCTTTCGAAAATTTTAAACGAACATTAACTTCCACATCTGTCCTCATTTATCCAAACTTTGAAGAACCGTTCGTAAACACGACGGAAGCCAGTAATTTTGCGATCGGTTCGGTATTATCTCAGGGAACTATAAAGTATAGGAAAAGATCTTCCGGTTGCCTATGCTTCAAGGACCCTTTGCAAGGCAGAAGTCAAGTACTCTTACAGAGCACGAACTGCTCGCCATAGTTTGTTCCGTTAAGCACTTCCGACCATACCTTTTTGGTAGGAAGTTCATTCTTGTAACTGACCATCGCCCTCTTACGTGGCTTTTTAGTTGCAAGGATGCCGGTGGACGTTTAGCCCGTTGGAGACTCAAATTAGAAGAATACGACTACGAGATAAGATACAAGCCCAGAAAGACAAATAAGAAAGCGGACGCGCTTTCTAGAATTAGAATCAATCACTTTAAAAACCTTTCCAAATTTCAAAAAGAAACACAACTGACCCCCATCAGGACTCTCTTAACAACCGAAGATTCCGATGACGAGAATCCTGAAAATATCGAGGACAAGGAGACGAAGTTAGCTCAATAAGATGTACGAAGAGTTCAGTACCTTTGTTGAATTATAGAAAACACAATCCGTAATTGACTACTCAAAAATCTAAATTTCCAATGACCAATTATTGTACAAGAAGAACACGAATATTATAAGTATTTTTAGACAAAATGACCTCACTCTTCGAAGAAAACGCAGACTTTAAAACCTTAGAATTAACATACTCCAGCAAATCTGTGAAAAATAGAAAATATATCCTTATTGCGCTGCCTTAAATCCCGACAGTGTTAATAAATATCTATTCGGATCATTATATTTGAGTCAAGACTTCTACAAACTAACGAAACATACTGCGCAGAGACAAATGAAGATCTCCCTATTCTAGAAATGCTCTCATTCATAAATAGAGAAAAAGAGATAAAATTTAAAGTATTCCAAAACGTCACCCAGACTCCAACAGACGAACAAATTCCCACCATACTAGACCAATATCATAATAGTAAGACTAACCTACATAGAGGCGTGAACGAAACTATTAGACGCATAAAAAAAAATACTCTTGGAAAGGACCAACAAAGGAGAGAAATTCATGAGACAATGCGAGATTTGTCAAAAAAATAAAGCGTGTCGAAAGAATTTAGACAGACCACTTGTAATAACAAAATTCCAAAAGCCCCATTCGAGAGGATTAATATCGATATTCTGGAAGTACCCTCGAGGAACTATGCCTTGACAATTAGGGACGAATTGACAAAATTTAGTCAAGCCTACCCTATTGAAAATAAAACAGACAAAGCAGTGAATTATACGCTTTTAGTCTACTTTCAACACTATGGGATACCTGTCCGAATCCACTGCGATTACGGAAGGGAATTCGATAACGCGTTACTTAAGGACGTATGTAAATTATTCGATATCAAACTGACCTACTCAAGTGTAGGACACCATCAGTCGAATGGTTACCTGGAACGGTTCCATTCTACACGAAATGATTCGAGTACATTTAGCTGATCATCCCCGAGAACACCCGTTCAATATTCTACCATATGCAGTCATCTGTTCAGTAGACCCCCGGAGAAACTTTATAATGAAAAAGAATTAATCACGAAATACTTCAGAGAGTTGAACAACCGACTGTCTCACTTTTACAAAGTAGCTAGGGAACGGACTGACAGCCAAAAACAAAAGCCAAAACTTCGGTTCGATCAACACGCCCAGAACAATATTCAAGATTTTAAAGTAGGAGATACAGTATTCATAAAAGAATCCCAATTAAAAAACAAATTATCCAATAAATTCAACGAACCCTTTGAAGTTCTAGAAACTCATCAAAATTCAGCAACCCTTCTTAATACCAATACAAACCAGATATATATATATATATATATATATATATATATATATATATATATATATACTCTTTCATTTTTGAAATACAGACTTCTTTAAATTACATATATACTTACGTTAAACGTAATTAGGCTCTTCGATACCTAGGTGGCGCGAAGTGTGTCACACTGGTAGATCAGGTCTGAAAAGTTTGACTATCTTCCAGTTGCTTTTGTTTAGTTGGATACAGCTTCCACTTATGTGGCGCTGATGAAAGCTAACAATCACGTGATCCGCTTCTAGTGGGTGGTTGTGTCCGACTAAATAAAAGCACAAAGGTGTAGAGCATCTCCATTATTATATATATATATATATATATATATATATATATATATACTCTTTCATTTTTGAAATACAGACTTCTTTAAATTATATATATATATATATATACATATATATATATATATATATATATATATATATATATATATATATATATATAAGAAAACTATAATTCAGTATTACTGAAATTGAAATAATATATATATATATATATATATATATATATATATACTATATATACTTTAAAGTAAATTTCGACCGCATGAAATTGTGTGCTGAAATATAAATTCGTTTCAGGTACTTCGTCCTGGTCAGAATGGCCCTATGCCAATATTCCATAGAACCTATAAATAATACTCTTGGAGTGTTCTATCACGATGAGAATCGTATTATCATATAATGACAGATGGACTTTACTTGTACACAAGAACATTTCAGCATTACTGACTGCATACGAAAACAACAACAAAATTCTCGACGCTGTACAGGACATTTTAAGACCCGATTATTACAATATGAATCCCTTCCATTCAGACGTAAGAACGCATGTCAATCTTTTAAGCCAAATATACAAATCAACAAAATATAAATTTTGCGAAGTTATCCCAAATACAAAACGAACAAAACGAGGAGCTATAGACGGCATTGACAGTTTGTTTAAAGCACTAACAGGCAATTTAGACGCAGATGACGGGAAATTCTACACGGAAACTATTTATAAATTGAATCAGGATCAACTTCACATAGAAAACCTTTTGAAAAACCGAATTTCGGTATCAACATCTTTAATAAGGACTTTTAACGAATCAATCAGGAACTTGACTATCGACAGAAAAACATTTAACGATGATAGGAGAAAAATTGAAAGGAGCATCCATCAATTAAACGACAAATTGGCATTAGTTGAATCTAAACTTAAATTCTTCGAGATATGCGAAAAACTTTTAGAGAGTTATCTGATTATAGAAGATAATCTGAACGATGTTTTAAACGCCAGAACTTTTGCACGACTGAAAATCTTATGTCAGTCCTTCAGGAAATATCCCAAAATCTTATTAGAAACAATCTACCACTACCAGTCAAACTATCAAAAATTTTCCAGTACCTATAAATCATAGAACTCCAGGCATATCAACAAGATGATAATATCGTATTTGTACTAAGAATACCTTTAGTGGAACAACAACTTTACACCCTTTATCACCTGTTCCCTATCCCCATATTGGATAAGAGAAATGGTCTTCATCATATCCTGTCAATAAATCAAAAATATATCGCGAGGAATGATGATTCTTTGATGTATATTCCTGTAAAGGACCCCAAAAATTGTAAAGATCTAGGTCCACATAAGAAACTGTGCTCTAACCTGTATGCCTACCTAATCGACGACAATGCAGCATGTGAAGCCCAACTTCTCAAGAACCGTCATGAAGTACCGAAAACATGTGAAAGTGCGGTAGTATATAGTCATGGATATACAACGTGTACAAGTTGAAAGACAATGTATGGCTAGTTGTAATATCGGAACCCTTACAAATGACTGTAAACTGCCCTCAAGCAAACACAAAAACTGTTACCCTGTCCCAAAACTCTATTGTTAAACTTGAATCGGAGTGCCATGCACTTATTGGCATCACCAAAGTACAAGCCAATAATCAAAGAATCACAGAGGTCGCCGACAATTCTCATCCTGTGGTTATCCCATTTGAATGTTGTAAGCACATAGCTGATAAAAAACTACTCCCAAAACTAGAGCCCCTCAACTTAAACGATGTAAATGTAGAAGATTTGAATATCGCTAACCACAAACTACAACAGTATTCAAAGGACTTGGAAACTTTTATCAATCAACCCTTTGTAACCAGACATATATCCTGGATGACTTACTTCACAATAGCCGCCATATGCACACTCGCAGGTGGCTACCTAACGGTAAAATTAATAAGAAGATGCAATCGAGAGACAAAGGGCCAACCCTCAATTCCACTGACGAGAATTAGAAGCTTTCTCCCAAAGAGAAGAAAACCAAATATAGAAAAAACTGAAGAAGAAATGGACGAAATTAATATTTAATAAAAGTTGTTGCATGGCATCAACTTTTAATTAATAGGGGGAGCTTTTATATGGGACTTTATGATGATTTAGCAGTTACCGGATACCAAGTACATCGCCTGACAATAGCCTTCATCAATTCCAAGAACTTTCCGCAAAACTTGCAGTATCCATGGATATCAACTTGCAGCATAGCATGTGTTCTCAGATAACACACCGTGCAACTATCGCCATGGGGAACACGATCTCATACGTGACTAAAACTGCTAATTGTGCATTAATTCAGGTATAAGTACACGAGCATTGTAGCTCCGATATAGTTAATAAGAATCTTAGTTGTAAGACAAATCTATGTTAGTTTTCAAGTTGAATTTTATAATTTTGAATAAATCTTTTTTTTTAAGTAATTCTTGTGAAAAGTTATAATATATTATAATATTATATATATATATATATATATATATATATATATATATATATATATATATATATATATATATTGATTTTGTATTCTTGACTGGTTTTACAATAAATAAAAAGTTGTTCTTGGGGATGCAGTCATATATTCAATAAAATTCTTTGATTGAAGCCGAGCTTTCGAGAATGTTTATTCTCTTCTTCAGGGCAAAAATCGTGAATTTGAAATAAATTAGCCAAAAACCGGAAAGATTTCATAGCCATTAATCAGAAATGTCATTAATTATTATTATTATTTAATGACTGCATCCCCAACAAAAATCTATTTTATCAAATAATAAACCAGTCAAGAATTCAGAATCAAATATATATATATATATATATATATATATATATATATATATATATATATATATATATATATATATATATATATCATATACTTGTCAATCAAATATGTTTGATCCAAATAAAGCCAATGTGTTGCTCTAAAAGAAGAGAATATTTATTGATCTTCAAATCTAACAGTAATAAGAAACAACATTTAAAGCTATCGCTTCACAAAATTCTGTCTGTTTCAAAATTAATCAGACAATTGTCAAACTTTCACTTATGTGTCAGGGGTTAGTGTTAGTGTGCGAGGAGTTTAAACTTAATGAAGATATGTATAGAAATCTTCATTTACATATATATATATATATATATATATATATATATATATATATATATATATATTTAAAGAAATCTATTAGTTCATTAATGAATGAGATATAAAATATATAAATAGGATGAAGCTCTACACCTTTATGCTTTTATTCAGTCGGATACAACCACCCACTAGAAGCATAAAGGTGTAGAGCTTCATCCTATTTATATATTTTATATCTCATTCATTAATGAACTAATAGATTTCTTTAATTATTATACATACTTACGTTAAACGTAATTTTGCTCTCAATACCTAGGTGGCGCGAATTGTGCCCCACTGGTAGATAATGTCTCAAAGTTTTTGACTACTTCCAGTTGCTTTTGTATAGTTGGATACAGCTTCCACTTATGTGGCGCTGATGAAAGCTAACAAGCTTGAAATCACGTAATCCGCTTCTAGTGGGTGGTTGTATCCGACTGAATAAAAGCATAAAGGTGTAGAGCTTCATCCTATTTATATATATATATATATATATATATATATATATATATATATATATATATATATATATATATATATATATATATATTGTTGCTAATTTAGAGTTATTAAATTAACGAAATGTTCAGAGAGAGAATACCCGACTTCAGGAAAACTCCAGTCTAAGGGGGCCAACGCTGGCGACTACTGATTATCAAGCCCCCAAATTACATTTACGCTGCATTAAGAAGAAACGGCAGAGTTACGACTTTCAAGTTAAACAATGCAAAGTAAGTTCACGAAGTACTTCAGCTACCATCGTTCGGGGTACAACAGTTTGATACGCAATGCTCCTACCATCTGGACTTTCCCATTTACGAGTGATGAAGTCATCCTGTAAGCACAACGAATCCCACAGAGCCCAATACCCCTTGACTGTCTGATCAAATCTGGATATTTCTTGCCACTCAGGTCGTCGCTTTTGGTCTAGCCAGCCCCGTACTATCGTCAAATCTTTGTCAGCGATTTATTCTCTTCTAAAGTTGTCTCTGGTGATTTCGTCGGTATTTTCCGTTTCCTTATTCCTAATCTGCATTTGTTGGATATGTACAACATCCTTGGCTATTTCTCTTTGTTCCTGCCTTTGACAAAATTTACAGGAACTGCCACAAGGTCTTCGTGACAAACTGTCTGCGTTGGCGTGACTTCTTACTTTGCATTGTTTAACTTGAAAGTCGTAACTCTGCCGTTTCTTCTTAATGCAGCGTAAATGTAATTTGGGGGCTTGATAATCAGTAGTCGCCAGCGTTGGCCTCCTTAGACTGGAGTTTTCCTGAAGACGGGTATTCCCTCTCTGAACATTTCGTTAATTTAATAACTCTAAATTAGTCTCAATTATACGCAACAATATATATATATATATATATATATATATATATATATATATATATATATATATATATATATATCATTTTAATTTTAGTAATTCACTGCCGAGAATGTATAACCAAAGTGACAAACATTCATAGGGTTGCGGCACTATGGGCTGTAGGATAATGAAAACTCTTTTTCAATTACCAACGTTTCGATAGCGGTGGCTATCTTTTTCAAGGCTGTATTAAAATAAAAGAAGGTTACAAAGAAGTACTTAATTAAAAGGATATAAGAATCATCGAAATAATAATCAAGAAAATAGTTATATATAAAAACACGTTATACGAACTCCAACTTACATTGATTTGAGTGTTAAATATAGTTAGGTACATCATTAATTCTTATGTTATCAAAACTAAATTGAATTTCTACATCTCATATTAAAATACTGAACTCAAATGTACGAGAATAAAGGTAGAACAGAATATTATGGTCATAAATAGCAAAAAACTAGAATACAGAAACAGGGGAAGATTGCGTTTTTACTTTTTATTTAAAAAAAAAATTTAAATACATGGAATTCAAAGTTACTGTCTTTTATTTTGTTCTTTGATTTGTGTGTTCTTTGTTAATTTTATCTATAGGTTGCATGTCTGACGTCTAATGTCTAAGCTGTCAATTAAGAATTAAATATAAAAATAAAAACAAAAACAAACAACAAACGTATGGCGCAAAGTTATAATATTTGTAGTTTAGTTTCCTTTCTAAACCAAATAATGTAGGAAATGACTAAAAACAACAACAGTCATGTATGATCTAGGGTGCAACAAGTTCAAGTCTGGTGAGTAATCTATGTTAGAATTGTATATTGCAATTGTTTATGCATGTTCATTATCTTCTAGTGCATTTTCTTTTATTTGTAGTTGTGGTCTTCTGTGAAAAGACAACAAATAGGAATAAACCTGACTCAGACCATGGATGTCAGTTCTTTTGTTCATGCTGTTGCACTCCTTGTCTATTTCCACCATTTTAAGAAAGATGCGCTTATGCCAGTTCTTTTCTATGTGAAGCACTCTAGGGTTATCCAGGTCAGGTAGATGTTTAGTTGAGGTTGCATGCTCTGCCAGAGCACAAAACGTCTTTTTTATGTTTATGTCACTGCGATGGCCTATTATTCGATTTTTAAGAAGTTGGATGGTTTGTCCAATATATTTCATTTCACAGTCGGAGCATTGAATGCTATATACACAGTGAGATATGTTGCTGGTAAGTACTTTATCTTTAGTTCTGGTATATAATCGACTGATAGGTTTGATGTTCTTTTGTGCTATTTTTAAGTTATCTTGTTTAAATACACTTATTAGTCTAGTAGAAAGCCCTTCAATGTAAGGTAAGGAACCATATCTAACCACTAAATTCTGGTTTTCTTCACAGGTTTGTCTTGTATGTGGATCTACCGTTGTGTTGTATATGAGTCTGCGTAACAACCCAGATGGATAGCCATTTTGTGTGAGAATTCTATACACTCTTCTTAGACTCTCATTTTTCAGACTAGGATATGAAATTTTTAAAACTCTGTTTTTCAGTGCTAGAATTAAATTTATTTTAATTCTAACAGGATGGTGAGATTTATAATTGATGTATCTCCCAGAGCTGGTGGGTTTAGTGTACCAATCTAGGATTATCCTGTTGTCTTCTAGTCTGATAACATGAGTGTCCAAGAAGGGTAATCTTCTATTAGTCTCTCTTTCAACAGTGAACTGTAAGTGTCTATGATAGCTGTTAAACGTTAATAGAGTTTGTTCAATTTCAATTTCTGGAACTGTGAAGAAAACCAGAATTTAGTGGTTAGATATGGTTCCTTACCTTACATTGAAGGGCTTTCTGCTAGACTAATAAGTGTATTTAAACAAGATAACTTAAAAATAGCAAAAAAGAACATCAAACCTATCAGTCGATTATATACCAGAACTAAAGATAAAGTACTTACCAGCAACATATCTCACTGTGTATATAGCATTCAATGCTCCGACTGTGAAATGAAATATATTGGACAAACCATCCAACTTCTTAAAAATCGAATAATAGGCCATCGCAGTGACATAAACATAAAAAAGACGTTTTGTGCTCTGGCAGAGCATGCAACCTCAACTAAACATCTACCTGACCTGGATAACCCTAGAGTGCTTCACATAGAAAAGAACTGGCATAAGCGCATCTTTCTTGAAATGGTGGAAATAGACAAGGAGTGCAACAGCATGAACAAAAGAACTGACATCCATGGTCTGAGTCAGGTTTATTCCTATTTGTTGTCTTTTCACAGAAGACCACAACTACAAATAAGAGAAAATGCACTAGAAGATAATGAACACGCATAAACAATTGCAATATACAATTCTAACAGAGATTACTCACCAGACTTGAACTTGTTGCACCCTAGATCATACATGACTGTTGTTGTTTTTAGTCATTTCCTACATTATTTGGTTTAGAAAGGAAACTAAACTACAAATATTATAACTTTGCGCCATACGTTTGTTGTTTGTTTTTGTTTTTATTTTTATATTTAATTCTTAATTGACAGCTTAGACATTAGATGTCAGACATGCAACCTATAGATAAAATTAACAAAGAACACACAAATCAAAGAACAAAATAAAAGACAGTAACTTTGAATTCCATGTATTTAAAAAAAAATTTTAAATAAAAAGTAAAAACACAATCTTCCCCTGTTGTTTCTGTATTCTAGTTTTTTGCTATTTATGACCATAATATTCTGTTCTACCTTTATTCTCGTACATTTGAGTTGAGTATTTTAATATGAGATGTAGAAATTCAATTTAGTTTTGATAACATAAGAATTAATGAGGTACCTAACTATATTTAACACTCAAATCAATGTAAGTTGGAGTTCGTATAACGTGTTTTTATATATAACTATTTTCTTGATTATTATTTCGATGATTCTTATATCCTTTTAATTAAGTACTTCTTTGTAACCTTCTTTTATTTTAATACAGCCTTGAAAAAGATAGCCACCGCTATCGAAACGTTGGTAATTGAAAAAGAGTTTTCATTATCCTACAGCCCATAGTGCCGCAACCCTATGAATGTTTGTCACTTTGGTTATACATTCTCGGCAGTGAATTACTAAAATTATATATATATATATAAATATATATATATATATATATATATATATATATATATATATATACATATATACTAAACTCTATGATTGGGTAATCTGCCGAAGAATTTTATGGGGCTTAAAAAAAGAATACTCTTCTTGCTAACCAAGCTTTCGAAAAATATATTTTCATCTTCAGGGTTTTGCAAACGAGGTTACAAAATAAAAATGAGCAAAGGCAAAGTTAGGACTTCCTTCGCCCATATGGACGGAAAACAATTAACACTAAAGACATTTGACAAAATTAAAATTTCTTAAAATTAAATGATCCTCCTCTATTTTATAGTTCTATTTACAAAATTACTATATATATATATATATATATATATATATATATATATATATATATATATATATATATATATATATATATATATACGTACAGCACGCCACGTATCACAGTTCGGCCCCATTTGTCCATTTTAGCGCCCGGCGCCAAACTGCCACAACATTTAAACGTAAACTTTGGCCCCCGAAATTGGTACTGGGGGCCAAAATGCCTGATTAATATAAATTTTGTCATAAAACGCCACTTTTGGCGCCCACATATGTCTTTAGAGAAAATTTCATATTGGGCAGAATTAACCGAAAAAATGTAAAATTTCCATATTAGAAATAAACATTCAGCATTATTTTGTGTAACCGTTAATGAAATAAACTAACAGTCTATATTATAATTTGTTCCTCTCATTTTCAATATTTTATATATGTTTAGGTTCCAGTAGTTATAATGTTTTTAAGAACTCTTGTTAACTTTCACTTGTTATAATATGTGACCACTTTCAGCCCTTCGTATACCTTAAAATTTAGAAGGTGCTAATAATATTAAAATTCTGATAACAATAAATTTTGGATTTTTTGTTAGAGAAAAAAATCAAAATGGCGGTTCCAAAATGGCTGATGAGATTTGTGTTTATGGTCCGATTTGATTCAAAATTGGTATGTAGGGGTTTTTGTGGTCGGAAATTATGATACTTTCGTCAAAGTTCATAAATTACTGATGACGGCTCCATAATAGTGGGCGAGTTTTTTAAATCAAAGTAAATACCTGTTTTGAACCGAATCGGGCCATAAACTTAGTTTGCCATCTTAATTTTTTTAATTTTGACATAAATTCCGAAAAAAGAAAACATAATTCCACCTTAACATACATTTCTGGAAAGAATCAGAGCATTAATCACTAAACTTGTACACAATATTCCTCCAACTAGAGATCTTTATTCTCGGATACCTATGCCTGAACCAAAACTATTATTTATTATTAGCCATCTAAAAATATCATTCATGGCAGCAATGATAATCACATATAATAAATAAAACATCTTAGAAGATTGTTTCATTTTATAAAAAATCTTCATAAAAAAAGATAAGATCCGTCCATAATTGTGCATATTGACAATAATTGTGTTTTTTTCATAATCTGTTCTATCATTTCCATATCGTATGTCAGTCATTGACCCCTGTCAAGTTAGCCCCCTGATTTTCAAAAAATATGCTTTTTCCAATGTAAATTGTTTGTTTGTCATTTGTTATTGTTTGAAAATTGAATTGAAATTTTCGAAAGTTTTTCTCGCAAATCGACAGTTTTCAATTCGCTTTTGTTTGTTAGAATGGTATCGAGTTTGTTAGATCTTAATTACCTAACTATTTGCAGCAATTTTTATTTCTGCTGCTTAACTTGATATTCGTGAGAATTTTCAGTCATCACAAGGAATACTTGCCGAACCTTGAGACTTTTCACCGATGATCAAACTTGTTACATATAGCTGCATATAGCCTGATATAATTGGCATCGACAATAATATTTAAGTCTAAACTTCGTAGAAGGCGATAAAAGAAAGAAAAATATCTTTCATTTTCATTTTGAATTCCACGATTTCTTTTTTAATTCATTTTCGTATACCATTTGTAAAATCTTGATTCATTATATTTCCGGTAAAAATGTGAAGTGCATGTAATTGTTTGCAAAAAGGTTGTATAAAAATTTTATTAAAAATTTATTTTCAATTATACATTATTGTCGTTATAAATTCGTTAGTAGGTACCTTTTGTGTTCACACTTCGTATCAGCAATTATTCATCTTTTAATTATATTTGAATGTGCACATTTTTTGAACTTTAATCATAACTTCGACTTATTTTCGAAGTTTCCTTTCTTCTCGTTATCTGCTGTCATTTACTATTCCTAATTTCAGTAGAAAAATCAAAATATTTCAACAATTGCATATAAACGTCATACGTCCATGCGAGTGCAGGCTTAGTTTTATGCCGGTATGATCGTGCACATCAAGGCGCATGCGCGTGCTTAGCAACCGTAATAATAATTGTTGTAGTTATTAAATTAACAAATGGCGAAAGCATTCTAACAAATAAAAGCGAATTAAAAACTGTCGATTTGCGAAAAAACGTTCATTTTTCGAAAGTGGGGCCAACTTGACGTCGAAAATTTCAATTCTTAATAACAAAAAAATGGAACTAACAAACGAAACTTTTCATCTAACGAACAATAACAAACGACAAACAAACTTACATTGAAAAAAGTTTATTTCTCGAAAATCCGGGGGCTAACTTGACAGGGGTCAGTCATTGCTCCGTATCTGCATATGGCTCTGCAGGGTCGGAGTTACAGAATATTTGCAACAAGCTTTGCTTACATAGGTACCTATGCAGCTATTTATCTCCTTGTAAGTGCGTTTAAAAAAGAATTAAGTGTATAGCGATCCAAACGAATTGAACCATAGTATTAAAGAACAATAGGAAGATTATCAATTCACTTCTTCAAATCTTATATGTAGTGAAGTTCAAAAATATTTGTATGAACATTTTAAGTGGTATTTTTCACCAAACACAAAATTATTTATTTTGATAATCATATTAGATGTATGGAATAGTTTTTTTAACTAAATCAGATACCTACATCTTCATTTTCTGGAAATATTGATCATATATAGGATGTGATTTTGTTCTGTAATCGGAAGATTACGGCTTTATGGATAAAAAGTTCTTCCACCAACTATATTTTATATCTGATTTTTAAGCTCTATAAAAATAGTCGGAATTGCACTACACTTCATTTTTTCTTATGGAACATGTATATTTTTATTTATTATTTAAATTCTTCCTAAATTTTTAATGCTAGTTGTATAACGAATCATTATGATTAATGTTGATAGATTTCGAGATATAATTGTTTCTTTAAAAATTCTGACAGAACAAAGGCACTTTAAAAATAATAATATCTTAAAACATGTAGAAGAGCAGAGAATTTTATCAGAGTCACACATAATATTGGAGATTATTATGAATTGGTTAAATTCCCTTTATATACGAAGCATGAGCAAAATAAGTTTCTGAAAGGTTAGAAAGAGTTGAAGAAGTAATTTTTTTCAAATGGATTGTATATTTTGTCCCACTGGAAAGAGGAGAAAATTCTACATATGATCTACCAAAAATATTTTGAAGTTTCATACGCAAAAATTTAAAATATTTTTGGATTTCCATAGAATTTTACTTATGAAACTGCAAAATATTTTTTGTAGATCACATGTAGAATTTTCTCCTCTTTCTAGTGAGATAATAAAAAATATACCAACCCATTCGAAAAAAATTACTTTTTCAACTTTCTTTAACCTTTCATAAAATTACATTCTGTTCACGCCTCGTAGGATATAAAGGAAATTTAACTAATTAATAATAATATCCAATAATATGTGTGACTCTGATAAAAACTTCATTATCTGCTTTTCTACACGTTCTGAGATATTAATTTTTTGTAAAGAGCCTTTGTCAACATTTTTTAAAAAACATTTATATCTTGAAATCTATTAACAATAACCAAAAAATTTAGTAATACAAAGGGCATTAATATTCTATGGAGAATATAATGAATCAATAAAAATATACATGTTCCATAAGAAAAAATGAAGTTATGTGCAATTCCGTCTATTTGGGCGCACCTGGTACAATTGAAAATATTTTTGAATTATAGAGCTCAAGAAATCAGATATAGTTAGTGAGAAAATATTTTTGATATCTTTATCCATAAAGCCGTAATCTTCCGATTACAGAACAAAATCACACCCTGTATAATAATACATTATATTTTATGCTATTATTTCCATGAATTCTAAAACTTCCGATAGCAACCAGTTTAATTTTTTCGTACAGAATCGATTTCGATTATTTTATAATTCCCGCAATATTTGTGTAGATAATTTTTTGATAATTACGAGATGGAAACACAAGAAGCGTTGTGTTTACCAGATGTAAAATTTCTGATACATAATTGGTGCATTTGAAAGTCCGGATAGTTTCCATTGCTTTCGGTAAACACAACAATTTTGGTAAACTTTTCCATCTCGAAATCATAATTTGGTTTTTTACTGAATATCATAATTTATACCAAATCTGAACAAAGATACAAATTTATAGTGATTGTAGGTATGTTACGAACTACAACTTTATCGGTTTTGTATATGAATTTCATACTTTATAGCCCGATTCTATTCAAAACAGGCACATTTTTAAGGGTTTTTCAGGTCGTGAATTTTATGATGAAGTTCAAACATTCATGCTGGCTTAGAAATTTTGGGATTACTGGTCTAATTTTCGAAAAAAGGATTTAACCAGTAGTTTTTGATGTGGAAAATAACAGTTGTTTCTAATTTAGAATTGAAAACTTAAAGATTATGCAATTTTTGTTATCTTAGTCGTTTCAATATTATCAAGGGATTTTTTGTTCAAGATTTCATCAGTTTTGTGAAGTATGACTCGAAATGATCAAAAATTATTGGTTGGGTGGTCGAGATGAACCTCAATAGACACTTTGAATAAGTATGTCATGTATAAATGCATTCTGGTGATTATAAAAAAATTCTATATTAAATGAATTCAAATTAAACTGGAAAACATTTTGAAAACAGGCTTTCACGCAAATGCAGTAAAATGATAATACTTATTTTGTATTTGAACTGTAAACATTGTACCAAAGCTTTTGAATCCATGATCATATTTGAATAAAAGCATGTTTTCAAAAACAACCTCAATTTACAGAGGTCGTCCGCTATTTTATATATTTAAATATTGATTAAAAAATCATAATCTTCAACTTCGAAATCCCATAGATATTTCAATCATAAAACTCGTCTGCTATTTTAAATTTTTTATTTTTGATAAAAAATGTATGCTCATCCAAAAACTCCCAGCTATCTGTTTAGAATAGAATTTGGTCATCAATCATAAAAATCGTCTGTAATCTTGAATTTTTTACAATTTCAGACTCCAAAAACCCCTAGATATCTATTTTGAATAGGTTCGAAGTATAAGAAAGAAAACTCGTTCGCCAATTTGAATTATTAAAGTTTGACAAAACCTTTATCATTTCCGACTCAAGAACTCTAATTTTGAATAGAATAGAATCATACATCCATACATATATCTTAAACCTCGTCCACCATATTGAATTAAAAAAATTCGATCAAAATTCATAAGGCCTCAAAAACCTCCAGGTACTTATTTTGAATAGAACCGGCCAATAGATTATAAAAATCTTTCGCTATATTGAATTTATCAATTTCGAGAAGAATTCATAAAATTTGGAATAGAGTCTGGTCATACATTATATAAAACTCGTCCACCATCTTGATTTTTTGATTTTTGCCAAAAAAACCTTATTTGTCATTTCGAAATTTTCATTTCGACTAAAAATTCATTATCTTTGACCCAGGAATAACTCAATGTCGATTCTGGATTTAATCAGAGCATAAATGAAAAAACGTTTCCACCTTATTTTGAAACTCTTACATATAATTTTTTTTTTTACAAAAAATTGGGCCGACGTTATTAGTTGGTGCACTGAAAAATATAAAATAATATTAATTCTATTAGCGCTGTTACTTTTGAAGTTGTGTAGTTGCAATTAGATTGATAACTTTTGGCACCAACTTCATAAGTACCAGTACCATTAGAATTAATATTATTTTATATTTCTCACCAATTAATAACGTCGATCCAATTTTTTGTAGAAAATATTTGTTTCACACTTTAAAGTATAACATTAGTCACGAAAATCGTTAAACGTTCACTAATACCAATGAAGATAGTACTTATCCACGTATATTTTTTGCTTGTAGTGGTTATTATTGAGATCTCAAAACATCGCTACGGAAATACGCTTAAGTATTTTAGATGTTACCATTTTAAAACCGATTTAACTTGAATCCGCAACTCTAAGGAAAAAATGTTCATAATAAATGTTGCTACAAATAATTATGTCTTTCATGTAGTACCCACAGATTTTCAATTTTTGGAAGAAATCGCCCTCTCCATATAGCAAAAATACGTAGGTATATTTGAGAATTTGACATGCCTCTATCTCGATAACCGTAACTATTTTGAAAAAAAATCAATTCAAACGTTTCCTGATATTGTCCTATCTTTAATTACACCACCTCAAATTTTGGATTTTCGAGAAAATTTGCCCCCACCATCCCTTCGGGAGCGGTTTCCATGAATATAGGACCATTTCTCAAGCCTCCTCTTTCAAATTAATCAAAAATTATCAAAATTGGAGTGCGTTTACTATATGAAATGCGTGGTCAAACAAAAAAAAAGACAGTCGAATTGTATACCTCCTCTGTTCGGTGTTCGTTGGTCAAAAATATCATAATATCCGTTTACAAAAACATCTATATACTAATTTTAAATACTTATACCTAATGTCAAGACATTTCAATTTATTTAAGCGTAATTTCTGATTAGGAGCAAACAACTCAAGAGGTATTTGAAAATCATTTGATTTATCTGATGTTCGATTATATAAATGGACTGAAGCCCCTGCTGCTAATATCCACATAGAGGGTGGTAAGCCTGAATCGAATAGAAGAGACCTTATTTTCCATTGTAATGTTTTATTAAATCTTTCTGTTTTAGAGCGATCCAACATCTCAAGACCATTATTCTTCTGGCCCATAATGGTTCGTGTACGACTGATACTGAACATATTTGCCAAGCTTCTTATTTTTCATGGCAACGTCTGATTTATAGACTAATAATCAAAGACATTCAGACGTAGTTGAAAGGTGGTCGTTGAAATAGTTATTACTGATTATTCAGAAACACCTGCAGATTAAATTATGTACCAAATTTATATTTTACAACACAAAATAAAAATTTTCATTTGTGAAATAAGAGGATCATCAGTCGATATCGATCGATAGAGTTAAGTGCGGCAACACAGGAAAATATAATTTAGGCGTCCGTATGAATTTGCAAGCTTTCGTCTCTAGTCGGAATATTGTTGTTTGTTGTTCCATTCATAATTTGAGTGTTGCTACTAAGTTTTACGAATTTATACGCTTCTACTCAGGTACACTGTTGCCAAAATTTCCTATAGGAAAATTTTTTCTCTCTCTTTCATATGGAAAATACCAAAACAATTCTCTAACAATAACAGATCGCCTTTGGATAAATGTTATGAATGAAATGGTTCGTCTAGGTGTTCAGATGTCTATGGTTCCTACACACTCTCCCTCCCAAGCTCAGACGAATGATATTTTGATTTTTCACCTGATTTTTCTCCCTCCCAAGTCTTTCGAGAGAGTTCTAGAATATCAGTCTGAGATTGTTGTAAAAACTCATCCAACGAAATCATTTGGACACAACGAAAATATTTTTCATAATATAAGTTTACCTTTGAGGATTCTGAATTTGTAACTGAGAGTTCTATTAACCAGTTCTGTTTTTCATATTTTCCATTTAAAATTACATATTTTGATTCTTTATCAAAGATCTTAAGAATTTTATCATCAAGATATATACCTAAACCTGCATCTGTAAGTTTTCTGAGCGGAAGTAAATTATTTGCTATATCTGGGGCAGCAATTACATTAGTGAGTGATATTATTTTATCGGGATCGATATCTGATTTTAAAAATAAATTGCCCTTTCCATCAATTTTAATATCCTGTTTTTATTCGCACTTTTAATCACTTTACTTTGCCATTTTTCAGAATTTGATAAAATTAAACCTTTACTAATAATATGCTCAGTTGCTTCTGAGTCCGCAATAAAAGTGAGTTTATTTATATTGTTAACAATGTTTGAATTACCTGTATTGTTGGCTGTTGGTTGCTTCGTCCAGGACTTATTATGATAAGGATGATTTCTACCATTTCCTCTCTATCTCTGAGTGTATTTTCCACAACCTCTGCCTCTAGATTTTCCATGTGATATATTTTTCTGGGTGTATCTGACAGTTCAGTTACCTTAGGAGTATTGCCATGATTAGATTTTACCGATCGTTGCAACTCAGGATCTTGATTCGCATCATAGTCTGCACTTTTTCTACATTGGAACCTTCCCTTGTGAATAGCCATTTTACCGCAAACATAACATCTAGATTTCCCTGAGGCTTTCCATATACAACTGGATACCAAATGCCCATAAGCTGAGCACCTCACACATTTATCTAAAGATTTATTTATCTGCTTTAAATTCTGTCTCTGATTGTATTGCACTTGCTGTGCTTTTGCTCCTTCTGAATGAGTATTTGTTTGAGTGTTTTGGTGTTTCTTTTCAGCTTCAATTTGTAATAAAGCATTTCTGAGCTGTTGTAACGTCATTTCTTTCTTATTGGTTTGTTTGAAAACAATATCTGCTTGCTTTAATTCTGGTACAAGAAAAGCTGTTGCATTGTAAAACGCCGATCTGATTTCAATATCTGTCAGTGGGACAGTGCCTTCGCAGTTTTCATTTTGTCTAACTATTTCGTAAAATCTCTCTGTAAACTCTGAAACTCTTTCTTTTGGTTTCATCTTAATTTGGTAAAGACGCTGTCTCACTGAAGTATTTGTAATGTTTATTTCAATCTTTTTCTTTTCTTTTAAAGTCTGAAGTATAAGTCTCGGATGACTGATATTAGAGACTTTACTGTGATATAAACTACTAATTCTGCTTATTATAATGTCTCTTACAACACTTTCTCTTTTCGATTTTTCTTCTATTGTAAAATCACCAGGGATTCGAGCTGACGGGTCAATCACATCAATTAGATCATTTGATTTTAACTCAGATTTGAGAAAATCGAACCACAAACTGTAAACTGATTTTGTAGTTAATTTATATTCTCTATTTATGTCAATTTGAGAAGTATTGTGTTTTTCTAACGTTTTCTGTAAACTAATGAGAGTATTATTTAAAAATCATTGTATTTGGATGTTCGTTACTCCTATTTGAATGAGCTGAAAAAGAAAGCTGAGATTGATTTGGAATAGTGTTATTCTTATTTTTATCTGATTCTCCCGTAGGATCAGAACGCATGGTGGAATTAAAAATATGAAGTCCCTTATCTGAATTTTTCCTTGCCTCCTCCAACTTAAGCACGTTGTTGACAACGTTATTAGCTGCTTCCATTGATCTTAGTTGGATAGCACTGATTTCTTTCAACCTTTCAAGTTGTTCAGTTATATCAGCTGAAGTAGCTCTTGGACCTGGATAAATTTTCTTGTTCATTTTGTACATTACCATAATCTGCAATAGGCATCTGGTTCTGAATTATTTCATTTTTTGAATAGTTGATCTGTTGCCAGCATGTAAAGCTGTAAAGATATGTGTAAAACTGTAGCTAATCATAGTAACGTTTGTTAGGTATTAGGTTTAGCAAATGTTTGGATTTTGTATTTCTATTGTAGATGTCAAATTTTAGATTAATTTTCCTAAAATTGACTGTATGGATCCATCTGTTTTCTGAATGTTGTTGTAGGTATTCTGAGTAGTTTTGCAAACTTTTACTATGCTTATAAATAATAGTTTTACAGTATTTCTAATGTAATATGAGAAACTTTATTCATTTAAATAACATCTAATAAATGTAAGAAGTGGAGAGAAAAAAATACAAAAATTAAAAAGACGAAAAATACCCAAAAATTCATTTGTGGCTGTGATAGTTTCATGATCTGCAACTATTAACCTTTCAGAACGTTCTCTTCATTACAGTTTTCTGAACTAATAATATCCATTTCTGATTCACCCATTTCGATCTCGTCAACTCGCTCTGAATATTCTCCAACTTTGTCAATCTTTCTGTTCGACTCGGTCATAATTTCTCAGTTGTGGCTCTATCTGCATTCGAATAATAGTTACCAAACATTGCTATCTGATTGATACTGAGAAAATTTCCGCCTACTTTAAGAACGAACCTCGCTGAAAAAATATTAGGAAATAGATGACAAGCCTTGCACGCATCAGCTATAGTGCACGCACCCTCATCGCGTTCATAACTACGAACACAATAGAAGTTCACTTGGAGAGTCAATTATGCGAACACCACAGCCTCCCGAGCTCATCTAGTCATCTGCCCATGCATACATACCTACATATAGGCCTTACAATATCAGTATAATAGGATACCGTACCACAGATTTCTCGTATAACTGAGACCGAGCTGTAACTTTAATATATTAATATTAAAGATTACTAACCACTTTTATCTGATTTTATTTACCTCGGTAATACTGATTTGTATTCTTCCAAATAATATCTTATATATATATATATATATATATATATATATATATATATATATATATATATATATATATAAAAGATGTTCTTGAGGATGCAGTCATATATTCAATAAAATCCTTTGATTGAAGCCGAGCTTTCGAGAATGTTTATTCTCTTCTTCAGGGCAAACTACAAATCGTTACAAAATAATGACATTTGTAATTGATGGCTATGAAATCTTTCCTGTTTTTGGCTAATTTATTTTAAATTCACGATTGTAAGTATTTTTACAATACTATTAAGTTGTTGTTGAATTAATTTTGTAACGATTTGTAGTGTGCCCTGAAGAAGAGAATAAACAATCTCGAAAGCTCGGCTTCAATCAAAGAATTTTATTGAATATATGACTGCATCCCCAAGAACATCTTTTTATTTATTATAAAACCAGTCAAGAATACACAATCAATATATATATATATATATATATATATATATATATATATATATATATATATATATATATGTATATATATATATATATATTCTGTTTACTTATCTTGTAATATTTTGGAAATTCTCTTGAGTATGCAGTTCGTTAAAAAGATTATAGAAATATATTTGCCATAATAATTATATTTTGATAACTTTTCGTTTGGAGGTTTCCAAACTTCATCAGATCTTCAAGTTAGTTAAAAGTACATAATATATATTTAAGAGATAAAATTGTAAAAAAACATGAGACATATAAGAACATAAGATACAAACATACCAACAAACACAAATAAGCTTAAAACCAGTTGGTTACATAATAATAAAATGTTAAAAATGCAAAATCATAATTTTTGATTGCTATTTTCCACTATCGTTGGTCTGTCAGATATTACTAGGAATTTTGTTTATTTTGTTGAATATTGGACAGTTGGTGATACCAACTACAAGCAAATGAAAATATATTTTAAATTTGAAAAATTAATGATATATATAAATTTGGAAGAAAATATGTTTCTAAGAGATCAAAACATAAATACGTAATTATTGTTGGCCAGTTTATATAATGTTGTGATATATTTTACTCAGCTGTTTTATGTCTGCCATATCGTTGAGAACGTTAACGTTTTTTTTAATATTATCATTTCTAAGAACTTCCTTTTTTTACTATCTGTTTCTGTAGCTAGATTTTTTGTTTCATTGTAATTGAACTCGTGATTAGTGGCTTTTTTGTGTTTATTCAAAGCGGTAGCACAGTCTTTTTTGTATTTGTGACTTTTTATTATTTTATTTTTTAGAATAAAAAGTCACAAATACACAAAAGACTCTCATTTCCGTAACCAAACACCAAATTGGTAGGAAACATATTATTTTACTCAATGATTAGATAAGAAACGCTAATAAATAACCTAATTAATTTAATCTTTGAACTCCCTTATGATCGATCTTTATTTTACAGATTCTAAAAATATTGAATGAAAAGTTGTTGGGTGAAAAGCGAGTTCATTTTACTCTTCTAGGATTTCCGGATTTCAAAAAAATCGTAAATACCCTATACCGTAATTTCAACCCTTCTAGGATTTTACTTACCGAGCTGTTTTCAAAGAATCCCGACAGTTCGTAGCCAGGGGAAGGTAAACTACACGGTTTTTTATTTTTATTATTTTTTCTATCGCACAAAATGTTTTAAGCAAACGTTAAAAATCATTTATAAATCTGATTTTTTTGATGACATTTATCCAGTGGCCACTTTTGGAGATATTTGAAATTTTATATTGCCCTTATTTTGAAACTATTTTTTCGATCATGCTCATTAACTAACTCAACTGAGATGTTCACACGACTGACTTTTTAAATAGATACTTAGTTTTATAAATGCGCGTATTAAATCTCTAACTGTTTTTAATTTTCATTTTTTGGAAAAAGCCTTCTACAAAAATAGAAGTTAGTTTTATCAGAAATACTTTTGATCGCTTTCAGAGATTCTTTCTATTTTATTAAAGAAAATGGTACAAAACCATTGTAGAATGAGCAAGAGAATGAGTTATGAAATAGTATGAAGTAGAAGTATGCTCAGTTGGGACGAATGATACCAAGAAAACACAAGCAGACTAAGTCGCGCTAGTAAGATACGATTCTCATTTGTGAATGGTGATTATTAATTTATAAACTTTTACGCATCTCACTTGCCCTAACTTAATTCTAGGCACCTAGTTTTATTCTCATTACTTATTCTAGATTACCAGGCGTGTTTGTTCTGGACAATGACATTTTTTTTATACGGTCGATATTTATCCATTTCGAATGATAATATAGTTATAGGCAATCTTATAAGATTATGAATTACATACTTCCCATACATATGCAGGGTTCTTTTTCATTTGGATTAAGCAATTACGGTTTAGAATCGCAACAACTTTTCACACTTATAAAAAGATCAAAATTTTCTTGCAAAGTCTTGCAGCAAGACCAAGACCAATACCAAGACCGTATATGCAAGACCAAGACCCAAGACCAAGACTAAAGATTTGATGCAAGACCAAGACCAATACCAAGGGTGCAAGACCAAGACCAATACCAACACCATATCGGTCTTGGTCTTGGTCTTGATCTGCGCATCACTATTCATAACCCATAGTTCCACTAAATATGGACTAGCATTCACTCACCTGCTCACTTTAAATGATAAAATTGTCACTAGCTTGAATACATACTTGAAATGAATGCACTATATTCCGTCTTGGAAAAAAAGATGAAATAAAATAGAATTAATATTGCATTTGAACTTTTATTCGTTTTTACGAACTATATGTGTATATTTAACTATATGGTCAAGTTCTAAGGGTTCTATTGGGAGAAAAAAATAACTTTGTTAGTGATCTACAATATTTTTACACACACCAAAAATACAAAGTGCAATACGATCTGTTTCTTAATATACAGGGTGTTTCAAATATATTCACAGGACTTGAGGATGTGATAGCTCGTCCAAAAATATGAAAAAAAGTTTATATTAACTTACACTTGAAAATGCGTCATTTTCGAGGTACAGGGCGTTGAAGTTTAAAAAAAAAACGTTTTTTGTGACTATCTTCTGAACCGTTTATTATTGTTAAATTTTGAGTCAGAACAACATTTTCGTTAAGTCATAATTGGTGAAGATTTTGAAGGAGTAGTGGGTGTTTTTCTCCATAATTTCTACTCTAATGGAAAAAGTACGGTTTTGAGACGCCCATTTGAACCGCCAATGTTTTCTACACCAAAAAGGTAGGTACTGTTGGTCGTAACCTGTAAACATAAAATAGATTTTTCTCGAAAACGGTCAAATTCAGAGCTCACGACAAATTGTGTTTTTTTTGTAGAAAACATTGGCGGTTCAAATGGGCATCTCAAAACTGTAATTTTTCCATTGGCGTAGGAAATGGGGAGAAAAACAAGCACTACTCCTTCAAAATCTTCATCTTATGACTTAACACAAAAATTTTCTGACTCAAAACTTAGCTTATTATGAGTGGAAAATGCTTACAAAAGCTGTTTACTGCAAGATAAACGGTTCCAAAGATATTCACAAGAAAAGATTTTTTTCTTTCAATTTTAACACCCTGTATTTCGAAATTGGTCCATTCTAGAGGATAAGTTAATTTTTTTTTTCATTTTTTTGGACGAGCTATCACATCCTCAAGTCCTCCGCATATATTATGAAACATCCTCCTGTATATTTAAACCTAATGAAAATAATTGCTAACACCGTATAAAGGAGACTTAGAAAGGCGTGGAGTATCTATAAAACTTATTATGAGTTGAAAAAAAATTGAACAACTTATGTTTCAACGTCATGGAAGGAATTTTGGGGGCGGTGAGAAGCGATAGAATCACTTGATGAAAATGTACCAATCAAGCAAAATTTGTATACAAAGAAACATAAAAAGTTGTATGGGTGTGGAGCTCTTACTGAGCGTATGCGAAAGATTTAAATTTTTTTTTGTCGAGTTTTGCAGAATATCGCTCTCACCTCCAAAAGTCTTACATTGGGAATGTTTTTTGGGGATATGGATTTTTTTTGGAAGTCGCTTAGCTGTCACGGACTAACTTTAATTTTCAATAATCATATTAATTTTAAATACAAATATATATATATATATATATATATATATATATATATATATAATAATGGAGATGCTCTACACCTTTGTGCTTTTATTTAGTTGGACACAACCACCACTAGAAGCGGATCACGTGATTTCAAGCTTGTTAGCTTTCATCAGCGCCACATAAGTGGAAGCTGTATCCAACTAGACAAAAGCAACTGGAAGACAGTCGGAATTTACCAGACCAGATCTACCAGCGGGACACAATTCGCGCCACCTAGGTATCGAGAGCCTAATTACGTTTAACGTAAGGATATGTGTAAATTGAAGATTTCTATTTCATAAATGAAAGAATATATAATATATAATAATGGAGATGCTCTACACCTTTGTGCTTTTATTTAGTTGGACACAACCACCACTAGAAGCGGATCACGTGATTTCAAGCTTGTTAGCTTTCATCAGCGCCACATAAGTGGAAGCTGTATCCAACTAGACAAAAGCAACTGGAAGACAGTCGGAATTTACCAGACCAGATCTACCAGCGGGACACAATTCGCGCCACCTAGGTATCGAGAGCCTAATTACGTTTAACGTAAGGATATGTGTAAATTGAAGATTTCTATTTCATAAATGAAAGAATATATAATATATAATAATGGAGATGCTCTACACCTTTGTGCTTTTATTTAGTTGGACACAACCACCACTAGAAGCGGATCACGTGATTTCAAGCTTGTTAGCTTTCATCAGCGCCACATAAGTGGAAGCTGTATCCAACTAGACAAAAGCAACTGGAAGATAGTCGGAATTTACCAGACCAGATCTACCAGCGGGACACAATTCGCGCCACCTAGGTATCGAGAGCCTAATTACGTTTAACGTAAGGATATGTGTAAATTGAAGATTTCTATTTCATAAATGAAAGAATATATAATATATAATAATGGAGATGCTCTACACCTTTGTGCTTTTATTTAGTTGGACACAACCACCACTAGAAGCGGATCACGTGATTTCAAGCTTGTTAGCTTTCATCAGCGCCACATAAGTGGAAGCTGTATCCAACTAGACAAAAGCAACTGGAAGATAGTCGGAATTTACCAGACCAGATCTACCAGCGGGACACACTTCGCGCCACCTAGGTATTGAGAGCCTAATTACGTTTAACGTAAGGATATGTGTAAATGAAGATATCTATAATTCATAAATGAAAGAGTATAATATATATAATAATGATAGATGCTCTACACCTTTGTGCTTTTATTTAGTTGGACACAACCACCACTAGAAGCGGATCACGTGATTTCAAGCTTGTTAGCTTTCATCAGCTAGTAGATCTGGTCTGGTAAATTCCGACTATCTTCCAGTTGCTTTTGTCTAGTTGGATACAGCTTCCACTTATGTGGCGCTGATGAAAGCTAACAAGCTTGAAATCACGTGATCCGCTTCTAGTGGTGGTTGTGTCCAACTAAATAAAAGCACAAAGGTGTAGAGCATCTCCATTATTATATATTATATATTCTTTCATTTATGAAATAGAAATCTTCAATTTACACATATCCTTACGTTAAACGTAATTAGGCTCTCGATACCTAGGTGGCGCGAATTGTGTCCCGCTGGTAGATCTGGTCTGGTAAATTCCGACTATCTTCCAGTTGCTTTTGTCTAGTTGGATACAGCTTCCACTTATGTGGCGCTAACAAGCTTGAAATCACGTGATCCGCTTCTAGTGGTGGTTGTGTCCAACTAAATAAAAGCACAAAGGTGTAGAGCATCTCCATTATTATATATTATATATTCTTTCATTTATGAAATAGAAATCTTCAATTTATATATATATATATATATATATATATATATATATATATATATATATATATATATATATATGAAGAAGGTGGAAATACGGCAGTAATTTATGGAATACGTGAATCAAATTGAATTGGGGACAAACTAACACATTGAACTTACATGGCATGTGAGGATTGAATTATTAAATTAGCATATTACTACGAATGACAGGAATTCCATCATTATAACACTACACACTTATAAACATTTTAAACAAAAAACAATGCACACTTAAAATTTTTAACATTATAAAGAATTATACACATTAAAAGAGGAATTACATACTGTATGTTACTTAAAAATCACCATTTTAAAGATTGGGATATCAATACGAAGAAGACAGAAGAAAAGAATTTTTAATAAGAATATCTAGCAATTTATCACCTTATTAGGTAAACTTATCCATTTAAATTATGGGTGGGAGTTGGCGCTAACTCAGAACATATAAAAGGTGTACTAAACCATGTCAAAATTGATGTTCTGCCATCACAGATCTCAAAACCACAAACTGTTATAATTTCACAATGTATGTAAGCTTCAATACACATCTAACCTAAGTACGATTGTTTATGTTGTTAGTGCAAAACTTTGAAATCACATAGGAATAAATAGAACTAAGACCACTTATATCAGTACATGCATTCATAGATTTAGGATCTTTAGTAATTTCAATCATTTCCTGCATTTTTCTTTTAGATGTATTGGGCTCATTAATCAGGATTGAAACACCTTCAAAATTGGGAGTATGTCTTTTTTCCTTTGCATGTCTTGCTAGAGTGCATTTTTTGGTTTGGGCATTTCTGTGATCACTTTTGTGAGCAACGATTCTGTTCTTTAGTAACCTTTGTGTTTCACCGATGTATACAAGATCACAATCACGACAAGGAATAGAATACACCACATTTCTTCTTTTTTCGGTAGGTATTTTATCTTTAATATTCGAAAAGTGTTGTCCTAGTAAGTTCACATTTCTTTTGGCTAATTTACAGTTACTAATGACATCCTTGATGATGTTGGACAGTTTTGGAGTGAGGTCCTTTATCCAAGGAATGGAGAAATAACAAACAGGTCCCTCTTGTTGTAACCCACGATTAGGAGAAGACCCTGAATGATTGGTAAGGGACGGACTACTATATAACAGTTTACGTAACAGATTTTTAGGGTAAGAATTGTTTAATAGAATTTTATATAGTTTGTTTATGTTTTCGTTGAATAGAGATGGATGACAAATTTGTCTGATCCTATTTTTCATTCCTAAAACTAAGTTCACTTTGATTCTTTCATCATGGTAGGAAAGATAATTCAAATATCTACCACTATTGGTGGGTTTTTGATACCAATCAAGTATGATTGTTTGGTTTGGAGTGCGGATACTTCTGGTGTCGAGGAAGGGTACCGAGTTATTTTGTTCTCTTTCAATTGTGAACTTGAGATTATCATCATAGGAGTTGAAAATTTGTAAGACCATATCATAAGAATCAATAGGAACAGAACAAATTATATCATCGACGTACCTTTTTATGAATGGAAGGTGAAATGGTAATCTGGACAAGCAATCATCTAATAAATCGTCCATCACAAAGGCCGATAATATCGGTGAGATGGTGGAGCCCATTGGTGTACCAAAAACTTGTAAGTAATTCTCCCCTTGGAAGGTAAACACTGTACTATCGAATATGAATTTTAGTGCTGAAAGAAAAGAACTTATATCCAGACCGCAATGGGACTGGATCTCATTCCAATGTTTCCTGATACTGGACTCCGCACGTTCGTATGAGATATTGGTGAAAAGAGAGGAAACATCTAGGCTAATTAAGACATAGTCCGGTGGTAACTGAAAATTGTTGATGAAACTAGCAAAATGAAAGGAATCTTGAATAAAATAATTGTTGTTTTTATTGTAGGTGTTTGTTTTTCACTCCGAACTAATATGTGTTTTATTATTCAGCCTTGAGAAAGAAAATAAAAAAAATTCGAAAGCTTGGACAGCATACAGAGTGTTCTTTTTAAGCCCCACTCAAACTTCGGCAGAAATCCCCAATTCAATTTGATTCATATATATATATATATATATATATATATATATATATATATATATATATATATATACAAGATCGCTCATGGTCCATGGTCGATGGAACCTTAAGACGTTTACGGAGAACGGGACATAGGATCGTTCTGAAAATTTTGTTGTTCAAGTAATTACTCTTAATCTATCGATCTAAAATATTTTCATCGATGCAGCGTTGCCGCTTATACCAAAAAGTAGCAGCATAGGATCGTTCTGAAAATTTTGTTGTTCAAGTAATTACTCTTAATCTATCGATCTAAAATATTTTCATCGATGCAGCGTTGCCGCTTATACCAAAAAGTAGCAGCATCTTTGTTATTTGAAATATAACATCCTATATATTACTGTCCTGCGTTATACAGGGTCGTTCAAAATGTGTGATTTTACTGCTAGATACAAAAATGTTTAAAAATGCCTTTTTAAATGGAACACCCTGTATATTATAAAATATCCTGAAAGATACCAAAATTTTCTTTGATCTTATGTATCATGTTTCTATAGTAGCCAGAATTCCGAGATAAGAGCAATTGTCTAAAAAAATCAAATTATATTTCTCATATTTATCTAGGTTGCTATTAAATGTCATCATAGTACATGAAATAATGAAATTTTGACAATTAGTGCATTATTACTAATACCTTTGAGTGTTTCTTAACGTAAGTGACTTGAAAAGATTGAAATGGAGGGAAATAACTATTCGAACGAGGTACAAATGAAATTGTTTATTCTTCATGGAAAATGTGAGGTATAATTCCCTCGCAAGAACGTGCAGAAAATTCAATGAAACGTATCCTGATTTACATCCAATGAACGAGAGGAAGTTTGTACGATTACAAAATAATTTCATTAATAATGGATCAAAATTAAAAGCGGAATGACATCTACCGAAACCTATAACTTCAGATGAAGACAACATAATAAATGTTTTGGTCTATTTCCGTGCTGATCCCCAAGCTTCCACTAGAAGTGCCGAATAGGATTTAGGCTTATATCGTGCGTCTGTTGGAAGGATCATCCATAATCATAACATGCGCTCGTACAAGATTACTAAAGTTCAAGCTCTAAAACCAGAAGATGATCAATGTGGGGTTCACTTTTGCGAAACAATCCTATTTCGCATCCAAGAATATCCTGAATTCTTAAAAAAATTATTTAGACAGAAGAATCAAAATTTTCCAGAGAAGGAATTTTTAATAGAAGGAACGAGTATTTCAGAGCTGATCAAAATCCAAATATTGTCAAGGAAATGGGATTTCAGGAGAAATTTAGTTTCAACGTATTTTGCCTTAAAAAGGATCACCGAATAAGTTTTCTTATTTACGATGAACCGTTGAATTCTGAGAAATATCTGGAAATTCTAAGGTCAGTTGTGAACGACTTCTTGGACAATCTGTCATTGGAAGAGTATCCCAGCAGTTGGTTTCATTCATTTCAAATCACTTACGTTGAGAAATACTCCAAGGTATTATTAATAATGCACTAATTGTAAAGTTTTTAATAGCAACCTAGATGAATATGAGAAATATAATTTGATTTTTTTTGAAAATTGCTCCTATCTCGGAATTCTGGCTACTTAGGTATAGGAACATGCTACATCAAATCGAACGAAATTTAGGCATCTTTCAGGATATTTTATAATATACATGGTGTTCCATTTAAAAAAAAAGGCATTTTTAAACATTTTTGTATCTAGCAGTAAGGTCACACATTTTGAACGACCCTGTATAACGCAGGACAAATTTCTCTATTCAGAATCCATAAACATAATTTCGATGATCTACTCATCATCGACCATGAGCCACCCTGTATATATATATATATATATATATATATATATATATATATATAATAATAATAATAATAATTTCTTTATTAATGGGCAAAATTTAGCACAGTGCTATTCTTACATTTAACCCAAATTAACCTAAACTTATCTAAATTAACCTAAAGATACAAAAGAAGATAATTAAGCAAGTAGAACTATTTTTCGACTAGAACATGTCTAAGTGTAATTTTGAACTTGTCAATGGGCAGATGTTTGAGCTTATGTGTAACTTGATTATACCATACCACTGATCTAAATGTGAAAGAACACTGAAATGTAGAAGTAGAATGTTGAGGCATCGTAAGTAAATTTTTTCTACGTATGTTGATGGAGTGGATAGATCTCCTTACGACCAATTTATTTTTCAAATATATTGGACTGTGAGAAACAAGAAGTCGATGAACAAAAACAGCGTATCGAAATTCAATAAGCGATTGGATTTTGAGCCAGCCAAGTTCTTTAATTCGTATTGAAACAGAATCATACTTTCTCAAATTGAATATGAAACGACAGCATGAATTTTGAATTTTTTGAATTCTATTTTGTGAAGCTACATCAAGGAATGGATAGTAAACTAAATCACAATAACCAACAATACTCATAACAAGTGATTCACTCAGGGATTTTTTAATGGACTGCTTTAGTATGTGCCGGCTACTATAAAGGAGTTTCAATGATGTATATGACTTCTGAACAATTTTATTTACATGCTCCCGGAATTTTAGGTTCTCATCGAGTGATTTGATGCTGTTGACTAATTCAATATGTATCCCTTGGACACTGATGTGTATAGTTTCTTTGAGTTGGTTTCTTATTCTAGTATTACAAAAAATGATCCCACAGCATTTTACAGGATTCAGTTTTAGATTATGCTTTTCCGAGAACTCAGCTATTTTAGATAGGTCACGATTGATACAATCAGATGCTTTTTGCACATCGGCTGGGTCAAAATGTTGCATTAGGTTCGTGTCATCTGCGTAAGAAGAAATATTGCATGAGGTGACTTGCTGATATAAATCTGAAACATACACGATGAAGAGGAGGGGTCCCAAAATAGAGCCCTGAGGCACTCCAGCACATATTCCCTTACAAGGGGATGATATATTATTTATGACCACCCTTTGTGTCCTGCCTAGTAAATAGCTCCTAAAAAAATAGTAGATTTTTCATCCAAGCCAAAGTAAGATAGTTTTGAGCACATGAATTCGTGATCAATAGTGTCAAACGCTTTTGAATAGTCTAATGCCAAGAGTACAGTTGCCATTCGCTTATCAAGGGCTCGAAATATATTATCAGTCAAATCAAGCAAAGCTGTAGTTGTACTGTGCCCAACCCTAAATCCTCATTGATTTGGAGGCATAATTGAGTTTTCAAGAAAATATTTTCCAATCTGCTTGCGGACAATTTTTTCAAGGAGTTTTGAGACCACGGGAAGTAAGCTTATAGGTCTTAAATCAGTGAGCACAGTAGTATATATATATATATATATATATATATATATATATATATATATGCCGTATCTTTCTTTTCAGCGCTTGCCAAGAAATGAAATGCAATGTTAATTGTTTTTCCATTTTGATCTGAAAAATAAATTAAAATTATAAACATTCCCTAAGAAAAAACAAAGTTGTGTAGACTAACTATTTAGAAACATCCTAATCTTTACAATAACCCCGTAATCGTCCGAATACCTAGGTACTCCTAATCTCCAACCTTGTATTTCGTAACTTGAAATGTACCTAGATATTTATCAACAGCGGGCCGCGTCTAATTATAAAAAAAGCTATATCGTGTGATCTGAACCAAAAGCAAAAACCAAAAAAAATTATGCACGAGTAGGCAATGTTAGAAGAAATATATATATAAATATAGGTATCAAATATTAATAATAATAATATTATATTATAATATTAAAATGAACTGCTACATCTACCTCATTGTTGCCATTTAGTTGGAGTTGGAGTATACGTTTGACGAATATTATTAATGCGTTAAAAATGTACCACTTTCGAATAAGAGTGAAGTAGTTTGCATGCTTTTTAAATAATAAATGATTTTATAATCATGATCATAATTAATTTGTTAGTTTCACTTAGGTATTTATGCGATATCTATATCAGTTAGGTATTTAAAAACAGGTAAAATTTTAGCACCGGCAACACCGTAGAGTCTTGAAAATAATAAATTGTGAAATACGTCTATTTGGTTCTACATATATTGATAATATAATTATTACAGCCTTTTACGAGTTGAAAACATTTTCAAATGATTACTTATCATTGTAGGATTGTATTAAATAAAATATCTCGTTAATTTCAAGCCATATTTTTAAATTAATCGGGAAAAACCATTACGTGACCTTGAAAATCCAACATTTTTCTGTAAATAATGCTTCTGTAGCAGAAGTGAGAGATACCGCTCTCACCTCTGCAAACTACAGTTTGCATTGATTATTGGAACTAAGTCCTTTTATATCTGAGCGTTTATTCATAGTGTTATTGTTTCTTAATATTCACCATTTGTAAGAAACCACGTTTAAAATATTTTTTTTCAGAACATAGAGCAATAGTATTATCAAAATCAATACTATGTTTCTTACTGATAGCATGTTCAGTCAAGGCACAAGATTTTTTATTTCGTCTAATATCACTTTTATGAGATGTAATTCTTCCCGAAATATTCCTGAAAGTTTGACCAATATATGATAGTTCACAGTTTAAGCAATTTACTTTATATACTACTCCAGATTTTTCTGTTATTTTTAAAGGAGTCTTTAATTTAGAAAAAATAGATGTTTTTACATTCTTTCTCGAAATTATAACATTATACCCCTTAAAAATATTAACAAGTTTACTAGTTAGTTCATTGATGTAATGTAGAGATCTATTGATAGGGAGGATATTATTGCATTAGAAATGTTATTGGGAACTGTTTCATTTATTTCAAGATTAAGTTGAGGATGCATCAAACATTTGTTTATCAATTTTAGAGGAAAATAATTTTCAAGTAACATTTGTTTTAATTTTGTTAAAATTTCATTTCTATATAAATTATGTGAAAGTTTGATAGCTCTACTTTTTAATGCCATAATTAAGTTAATTTTCATTTTTTGTGGATGATATGAGAAAAAATTTATATATCTATTACTGCATATAGGCTTTCTGTACCATTTTGTACGTAATATATCTGCATTATCTCTACATACCATCATATCTAAAAATGGAAGACATTATTCACTTTCTAGTTCAACTGTAAATTCTATATTGTAGATGTTCGTTATAAGTATTAACAATATTTATTGTTTCATCAGCTTTATTTGAGGGTAAAGCCAATATTAGATCATCTACATATCGTTTGATAATGGTATTGGGAAAGAAATTTTCATTTGAAACTTGTATCAATTCATCTAGGACATAATTTATTAAAATAGGTGATATGGTTGAACCCATTGGAGTGCCAAATATTTCACATAATTTATATAGAAATGAAAGTTTAACAAAATTAAAACAAATATGCCTTCTTTGGGTGAATAAGTATCAATGCACTTTCCAGAATAATCATGTTAACTTACGTGTGTCGTATTGTGAAAGAAGATGATTACACTTATATAGATATTTTAAATTATATTATAAATCTTTTTGTTTTAACTGTCAGCTTAAGCCCAGAATAAAAGTAATTTAGTCTATGTATGTGTATATATGTATGCATTTATGCAATATACTTAAATTAATAATAATAATGATATTTTTTTACACTGTACCTGTATCTGCCTTAATAATAATTTTAATTTAAGTGTGCTCCTTCTTCAGATAGCTACAAAAATATAAAAATGATTCAGTAATATTATTTTTTATCAACTAAATCTAGATACTTTCTAACTTAATATGTTACCATGACAAATATAAATAATGACATTTGTAATTGATCGCTATGAAATCTTTCCTGTTTTTAGCTAATTTATTCTAAATTCACGATTGCAAGATTTTTTTATAATACTATTGTTGTTGAAATAATTTTGTAACGATTTGTAGTTTGGCCTGAAGAAGAGAACAAACATTCTCGAAAGCTCGGCTTCAAAGAATTTTATTGAATACATGACTGCATCCCCAAGAAAAAAATCTGGTGTGTCCACTCACACAACTTTCCTACCGCTCGCAGCCAAATTCCAGTGCAGGCAAATTCCAGTGAATGAAATATTTTACACTATTACAATACTTTCCTTACATAGCGACGATAATAGTGGTAGTAACGTAAAAATCATCTGGTCAAGACAAACAACAATGGTCATGTAACAGTTTTTCGCAAGATGAAACGTATAGCCAGAATCTGAAGAAACATGTGGAAAATACGGAATTTTATTAAAGCATAACTGTTTTTTGTGCTTTTTCTCAGAGATGGCGCTATATGTGGGTGGCAAAGCGCTCTCCGAAGAATACTTTAGGCAAGTTTAATCAAAATCCTTAGAGCCGTTTCCGCGCTATAGTCATGAGCAAATCACGTTTTTTGGCTATAGCTCAACACTCAGTGTATACAGGATTCTCATTCAGAGACACCGGCGAGTGATATTGGTACCAAACAAAATAAAAAAGAAAGCAACGAAATAATAATGGTTTTCGGTTAACGAAAATAGTTTTTAAAAAGTTTTATTACAAGCAAGAAAGCAAAGAACAGAATGAATCTTAGATCTAATTTACATATATTTATAATAGGATAAAATGACGTATTATGGGTAACCGCATGTGAAAAGGTTCTTCGGACGGTCTCACGGAGTCAGCACCATCTGATGGTGATTGTGATGGTGATGGTGATGGTGTGAGTGTGAGAACGGACGATGATTTTCATACCGTCAGTGTTGTGGCTCCCATAACTCCTCCCATCTGAAGAGGAAACGAAAACGGTGAGCTTTGGTTTCCCATTTCGTTGGTTGTTGCTGCTGGTTTTCTGTACCATTTTCTTAGGAAAAATGCTACCAATCCGGCCATTGCAAGTAACGTAAGAGTTGTTGCTAAACTCCAGGTAGCTGGATGAAAAGTCTCTTGTGGGAAATTCATTGGTGTCTGAATTTCTTGTTTGAGATTTTGAATTTTATTTAGATCTAGTGTCTGTAGTGTTATTGGTTGGTCAACACTTGACACAGACAAGTTCCCAATGTCAACCAACATTTGGTAATCGTAGTGGTTTCATTTTGGATAATTCTTGTTTCTTCCAAAACTCCAAGTTATTGATTTTAATGCCGCAATTAAAAGGGATTTGGATTAAGCTTGGTTTGTCTATGAGGTTGAATTCCTTGAAATTACACTCGTTCTGTAGTTTCAGAGAACTGCTTGCTGGAATGGCTATTAAATACTCGTCAGTTATTGATTCCAGAATGGGTTCTTGTACATGGGCAGTAACAGTTTGGCAGTTTCGAGCTTCTGCTTCTTTGATCAGGTTGGCTATGCAGCTTTCAGTTAATGGCTCGAGATGATTAGGACATATTTGGATATTGTTGATCGTAGGACAGGATTCTTCTGAGTATTGTTCTTCAGTTTTACCAAGTGTAAGGTAGGGTAGTTTAGGTATGATTATTGACTGTTTTATCGGGATTGGAAAAAGATGGAAGCTTTCAAAGGTTTCTGGTGAGAAAATTGGTAAATGTATAGCGAAAATTATTTTACTTCCAGAGAACGAAATTTGAAGGCTAGCTAGGGAGTAATAATCCATAGTATTCTTAAAAATAAGGAATCTGGATTGTCCATATATTTTTACTAAATGATCTATTACGTTATTTAATTATTGTGCTGAAATTACGGAGCTATGAAATGTGTTTATTGTGGCAAATTATATTGCGTTTTCTAAGTTATCGAGAAAATGTATGAGACATTGGCAATTAAGAATAATCTGGCCTGGAATGTTTTGAGTTTTTAAATAAATTACAATATCGTCAATAGTTTTATCAACATAGCCTTGGAGATATTCTAAGCCCATCTCGATCAGTTTTTGGTTTTCGCTCAAAATAGTTATTGTTGAATTATAATTATCAATAAGTTTTCTTGAGAGAGATATTTGTAACGAGAGTTCTTTTGCTATTGTGTTTTCATTTGTTTGGAGATCTACAATTGCTTTGTCATATTTTAATCCATCTTCTGAGTCGAGAGTGCCGAATAGCCATTTGGAGGTTTTTTCAACTAGATCGACTAGACCTCGCTTAGATCTCATATGCGGTGTTAAATTATTCAATTTGGTATTTGATTCAGTTATTAGATATTTTGCATGGTTTAATATATTAGTATAAAGGCCTAAGAATGGTGATTGTGCGTAAGGTTTAGGGATTTTTCTATATTGGAGAAGAAATTGTCTAAGTTTATCAATTGATCTTGTAAAGGTTTAAGTTCGAAGTAGTGAATAAAAGTATGTTTTGAGCTTATCACTCGAGTTTGTCCAATGTGGAAGGGAAGTAATGGACTATCTATGGGATTTATTTTGACGTCAGGGATGGCTGCTTGTCCTCGATGTATAGCTATGAGAAGGAGTATCATTGTCCACTTCATTGCCCTGCGAATAAGAATGAAAAGCTTAAGGCTTTTGAATGTGTGGTTTGTGTATGAATTTGTCTTTACTGGTTTGGATTTTATTGCCAATATCTCTAACGACAGTTGTAATAATATGACGTGGTTTGGTCTTGTTTCTAAGGGCACTCTTGTTTTTAATAAATACCTTAGTATTGGGTAGAAATTCCGGAGGGTCTTCTCTTTTGATGTGTTGTGTATTTTTTCGTAAATAAATTTTAGTCGTTGTCGCCGGTCGGCCATAAATTGGTTTAAAATGATCTCATCAGTCATATCGAATGGATCGAGTGAATTAATTCTGCCGTTTATTACGTCAAACGGTTTTTGTTTCGTTACGCTATGAACAGATGAATTATAACCGATGACAGCGAAATGCATCAATTGTTTTATAGATGCGTTTGGATCTTTCGATCCAACTCTGAAGAGTTCGATGAAGGTTGAATGTGCTCTCTCAATAGGGGCTATTGCTGTTGAAATTTCCTGGAGTATTAAAATGTAACTGTATACGATTTAATTTACAGAAATCTAGTACAATTGATGTTTTGAATTCTGTTCCGTTGTTACAGGTTATGAGTTTTGGAATACCGAAATGTGATACAAAGTTTAATAAATTTTCAAAGACTACGAGGGCATTGCAGGTAGGCTCTAGGATATAAGCTTGAGCATATCTAGAAAATACATCGATTATGGTTAAAAATTTCGTGTTAGCGATTTGGAAAGTGTCCATATGGATCGAATCGAGTGGTTGAGTTGGAGTTGCAGTGAGTTCGAACTTGATTTTCGGGTGATGTCTATCGTACTTGACTTGTTGACAAATATCGCAGTTATTAATAAATTCGGTTATGTTCTTTTTTGATTTGGCCAGTAATAAATTTTCTTCAGAGCTGAGGCGGATTCGTTTATTCCTCTATGGTATGTTGTTTCATGGTGGTGTGAAATAATTTCCCTTTGTTATTTTTTTTCGGTAACATCCTTGAGAAATTGGTTGGATATTACCAAGTTATAGGCATGGTTTTGGAAGGATTTTTGCAGCGTTATGGTTAATGCTGGAATGAAATCGATTTCTGATTTGCAAACATAAATACAGTTCAACTTATTTGGGTCAACATTTTCCTTGAAGAATTTGAAAATCTGAGGTGAACTGTCTGCCTGGTTTTGGTTTCAAAAAGTTTGCTTCTGATGATATGGTATGATGTATTAGCACTCTGATTAAAAATAATTTGGTTAGACTAGTGGTTCACACAATTTTCGGTGAAAGGTATTTCTAATATGGGGTCTTCGACAGCTGAATGTGTCGTTTCGCTATTGGAGTCTGGAGGGCTATTTGAGTGTATAATTATCTTCGGTTCTAGTGGTGGCGGGTGAGCATTTTGAATGAAGATATTATCAACTTTTTCGAGATCGTCTATGGTCACATTAGCATTTATTGGAACGGGAATATCCCCGAAATCGTTAAGATTATCGTTATTATGCGGTGGTTGTGGAAAAAGGAATTCGTTTATATCTATTGATATATCGACAGGATTACCTATGAGGGATTCATTTTCAATGGCATGAATTTCCATCCTTGAAAACGCGTCTGCGTTGGTGTTCTGGATTCCTTTTTTATATAGCATTTAATAGTCATATTCCTCCATCCTAAGGCGCCATCTTACTAGTCGAGAATTTGGCTATTTTAAACTGAATAGCCACTGAAGAGGTTTATGATCCGTAACTATTGTGAACTTTCTACCGAAGAAATATGGGCGAAAATGCTGAGTGGCCCATACAATCGCAAGGAGCTCTTTCTCGATCGTGCTGTAATTAATCTCAGCTGGGTTCAAGCTGCGTGAAGCATATGCAATAGGCAAATCTTGACCTACCTTACCTTGACTCAAGACTGCACCGATTGCAAAATTCGAGGCGTCTGTTGTAAGGTTGAATGTAGGGCTGAAATCTGGGTATTGCAGGATCGGATCATGTCTTATTACATTTTTTATGTCTAGCCTTTTTTCTTTCTGATTTGGAAGAAAATGTTAAATGTGAAAGAAATCGAAGTTCTTTTTGTCGGAATCGGGGAAGGGCAACACATTTATAGGGTTATCGAAAGTATTTTGTATAATTTCATCGCTATTGTTAAAAATTTATATTTTTGCGAATCCGATTTTTGCAATTGCTAATGTTTCGGGAATATGTAAGTTCTTAATTTTACATTCGGGAACTATAATATCACCATCACATTCGGATACAGGCACATAGAGGGAAGCAATTTCAAAATAGTTCAGGGTAATCTTATATTTTTCTGTTTCAGGGTTCCTAAAAATAATTGGGATATTTGTTTTATTATTGGAAAGCTGTTTATTTACCAAGTCAATCGAAAATTTAAGGTTTTGAAGCTCTTTTAATCCAATAATACCATCGAAGAAATTATGAAAATCGAACAGAATAAAAGTTATTTGTTTATCGCTTTTCAATTCGGGCATTGCTGGAATATCAGCTCTAAAACGGACTTCTTTTTCTCCTACGCCTGTCCTGTCCTAGATACAATCACTAAAATATTTTTGTGCAATAGAAGGTTTTATGATAGAATTATAACAGCCGGTGTCTATCAATAATTTCATTGGAGGGTTTTGAATTTTTATGTAAGGCAAGCTGTTATTAATTTCAGTGTACATTTCGGATGTTATTGTTAATGGGGAGGTGTTTCCTGGGCATCTATTAGAAAATTTTCAGAGTGTTCGACATAATTTGGGTTTTGATTTTCTGTCACGGGATTATCGTACCCTTCGAGATAGTTTTCTAAAATCTCTGGTTGATCGCATGTTATTTCAGGATTCTCGACAGTTTCCCCGTCAATTTGATAAAGCTCTTCTGAAATAAAATTACGTGGACCAGAGGATTTGAAATAATTTCTGGAATTTGTTTGTTTCTTCATACTAGGAATTCTATAGCTGGTTCTGGTAGTCATCGGTTCTGGTTTATTGGAGTTTTTCCGGTTGGTTTGAATACGTCTTTAGGAGGTCCGAAAACTTCTCTATTAGTGAAAAATTTTTGTTGAATTGGTTAGGATTGAAAATGTGGTTCAGGAAATTGAGATGGTCCTGGACTTTGTAAATTTTGGGTTTGAATTAAATTTTGTGGTGGGTGGAAGCGATGTTGGGGTAAATAGCTTGACTGAATTCTTTGCATAGGGGATTGATAATATTGTGGTGGTTGTGGAGCGGTCAGTTTATGATTATTCATAGGCATTCATAGGCATTCTAAATAGATTCTAGATATTGAAAATTTTGTTCTTCGATAATAATTATAATGGCCTCTTCTAGAGATTTAGGATCTTCCATTCTAACAAACAATCGCAAATGAGCAGGCAAACCACAAATGTAAGTTCTAAGGGATAATTGGTCGTATTGTCTCAGATGTATCTCTTTAGTAGCAGCATTCATGGATTAATTAGCAATTTTCTGTGCAAGGTTGCTTCTTAAAACTTGCAAGCGTTTGCCGAAGTCAAGAGAACTCTCGTTTCTATTAGGCCTAGCCAAGCACAGATCTTGCTCTAAACATTCTAAATTTCTATTGTCACCAAAACATTGCTCAAGAGCCATTTTTATCAACGGCCAACTAGTTAGTTCTGGGCGTGATCCAACTAGAATTTGTGCCCTACCTACTAGTTTAGTTTGAATAACTCTAATTAAATAATTTTTTACCCTTATATCTGTTGTATTTCCAAAATTATCAAAAAGGAAGTTACAAGCATGTATAAAATTATTAAGTAAATTAATATCGCCATCGTAATTAGGTATAGTATCAAAAAACATTTTAAGCATATTTAAGCCGCTAATGATTTGTTCGTTATTACAATCTAGCATTTTGTAACTAACTTTAAGTGTTGTTGAAAAATTATTTATTAAATCGTCAATATTACTCATAAATTATTACTCGTTTAAGGTTGGTTATGTATATTATTCTAGAAGTATCAAAGTTTCTTATACGGAGAAAATAAGGAAATAACAGGAACTTGGACTTACTCTGTCGTTGTTTCTCTGTTGAGCGATTCTGCTTTGGGTCCTTGCGTTGTCCTCAGGTGTACCAAACACTTGTGGAACTGGGGAGGTTCTGTAGTGCCAAGGGATGAAGATCCGCGTTAGCGTCCAAAAATACGTATTCTACCGTAGTTTAGCCAAAAACTGCACAAAAACGACTGACTGCGCCAATAATGGTTTTCGGTTAACGAAAATAGTTTAAAAAAAGTTTTATTACAAGCAAGAAAGCAAAGAACAGAATGAATCTTAGATCTAATTTACATATATTTATAATAGGATAAAATGACGTATTATGGGTAACGGACGGTCTCACGGAGTCAGCACTTCTAGTGTGAGATCGGACGATGATTTTCATACCGTCAGCGTTGTGGCTCCCATAACTAAATACACCGATCCGTTCCCGAGATAATGCTGTCACAGATAGACGGACGGACAGGCAGACAGACAGATAGATAGACAGACAGGCAGACAGACCAATGGCTGAAAATATGTTTATTAGACTCTGACTCTGAAACGTCAACATTTGTAAAAATCTCCATACCGAAAATTTCACTCACAGGATTACAATACATTCAGTATACAGCTATATAGTAGCGTAGGAAAGTAAAAAATTATATATATATATATATATATATATATATATATATATATAATATAAATATATAAAGAGAACTCATTCTGATATAATAATATATAATATATAATAAAATATAATAAACTGGTTACTGCATCAGAAGGTATTGACTGGTACAAGTGCTGTTTAATTAATGATCCTGAAGTATCTACTAATCTTTTAATTTCAAATATTCAATATTGTATTAATAAAGCAACAGTAGAAATTAAAAAATCAAAATACACATACAGAAAACCCTGGATGACTTCTGCAATTTTTAAATCAATTGAGCATAAAAAGTTTTTTTGTCTGCAAAAATACTAAATTTGTTAGTTGTAAAAATAATTACAAAAATTATGAAAAAAAAAAAAAAATAATAATAAGACAAGCAATTTGAAATAAAAACGGCTGTTAAGAATACTAGTAATTCTAAAAATATGTGGAAATATATTAACAATAAACTGGGTAAGAACACTAAAATGAAATGTCCTGTTGGGAAAATTAAAATCACTGATAATATTGTTGAAGATGCCGAAACTATTGCAAACCATTTTAATGACTTCTTTTCTAACATTGGACTGGAACTAGCTAATAAAATACGTTCTTCTAACCCAACCAGAAATAAATATCGTTTGGGAAACAATCGCAACTTAAGGTCAATATATCTGATGCCAGTAAACAGTACTGAAATTGAGGGAGTAATAAACAATCTGAAAGACAAAAATGATGGCTCTGACAATATACATTCACGAGTGCTAAAAATAATGAATCACATAATCAGTCCAATTCTTGCTGGTATATTTAATAAATGTATTAAGATGGGTATATGGCCCTCTTCCCTAAAGCAAGCTGATGTTGTGCCTATTTACAAATCTGGTGATTAAACCTTACTTACTAATTATCGTCCAATATCATTGATATCAAATATTGCTAAAGTCTTTGAAAAACTGATCCACACCAGAATATATACTTTTTTAACTAAATATAAAAGAATTAATAAAAAACAATATGGCTTTATTAGAAAATCTGGCACAACTGAGTCACTCGAGAAAATATTGGACATTATCTACAAAAATATTGATAATGATAATGCTGTTATTGCCACCTTCATTGACCTTAGTAAAGCTTTTGATACCGTCAACCACACAATATTGTTTAAAAAACTAGAGTATGATGGCATAAGAGGAGTTGCATACAACCTCATTAAGCAGTATCTATCAAACAGGACTCAACGAGTTAGAATTGGTAATGTCACTAGTTTATCTAAGAAGATTGAAATAGGGGTTCCCCAGGGTACTTTCCTGGGACCACTATTGGTCTTAATTTATATTAATGATATTTTCGAAGTGTGTGAGGACATGTATGCTTTTGCTGATGATACAATAGCACTAGACTATCAAGTGTCTTGGGAACAAGCTCAAAGTAGCATGGATGTAAAATTGGAAAAACTGAATGACTGGTTCATAGACTCTAAATATTACTAAAACAGAACATGTTACTTTTGGTTGTTACAGTGTCCCTCATAGTACTGAAATTATAATAGATAACAAGCAAACAAGTAGAACTAACGTAACTAAATAGCTTGGAATTTTCATGGATTTTAATCTTAAATGGGACTACCACATTCAATATGTAATTAAAAAAGTGAGATATTTTCTTTACTTAATTTATAATTTGAATACATTTGTCTAAAAAAATATTAGAAGTAATTTATTATGCGTATGTATATAGTATAATTAATTATGGTTTGATTATTTGGGGGGGAGCTTATATGTCTGAATTGAAAGAACTTATTAATATCCAAAATAAATTTATAAATTTATTAAAGAACGATAAAATTCCAATGATTGAAGTATTATATTGTAACGTGAAGACTTACCCGAATAATAAACTACACTCACAAATGAACTATACACACACAATGCAAATTCCGGAAAACACGGGAGACATCAGAAGGCAACGAGAATAAGTTCTGGTCTATTCTCGAAGCCATATATTGAGAAATAACCTCCAGAAACAACGAAAACAAACACTGGAACCATCTAGAGCTTTTTAGGTTAGATATATATAAGGCTGATGGTATAGACTGGATAGTTCAGTTTGTCATAAAGCACAGTTAGTAATAGATAGTTTCTCATAGAGCACGGCCAGTGAGTTAGTGATAGAACACATAGACACAGACAGTCGTTATAGTCCAGGAAATATAGTGTGAATATAAATGTGTATATAGACGAGTAGTTATTGGTGTAAATAAATAAGTGAAAATAAATCGAAACCAGTTTTAATATAAATCCCCGTTACAATATTCAACGAAATGTGTTATGTTTTATTATAATTCTCTGAGCACTACATATTGTAATTCTACAAGTATAACAAGAAAAAAGGACATTCCAGTTCCGAAACATGAAAAAACAATTTATAAAAAAAACTGTATTTACACCGCTATTAAATAGTTTAATTCATTACCAAATAATTACAAAAATCTGAAGATGTCACATAAAACAATGAAGAAAAAAATTATGAATGAAATTAATATTAAAATAAAAAACTAAATATGCACAAGGCTATGCCAATGGTATGCCACATCTTTTTAGTTTTAAGTTAGTCCTAAGTTTGAGTGTGTTTGGCTCCTGAGCACAGAGATAAATTTTCTCTCTCTTCAGGCTTTTACATGTATCTCCTTAGGGAGAATCTTTGTAATTACATTGCCAATAAATATTATTATTATTATTATTATTATTATTATTATTATTATTATTATTATTATTATTATTATTATTATATCTATATTCATGTCCCCAACAATAATGGTAATGTTGGTACCATTATCAAAGTTGTGCAAATATGCTTCAAGATCTGTCACATTGCATTGCATTTATATATATATATATATATATATATATATATATATATATATATATATATATATATATATATATATATACAGGGTGGCTCATGGTCGATGGTACCTTAGACGTTTACATAGAACGGGACATAGGATCGTTCTGAAAATTTGGTTACTCAAGTAATTGCTCTTAATCTATAGATCTAAAATATTTTCAGCGATGCGGCGTTGCCGCTTATACCAAAAAGTAGCAGCATCTTCGTTATTTCAAATAGAACACCCTATATATATTACTGCGTTTTTGAATTTTTCCTCACTTTCTTAATATTTTTGCCCCGCTTTCCTACACCTATGTCGAACGGTTCCCGAGATATTAATTATTTTCCATATTTTTGATCCAAAACATAGCTCGAATTGAATGTTTATTTCTGCGTTATGTTATACAAAAATGTTTAAACATGCGTTTTTTAATGGAACACACTGTATATTATAAAATATCCTGAAAGATGCCTAAATTTCCTTCGATTTGAAAATCGTATCATGTTCCTATAGCTAAGTAGCCAGAATTCCGAGATAGGAGCAATTTTCAAAAAAAAACAAATTATTTCTCATATTCATCTAGGTTGCTATTAAATGTCATCATAGTACATTACATAATGAAAATTTGACAGTTAGTGCATTATTAATAATACCTTTTAGTATTTCTCAACGTAAGTGGCTTGAAATGAATGAAATAATAATTCAAACGAAGTTCTAATAAAATTGTTTATTCTTCATGGAAAATGTGTGGAAACCCGCAACAACGTGCAGAAAATTAAATGAAACGTACTCTGATTTACATCCAATGAACAAGAGCAATTTTATATGATCAATAAATAATTTCATTATCTGTTAAAATTTAGAAAACTTTCACAATAAGTTTTCAAAATGCCGACCATTGGCTTCCAAACATTTCAATGTACTGTAACGGGAATTTATATTAAAACTAAGTTCGATTTATTTATTTATACGAATAACTACACGACTATATACACATTTATATTCACACTTATTTGTCGGACTATATACGATTTTTCTAAGTCAATGATCTATGACCGACTGACTATCTATCACTAACTAACTATCCTGTCATTGCCATCAGCATTATATATCTAACCTAAAAAAGCTCTAGACGATTCGAGTGTTGTTTTCGTTGTTTCTGGAGGTTATTTCCCAATATATGGCTTCGAGAATAGACCAGGACTTATTCTCGTTGCCTCTGATGTCTCCCTTGTTTTCTGGAATGTTTGTGACATTTGTGAGTGTGTGTAGTTCATTACTCGGGTGAGTCTTCACGTTACAGTACGTTTATTTGTAGATATAGTTGTAGCCCTGTTTATTTCACCGGCATCTAGATCTTCAATGCAGTTGATTACTCGTTGGCGTAGATCTTGTTTACGGTGCACTGGTGTCATGTATACTTTTGTCTTCAAATGACCGCACAAGAAAAAAATCAAGTGGCGTGAGATCGGTTGATCTCGCAGGCCAATGCCACGGACCCAAACGTCTGAACCAGCGATCGTCGAACATTTCAAACAACTCCATTGTTACTTCCCTAGTGCAATGAGCCGGTGCTCCATCCAGCTGAAACCAACTGCTACGATATTCTTCCAATGACAGATTGTCCAAGAAGTTGTTCACCACTGACCTTAGAATTTCCAGATATTTCTCAGAATTCAACGGTTCAAGACAAAATACGTTGAAACTAAACTTCTCCTGAAATCCCATTATCTTGACAATATTTGGACTTTGAAATGTCCTTCTATTAAAAATTCCTTCTCTGGAAAATTTTGATTCGTCTGTCTAAATCATTTTTTTAGAATTCAGGATCTTCTTGAATGCGAAATAGAATTGTTTCGCAAAAGTGAACCCTACTCTGATGATCTTCTGATTTTAGAGCTTAAACTTTAGTAAACTTGTGGATGATCCTTCCAACAGACGCACGATCCAAGCCTAAATCATATTCGGCACTTGTAGTGGAATCTTGGGGATCAGCATGGATATAGGCCAAAACATTTATTATGTTGTCTTCATCTGAAGCTATAGGTTTCGGTAGATGTCGTTCCGTTTTAATTTTGATCCATTATTAATGATTTTTTTTTGTAATTGTACAAACTTCCTCTTGTTCATTGGATTTAAATTACGGACGTTTCATTGAATTTTCTGCACGTACCATCGACCATGAGCCACCTTGTATACATATATATATTTGTATTTAAAATTAATATGATTTTTGAAAATTAAAGTTAGTCCGTGACAGTTAAGCGACAAAAAAAATTCATATCCCCAAAAAAAAATTCCCAATGGAGGTGAGAGCTATATTCTGCAAAACTCGTCAAAAAATCTCAAATCTTTCGCATATGCTCAGTAAGAGCTCCACAACCATACAACTTTTTATGTTTCTTTGTATTCGAATTTTGCTTTAATGGTACATTTTCATCAAGTGATTCTATCGCTTCTCACCGCCCCCAAAATTCCTTCCATGACGTTGAAACATAAGTTGTTCAATTTTTTTTTCAACTCATAATAAGTTTTATAGATACTCCACTCCTTTCTATGTCTCCTTAATACAGTGTTAATTATTTTCATTAGGTTTAAATATACAGGATGTTTCGTAATATATGCGCAGTACCTGACGATGTGATAGCTCGTCCAAACAAATGAAAAAAAAAATTAACTTATCATCTAGAATGCACCACTTTCGAGATACAGGGTGTTGAAATTGAAAGAAAAAAAATCGTTTTTTGTGAATATCTTTGGAACCATTTATCTTGCAGTAAACAGCTTTTGTAAGCATTTTCCAGTCATAATAAGCTAAGTTTTGTGTTAAGTCATAATAGGTGAAGATTTTGAAGGAGTAGTGCGTGTTTTTCTGCGCAATTCCTACGCCAATGGAAAAATTACAGTTTTGAAATGCCCATTTGAACCGCCAATGTTTTCTACAAAAAGAACACTATTGGTCTCAAAAACGCACTTTTCCATTATCGTAGAAATTGTGGAGAAAAACACCCACTACTCCTTCAAAATCTTCACCAATTATGACTTAACAAAAATGTTTTTCTGACTCAAAACTTGTACGATAAAAGGTTCAGGAGATAGTCACAAGAAACGATTTTTTTTAATTTCAATGCCCTGTATCTCGAAAATGACACATTCCAAAGGGTATGTTAATATAAACTTTTTTCATATTTTTGGACGAGCTATCACATCCTCAAGTCTTGTGAATATATTTGAAACACCCTGTATATTAAGAAATAGATCCTATTGCACTTTTGAATGTTTGGTGTGTGTGTGTAAAAATATTGTAGATCACTAACAAAGTTGTTTTTTTCTCCCAATAGAACCCTTAGAACTTGACCATACAGTTAAATATACACATGTAGTTCGTAAAAACGAATAAAAGTTCAAATGCAATATTAATTCTGTTTTATTTTATCTTCTTTTCCAAGACGGAATATAGTGCATTCATTTCAAATATGTATGCAAGGTAGTGACAATTTTATCATTTAAAGTGAGCAGGTGGAAATGCTAGTCCATATTTACTGGAACTATGGGTTATGAATATAATACGTCAAGTTGTAATTTCATGGACGGAATTTTTGGGGCGGTGAGAAGCGATAGAATCACTTGATGAAAATGTACCGAAAGCAAGATTCGTATACAAAGAAACATAAAAAGTTGTATGGGTGTGGAGCTCTTACTGAGCGTATGCGAAAGATTTGAGATTTTTTTGTCGAGTTTTGGAGAATATAGCTGTCACCTCCAAAAGTCTTAAATTGGGAAAGTTTTTTGGGGATTACAACTTACGAACATTTTTATGCTCTGCTTTTTGAACTTCCAGCCTATGGAGTGTAGAGGGGAGGAGAACAATCTCATATAGCTGTTTCGCTTCAAGTGTCCACAAAAAAGCATTAAATAACGTTTCAGAAAATGGCCAGAATGGCGCTAGTGTAGTAGAAGGTGTAAAATATTTGTGTATCTGTTTTAAGAAGCTCTGTAGACAGGAGATTCAACTGTCTATACAAAACCATGTGACGCGCTGACTCCGCAAACGACGGCAGGGTCGTGGCCTAGTAAAATCGGGTATGCGCGCTACGTTAGTGCGCACGTGTCATTTGCCTTTGATGTATTTTTAAATTCAAATTCATGTCAAGGCAAATCTTATTGTTTGGCGTTTCGGTGTTTATTAGTTTTCAACTCTATATCAGTATTTTTGTTTATTGTAATGAATAGTTAATAGTTACCTGCAGAATTATCAAAAATATCTTACGTGGTTTGATGCTGTCGGTCATCATTTCAAACATATCAAAAAAGGTAGAGCGGCAACGAAAAACATATTTATTTGAGATCTGCATATCAAGGACAGATGCTTTGATCCAAATAATTCTATAACAATATTGAGAGACGGTGTTGAAGAGAAAGAGATTAAGGGCAAATTGAGCGAGAACTACAATACTAGTTTAGAACCTGTTATGAAATGCGCAATAAATACATTTGGATCGTTTTTTTTAATTTCGGAATCCCATAAAGACAAGAAACACTACTTAAATATACCTACTTATTCAATATCCTATCCAACGAAACTACTTTTATGAGAATAGTTAATTAAAGCAGATCTTATTTCTATAACAATTTTCGTCGTATGCGTTATGCTATCCAAACGATTTTCACATATTATAATACAAGAAGGTAATTTGCAATCTGTTCATATTCCGCCCTAACCTATTAACTCTATGTATTCCGCACAATCACCGCTGTACCACATTTCAAGTCACTCCATAGACAAAAAAGTCGCCCACTTTTCAATGATACTTTTAAAAGTTTTCTGGAGCCTGTTTTATATTGCAGTTCAGCGCGCCTTGTTTCATGTACACTCAAGCGTCTAGTTTCAAATATAGCATGCTTTACAAGCAATCATCAATAGACAATGAGGAATGTAATTTTCTAAAAGTTGGTCTTCACGCATTTTAATATCTCAATTCTCTAACCTTATTTGAATTTCACTATTTCACTTCACAGAAAGAGAGGAGACAGAGAACATAGATAAAATATAGATACGTAGACAGAGAAGACACATGTTGGGTGCGCACTTTCGTTATGCGCAAACCCGATCTTAGGCCACGACCCTGCCGTCGTTCACAGCGTCACCACCTCCTCAGGGGTTATATCTCCTGTCTATAGAGCTTCTTAATCTGTTCCTAAACTTAACCTAAAATCTTATCTTGACACTTGACATTAGTATTTGGTTATTTTCTGATCTTGATTGTGAAAAGCTCTTAGAGGTGAAAAGTGATTAATAATAATGGTAAAAGTTTGTGCCATAGATATAAAGTGTGTATTGTGTATTTTTTGATATATATTGTGTCTGTATTATCCATCTTGAAAATGGCGCGTTTAGCTAGTAACTTCTCTTTTTCAATGTTACTCCCTGTGTCCAACACACATCTAGCTAAAAAAGCGCTGCAACATTTTTGACAGATTTTGGTATGAAACACTTGCGCTTTTTAAGCTGCAGAATCAAAAATACCCCAACAGTTATTTTTAAAAGCTTCTTTATAAACCAGCTTAAGAGCGCAAGACGTCTAACAGCAAATCCTGTCAAAAATGTTGCAGCGCTTTCTTAGCTAGATGTGTGTTGGACACAGGGATTGTCTACTCTCACAACTATCGGCGCTCTCTTTGAAAAATGGTACTCTGGTAAACCAACGCCCTCTTAATTTAATGCTTTTTCGGGGCCATTTTCTTAACATAGAGATGGTGCTCCTCCCCTCTACACTCCATATTCCAGCCTAACAGAAGCAAGCGGCTTTTTCTTCAGAGTGCACACTTGATACGAATACTGATACACTTCACTTTTCTTTCACGTGTCTGAGGCGCATAAACTTGAACTTTTATGTTTCATTACGAGTTTAATGGAAGGAAGCACAGATGGAGGAGGTTAGTAGGAAGAAAGAGATACACAGAGGCTGTTGCCTATATATACATAATATACGTTAGTTCTGGAACACAATGTAAGATGGCAGCATCCCCCGACTATGTTGAATTACTCCAACCACGGTCGTATAATAAAAGGTCTTGCATCTCCACTTAAAAGAGTGTCACACTTATTGAAGGCGTTTTTAGTAATTCTAGGTTTGGCCGCGGAAGTCGCTATAATCTAGTGTCGTTGCCAATTTCATAAAAAATATGATTCTTGATTTGTACTGTACTGGATTCAAATTAATTTCTGAAACGGTTAGCGAATTATTTATTTTATACTAAAAGTTATTAGGCGAATGATTTTCTCAGAAATCATTTTTAAACAGATACCAGCCACTGACACATTGACACTAGCGACTAGCGCCCACACCCAAAATGGCTTTAATACAAAATAAAAATATCTTCAATATTCATGACAATTTGGCCAAACTTCGTGGAGTAGCAAGAAATTTTATTATACGACCGTGACCCAACACAATTTTTCCAAACTTAATTTCCAAACCCTTTGAATTTCCATTAAATGACTTGGAAATTAGTTTAACCTATCCTTAACGTCATGTGCGCTATTTTACGTCCTATGCTATGCTCAAAAAGTCTCCATATTGATTTTTGAGAGCATAGCATGGGACGTAAAATAGCGCAGATGATGTGAAGAATATATGGTTTAATTATTTCTGAGTCATTAAATGGAAATTCTAAGGAATGGCAATTCAGTTTGTAAAATTTGGCAATTTTAAATTTAGTTTTTGAACATCCAGAGTGGTCACCTTCAAAGATATCATAACCTGAACTTTCACAATTTTGATGGCGATTATTTCAAAAACGGTGGTATATGCAGTTTTGAATATTTATATGTTTGGAAAATGCAATTAAAAATACATCGATTGGTTTCAAAAGTTTTTCAATATACGAGAGTTCGTCGGCTGGCGTAGTGCTGGTGAATTTGTACCTATGTTACATATGGTAAAGGATTATTTTGGATATTTTCATTGTCTATTTGTAGCTAGTTTATTTTTTATTTCTTATAATGTTTAGGTAAAAGATGTATTTAGTTTGACTGTTCAAATGTAGTTATTAATGCTACAAATTCATCCCATCATAAATATGCAAGTAAAGTAACTACTGTATTGTGTATATATATATACCTCACGATGCTTCCAAATTACGACTAACGATACTTATGTAAATTATATAGTAACAAATTCACAATGGTTCACAATTTTCTTTACTTATACAGCTTTTTATAAGGATAAATAATTACAAAATTAATTAAAAGATCATTACATTGTCTAAATATGGTAGATTCTCAATATTTATAAAAAGTTAAACATTATGTTCATATTTTAGATATTGTAGTTTAGAAGGATAACATATTTGTATTTATGAGAATGTAGAGATTATGTTTGATTATTTGTATGTATAATTATCTTATAAATAAAACGTCATAAAAAGTTGTTGTTTGATTTTGCCATTAGATTATAATATAATATTTCTTAGATAATGTTATCAATTAGTTCCTAGAATTCTTATTAAAGCTTAAAAATGAAATATAGTTTTCTTAAGAATTCCTTGGAATTTATTGAAAATATTTTTTAAGGAATAATAGAAATAATTTTCCAGAAAAGAGAAATATATTTCAAGTTTGCCGCCATAATATTTCATTGTTAGTTCAAAACTTAGGGATAGATGGCGATAAACAACGACAATTTTTATATCATAGAGTGGCCTCTCTATATTTATTATTACTCTATGCTGCACACATAGAACACTACTTCCAAACCGCTCATAACCCATAACCTCTCATAATACAACTTTCTTGTTCATGTCATTCATATATATAATAAGGGTGTTCGAGCAGTAGTTTGGACCAGTTTCCAACTGTGTTCCGTGATTTTGGAGCATGCGCATATGAATTTCCGTTTTCTTAAAATTAAAATGCGCATGCCTCTGACGATTTGAGTTTGGTTTGAAATCCTGCTCGAACACCCTTAATATCATATATATGATGTCATGCTTTCCCTCGCCCTATCCTATGCTTATTCATAATTTATCTACATTGGTTGTCTCTGTCTACATCAAAACCCATTCTAAAATGGTTTCTTACAATGTTCTTAGAAGAAATGGTGACAATACTGGCGAATTGAAATTATAATGCTAACCATGGAGTCAGTACTACTGACATACCTAAATACTCTGACACACATGCTTACTTTTGGCATGCTCTGTCAAAGTGAAATCATGCTAAAAAATGGCAATTTTAAAAATTCTCGAATGTCACAAAGTAGGAGTTATAGTCATGAATAATGAACTATGTACTGAGGCGATAAAATTGACAGAATGAATTCCAATGGAAGCGGTATGCGTACGCGAACTCACAGATACCTTCTAGTCACAAATAAAAACTCACCTAGACCAGAAACATTTTATTTAGACCAACAGATATGAAACAACATAATCACTACAAATACACTAGATCTACACAACCGGAAGAATTATTTTTTCAATAACGCTTCGTCTTGCATTGACAATTGTCCCAACTTCTTACCAATTCTCTCATGGATATCGAGGAATTTGGCCACACATCTATCAATACACACTGCCTCACCTTTTGCTATTTCTGCATCATTATACAAAGGAGGTATGCATTTTTTGTGACATGCGGCCGTCAGTCGATTATACATATCAGCCATCATCTCAATCTCCAACTCTTGAATGAGTTGCATATTCTGTGCCTCTTTGGATGCCATATTAATTAAAATTTAACAGCGACGAAGGAATTATTCAATTGATAGTCGAAAATTTCCTGTAGCTTGCTTCGTATTCACCTGAATTGGATGCTCGCATGCGTTCTCTAATTTTCATATTCTCATAACGCTTTTTATCAATGGAGCATTTTGATAAGTAGAATGAATATATTCCAAGAGTTACAACGGCTGCCCTAAAAATTGAAAAATCAGATAGACTGCAACATGGATTTTATTTTGAAGCATTGCAAATGTAAGGTTAGACTATTGAAAATATGAAAGAACATCAATCACACAATTATTATGTTATACTAACCAACAAATCCCTATTCTAGCGTGGTTTCCCAATGGCATTATCTCTAATTCATTTCTTGTGATAAATGCTTTTCATTAGAAACGTTTCTCAAATTAAATAAGTTTCGTATTCGTATTACTGTCACAATTGACAACACGAAATGGTTGTCGTATTGTGTCTCTGAACCAGAGATAGCATACAATAAAAAATAATTTATTGTATTGTTCTCTCTGCTCTGAACATGAAACATGAACCACATTACAGATAGAATATGGGCTGTGTTCAGGGATTCGCTATCAAATCAAACACCACAGAGCATGGCAAACACTACCGATGCTGTTCATGGAGACAAGTCTGTGATGTAGTAATTTCGAGATACAAAACACAAGTAGTGTTTGTGTTAAACCTGCTGCAGATGGAGCATGTTTTGCTGCACGGTCCAATAAATATTGCCTTGCATGGTGTGTTGATGGCTCCCGTGCTTGTGTTGGCTTTACACGATGCAGGCCATCATGTATGTAAAATGACAGTACAGAGAAATATGACTCAACTTCTTGATGTCAGAATTCCTGACTTCATTCCTTAGGCTCGTCAGTGCATAACAGATGTCCTTTTAAGTGGGTTTTCCTCTAGACATCTTCTTCGTAACCAAATAGAAGAGGTTCCGATTACCATCTGCTAGTCGCAGAATTTTTCCTACTCTTGGTCGTTGGGCTGACAATTCATCCAGTCTTCCAAACTTCCTTTTAAACACCAGAGCAATTCCTAGGCCCATACGTAGATCCTCCGCTACACAATGGGCAATAGAAACGTCGGCTGGTAGTTTGAAAAGGTTTTGTTGGACCTCAACTGTCACACCAAGTCTGACCTTCTTCCTAGCCACGTAGTTGGAGATGGAATCGTTGAAACTGACATTTCGCTCCTCAACGTTCTTTTCTTGAAGAACCACTCGTGCTTCCTCCTGGTTGTTCGACCCAGCGTATGGTGCAAGTCGGTTTATTTGCACCACTCTAGGTTTTCTCCTTGGTAACTTTCGGATATGATAGATGACGTCATTTATCCTCTTCATAATTTCATATGGCCCTTCCCATTGCCTTTGGAGTTTGGGACAAAGGCCTCGACGTCGTTGGGGATTATACAGCCAAACACGGTACCCCACGTTGAAGACTCCATCAGCTGATCGAGTATTGTAGTGGTGCTTCATTCGATCACTGGCAAGCTGGATGTTCTGTCTGGCTAACTCAGACTTTATCCATTCTGGCTCTCAATTGGTCGACCTATCCTTCTCCTGCAACACTCTCCACCGTATGTCTACGGCCAAATTCCAGGTCACAGGGTAGACGTAACTCACGCCCCAACATTAAACTAGCAGGAGTCTGACCAGTTGTTTCATTCACAGCAGCCCGATAGGCCAGCAGGAGCAAATGGATGTACTGATCCAAATCTCGCTGATGTTCTGAGACAACCTTAGAGAGGTGCTTGCCCATGATTCGATTCATCCTCTCTACCATTCCGTCCGATTGAGGATACAAAGGGGTCGTTCTGGTCTTGTTGGCACCTATTAGTCTGCACACATCTTGGAACAGGGCTGACTCAAAGTTTCTTCCTTGGTCCGAATAGATTTCAAGAGGAACGCCAAAACGTGAAAAGAATTCTTTCACCATCACCTCGGCGACGGTCGATGCTTCTTGGTTAGGGATTGCGTACGCCTCTGTCCACTTTGTGAAATAATCCATGGCTACTAGGATATACTTATTCCCATTGTCCGTTTCAGGAAATGGCCCCGCAATATCCACAGCAACTCGCTCCATGGGACTCCCAACATTATACTGCCTCATAGGTGCCCGCTTTCTGCCAAGTGGTCCATTGCTGGCTGCACACACTTCACACTTACGGCACCACTGTCTCACATCTTCTTTGCAATTCACCCAATAGAATCGCTCCCGAACCTTCTGCAGAGTCTTGGTGATTCCAAAATGCCCACCGGAGGCTCCATCATGTAGCTGACGTAGTACCTCCGGCACTTTGCTTCTTGACACAACTAGTTGTAATCTGGATTCAGTGCTATCTTCAGACTCAAAGATTCTATACAGCAGATCATCTCTTAAAACAAAAGAGTCCCATTGGCTCCAATATGCTTTCACTTCAGGGCTTCGTAAGCATATATCCTGCCAAGACGGCCTCTCCTTGCAGCACATACACTCCAAGACCACTCTCAAACATGGGTCATTCTCTTGGGCCAGTTTCATTTGTTCGGGCTGCCATTCCTCATTCTTTACGGTTGTTCGTCGTATAGGGCAAAGCTTCTCTTCCTTCTTCGAGCAGTGGGTGCAGTTATAGTTGCACGGTCTTCTGTATTAGGCATCTGCGTTTCCATGAACTTTTCCTGTCCTGTGCTCGATGTCATAGTCATATTCCTGAAGACGTTCTAACCATCTTGCCACTTGTCCTTCAGGATTACGGAATTGCAGGAGCCACTTCAACGCTGCATGGTCAGTTCTAACTTGAAAGCGGCGACCATACAAATACTTATGAAAGTGTTCGCAGGCTTTCACTACCCCCAACAGTTCCCTTCTGGTAACGCAATAATTCCTCTCCGATTTTGACAAAACCTTGCTGAAGTAAGCAATCACTTTCTCCTGCACGTCTTGAATCTGAGAAAGGACAGCACCAATGGCTGTATGCTGTTTTACTGGCATCAGTGTCCAACACGTACTTTCCGTCATGCCTCGGATAGCCCAAAATTGGTGCGCTGATAAGAGCTTCTTGCAGTTGTTCGAAAGCTCTCTGACACTCATCATTCCAGAAATATTCTTTGCCTTCTTCTCTTAGTTTAGTTAGAGGCTTCGTGATGTTGGCAAAACCTTTCACATACCGTCGGTAGTAGGTACACAAGCCCAGAAAACTTCTAATCTCATGCTTGTTCTTGGGAATGGGCAATTCCTTAATAGCTGTTATCTTTTCTGGGTTTGCCGTGAGGCCGTCCCCAGATACGATATGACCCAGATATCTCACTTCACATCGGAACAGATAACATTTCTTAGGACTCAGCTTCAGGTTGGCCTCACGTAATCGTTGGAAAACTTCTCTTAAATTCTTCGAGTGTTCCTCAAATGATTTTTCTACCACGATTACGTCATCCAAATATACTAGGCAGGTTTGCCATGTCAGTCCTCTCGAAACTGCTTCCATGAGCCTCTCAAATGTAGCGGGAGCATTGCATAGTCCAAACGGCATCACAGTGAATTGCCAGAGCCCTGATCATATCGAGAAAGCAGTCTTTTCTCCATCTGCGGAATCCATTCCAACTTGCCAGTATCCACTTTTCAGATCTAGTGTAGAAAACCATCGTGACCCAGAGAGTACCTAGGGTGTCATCTATTCTGGGTAACGGATAACTATCCTTCTTAGTGACTGAATTCAGAAGTCGGTAATCTACACAGAATCTTGTAGAACCATCCTTTTTCTTTACGAGCACTGAGGTCCATGGACTATTTGATGGCTCAATGACACCTTGTTTGCTCATTTCTTGAATCATTTTTTCGGCTTCGTCTCTTTTGGCCAATGGGAGTCTTCTTGGCTGCTGTCTTATTGGCTGAGCGTTCCCCGTGTTTATCTTGTGAGTAGCTATACTTGTTTTACCTTTGTATTTTTCTTCCATCGCAAACACGTCCTGGAATTCCACAAGCATATCTCTCACTTTTCGTAATTGTTTCTCGTCTAAGTCCTGGACAGTCTTGATGACCACATCAATCAGCTCTTTTGAATATCTGGTCCTGGATGGTTTACTAATCGTTCTTACAGAGGATATCGCTGATACAGGAACACAATTTCCAACCATACTTCCCTTGCTCAACTTGATGGGGCTCTGCTTTAGATTCATTACTCTGACAGGAACGACATCTCCTATTCGAAAAAGAGCTTTAGCTGTCAGAAATTCCTTATTATTCATTTCTTCTACCAGTCTCAGACTCCCAGATTTTCAGTTTCCGTCCGGGTTGGTCATCAATATTTTTTCACTATAGCCGGGTATTATTCCGTCACTAGTCGTTATTAATCGGACAACATCTTCGTTATCCTCGTGAAAGGGCAGTTCTTCATTGTCGACCTTCAAGACACCATTTTTGACATCCAACACAGCCCCAAGCTTCTTCAAAAGGTCCATTCCCAAAATAAACTGGTCAGATATGTCAGCGATTAAAACTCTGTGCTTGGTGGTGATCTTGCCAATGCTGATGGTCATGCTCGCTTTACTATGTGTTCTTATTTTCTCTTCAGTCGCTGTTCTGAGTTGGACCTTTGTTGGTAGTATCCGGGAATGATCTGTGATGAGCTCTGGTCTGGCTATTGTTCTTGTTGCACCGGTGTCTATTAGGAGTGTTCTGTCTTCTCCATTGATTCGACCATCGATGTATAAACTCAAGGCTCCGCCAGAAGATGACACATTGGCCGTAATTACTGGGGCACTATTTCTGCGGGTCGACGATTGCCCCCTCATCTCGACCCATTCTAGTTTTCCGATTGTGCAACCTTCTTCTTACAACTGCGGCGTACGTGTCCTAGCTCACCACATTTCCAATACCTTGGCTCTCTCTTCTTTGATTGCGCTCCCATAACTAGCTTCCTTATCATGTCTAACAGGGACTCTCTGGATTGGTCTTCTTCCTCGATTGCTCTTACACGGTGTCCTTGGGGAAGTTTGGCTAGCGGCTTCATGCTCCAAAGCAATAGCTAGTGCTTCTTCTAGCAATTTTGGCCTGGCCAGCTTCAACGCCTTCTGCAGCTCGCACTCTCTTAATCCATTTACCAATGTGTCAACCGCAATTTCATCAAGGAAGCTATCGGCAGCTGTAGGCTATGCTAGTCGTACAATACGAGCTACCTCTCCTTCAAACTCTTACAGACTCTCATTAGCACGTTGCACCCGAGGTCGCAGTTGTGCTTTGTATACTTGCTGGAGATGACTGTCTCCATACCGATTCTCCAATTTAGAAAGCAAGATTTGATAGTTTGTCTGGCTAGCCGGGATAGACCTTAGGATGTCTGCTGCATCACCTCGTAAAGCGGCAGTTAAGGAAACAGCGTTCCGCTCTTCGGTCCACTGGTTAGCCATTTCCACAGCTTCAAATTGTTTTCGATAGGTTGACCAGGAGCACTTTCCATCAATGTTTGGCAGCTTAACCCCTATACTACCTGCGGCTAAGTCATCTTCGCTTTTGAGTGTCTGGCTCTCACTGCAGTTACCATTCTTAACTGCCATTTCCAGTGTCTTGATTTTTTGTTGCAGTGGCTCCATGTTCTTCTCTGTCGTGACAAAGTTTTCGTCAACTGTTCTTGAAATTTCTTCGAATTTCTTGTCACTATATCTACCAGCTTCTTTAACCTTTTCCTCGATAGTTCTGTTCACCTCCTCAAACCTCGCATCACTTTTTCTGGAAACATCTTTAATTTCATCTTAAAGAGTTCTAGAAACTTCTTCAAACTTTTTCGAGACTTCATCGAATTTTTCATTATTATTTCTAGAAATTTCTTCAAACTTTTTCAGTATCAATTCTTCCGGAGAGTGGAACTCGAACACATCAGGTTCTCCATTTTCAATCAAATTGTCCCTTAACCGTTTCTGGAGTGTCGCTTTATTACCGGAATCATCACAATCCTGCTCCACCAACTGTTCTTTGAGTTGTTTCACGGTTAACTGCACTTATTTCATTTTTAATTGTCTTTATTAACAGAGTCAATTAGTCAATACTGTTGGCGTCGTCAATGGTCATTGTTGATTGTTGATATCGCAGTTTTGAATATTGTTTAAGTTATCGTAATTTTATAACAATTATAAAGTAATAACATCAAATCAAAATGCCGAAATATTGCATTATTTGAGGATCTAGAGCGGATGAGGTGAATATGATGCATAAATTTCCAACTAATGCAGAGAAGTGAGTATTTATTGTTGATAGTTTTGAATATGTAGTGATTAAAGACAAGCTTTTTCTAAAAATCAAAGATTTGGTTGTTGAATCTAGGCGTACCTCATGAAGGTAATTACTTCACCCAAGACGATTATCAATATCTTTATTACAAACTAAAACCCACGGCTAGTCTGAAATTCTATTCTTCTGTATGTGCGCAATCTACATTTGAAAATAACATTCCATTACATACAGACGGTACAGGTGAGTATATAATATTTACTTTAAGTTGAAACTAGATAAATAGTAAAAGTTAATCTCTTTTCAATATGTCATTTGTGAAATGAGATGAAGCACAGTATAAATGCAGCTTCTCTTATCTATGGATGAAGCGCTACCAATTTCAAGATTAAACGTTAAGGAAATATTCGGTTATCTTGCTTTATTATGAACTAAATTTGATTATTCTCAAGATATAACTGTACAGTAGCTACCTATATAGTGTGTTTTTAAAATTATTTTTATATTTACTGTAATGTGCATTTTATTTTTTAAAGGAATTTAAATTTGAATTTATAGATGAGTATGAAGAAATAATGGACCCAAGGTGCTCTGGTATACCTGAAAATCAGCATCATCCTGAGTTAAAAGACGATGAGGGTGAATTTGTCAATAACTCTACCAACAAGAAGCAATGTTTAGACCCGCGGCTATTCCAAAATTGTATTCTTCTTTATTGGCTAAAATAAGATGACATTCCATCAAATACAGGTGTTATAGGTAAGGATTGTGTTATCATTCTTCCATTCCATTGAATTCATGAAAAAATAATGTACACAGATAATTCAGTCCCAAGATGCCATGCGATCTTGAAAATCAGCATAATCTTGAGTTAAAAGACGATGAGGATGAATTTGTCATCAACAAGAAGCAATGTTTAGAAGGACTGATGAAATTGAAAGATGTAAAAATAAGAAGACTCCGAAAAGTTTGCAAGAAGAAATCTGATGTCATCAAAGCGTTAACTAAACTAAAAAACAGTACGGTTTCTGACAACTATTTTCAAGGGATTAATAATGTGACCACAAATTTTTTGATGTCTCAAATACGTTGTGCAAAAAGAAGCTCCTATGTCCGCAGATGGTCTACTCAAGATAAAGTTGTAGCTCTAGCTCTATTTAAGAAAAGCTTCGAAAAATACTGGTTGCTGCCATCAAGAAATACACTTCTTAAAATGCTGCGAAAGGTAACACAACAAATGAAAATGTTATAAAATTTCTAAAACTTTTATTTTTGTTAGGTATGTTTTCAATCAGGAATCAATGCCCATATTGTGAAGCACATTGGAGAAACAATTAAAAAGGACGAAGATAAATATTGTGCATTGCTGTTTGACGAAATAAGGAACATCTCCAATATAATGGCCAAGAAGACCGCATTGTAGGATTCGAAGAACTTCATAATGATTATAGTTCATCCAAAGTAGCCAACAAAGTATTGGTATTCATGCTACAAGGCATCGTGCGTAATTGGAAGCAACCAATTGCCTATTACTTATCTAGTGGACCCTGTCCTGTAGACGAACTAAAACTGTGTATCACAAATATAATCCAAGCCTGTCATCAATTAGCAGGATTGGATATTGTATCCACCAAATGTGATATGGGGTCCACTGATGTGAGAGTGTGAGAGCATTGGAAGAAATGGGCTCCCACGTAGATCATTCGTTTATAATCATTGATGGAAAGAAGACTACAACTATGTTTGATTGTCCTCATTTGTTGAAGTGTACAGCTTTATTATTCCGTAAACATAATGTTCAAATCCCAGTGGAAGTTGATGGTGAATCAATGTTAATGGAAGCACGCTTTGGAGATATTTGAAAAGCTTATAATATTGACCAGTCAACTCTGCTGATTTCTAGATTCATGCATAAAATCAAGGATCACCACCTTGCACCAAAAATGAAATATGCGATAAGTGATGAGCCATACTGTTGCAGCATTATTGTATTTATTACTAAGTCGAGGTGAGTAATAAAGCAGTATTATGTGTATCTAAAATCATAAGAATAATTTAATATTTTACCGAATTAAATCAATTTACAATGCATTTAAAAACATTTCATCAAGCTGAAGTGTAAATAATGATTTCAGGAGAAGCGCTGTTTAGCCACAGCTACATTCGTAGCACAGGTGGATGAATGTTTCGATAGTTTTAATGGTAGCAAGGTATCTCCACCTGATGGAAAGTTAGTGAAATGCTGTGTAAACGAGACATCAGCTCATCTTGAGTATTGGAAGAAAGCATTCCAAATGGTAAAGCGGTAGAATTTTCTTAGAATAACAAAAGGAGGAAGAATGATGAGAAATAAGCCACCATCTCAGGTTGGTTGGTTAAACAGTCTTAACGCAATAAGGCTTATCTGGTCGTATTTACATTCAAGAGGTGTAATATCATTGAAATCACGTTCACTTAATCAGGATGCCTTGGAAAATTTATTGGGGATTATTCGGGGATGATGTGGAAGCAACACCAATCCGACTGCTTTCCAGTTTGTTGCTAGTTTGAAAACCCACATCTTGAATGGATTGACGCGGGAAACAGTAGAGGGTACCAAATGTGAATAAGATCAGCATGAATTGTTGTCTAACGTGACCCACTGTTTAGTTGAGGATGAACAAGAAGAATCAATACCTCCTTCACCTGTTTATAGAAACCAGCTATATGGCATCGTAATAATAGATTGTGATTGAGTGGGTTTATACCTGAACGGATTCTTCACTAAATATACTCCACTTGCTCCTGTCATCAATGGTATTACAGCCATTCAATGAAAATGGTATGGCTGCAATTTTTGTGAAGGCTTTTTAAAATTAATATTCACATTGAAAAACATAATAAGATATTTTGAATATTCCCGCGGTTTTTAAATCTTTGATATGAGCGCCATCTACGCAGCGGTCGCTGGAAAATGTCGACCAGAGAATTCTTGAGGATCAAACTTTTAACATTGAGTTAACCGTCTCATGGTTGTCTCTGCTTTAACAAAACAAAATTATTTTTTCACATTTAATCACAAAGACTTATTCTTGTTACATTCTTTGGGTTATAATTAATTAGTTCTTTCAATAATTTGAGAGTTTCAAAATCATAAGTAATTAGGTAATATTTTCTCAAGTTCCAGAGAAATATTTGAAATAAAAAAAAACTTTTTTGCTAACAAAGTTTCAAGACAGCGTTTATCGCAAAGCGATCACTGCTTAATATTCAGCTATGAATGAAAAATAAGTTTAGAGAGAAACTAAGACCTAATTCACTGAAGTAACACATAAAAAGTGAACAGGATAAAACTTTCACAAATAACTAATTTTTTATTCTTAGTTTTATGTTTTTTTATACGTTTCAGTGCATCATCTAATGAGGTCAGTTCTAGATTATTTGAAGTTTTATTTGTTGAAGAATTTTGAGAGATAATGTGAAATCGAGATTAGATCTCTATATAATATATTGGACTAGAAAAATACTCTAACTAAAAAAATAGTTTCATACAAAGGATAACTAAATCAAAATCTGTCCATTGGTTTGGTAGTTATAATGCCAGTGCAAAAACAATCTTTATTTTTTGTTAATAAAGAAATGTTTACAAATACTAGATTACCTAAGTTATTTCTTTAACAGAAAACAGGTAAGTTAAAATCTGTTCATATATCTGGGAGCTAAAATGCCATAATATCATTATATTATAAAAACTTTCTTTGATCAACTGAGTAAAAGCTAAAATAGAAGAAACTTACAATGCAAGTGAGGATCATAATTTAAAGACTAACTAAGAAAGGATTACCACTCATAACTACAATTAAGCACAACTTACATCACAAACAGATTAAAATTAAAATAAAAACGGTTAAAATTATTGAAATGGAAGTGGTGTATGATGTTATATAGTTGGTGGTGATTTATAACTAAATTTATGGATCAATTACCCTCTGAACTAATAATTTGTATGAAAAAAATTTTCAGCCTTGATAATGGTAATAAATTTTACCGAAAACTTGGGTAGCAGAAAGAGTATACTTATTTAAGCCCCAAATTAACTCGGCAGAATTCCCAATTTCTTTAAGAATCACTTTGCTATACAACAATTACTGCCGTACTTCCATTTACTATAATATATATACAGGGTGGGGCACCGTATACGACACGGTCTCTCAAGGGGAATCCATACAATATAATGTTTTTATGATAAACGAAATAGATGCAGAATTTTTCTGGCCACAATCTAAAATTATTTTTATACATACAGGGTGATTCAAAAAAAAGATACATATCAAAGTTATGTTTTCTTAAATTGAATGTCCTATATTTTTTATTATTTTCGGATATAAGAGTCAAAATAAAAGTGAGTTTCTTCAGTATTCCCTATACCTATCTCTTTCCATTTTGAAAATATCCAAAGATTTGTTGAAATGTAAGGTATGAACTATTTTTCTATAATTTCCAAAGTTGCTCATTTTGAACTTGAGCTAAAGGTTTTATCATATTGATAAAGGTCAAGGTTATAGCCTGTATCATATTTCAATATCAAAAATCATACAGGGTGTTGGAAAAATATGGTTGTAAAATTTCAATATAAGATATTGAAAAACTTCGTTATCTTAAATGGAACACCCTCTATATTATTACATATTTTAATGCAGAATTGAATCCTCTTTCGAATTGTATAAGGGTTCCCTACAACTAAACTCAACGAATTTCTTCAATTTCGCACTTCTCTAATAATTCTGTCTTATATTCCCAATGCCATTATGATTGGGATGACGTTTTAAAATAATCATTATTATAGTTAAATTCCATTATTATTATTACAGTACTAATTGATTCACGATTATTATCCAATCTCCTAGAATTTCAAAACTCATATGAAATAATTAACTGACGGGTAATGATACTATACTATTCTATTGCTGTCGGTTTTACCCTTAAAAGACAACTACTCCATTAATATATTTTTTTTTGGAATATCAGCGTTTTACATTTACATAGATACTGTGAAACGTAAAGAAATACCTATAAGTATTTATTGATAACGTATTATTATGAAAGCCCAAGGAAAAATGTGGTAAGTCCACTCACACTTCTTTTCTACCTCTCTCAAACAAATACTGACGAATATGAGAAACATACAGACAGACAGACCAATAGCAAAACATATGTTTGTTGGACTCAAAAAGCCCTGGAACGTAGAAACAGAGTACCGAAAATTTTACACGAATACAATACTTCCCTTACACAGCTACTAGGCGTAGCGGTATAAAAGTATTAAGAACAAGACATTTATTGAATGATATAAAAATAATAACAGTATAAAAATATAATAAAATAAGAAACACTAGAGTAAATGTTCAAAATGTCGTCCATTTTCTTGAATACATAATTGAACTCTCTCTTCAAAAGATCTTTTAACTTTCCTCAACATCTGTGGTGTCACGGATCGAAAAGCGGCTCTTATTCTCTCTTTCATATTTTCAGCTGTTGTGGGCTGGGTGTCATATACAATGTTTTTAATGTATCCCCATAAAAAAAAGTCCACACATGTTAGATCTGGAGATCTTGGTGGCCAATTTTGCGAGCCGCTTCTTCCTATCCATCTGTTTGGGAAACGCCTATCAAGAAATTCTCTAACATTCCTTTGAAAATGGGCTGGAGCACCATCCAACTGCAGCCACATCTGCTGTCTGATATTCAAATGCACATTTTCTAAAAGTTCGGGTAGTTTATCACGTAAGAATCTTAGAAATTTTTGTCCATTTAAAATGCCATCAAAAAAGTAAGGACCTATTAATTGGGACCCTAGAACACCCCCCCATACATTAACTGACCATCTATGTTGGTAATTAGTATTTCGAAAAATTCGAGGATTCTCATCACTATAATAATGGAAATTATGTCTGTTCACCAGGCCGTTATTATGGAAAGTGGATTCATCAGAAAACAGAATTGAATCTAGAAAGAGTTCATTATCGCCTAATCTGTCTATAGTCCAAACACAAAATTCAAGTCTGTGATTAAAATCCATTTCATAAAGTTCTTGGTGTATCTGAATATGGTAAGGATGAAACCGATATTTTTTCAATATTCTTGAAATGCTTCTCCTACTAATACCTGTTTCTCTTTCTATTTTGCGTTGACTGGTATGAGGGTGTTCTATAACAGATCCTATGACCACAAACTCATTTTCTTCATCATCTACAATAGGTTTTAGCGTAGTTTTTTGTTTGTAGGATACAGTACCAGAATTCCGAAATTCTCTCAGTAACCGTTCAAACACAGCTCTATTTGGATGTGATACGGTTGGATATCTTTCAGCATATACTCTTGAAGCCAATAGGCAATTTTCATGACACTCACCAATTATTAGAAGCATATTTATTCTCTCTTCGATAGGATAAGTCTTCATTTTGCTTTATTTGAATAGTACACTGATTTAAATTGTATTTATAAATTAAACGCTTCAAAACTGTCAGTTATAAAACATTTCCATGGTAACAGCCTCAAAGCTGTCCAGATTAATTGGGTAATGTTCCTACTGTGATAAAGAAGCAAAATTCAAGAAATGCCTTGAGTTTAGTTATAGGGAACCCTTATACAATTCGAAAGAGGATTCAATTCTGCATTAAAATATGTAATAATATAGAGGGTGTTCCATTTAAGATAACGAAGTTTTTCAATATCTTATATTGAAATTTTACAACCATATTTTTCCAACACCCTGTATGATTTTTGATATTGAAATATGATACAGGCTATAACCTTGACCTTTATCAATATGATAAAACCTTTAGCTCAAGTTCAAAATGAGCAACTTTGTAAATTATAGAAAAATAGTTCATACCTTACATTTCAACAAATCTTTGGATATTTTCAAAATGGAAAGAGATAGGTATAGGGAATACTGAAGAAACTCACTTTTATTTTGACTCTTATATCCGAAAATAATAAAAAATATAGGACATTCAATTTAAAAAAACATAACTTTGATATGTATCTTTTTTTTGAATCACCCTGTATGTATAAAAATAATTTTAGATTGTGGCCAGAAAAATTCTGCATCTATTTCGTTTATCACAAAAACATTATATTGTATGGATTCCCCTTGAGAGACCGTGTCGTATACGGTGCCCCACCCTGTATATATATATTGTAACGTGGATAGGTAGTCGTGTACTTACGGTTGTTATTCGTTTATTAGTTATTTATTTCTACTACCTTGTTTGCTATAGTTGTTGTTTGTATATTTCATTATTTACTTCTAGAGATGGTAGAGTTATTCTCGATCCTTCCAGAAACTATATGTGAGGTACAATTTGTCATACTATTGTCAGTTTGACAAGGATCTAGAACATTAATTATGTGCATCTAGATAATCATAGAACATTCTCGATGAATGGCATGTCATGATTCAGGTATATAAAGCCGTGTCGATCACGGGACAGAGTTGAATCAGTTTATTGTATCAGTCAATTGGAGACATAACTCGACAGTAGTTGGAACGCGATAGTCAAAGTGACAAGTAGTGACAGTTGTACTACAACAGAAAGCCGTGTACAGTGTGTTTGAAAATAAATCATTGGAAGCAATCTGCGAACTTTGAGTCTTACGCAAGTGAACTCACCCCACAACGTTTAGCACAGAGTTAAACGTTACAATATATATATATATATATATACATATAATAACATGAAGATATTGAGATATTGTAACGTGAAGACTTACCCGAATAATGAACTACACACGCAATGCACATTCCAGAAAACACGGAAGACATCACAGGCAACGAGAATAAGTCCTGGTCTACTCTCGAAGCCATATACTGAGTAATAACCTCCAGAAACAAAAACAACACTGGAATCATCTAGAGCTTTTTAGGTTATATATATAATGCCGATGGCAATGACAGGATAGTTAGTTAGTCATAGATCACAGTCGATCATAGATAGTAGAAAGTCGTATATAGTCAGAAAAATGAGTGTGAATATAAATGTGTATATAGTCGTGTAGTTATTAGTGAAAATAAATAAGTAGAAATAAATCGAACCCACTTTTAATATAAATTCCCGTTACAATATCTATATTTCATAAATGAAAGAGTATATATAATATATATATATATATATATATATATATATATATATATATATATATATATATATATATATACATATATATATATATAAAATGAATTGTAAATTCTTGACTGTCTAATTAATGATGAATTTTTAATATAGATTTTGAAAACTCAATTGTTCTATGTTCTGAAAAGAACATTTTTAAACGAAGTTTCTTAGAAATGATTCATATTCAAAAAGAAACAAATGTTATGAATAAACGTTCGGATATAAATGGACTTAGTTCCATTTACTCATATATTTTAAAATTATATAATGATAATTATCATAGTGTGCCATCTGATGTTTCTCTAAATTAATATATTGTTTCATATTATACAAGATAATGCCATATTTTTATATTATATCCATTTTTTAAATGATATATCCTGTGATTAACTTCTGAAGTGTGTTCCATTTTTATTAGCTACATACATAGATTGATCTTAGTATGCGTAATTCCATAGTAACTTTTAATTATGAAACATAAAAGTTCAATCATAAAGTTAAATGCATAATAACAAATGTTTGTAGCTGGTAAATTTCATTAATCTCACGATTGTAAGTAGTTCATATTATTAATATTTTTTGTTATAATTAATTTGTTCGTTATTTTAGTTTGTCCCGATGAAGGTAACAAGCGTTACCGAAAGCTCGACATTGATTAAAGAGTTTTAATTTTATTGGCATTTTGACTGCAACCCCAATCATTAAAAATTCATTATATATATATATATATATATATATATATATATATATATATATATATATATATATATATATATATATATAATATAAAAATATTGAGATGCTCTTCACTTTTATGCTTTTATTTAGTCAGACACAGCCACCCACTAGAAGCGGATTACGTGATTTCAAGCTTGTTAGCTTTCATCGGGAAAAGCTCAGCAGATCGCGATAAAAATTTTAATATGGGGTTTGTGGGCTGAGAAGGCGATTGTTGATAAAGCTGATTTCTGGTATGTTTCACATTCATATTTATTTTGAAATCTGTAAATTATGAGCTATGTGAACGATAAAAGCAATATTTACCGATCGCAATATATTTTAGTTAAAAATATGCAAATTTTTTAACTAAGATTAAACATCCTTAGTAACTCTTATAGACCCACTGTGCTACCAGAGCAAAGCTCGGTCGCCCAGATATTTAATATACTAATACGATTATTTTTTGTATATACAGGGTGTTTCATAATATATGCGCAGCACTTGAGGATGTGATAGCCTGTTCAAACATATGAAAAAAGTTAATATCAACTTAACCTCTAAAATGCAAAAATTTCAAGATACAAGGTGTTGAAATTGAAAAAAAGAATCGTTTTTTGTGAATATCTCCGGAACCGTTTATCGTAGAGCAAATGGCTTGTGTAAGCATTTTCCACTCATAATAAGCTAAGTTTTGAGTCAGAAAAAAATGTTTGGTATGTCATAATTGGTAAAGATTTTGAAGGAGTAGTGGTTGTTTTTCTCCCCAATTTCTACGCCAATGAAAAAAAGTACGGTTTTGAGACGCCTATTTGAACCGCCAATGTTTTCTACACATAAAAGTTAGATACTGTTGGTCGCAAGCTCTAGAGTCGACCGTTTTCGATAAAAATCAACTTTTATGTTATTTATAAACACCTACATATGAAACACTGGAATAATTTCCTTTGCTGCGTTATCATCGTCGTCGCTTTTATGGTTTATATAAAGGCACCCTTAGAAAGCGTACAGCTGACCCGGGTTCGATTCCTTGTCTATCGCATTTTTTCCTAATTCTAGTTTGAAATTATAAACGAGATTCAGAAAATTATAACCAATAATTATAGAAGTATACTCTTTGACAGAAGAACCGCAAATGTGTTCTAACTTAAATTTAATGAATAACGGCCGAATTACCACTAGTGTCTATTAATACATAAAATCCCAACATTTATTTTTATTTGGTGAAACTTTACTACTACTACTATTCAATATTAAATACACTTTTCTTAGATTTAACCTCTTCTTTCTTCTCTGTAAAATGGCTTGCTGTTCTTTTCCTTATTTCTTCAACTCCTTCCTCTGTGGTTGCCCATTCTAGTACCAAACGACGACCATACAAATGAGTACTTTGTGACAAAGCCTCAAAAGCAGTCTTAAAAAGATAATAATATTGTTCCAATAGAACTCAATGTTCATTTTTTAAATCAAATTTACCTTCGCATCTGATGCGGATATGTAATCTACAAAAGCAAATCCTCGATGAGAATCAGAACCTGTTGCCATTTTTTTTGGTAATCGTAATGCCTTGATTTCCCCAAATGTACTGAAATTGTAGTCAACATAAAAAATGTATAATAACAATATATTAATTCAAATTATCCTGTGGCAGTTATATTATAATTCTGAATATGAAGCTATATAATCAAGATCTAGATTACGATAGGATGTGTCGACAACAAATACTGCGAGGGCAAACACCCCTACCACCATTAAATTACGTCAACAATTGTTAGGTACATACATACAACTTCGCATTGTCACAATATTGCATAAAAGCCACCAATAAATGTTCAAACAGATAGATTACTAAACAGTTAATATTGTGACAATGTGAAATTGTAGGTACTGCCCAAAGAGCTGTTGACGTAATTCAATGGCGGAAGGGGTGTCAGTCCTCGCAGTATTTGTTGTCGGCACAGTTAGACGTCCTAGCGTAATCTAGATATTTACCAGATAACGGATGATGTTATATAATAATCTTGATTAAGTATATAGCATTTGAATTCATATTCAGAAATATAATAATAATATAGCATGTTATATCGTCTTTGTGCTCATAACCTTACTTAAACAGTTCCTGTATTTCTTTCTTCGTCGCCTGGAATGGAACATTCCTCACAAGAATTTTGGATCCGGTCTGCAGTGTTTTCTTTGAAGTCTTTTTCGTTACCGTAACGTCTTCTCTGAAATAAAAGGCCGAAATGTAATTGTTCTCATTATTCTTTCAATTTGTTCCAGTGTGAACGCACCTGGTTGTCCTTTCAGATCTTTTCAATTCCAGAGACTTGCCGTCCAAAACACTTTGTTGGAGACTTTTTAAAGCCTTATCTGCACTCTTCTTCAGTTTAAATCTAACAAAACCATAACCCATTGATAATTTATTATTCGGGTCATTTGGATCTTTTTTAGTTGCTACATTAGCGTAATGAATACACCCACAACATTCAAAGTGCTATAAGAGTATTTTATTAGTATATTCTGCAGAGTAAATTTTGAAATTATTGTCAAATTACTTACCTTCCTCAATTCTTCGTCGGTAGTTTTAAAATTCAGATTTTTAACAAATAACGTAGTGTCAGGTTCCGGCTCTTGTTCATCTTCCACAATAGCATCTTCAGCTGTCTTTTCACTATTACTTGCTTTATTTTCTGATTTGTCATCTTGTGAATCAATACCTAAGCCTAGTTTTGTTGTCAAACTATTTTCTGGTGCCCATTCTAGATATAATGGGACATTTTTGAACTTTGAATAAGCAAGCCTAGTGAATGCTTTTTTGGCCTCAGATGGTTCCAAGAATTCCACGATAGCTGCGAAGAACATTCCTTATGTAAAATAATCGCCATAGAAAGAAAGCAAAAAAATTACCTGTAATACCACTAGGTGGAAGAATTATCCTAGCAATTTCACCAAACTTTTGAAATATTTCTTTTATCTCTCGAATCTCAGTCCTGGAAGGTAAATTCTTCACAAGTATAAGAGTTTTTGATCGAGGTGCTTTATCCTAGAAATATATAATGAAAAAGTAAATCTACAGAAAATAAAATGTTTTGAGTATATGAAAATAGCAACACATATTATTACTACATCTTGATAATAATAGAATTAAAAAAACGATGGCAATTAAACATTCATGATTATTTACATTGCTGAATGCATCTAGGAGAACACCTTGTCGTTCCAAATATTTTCTTGTTTGGGCTACAATTTCAGTTTCTCCTAATGCTAGTCGAACTGCTGCACTGCCTTTAACACCGTCTGACCCACCGACAACAACAGCTTGCTTTGTTGTACCATAGTTTTCGGCTACAACTCCAGCGACAGCATCGTGGCCCAGGAATAGAGAGTTCCAATTGTGTTTAGAACCTGCTTGGGCTTTTTGTTGCACTAGCTTCTTCTTTTTGTAATCCGTTGATTCTGCAATGAAATGTTCAGTAGATATGGAAGGATGGCTAACAAAATTGCTTCATACCATCTAAATTTTCATCGGGATCGTCTTTTGCCTTTCCAGGTAGCAAATGTAACATGCGACCATGTAAAATAGTCCCGTCCAGATCAGAGTATGCTTTAACAGCATGTTCAGGCATTAGAAATGTCACAACTCCAAATCCTTTCATCTGTCTTGTTGTTTTATCTATGGGGAGACTGATTTCCGTTACAGGACCTAACAGATTTAGAAATAAAATAAATAACTCCGTTCCAAAAAATTAAGCGGAATAATAACCCACCATATTGTGAAAATAGTTTTTCCAGGTCATTCTCTGTCGTCGTGTAAGCCAAATTTCGGAAGAATATCCTTCCCGATTCAGCTATATCTTCCTCATGCTTGAGACTTTCCATTTGATTCTTCCATTTTGCTTTAGACGGACTATTTCCTTCATCATTATTTTTCTCAGGATCTTCGACTTTGACATATTTCGTCACTGATATTTGCTTACCTTCTAGAATTATGAAGTTATGTATGAACAAAACGCTCCCACCCGCTTTGCAGGAAAGCAAACCACAATCATAAAAAATCTATACCCGTAATCTTAAAAAATATACAACATGTTAAAAATACAATTATTTATTATGAAATGAAGCAGTGTAGCGCCACCTAGCTGCAAGATACAACAAAGTGGATAGATAGTGTTACGATATTATCAATGCGCAAACACCTAAGTATACCTATCAATTTTCATGGCCAACGGTGAAACGGTGTAGAAGATCAAGTAGAAGTCATCATGACGAATCCGTTACCAAGAATACGCCTAAAGATGATTTGTGTAAAGATTTGTTTATGTGAAATAAGAAGAAGTAGAAATGAACAGCGAAAAAAAATTATTAATACTTTTCACTATTCATTTTTTAAAAGAAGATAAGAGAATCTCCAAAATACAAGCCGGATTTTTCATCAATTAAGTGAAACCTGATAGGTTATGGGACCTGTTGAGTACACCAAAAGTATCCGTCTAGGGCTCAAAGAGCCTGACCTTAGGTTATGCACAAATGAAATGAAACTGACTTATTTTTATACATGCAGCGTGTTCCTAAATACAAACCATTAGCCTGTCCTGGTTTAAAAAGGCCGTGGAAAATTGACAGATATACGAACTAAATATAGGAATATGACATTGACAGATGACATAATTTAAGCCTTGCAACACGCTTATAAAATGAATTATCCATTTCTGACAGGACTAGTATATACGTGAGTCGCTTTATTAAATTGGTAGCTTAGAAAATAATGCGATAACTTAACAAGCTACAAAAATACTCTACACGCATTCACATTATGGACAGAACAAGTAATGAAAATGACTATCAAAACACAAATTCAACAATAGACTCGAGCTATAAAGAAACACAGGAGATGAAATTTCGCTAAATGAATTACATAGAATAAAAAAATGGGGGAGGTTAGTATTAGAACCGCGAATACTACGTTTACTGTACTAACGTTGGAAACAGAGAAAAGTACCAGAGAAATGTAAAAGAATAGAAGTAATACCACTACATAAAAAAGGAGATCGAAGCTCCTGTGGAAATTACAGGGATATAAGCATACTCAATGTTACATACAAATTATATGCTCGAATTATAAATACATTAGGCTAAAAACAATTGCTGACTTCGAACGGCGAACTGGTAAATCGAACAGTCTGGAAAATTACGGGAAGAAGAGTACTTCCCAAACACCTAATAGATGTGATACGGAGCTTATATCATAATTCAATGATAAACACTGGAAAAGACCGAAAAGAGCCAATATCAACAGATTCGTCAGATAAGGGAGCAGTCTATCACCAACTTTAGCATATGTAATATCGACGATGCCATATGACAATGGAAACCAGAAAGTAAACCTGGCTAAGACTGGCACCCACTAACAATTGTATAAACACAATACAGTTTGCAGATGACCAAATACTTTTTCTACGAAAAACAGAAGACACCAGAAATGAATGAAATTTACCGCTTAAGCAATTATAACTTAATACCTAAAAATATCAGAAAAAAAAACGCAAGTTATGGTTTTAAAGGAAAACAATTGATAATTTCTAAGTACACTCCATAGTTCCAAGATAATGCTAAACGGAGAGCCAATAGAACAGGTTTCTAAGCTACGAATATGAAAAAGTTACAATAAACAAAATACAAAGAACACTGCAAAACAAGACAGCACCAGTGTTGACACACGAAAGTGAAACTTGGGCATTATGGAAACAAGACAGGGAACGCATACAGTCTACTGAAATAGAAATGTTAAGAAGGGCAAAAGGTTGTCCCTTAAGAGATCAAATAAGAAATAATTGAATTGAATATATTCTCAATGGATGACAGAATACATCAGAACTCATTAAAATGGAGACAACATACTGAAAGAATGAACGATGATAGAATAGTAAAATAGATAATACACTACAGACCAAAACAAAAAAGAGACGTGCTTAGGCCCAGAAGAAGATGGCTACGGAAAAGTGGGCAAGCCTAATTTATGAAGTGCAGAAGAAGATTGTGGAGTATCGTCATCTTAAACTTTTAGCAACTCGTGCTACGGAAGATCAAATCAAAGCAGTTTATCAAAAGATAATGGATCATAGATAGTGCATGTGAAGCGTGGGAATCATTAACAACGAAGTTTGTGGCGTCATCCAAACATCAGCAGTTCAAAATAAATAGATACGTTTATGCACTCAGCTGGATTAATGGAGATGACGATTAGATCCACATTGCGAAATTAATAATTCTGAGGAACGAACTAAATAACGGTTTGAAACCCAAGAATGAAGATACACTACCAGATTTGATCCTAATTTGCAAAGATTTGCTATTTTAACAAGTGATTTCAAGAACTTCAAATCCTATTGGATGCTATAGGCGAAAAATGAAGAAACAACTTTTGAAGAGTTAATCTCCAAATTGTGCATGCATGGAAGAAATCTCAGAAGATCACGTTTCTCAGAGCAACGCCCTTGAAACCAATGAAGTCCTGAGTGCCATCAGTGAAAATATTTTTCAAATATAGACATATCCATCAAGATCGACAACGGAGCGACCAAGCATAAGTCAAGTAGTCCTAACCAGTTCACCAGTTCCACAATCATTTGAAAGTCCACGCGTCATCAAGGCAGCTGGAAAAGAAGCTCTCAATGCCTTTGGGAAGGGTACTATTGAAATTTTATCATTCCCTGTCACACTGAGGATGACTTTGACTAATGTTCCAGATATTTCGAAAAACTTATTTTCAATTTTAGCAGCCCAAGACAAAAATTAAAATAGTTTCATTCAACAGCAACTCAATGCTGAATGAAGGTAAATGGAAATACACTGCTGTGTGGAAATCGTAAGAAAGCTGGAACCCTGTACAAGCCCATTGAACCAGTTATTCCTGAGAATGTATAAAGGGTCAAAATTTCAAAAGCAGGAGATTCGATGGGGTCACCCAGACAAGCGATACGGAAGAGAGATGGTTAAGAGTTGGGTATAACCGTGATGCTGGTAAGAGCATTTGTGAACCCTGTATTTTTGACATTTAGGTTTTGGCATTTGACTCAAGAGAACAAAACCAAGAGAACTTGTTTCAACTGATGTTGTTGATCCATATTCTGAATCATTCAGCAAAAAATGATATTTATTTGCGTTCAGAGATATTTACACAAAATTTCGTTATAGCTTTAGAATTAAAAAGAAATCTGATGTTAAAATAGTGTTAAAACAGTTTTCGCCAAGATACTCGGGAACAACATTGAAGAGTTACTCAATGACAATGGGGGAGAATTCGATTGTGAACAGGTCAAACGCATTTTAGCTGAGAGCGGAGTACCACAAAGACTGACAGCGCCTTTGAGCAGAATGGTTGCAGTGTGGCAGTGATCGTGATAATTGCACTATTTTTGAGATGATAAAGACTAGAGTATTCGAATTCTGAATTTGATTTTCCAGATGCGATATGGTGACGACCAAGAATCAAACATATGCGCATCATTGGATCTTCATGCTACGTTCACATACCAGTTCAGAGTGGAAATAACAATGGGTAACAAGGCTGTGAAAGGATTCCTAGTGGGCTATGACGGTGATAAGCGTTATAGAATCTACATTCCAAACAATCACCAAGTAATCCTGTCAAGATGTCCAATCTAAGAGTCAAATAATGTGAAAGTGAAGTCGAGCTACATTTGAAATATATCGAACGTGAAAATCAAGACAGAATTGATGAAAGAGAAAAATATAAATTACATAAAACGGCGTAGATGATGAACCACAGATCGAAAAAGAAGACTATGATGGTGAGTCATTGATGGACACCGAAGTTATACCTCGGAGAAGATCTGAAGAACAGAAATCCGAGAGAGTTTCGAGAGATCGATCAACTTCAAAGAAGCCTAAATATTTTGAAAATTTCGCCGCGATATTAAATTAACTTACGGAGGATCTTGACATTCGCAGATGTCTAGAAAAAAGAAAAGAAAATCAAACAGACCTTCGATCAAGTGCATAGACAATTCCATGCAAGAGGGTCTTCCGATGAATCATGATATTTGTGTGTGTTTGTTAATCAATCTGATTGAACATTTATAGCGGTATCATGCAATATTGTGACAAGGTGAAATTGTAGGCATTGTCCTAACAGTTGTTGACGTTATGCAATGGCGGATGGGGTGTTTGCCCCCGCAGCAGTTGTTATCGGTACAATTAGACGGCCTAGCGTAATCTAGTTATTTACCAGAAACGGCTGATAACCATCTTGATTATGTATCAAATGAATCTATATTCAGAAATATAAAGTACGACTAGCGAAAGATTGCATGAGACGAAAGGGGAAAGTTTGCCATAAAATGTGGTATATTCTATGTTTAATGTTTAATAAGATACGCAATGCCTCAAAATATCGTCACGTTCCAAAGCTGAACATATACTTTGTTTCACGAATGTTGGCGTCTATCTTGAAAACACGAAAAATGGATCAATCCATCTAACGTGAGTAAATCAGTGGCGTAACGATTTCGAGATAAGATATGGCATTTAAGGAAGTTCATAAAATTAGAGGAAAAAATATCGATTGATTAAATAAGCAAATATAATATGAAAGATTTATTATCAACAATAATGCAGAAACAGAAAATACAAATTTATTCCTTGAGTTATGAAATATAAATTTATGCACCTGAATTATCTGAAATGTCACAATGACTTTGTGACGTCTATGAAATAAAGATTGCGTTGCCTTCGGAGATACGTGCAGCGCCCTATCATTGTATGGAAGGAGATAAGCTTGACATACTGATGTCGTAGCTTAGATCGACAAACTTAGTAGAAAATTTCATGATAATGAGATGCGATGAGACGTATAGCGTTATGTACGTAGCTCGTGAATGATTACACACAATAGCCATGATTCGTGAAACAAACTATACACGCCGTTGATAAATATTTGTTTGAAGATTGGTAATAGATATGACAACACCGTACCTACTCCCCTACATTATTTGAGGATGCATTCTCTTAATGGCCGTACAATATACACATATATTGATACAATCGGAGAGACATATAAAAAATAGTTTTGTAGTGAGATTTTTCTCTCACATCCGATTTAAATGAAATAATTTCGAAAACCGCATTAAAATCAATTCAGTAATTTCGGAGATTACAGCCAACAAACACAACGGGTTCTACTTTTTATATGTAGAAATAGATTGAAAAACTATCAAGTTCCAAAAATGCTGATGTAAATAAAAGCCCTTACTTATAAAGCTCCGATCCTTGATAAGAGCCTTGTTGAAGAGTTTTTCCGTTTTGAATCCTACAAAAGCAATACCATGAATTTGTCTCGGAATTCTTATACTAAAACATGAAAGAGGCTTGAAGAAAACTTTTATATCCTTCTTCTTAATGTTGTAGGGCAAATCTTTCAACTGAAACATGAAAGTCTAACATAGTGACAATCAGAAAAGTTCCATTCTGAATAAATACCTTCACATTGTAAAGCTTTATTTGTTCTTTAATTTTCTTCTCCATTTTTTGTCTTGGTTTTTTTTCAGTGCCTTTCATCAACTGTTTCATGTATTCCATATCTGAAATTTCTTCATTGGCTAGTTTTTGTTGAATTTCACTCTCGGGATCTTCTGATTCGGGCTCAGTACAAGCAGACTCTTGCCCAGAGTCGACATCATTACTTTCGTGTTTTGAAATCAACTTAGTCAGCTTTTCAGCTTCAGTAGGTGCATGTACTTGTAGAAATTCTTCGAACATTGGATCATCCTTGTACTATAAGGGAATATTAGTTTTAGACCAAAATATCAATAAATAACAATTAAGAGATCGTGAAGCACCTTAGCAAGAATTTGGACAGATTCATCGTTCGGCACTTTTTTCTTTTTCTTCTTTGTCTGTTCCTCAATATTTTCCGGAACAGACATCGCATCATTTAATGCCTTAGTATTACTTCGAACATTGCTTTTCTGTTCACCTATAAAGGTCACCAAATAAACCTTCGAGAAATAAATACAATAAAATACCTAATTCTCACCCAATCTACTGCAGTTTTCAACTGTTATTTTACTTGTATTTAGGAATGATTTATTTAAGGATTTAACAGCAATAATCGCCTCTTCTTCATTTTGGTAGCCAATGAAGGCAAAACGTCTAAATTTTCCATCCGGTGTATATTTTAACTGAACATCAGTCACCGTTCCCTTTTCACCAAATAGTTGCCTTAGGGTTTCTTCAGTAGTCTAGAAAATTACCCATATACCTTTGGAATTTCATATAAACAGTTTCATAATCAAAACTCACCGACTTTGGAAGATTCTTAACAATCAAACGAGACATTTTTGTGGTATGTCAAAATATTTATTTTATCGAAACAAACTTGTCACAACCAGGTCACAACGGATTATGATAATTAAGAAAGAAGCAGATATATATTATTGGATAACCATTAACCATACCATAAGAACCCAAAGTTAGGTTAGGCCACGGTCGTACAAAAACATGGAATCTTAGACCTTATATCCATGGAGCAGAGAAAGCATACCTCCAACCATGAACAAATATAGGGAGGACGAGTAACACGAGTAGTGGGAGTAGCACAAAAAACTTTTAGTATTTTTTCGCGAGTTCCCGGTGATCTGTTGCCGGTAATAGAGCGGTTATACCCCCACCTTAAAATAAACTTGAAGGTTATTCTCGGTTATGTTTATCGCGAAAATGGTCCGGTTATCAAATTATCATAATGACGTTTACTTTTTTGACAAATATTTTGTTTTGTAGTTTTGATTGATAAGTTTTATGTTAAAAGAATAGTATTATTTATCTATTATTAAAGTATTTAAGTAAAATAATTATTTCTTTATTCAATTTATGTTTGTGATATTACCAGCCGTACATCCATTTTTGGATGATTTTTTTAATTCGTCCATAACGGAGATACTAGAGAATCAAAAGTGTAATAAAACCAAAATTGTATGAGCAATATTTTCATCCGAATACCTACCGACCAGTCAGACTGAATTACCAGATATAAAAGGAGTATTCTTTCAACTCATCAGGATGAGTGGTATTTAATTCAATTCCAATTAATTTTTCTTTCATTCTGATCAACAAGATGATGCGAAAAATAAATGAAATACGATTAATTATAACCCAAAACTCAAATCAAATACAAAAAGACAAGCAGCCAAATTAATTTTTTGACAGTTTGGCACTTTTGACATTTATAACCGCCAGTTACCATGCTCAAGAGGACTGGAACCAAATCAGTTCCCGTTTTATATGATTAGTGACGTCAGAAAATATTCCCCTATTACCGTTTATCTCGCGAAAACGTACCGGGAAGTACAATTCGGTTCCCGCTAGTTCACCGGGAACTCGCGAAAAATCCTAATTGGGTTATCGTTTGTCATTTCGGTGTGTTGCGCAAAATCACGCTGCGCATCCTTATGTAGTATGGGCGAAGGAAGCTTAAATACAACAATAGACACTCAGTGAAATACTGCGCAACATACCAAATTGACAACTTATCACGGGACGTTATTTCAACCACTTCTGCTTATAGAACAGGATACAGAGTTAGTCATCCTCCCTTTATATATTCTTGCCTCCAACCATGAAGTATGGACTGCTAATCGACTATCGACAGAAAATCCCGGGCCCAACATGATAGGCTAGAGTGACGCAGTTCAGACAAATCCGATATTTTACGGGCAGTTACAACTCTGATATTTCAGATGTCAGAAGCAAAGAGCACATACAATAATACAAATATAGCAAGACTACCAATTTGGAGGTAGTGTTCTCTGCCACCTGCCACCAATTAAGAATCTTTTATGGTCAAGTCATAATATTGATATTTCCTGAGTCCAACACACATCTAGCTAAGAAAGCGCTGCAACATTTTTGACAGATTTTGGTATTAAACGCTTGCGCTTTTTAAGCTGCAGCATCAGAATGCCCCAATAGTTATTTTTAAAAGCTTCTTTATAAACCAGCTTAAGAACGAAAGACGTCTAACCGCAAATCCTGTCAAAAATATTGCAGCGCTTTCTTAGCTAGATGTGTGTTGGACACAGGGATTAATAACCCATCTGTTGTCGAGTATTCGAACTTCATTCAGAACAATGATCATTTGGGTTGCATTTCGCAAGGCGCTGCGAGCAATTACAGCATGTGTAGTAATCGCGCGAAACTTAAAATTCCAGTTTCAACAAATTCTTAAATTATATTTTTTGCTATAATAAAGTTATTAAATTTTGTGTATTTATACAGCAGTAGCTAACTTATATTTTGGAGTTAAAGCGACATCATTTTAGTTATTCAAATTAGTTCTAAAAACATTTTAAAATTTAAGTTTTTCGCGCCTTTACTACGTATGCTACTTTCTAGACAGTGTGAGAAAGAAAATGGTCGCGTTCATCAGAACGTAGCGCTCTTAGAGCGATCAACAATTTTCTGCTGAACGTCATGTTTTGTCCACTGATCGGATAGAGCGCTGGATGAGCGGTCGCCATTTTTTCGAGCGGAATTAAATCCCGCTACGCTACGATCAATCGCTGCATCATTTGTCATTTCTGTCAAAATTCAAATAGTTATGTTCTATTCTGTTATTATACCGGTTTGCTTCATAAAGTAATAATAAATAGTTAGGATACAATGGAATAGTTTCAAAAAACTTTTAATTTCTATTGCGCGGCAACCGTTCCCGTCCTTGCCAGACCTCATGAGGTTCTATGGGCTGTAAGAGTTCCACAGCTCTATTCATTAATCCACCGATATCTAAACCGTCGTCTTCCGCAATTGCCAATGCAGGTGGGATAAGATCCATCTCGATAACAGATGGAAATGGCAGAACGGCTTTCACGTTTCAGTATCCTTTATTTGGGTTTATTTAGAGCCTAGGTTCTCACCAGAAAGCTCAAACTTGACATAATTGTGGCACATAACCTCCTTCATCTGTGATTTTCGCATGCGCAAGAAATAATCGCATTTGAATGTCAAAACGTACGTTCAGCAGAATAATTATCTGATGGAGCGCTTTTAAAAATCGCTACTTCATCAAATTGTTCTGATGAACGCGACGAATATTCTTAAACTTTCTCGAATATCCTAAAGCCTAGCTCTCTGAATCAGAGAAAACATACTTCCAACTCTGAATATATAAGAGACCTGTGTCGCCCGCCAAAGTTAGTTTGATTTGAATAACTAAGCAAGCGATTTCGAAACGAAAAGGAAAGAAGTTATCTGTGAGCCTTTGTTTTGAAGTATCACGTGTGAGTATTTTTAATAGTGAGTTTAATTAATTCTCGATTTTGAAGCGAAGAAGAAAAAAGTTGTCTGTGAGCCTTTATTGTGAAATATCAAATGTAAGTATTTTTAACATTGTGTTTAATTAATTCTAATGGTTTTTTTATCTTTTCTTTGCTTTCCGTAACCTTCAAGCAATCGCGCGACGTTGAATCGATATCTTCTATATATTTTCGGCCGTAAAAAAATATCACGCGACCGCTTGAAGGTTAAATTATTTTTTTTCTTTGTCTCAACGTACCCCACGTTCACGTAACAATATATTTGTTTATAGAATGTTTATTTAATTTATATTTTACAGAATACAATGCCTAGACGTAAAAGAGGAGGAGATCTTGCCAGCTCTGCAGCGAAACAACGGAAACAAAAAGAACGTCGAAGAAATGAAACGGAAGAAGAGCACGTTTACAAAATCAACGAACCAGACTGAGCACCCTGAGAAGCAGAAAAAGCGAAGAAAGAAGAGAAAATGAAAGTATTGAAGAATCGAGAATTTTAAAAGATAATCTAACAAAGGAAGCATTCCACTACGAACCGACAAAAAAATATTACAATCATAAATATGTTATAATCGGAAAAATATATAACATTTGCCAATTTTGCTATGCGAAAAAATTCAGTAAAGAAGCACCAGGTCTCTGTTGTATGAACGGAAAAATTCGATTACCACCACTGGAAGCACCTCCGCAGGAATTTTTACATTACATGACCGGTGAAACACTAGAATCAAAACACTTTCTTCAAAATATAAGATCTTACAACTCCTGCTTTCAAATGACTTATTTCGGGGTTACTTCGAGTAACACTAATAGAAATGAATTTGAATATGTATTTTCAATTCAAGGGCACATTTATCACAAAATAGGATCGTTACTACCAATGCCTAACGAAGACCATAAATTTCTGCAAGTATATTTCATCGGAAATGAAGAACAAGAAATTGATCAACGATGCAGAAATTTTAATAGATTGAGACGCGAAATAATTCAAGATGTGCAGAGGATCTTACACAAATATAATCAACTGATTTACATATTCAAAACAACATTAGACCACATGATTTCTGATGACTATAAAATTGTAATTCGAGCTGATAAAAGACCACGTGGAGAACACGAACGTAGATTTAATGCACCCCAGATAGATGAAGTCGCCATCGTAATTGTGGACAATGAAAATACAACCCGTGACATAATTGTACAACGAAGAAAAAAAGGATTACAACGCATTACAGAGACACACAGTTCATATGATGCTCTTCAATATCCGTTAATATTTCTGCACGGAGATAAATATAATATAATAATATAAAACAAATTCATCCTGAAACAGGCATAGAAACAAACAAAAAAGTCACTTCCAAGGAGTTCTATGCTTACCGCTTAATGATCAGAGACAATGAAATATACAATCACATACTCAACACTCGCCGTTTATTCCAACAATTTCTGGTAGATATGTACGCAAAAATAGAAGCAGAACGGATGCTTTACATAAGACTGAATCAGAAGAAACTACGCACAGAATACATCCACCTTCGAGACGCGATCATGAATGACGGCAATATTGACGATATTGGAACAATGGTAATCTTACCCTCATCCTACATAGGAAGTCCAAGACATATGCACGAATATACTCAAGATGCCAGGACTTACGTAAGAAAATATGGACGATCTGATCTCTTCATAACATTTACATCCAACTCATCATGGCAAGAAATCAAAGAACAACTAATATACGGACAATCCTCCATGGATCGACACGACATAATAGCTCGAGTTTTTCGACAAAAACAAATAAGATTTATTGAAGTTATCACAAAATACCACATCTTTGGAACCGTTAATTGTTGGATGTATACAATCGAGTGGCAAAAACGAGGATTACCTCACTCACATAATCTCATATGGCTACACGATTAAATTTATGCTACGGATATCGACAAAATCATCCAAGCTGAATTTCCAAATCCATAAGAAGACCAAGAACTATACAACATAGTAGTGAAAAACATGATTCACGGACCATGTGGACCATTAAACTTCAATGCGCCATGCATGAGTGATGGAAAGTGTACAAAAAAATATCCAAAACCATACTTGGACGAAACAAAAACTGAAGATGATGGCTATCCCAAATATAGAAGACGATCACCGAAAAACGGTGGCTTCACAGCAAAAATACGAATACAAGGTAGATATGAATTGGAAATAGATAATCAATGGGTATTACCTTATAACCCACTACTTTCCAAAATGTTCCAAGCACATATAAACGTTGAATACTGCAATTCAGTAAAATCTATTAAATATATATGTAAGTACGTAAACAAAGGTAGTGATATTGATAAGTATATATTTATATTCCAGAATAGTAGAGCGAGGTTGATAATTAAAAGAAAAAACACTTTTTAGTTTTAGTTGACGTATATGTTCATGACACACTGACTCTTGACATTCTCATCTACACAGTACCAACCTATATCTCGTTACAAAAAGAAAAAAGGAATTCAAACAGTTAAATTGCTCTATCCAATACTCCCCTTCAATTTAACAGTTATTATAAAATAAATAACCTTCTAATTTCTTACATTTGATAAACAAACTATAACATTAAATCTTAAGTCGTAACATTTAAAAGATCCATATTTGCAACTCCAAGAGCAATACACAGTTTACTGAACTGAATAGAAGTTAGCGGTTTAGTTAAAATATCAGCCTTTTGATCCTTGGATGAGATGTAGAGAACTTGTATCTCTCTCTTCTTACAATTATCTCTAATGATATTATATTTGACGTCGATGTGTTTTAGGCGTTTTTCTTCCCATTTTTGAAGACAATGAATAACGGATTGGTTGTCCTCATAGATTGTTACGGGTAATTTCACATCAACGTTCAGATCACGTAGAAGTTTCCTTAACCAAAGCAAATCCATGACTGCGTTGCCTAAGGAAACATACTCAGCTTCGGTAGACGACTGAGCTACCGCCTTTTGTTTTCTGGTTACCCATAGTACGTTGGATCCATGTACTTCGAATAAGTATCCTGATGTAGATTTTCTGTCTCCTTTGCTGCCCGCTAGTATAATGTCATCAACATATAACAATAAGTAAATACACTTAGTTCCATGCATGAATAAACATCTGTCAGCATCTGATTGGTTAAATCCATGTGATTTTATAAATTCATCAAAACGTCCATTCCACTCTTTGGGCGCTTGTTTTAACCCGTAAAGAGTTTTATTCAATTTACAAACAAGAGGTATATTAGAATATGGTACAGGCATACCCTCTGGAATTTTCATGAAAATTTCTTCCTTGATAATGCCGTGGAGGAAGGCATTTTTGACGTCTAGCTGCATGGCATACAAATCTCGTTTGTTGATTATGGATAGTAGTACTCTCACTGTGACCATGTGTGCGACTGGTGCATACGTTTCATTGTAGTCAACTCCTTTCTTCTGCGAGCAGCCTTTCACTACCAATCTTGCTTTATATTTATCTATATTCCCACTGGAATAATATTTGACTCGAAAAATCCATCGATTGTTGATAACTTTCTTTCCAGGTTTCAGAACAGTCAGACTCCAAGTATTGTTCTCTTGAAGAGCTTTCAATTCCTCTTCTACTGCCGCATTCCACGATGTTTCATCAGATCTTCCTTTGATATCTTCAACTGAATCAGGAATATCTAAATCAGCAACAGTATTTATTGCAATTTCACTAAGGTCTGTTTCATAATCTTCAAGGTAAGCTGGTCTTTTCCTCTCTCTCGTTCCTCGTTTTTGTTCTTCAGTAGGTTGTATGTTGCCATCAACTTCTTGGTATTCCAATTCTCCCCTTGAATTTGGGTCTTCTTGATAGGCACTTTCGTTCACAGATTCTTCCACAAATATAGGTTCTTCTTGTGTATGAGTTTTCTCTGCATCGTAGTCTTCATGCATAAAATAATATGATTGTACATCCCTTCTCTTCAAGTCTTCTTACAGACAGCAGATTCATCCCCAGACCTGCTACATATAATACATCAGGTATGTTTATCGTATTCGAGTTGTCTTCCACAAAAGAGTGCAGTTTTAAGGTTCCTCTTTGCGTTGCTGTAAGAAATTCTCCTGATTTTGCCACATTAATTTTAATAGGTGGTATATTTCTGATCGTTTGGATATAATCTCTCTGATTTATCATATGCTCACTTGCTCCTGAATCTAGCCACCAAATCATCTCTCCTGATATTGCTGATTGTGCTACCTCAGTAATTGTAGCTGGGAATACATATTCAACTGGTTCATTCTCTTGAGTAAGTTGTGCATTTCCACTAGACTTTCCTGATCCAAGATATGGTTTTCTTGGGCTAGGACAGTCTTTTCTGATGTGACCTTTCCCTTGACAATTATGGCACCTCAAATTAGTGGGCGGTGTTCCATTATTGTAGTTAGATGCATTAGTTACCTTTGATTTTTGTTGTTGGGTATTCTGTGCTGGTGGAAACTTATTGTACACTTGTCGTTTTTCCTTTTGACCTGGTTGCGTTGATGAATAAAATGCAATGGTCGACTCACTCCTCTGAAGTTTGATTTTATCTCGCATGCATCTTTTTGATTCTTCATCCAGCAACCTGTTCTTCACAAACGATAGAGTTAATTGCTCATTATTAGCAGACAAAGTTTCAATTGCGGTTACGACCATATTATACTCTGTTGGCAAAGTTAATAGCAGATGACAAATTATATCAACTTCATCTGTATTTGCTCCTGCAGATTTAAGTTCCCGTATTTGACGGTCGAATTTTAGAAAATGTTCCTCCATAGTTTCAGAAGTTGGGTTATGCCGCATTGCTGGAGTGGGTTGTTTCATCTTGTGAACCTTCGGCGTAGTTCACTGGCCCTTCAATATGAGCTATGAGATCCTTCTCGTCAAGTAGTACTTCCAATCGGTATTTCCAATTGTCATAATTTTTCCCATCAAACAATGGAATGTGGTACCTTTCGTCATTGGCTCTTTGTCTTTCCAAAACCGCAGCGTCGGCCATGTTTCCTTTTGTTTCCTTTGTTCTCAACACGAGTTCAGAGTTCTATTAACTTTCCGTCAACTGAATGTTTTTAGTCTTCATAGTATCAAGCGTTGTACTGGGCCCATAACCTGATAAGTATATATTTATATTCCAGAATAGCAGAGCGAGGTTGATAATTAAAAGAAAAAACACTTTTTAGTTTTAGTTGACGTATATGTTCATGACACACTGACTCTTGACATTCTCATCTACACAGTACCAACCTATATCTAGTTACAAAAAGAAAAAAGGAATTCAAATAGTTAAATTGCTCTATCCAATAGATATGGCAGTATTTCAAATAGCCCAAAATAGCGAACAAAATAACAAAAATGATGAGATCCTCATGTATCAAATGGGAAGATACATCAACAGTAACGAAGCAGCGTGGAGGATTTTTAGTTTTCCCATACACGAACGCGAACCAGCTATACAATATCTATCAGTACATTTGGAGAATGGACAGAGAGTTTACTTCACAAAAGACTCGGCTAGAAAAATTGCAAGCGAACCACCTCAGAACACAACATTAACAGCTTTTTTCCAACTGTGCCAAACGGATCCATTCGCAAAGACATTACTGTATGTTGACGTCCCTATTTATTATACGTGGGACAAAACAAGGAAAATTTTCCAACGACGAAAACAAGGAATGCCAAAGGAGGGTCATCCAGAAATCATGAAAACTAACACAATAGGTCGATTATTCACTGTACATCCAAACAATGCCGAATGTTTCTATCTCCGGATGTTGTTACACGAACTACGGGGACCAACAAGTTTCACAGACCTCAGGACCATTGACGGCTACCTATGCCAGACGTACAGAGAAGCATGTCAACACTTAGAGGATTATTGGAAAACGATAACCACTGGGAATAAGCACTACAAGAAGCCACACTCACAGCTTCAGCTGAACAAATTCGAGAGTTATTCGCCATAATTCTAACAACATGTAACCTATCAAACCCAAAACAGCTATGGGACTCTTTCAAAAGGAGTATGAGTGATGATATATTGTACCAAATCCGACAAACTAATCCACAACTGACTATAGAATTCAATGATGACATCTTCAATGAAACACTTATTCGCTTAGAAGATAAATGTTTAGCAATAAATAACCAGGCCTTAGTAGAACTTGGAATGCCAGCACCACAAAGAAATGCTTTCAGTGTGCTAAACTACGAAATTACAAAGGAAAAAAGCTACAACGTCAATGAACTACTTGAATACATTGCTCACAACAAACCACTCCTCAATGACAATCAAAAAAAAGTTTACAATGTTATAATGAACCGAATAAATAACAACACTGGTGGAATTATTTACTTGGACGCACCAGGAGGCACCGGTAAAACTTTTCTAATAAATCTAATACTGGGGGAAATACGTGCTAAAAAACACATCGCACTGGCACTAGCATCATCTAGCATTGCAGTCACACTTATGGAAGGAGGACGAACTGCACATTCTGCCTTACAATTACCGTTGAATGTAGCCGAACAACAATTTCCGGTATGTAAAGTCTCAGGAAAATCTGGACGGGGTCAAATTCTAAAACAAGCTCAAATTATCGTCTGGGATGAATGCAACATGGCCCATAAAAAATCACTAGAAGCCATGGACAGAACAATACAAGAATTGCGAAAAAACTCTGAAATAATGGGAGGAGCTCTACTTATACTCTCAGGAGATTTTAGACAAACACTTCCAGTTATTCCCAAGTCAACACCAGCAGACGAGATCAATGCATGCTTAAAAAAGTCACATCTCTGGCCACAAGTACAAATACTGCAATTAACAAAAAACATGAGAGTTGAATTATCAAAAGATGAAACAACAGCACATTTTGCTAAAATACTTTTACAAATAGGCGAAGGTACATATCCTACTGACCAAACGACCTTCCTCATTGAACTCAATAGTGATTTCTGTAACATAGTTACTACTGAAAATGAACTAATCGACAAAAGTTATCCAAATATTATTCAAAACTATACCAACGTAGAGTGGTTATTTGAAATAGCAATTTTGGCCACTAAAAATAATATTGTTGACGATATTAATTTTAATATTTTAAAGAAAATACCTGATGACGAGAAAATATATAAATCGATCGACACGATGGTATCCATTGAAGAAAGTGTCAACTTCCCTACGGAATTTTTAAACTTTTTACAAGTACCAGGAATGCCATTACACTGCCTTCGTCAGAAAATTGGATCTCCAATCATACTACTCAGAAATCTCAACTCCCCAAAACTATGTAATGGAACAAGGATGATCGTAAAACAGCTATCAAGTAATATTATTGAAGCTGAACTTATTTCTGGAAAGAACAAAAGACACACAGTATTTATACCTAGAATACCACTGATCTCTTCTGAATTACCATTTCAATTTAAAAGAGTGCAGTTTACAATTAAATTAGCCTTTAGTATTACAATTAATAAAGCGCAAGGGCAAACTTTAAAATATTGTGGTATCAACCTCAAAGAATCCTGCTTCTCTCACGGTCAGCTATATGTAGCTTGCTCAAGTGTAGGAAACTCGAAAAATTTATATATATATATACCCCGGACAATAAACTGAAAAATTTTGTTTATAAATAAGTCGTGTAAATTATAAGAAAATGTTTTCAATAATTTTTTTTTTTCACTTTTTTAGTCATAGTTTATTTTTTTATTTCAACTATCAACTACCACGTAATCTCATACCAACTCCCGAGCGAAGGTGGGTATCATAGCTAGTAATATATATAATCGAGTCGAGAAAATTGACTTATTTTTTGTTTATGAAGAGACTCGTCTGAGAAATTCAATCTGGAATAAAACCGGCGTCAATACATGGATAAATTTGGGTTGAAGTATATAATAGCGAAGATGGCTCATATATTTTATTAGCATTCTCACCAAAGCTGGAATAAGTACAAATTGAAACACTTTAGTATTGACTAGCAGAAGCAGAAGCGGGACTCATGTCATAGTATTCTATTATCGACAAGATTCAATGGTAATGTTAATAGAATCTTGTCGATTAATAGAATACTATATGACACAAGAGTCCCGCTTCAGGTCTGTTGGTCATACCATGGATTAAGAAAAGACTTTCAGTTTCAAACTTGCACAAAGATCTTTGCCTAAATATCTGGCTTCTCCTGTTGTGCAATTTCGAAAATGATATTCTTGCGAAGTAATTTCCAAAGGTCCACCTGCAAAGTACCTATATAGTTATTCAAAATTACCACAACATTACAAAAATCACCTGTAACATACTTAGTTTACATATCTTCATAATATAGTTAAGTAGATATTGAATGATATCGCTAGGCAGAATTTCTGCCGTAGAAAACAGAAATCCACTGAAATAAAATATTGTTAATTGTTAGTAAGTAGAATCATTCATTTTCAAATTTCTATAATGTCATTTGTCATACCTCGTATTTTTCGTCCACAGTCGTACAAACGTCTGGAATGGAAGGTCGAATTACATAGAGATGGAAATATGCATGGAGATAATATGTAAATATTATATCTCTATGGAAATATGTTCACGGAGACACTGAGAATCTTCTTACGTTTTTGCAGCATCCTTTGAATTGGTATTTTTATGTTTTAAGCAACATATCCCTCCAACTGCGAATCATGTGGCAGAAATTGGTAGCTAAATAAGACTGGACGCTAAGCTAACCACTTTTTTACGTTCGTTTTGAAGACCTTACTGTATGACCGTGGTTTACTCTTTGGCTTGGCGGTAGTGTTTAGTATTCTCTAATCCAACAAAACACAATCGAAAAGTAGTGTTCCCTGATCGAGTATGTCCTCAAAAGAAAAATTCTTAAGAAAGCTCGGAAAGTGGAACGCGCTCTAGTGAAACTACTTTTGCTAATAAGTTTATTGTTATAAGATAAAAAAAAAATCCATTTGTACTTCAAATGATATATCTTGTTCAACTTCAGGGATGATCGAAAGCATTTGTTTTTGTATATGCTGCAGTTTTTTCTAATTAGAGAATTTTAACTGCTTTCCCCACACGCCTCACCCAATTATTTCTGTATAAATACTTACTATCGTTTATCAACTTTTAGTTCTGAGACTCACGCAAATGTACAGAATACGCCTACTGGCCAGGCTAATGTTTTGTATTTAGGAACACACTGCAAGTCTCATGCAGATCATTATATCATTATATACAGGGCATATCATTATATACAGGGCAGTCTGAATCAAAAAGAAGACCTGGCGCAAGTTAACGATCGTAACTATTGATATTATCATATTATCATGTACTCCTTAGAGCATACTATAATCTAAGGGCTAGAGCGCTGATTGCGCTAATCTATAAAGTGCCAAAGCCAGGCTCAGCTAATGGTTTGTATTTAGGAACACGCTGTTACTCTATGATGTGAATCTGTGCTGGTTGTCAGTCCGTCAGCGTCAGCTGTCATGGTTTCAATTTTCTTATAAAAAATGGAAAGAAAAGTGCTCTTGGAAAATAGAATCAGAATATAGTAGTTTCGGTTAAATAGAAGTTTGTTTTTATATAAAATGGCTATTGGCTTGAGAAATATCAACAAATTGTTAAATTTGAGTAATAAAAGGACACCTAGAACTTGTATTAATATTGAGAAATTGCACAAAACATCCTCTAATTTAAAATGTGATCAGGTGAGGATACATTTGCTTATGTATTTATATTTAGAACAATCAAAATTATTTCACTGATGACTGACTAATGAATTGAATGGTCCAATTGCTGTTCCAAAACATTTAAGTTTCCGATAGAGTAAATCTATGCTAATTGTAACCACAGCACATTCACTCATATTACCTAATTTTTTTGATATTTTAGTATTCAAATAAAATAAGCCATAAATGTTGTATTGCTTATAATCCATGTGTAACTACCCTACGCCTTGAGATTCCAGAGGCAACTCATGAAATAATAGAACAGGATTATGTTACGAATACAGTTCATTCTAAATTAGATGAATTTAATAACGGGAGAAGGTCAGATTTTTCCACTAATGCTGTATATATATCCGTTGGATAATCCCAAATGTAATATTATAGGAATTTTGTTTCCAGGTTTTCAATCCCTATAACAGAAATAAAAAACGAGAACCTCTTTAGTGAAGGGAAGAATACAAATTCGAACAAACCTAGTCAAGAAAAGTTAACGCATGTTTACACAGTTTTAGCGAACACCTTACCAAAGTTATTTCTTCAACCAATGGATTACACAATCTATCATCCTGACCTGGTGTTTGAGGACCACATAAGAAATATTAGAACGGTGTATGATCCCTATTATATTGAACTCGTTTTGGTCATGTGTAGAATAGGTTCTCAAGGTTCTCGATAATTTTACAGTAACAGCAACTTTAGGATATGTAATGGATCTGTTTCTGTTTCCACTAAATTGCTGGCTCACATCACATTCCCAATAAAAAATGCTAAAGTTTACTATTTTCACCTCGAATTTCTCCGACTAATATTACAGACTTGGCTATCTGCAGCTACAATGTTTACTATGATGGCATTATTTATATATTGATATTTCGAATATGAATTTAATTGCTATATAATCTAAATGATTATATAACATCAGCCGTTGTCTGGTAGATATCTAAAGTACCCTAGGACGTGTGCTGGCAAAAAATATTGAGGGCAAACACCCCTTTAGCAATTACGTCAACAACTGTTAGAGTAATACCTAAAATTTCGCATTTTCACAATATTGCATAATACCACTATAAATGTTCATTCAGATTGATTACCAAACAAAGCGCCGCCACCCAGACTAATATGATTTCAAGGTGTTGCCTTTCTTCACAGCACCCATTTTGACTACACCTTAATGTATTGTTGGGGGGTTGTCAAAATTTCAATTAGAGTATCTTCCAATAATATATACGCAACTAGCGAAAAATGACAAAAATCGCTGGAAACCTGTCCTGCACATTTACCCTCATTTACATATATTCATTACATAACTTTCAGCATTTTCTTTAAAATGAAGTCAATCTAAACTCTTCTATTTTCTAACTCAAACTATTATACATTTTCGCAGAGGTTTGTATGCCTACGTAAAGCAAGTGGCTCTATTGCGTACAGTGGGACATCTAAAGTTTGCGTACGTCAAATTCGAAATTCTCAAAATTACAGAACACCCCGAGGATTCTACAGTTAAGGTTCGATGGCAAATTAAAGGCATTTCAGCGTTGAAAGTCATGATGAAGTTTTGGCAATACAAGTTATGGAAATACAAGGAAATACTCGAGAATACTGAAATGTACGTGATAATACTTACTATATATTATATCATTTATTGCTTATTAGTCAATTATTTTAATTCACATGCTAAATACTGTTTTTCAGTTGGTACGATGGCTTTTCTACATTTTATGTAAACTCTGACGGTCAAGTAGTCAAACATGTAGCAGATAAGGTGAGAAATGAATAAATTCAATCTTCTTATGATAGAATGTAATAAGTATATACATTACACCCTTTTTTTAAGAAATTTATACATGTGAACCAAAATACTATTGAAATATATATTTTCTTGTACACTATTTTTCATAATTTTCAGATGATGCCTGATTCAGACAGAGTATCTGAAGCAAAGTCTCCTCTAGCGAATGCAGCCAAGCTAGCTCTATTTGTAGGAGTAATACCAAAATTTTCCTGCTTCAGTTCCCTAGTTTGATTTTTATGTGCATTTCTACACGTTCTGTTTTCCCATACATTCTCTTATGAACGTCAACGATTATGACACAGTTGTGATTTACATACATTTGTTGCTATTTATTTTGTATTGTTATGTATCAATTCTATAAAGTATTCGTCTCAACGAAGCATGTTTTTAATTATTTATTTCGTATTCAAATGACTTATCTGTACCTTTACGATTACGTTGTATCTAAGATTATTTGCAGGTGAATTATTTGTGTTTCACACAGACTATACCTATGTGTATTGCTGGAGAGCAACGAAAGCTGACTGTAAATGATGGTGTTGAAATAGATGCCTGTGACGAATATATCTATTTAGGAACAAAAAATAACAACAGAAGGAGAGCACAAAATAGAAAGCAGAATAAGCAAGAGAAAAACAACAATTAGATATCTAAACTGGATGCTATGGTTCATAAGTATATTACCCGAAAAGAAATGCTATATCTATTCCATTGTCTTTAAAAGCATATATGGAAGCGAAACATGGCAGTTGACAGAAAGCCTTGAACAAAGATTGGAGATGGAGTACTGGCGGAGGTCAGCTAGCGTATCGAGAATGGAAGAAATGATAAAGAATAAGGGAAATAATGAAGGTGGACAAAAAAATAATAGACGATACTCAACAGGAACAGCTAACCTGGCAAGGATATGTTGAGAGAATGCCAGACCAAATAATCCCTTAACTAGCGTTTGAGTGGACATCGATAGAAAGGAGGAAGCGAGGGAGACCAAAGGTTAATTGAATAAGTGGCAAGGCGAGAAGTTGATGTCTGAGAGAAATCTAAGAGTAGGAGACTGGGAGGATAGATTAGGTTGGAAGCTGGGAACCGGAAAGCGTAGGACGCTGCTATAAGCCCCGGATATATGTATTTATGGAATAATTGTTTTTTCGAAAGAAATTTTATTAAATTACCAGAGAGTATATTAAGTAATAGAGTGTCAGATTTCATGTAAGTAGTCGTCAGACTGAAGTACCGCAGCAAACCGTAGCACAGATAACTAAAAACTGAATACGGATTACATTGTCCTATTTCCACTTACTTAAAAATAAATTATTTTTCTAACCAAAGGCCTGAGTTACATTCTGCTGAAAATATAGAAAGCATAAACACCGATAAGATAAATACTAAAACGGAAAATCCATTTCGGTCTAGTTATAGTCATACTGAAAAATTGTAAAATATCATTAAAAATCAAACTATCAAAAGACAAAATCAGATTACATAAATCTAGAAAAAGTGATTTAAAAAATGCTCAATACTGAGGTAAAACTTTATTTTATTTTGTTTCAGTAATTTTTACAATTGTTTGTGTATATATATATATTTATTTCATTTCTTCTTGTCTGATAGGGGGCTTTCCCCCTTTTCAGACTGGCCCTGTAATTACAATGTATGGGGGAACGCGGGGTAACACCTGTGGAATGTTACCAGGGGACCAGCCATGCTTTAAATGCCCAGTGAAGCTGGGGGCGGGGAAAACCACAGCAAAAACCCACGTTCATGGCGGAATACAAACAGGGGCGGCCATAATTTCGTCTTCTTCTGTAGGATAGCGGTGTCCGGTCGATGTGGTTGGTAGCTTCAGGTGGTGGTGCCTTCATAACCTCCATAAGGCACACAGGTGGGAAGAGATACCGGTAGAGAGGTTTTCTAGTTGGACGGTTTTTGTTGCTCCATGTTGATAGCAGGGTATTCCTGGCGTGTTCCCGACCTGGGTGGCGGAAGGCTCGAAGGCAAAACCGGTCCTGGAGTTGGGTGAATCTTTGCTTAATATTCCAGTTTTAGGATGAACTTGCTTGAATACTTGGTATATATAAATTGGGTTGCTCTCCATTTTCCTTCGTATTTTCTTCATCCATACCTAATTACAAATGTTTTCCTGGGTATTATCAGCTTTCTCGGCAGCCTTACAGCATGTCTTCAGTGGCGGCATTTTCTTGCCACTGAGCCATACCAACACTTTGCATAATATTCCAGTTTTAGGATGAACTTGCTTGAAAACTTTGTATATATAAATTGCGTTGCTCTCCATTTTTCTGCGTATTTTCATCATGCCATTCCTAATTACAAATGTTTTCCTGGGTTTAACCAGCTTTCTCGGCAGCCTTACAGCATGTCTTTAGTGGCATTTTCTTGCCCCTGAGCCTTACGAACCCTTCAAAACATCCAAAAGCTACAAAACCAGAGAAAAAACGGTATATACCAGAGAACAGAGACGTATGTATACCCTCCATGCTCGTGCGCGTGCCTAATAGAGCTTTTCCACCGACGTCACAAATATGGCCGCAAACAGCTGTTCAAGGATGTTATAAGGAGGATAAGCGACTCAGTATATCCCACTGTGTTAGGAAATATGCTTTCTAGAGTCGACGAGGTGGGTGTGGCTTAACTTCCCACTCTCTCGCACGTACCTCAATCTTTCTCTGTCATACTGCACAGCACCCGCTTAGAAATATTGTGATATTTTATTGTGTTGGTTGTTGGTTTGATAAATAAAATACAAAATTATAAGTTATAAGCCATTTTTTTGATCCATGATCTTATTCCTATTCGACACTTTAATTTTAATCTACTATAAAAATAATGTATTTTTATGAAGTTGTGGCTTACGGGCCAGTTTCATTAGTAAATGACTGTCTGGAAGTAAAGAAATCACAAAATAAGTTTGAATTTACGCGATTAAAATTATTTAGAACACCCGAAGGATTAACATTTATGTGGAGCCCCAATAATTAATTCACTGGAGAGTAAAATCTTTGTTGAGATCAATAAGACAGCAACTGAAAGATTATTTTGACCACATACCTCTACGGTTTTAACGGATTTCATTATCTCTGTAAAATACCGTTTCGTTCGCTTTTGATCAACTACGAAAGACATCGCGAATTATTATTTGTTTAAACTCAAATTATGTAACTTGTAAATTATTCTGAAAGAAATAACTTTTGCATCGTTGCATTGAGTGTAAACCTTGCTGCACTATATATAACTACTATCATAAACATAAATAATGTTGAAGATACGATGTCGAGATTAAATAGGTTTGGTTTTAGGTTCCGTCACAGCGCAAACGTAATATGAATATGATATGAATGACATTTCACTAGTCCCTTTCAGACAGGGCTGGCCCCTAATATTTTACCTGCGACATGAATTATACCAATTGTTAAGACCATTATTTTCCAATTCATTTTGGGAAAAAAAAATGGTTAAAAGTACCTTTAATAAGCACTTAATATAAATAACTAATTATTAATAATATATAATGATATTTTATTAAGGCACTTTCACCTTTTTAGCTTTCCTCTGTGAGGTGCGAGTTGTGTGTGCTAATTTTGTCTTTTTATTTTACGATTTAGTTTGTTTAGTTAAACTATTAAACTATAAAGTATAATGAGACGTCCATGGAATCATGCTGATGTTGCAACTAGTAGTGTCTCTTTAAAAAGAAAGCATTCATCACCCGATGTGAAAGAAATAATCAAAAATGTATATTCATCTTTACTAAGAAGAGGTTTGAATAAAAATGCTGCTTTAGCAGAAACTAGTGCTTTAGCTAAAATTTCTTTAACTTCGATAAAGGACATAACAATGAAACCTATTAATGCAAGAAAACAACGAAACGACGTTGGCCAATTAAGAAGTATAGACGAGAGTGATAAGGACCTATTAAGAAGAATCATTTATGCTACGTATGAAGAACAATCTGTACCCACATTAAAATAATTAAAAATTAGGCTAGTAAGAGACGAAACAAGTATTTCATGCAGCATATCAAGCCTAAGGAGAATTTTACTTTAAATGGGTTTTAAGTATCGCGCCTTTGATAAAAAACAAGTTTTAATGGAATCGGAGCGTTTACGGAAATGCCGTCTTAAATATTTGAGGAGTATTAAACAGTTTAGATTGAAGAATCTGCCAATGGAGTATTGTTTTATAATGTATTTTCTTGTGTATTTTAGACTTATATGATTGTATTTGTTTTATTGAATTTTTGACGTATGTAAGTGCTGTGTAGGTATATAAACATGAATAAATAATTTTGAAATAAGAGAATATGTATACACATAAAAACAAAATCCACCGTTGCGCCCATTCATTGTAGTTTAAAGATGTGGGGACCAACACAATGGGGTTCAATCAGGTAGCTAATTTATGGCAGTAAAAGCCAACGTTATATTTTGAACCTTTCTTATACTACCGACCCCGCTTATCCACTATTTAAGCTGTACTACCGAGTTGTCTGAAAGGTGCCGTGAAATGCGGACGGAATTTGTTCACCTCGCCCTCTATAAGAGAAAGGGTGTTAGCCCTATTAGGGCGAGGGCTGTCACATACGGAAAATCATGTGTTTGCACATATACAAAGATAATTCTAAAAAATAAATGAGCTCAAATTTATTTAACATTTATTTTCAATTTATAACTAACATTTATTCGCTATAAATAACTATGATCAGCGTCTTTTATTAAACGGTTATACTGAAAATCATTTCTATTTCTTTCTTCTCTGTAGTAGTTGGTTTCGTTAACCTATTTGTTGTAACTTTTCGCCTTTTCTTAGTACTTTGAAACCACAGCTATTTGTCAACTTTTTTGTTTGTAGGTTCTTTTGATTTAACTTCTTTTATTTCATTTTGTTTTGCAATGCATAAGGCGCTATCTAACAATTTTTATTATTAAGCAAATATTTTTATCAAATGTATTCTCCGATACATATTTATACAGCATGTCCAGCTTTGATTTTATTTTTAAATTTTCATTGTCGGTTTGCAATTTACCATGCTGAGAAGTAAAAGCCAGCAAATCGACTTGTTGAACATTTTCAGAATTTTCGAAAGATATTTTAGGAGTAGATGGTTCACAATTTACATTTTTGTTAAATCTACATACTGCATGAATGTGCTGGCAGATATTATCTTTTACAAAGTTGTCAAGACATGTGCATTTATAGGAATGGACACATACATTACAATACATGCAAATTAACTTACAATCATCGCAAGAATTTTGTTTTTGGATAAAATATTCATGATTTTCAGTAGTACTAGATTTGATTTTCCATTCATTACTAGATGTTTCTGTAACAGCTTTCTTCTTAATTGACAAACTATTTTTATAGCTTTTAGGTAAATTTCTTATAGAAATGTACCAATTGCGATCGTTCACACTTTTGAATTTCGAAAACATTTCAACGGCATGTGGTTATATGTCTATAAGTTAGTCCAAAAAACATTTGGTTCAAAAGTTTATATATATATATATATATATATATATATATATATATATATATATATATATATATATATATATATATATATATATATATGTAGTGATGCGCAAAGCAAGACCAAGACCAAGACTGATATGGTCTTGGTATTGGTCTTGGTCTTGCTGTAAGACTTGCAAGACTTCGCAAGACTCTTGCAAAAATTTTGATATTTTTATAAGTGTGAAAAGTTGGCGCGATTCTAAACCGTATTTACGTAATTCAAATAAATAAGAACCCTGCAATATGGATCGGTAGTATGTAATTCATAATCTTATAAGATTGCCTATAATTATATTGTCATTCGAAATGGATAAATATCGACTGTATAAAAAACAGTCAATGTTCAGAATAAACACCCCTGGTATTGTAATGGTACCAAACCATTCTAGAATAAGTACTGAGAATAAAACTAGGTGCGTAGAATTGAGTTAGGGCAAGGGAGGTGCGTGATTAATTCATTAATTTTATAAATTATTATTCACCATTCACACATGAGAATCGTATTTTACTAGCACGTCTGCTTCTGCTTTCTTGGTATGTTCCGTCACAACTGTGCACTCATTTTACTAAATTTTAGACATATTTTCATATACCTATAGATAATGGTTTCACCGGCCCTGCTTTAGCTGATTGCATCATACTTTATTTCATCTCATTCCACAATGGTTTTGTACCATTTTCTTTATTAAAATAGAAAGAATCTCTCACAGTGGATATTGAGTGTAAGCGATTAAAAGTATTTCTGGTTAATAAGAATAACTTCAACTTTTTTATAAAGCTTTTTCCAAAAAAATAATAAAAATTGAAAACAGGTAGAGATTTGTTAATACGCGCAATTATAAAACTAGGTATCTATTTCAAAAATCAGTCGTATGAATATGTCTGTTGAGTTAGTTAATGAGCATGATCGAAAAAATATTTTCAAAGTAATTGCAAGTTTAAAAAATCTCCAAAGCTGGCCACTAGATAAATGTCATCAAAAAAATATCAGATTCATAGATGATTTGTAACGTTTGCTTTAAACATTCTAGGCGATAGAAAAAATAACCGTGTGGTTTACCTACCTCCCCTGGCTACGAACTATGGGGATTCTTTGAAAACAGCTCGTTAAGGGAAATTCTAGAAGGGATGAAATTACTGTATAGGGTATTTCAGAATTTTTTGAAATCAGGAAATCCTAGAAAAGTAAAATGAACGCGCTTTTCACCCAACAACTTTTAATTCAATATTTTTAGAATCTGTAAAATAAATATCGATAAAAAGGGAGTTCAAAGATTCAATTAACTAGGTTATTCACTAGCGTTTCTTATCTAATCATTGAGCAAAAAAATATGTTTCCTATCAATTTGATGTTTGGTTACGGAACTGCGAGAGTCTTGCAAGTCTCGCAAGTCTTGCAGCAAGACCAAGACCAGGTTAGTCTTGGTATTGGTCTTGCATCCCAGTATTGGTCTTGGTCTTGGGTCTTGGTCTTGCATAGACGGTCTTGGTTTCGGTCTTGGTCTTGCAATTTTGCGAAATTTGTTAACACGATAGAGGTCGCAGTTTTGAAGGTATCAAGTTCAAATTTGCTACAAAAATCAATCTTTCAAATATCTCGGTCGAGTTCGTTATTGGGCAATATCGGGTAAGTAGTTTCAAAATGGCGACCGTTCAAACATTTAAAAAAAATATCAAAAAAGAGCCGTACTGTAAATATCATCAAAAATAATTTTAAGTTATACATATAATCAGTACCTACAACTTTTGTTCAAAGCAATTTTTCATAAAATACACAGGTAAAAAAATAAAAATTAATAAAGAAAAATAACAAATATTGATAAAACATGAACACCCAATATAAATTTGATGTAATTGTACGTTTTCTGGAGATCTTGATATAGACCCTGATTAAAAAAATATATAGTATATTTATTGAAAAGAAACAGGCGAAAAAAAATCTGCCTTGAAGTGGAACTCGAACCCTGTCTGCTCTATATATTCAACAGCCAAATCAAAAACCTCTTACCACAAGGCTATGACACATAAGACAATTTTATGTAATAACATGTATGTATAACAATGAAAAGGTTCAAATTTCACTTCAATGAATTTTGAAATATTTACCTTTCCGCTGACTACAGGCCATCGGGATTTTTTTTAAATTAAACTTATCCTATAAGTTACTTTGCCTTTAATAGTTTTCTTTAATATCTTGAACATATGATCTCGAACCATGGTTATTAACGTTTGAATGCATTTATCAACTCTCTTACACTTCTTCCCTTCAAGGTATATATGTTTCAATGTCTTATGCATTGATTCATGAAACATATTTGTGTTTATTCCTAGTCCATGGCGAAAACAAAATGCCCACTGCTGCGGTCTCTTCACATAATGTTCAATAAAATAATTGCCAAATTCTTTTGTATTCTCATGAATGAGCAAATTATCCACAACTTCAGTCAATAACTCATTAAATTCAGTTTGATCTTGACATTCCATTAAAAAACGCACATGTTTATATACGTTAGCTTTTACTTCATGAACTTTTTGAGAGATAATTGTCCTCCAGTTTTTGTCAACATGCCATATACACAAAAAATATTTTTTTGGTATTTCCATAATATTTGACCAGGAATTATAAAATTCTGGAGCATCATCGGACATGAATGTTTCAGTTGTTAAAGAATAGCCATTTTTTTCTTTAACCAATTGGAAAGAGAAAGATAGCGTAACGGTATCTGTTTTATTTGAAATTAAAAATGCTAGGGTACCCGTTCTCCATATTCATCTACTGTTAGAATTGTGGTTAATAGAAAATCGCAACCTGTAGTTTCGTGAGTGGAATCAACACAAATCTTTGTAAAACCAAATTTTTTTGCCAAAGATATTTGAAAATTTGTCATTATAGCAAGGACAAAATCTGACACCCTAAAAATATGCTTCACTTCCCCTTGTTTTTATAATATAGTATTGGACTCTCTTCTTGTAATTCTTACATGTGATGATGAATCATTAAATCAACACTGATCACATCACTCTGATGATACTGCGGCGTTAAATTAAATTGTCTTTTAATGTTTCTTGCCTATCAAGTAGATGGATTCGCTCCAGAGATCCTTCAGATTTGACATTATTTCTAACATCATCAAGAATTCTCTCAAATGATACACCTTCTGCAATTTTTCCTAAAATAAACATCAAAAATAAATCACAAAATTATGAAATTTAATAAATAGTATTATACCTGCAATTTGTGTTCTCTCAAAAGTTGATAAATTAATATGCTCTAATGAAGATCGGTGCCCTAAATGGGGTAAGTAAATTACTACTTTATATTGTCCATCTTTTTCTACCAATTCAATAGTAGAAGGGCATGAGTACATGGTTTTAACATAACCATTCGTTTTTTCAGTTTTTTTAGAAAAGCTGTTGAAGAATGTTTGTATTTTTCTTGTTAGTATGACTTGTGACAAACGTAGTATTCTTTTTTGAAATTCGCTCATTTTTGTTCCTGTTGGCTTAAAATAAAAACATTTTAGATCTTTCTCCTTTTCGTTTTTCCACAATAGAAAATCTGAAATTTTGAGACACAAATATTAAATTATAATAAAAGTTTTACTATACAGGATAGTAGGTATATATAGGTAGTTTGTTATCTATACCTATATTATTAAATAAAATCGAAGTGTATATTTGTAATTGCAAAATAACGAGTTTTAATTAATTGCATATGGAGGTATATGTGTCACTAATAACAAAACAATCTTTTTTGTCTGTCTGTCTGTATGTTCCGGCTAATCTCCGTACGGCTACGAATCCGACAGGATTTTCACTGGCTGGAGGTAGCGCACAGGAAGCCGTGAATAACAGCTAATGTAATATAAAATACCTACATAAGCATTTATAACAAAACATTTATATGTCTATATCAAACGTTATTAATAAAGAGATCCGAATTCTGGCTGGGTTTATCCAACATCTTAATGGTTAATTCTTTATTTATAATCCTTAATGCTAATTTCTACGAGTAAGTTATGGGAGCCACAACGCTGACGGTATGAAAATCATCGTCCGTTCTCACACTAGAAGTGCTGACTCCGTGAGACCGTCCGAAGAACTTTTTCGCATGCGTTTACCCATAATACGTCATTTTATCCTATTATAAATATATGTAAATTAGATCTAAGATTCATTCTGTTCTTTGCTTTCTTGCTTGTAACAAAACTTTTTAAAAACTATTTTCGTTAACCGAAAACCATTATTGACGCAGTCAGTCGTTTTTGTGCAGTTTTTGGCTAAACTACGGTAGACTACGTATTTTTGGACACTAACGCGGATCTTCATCCCTTGGCACTACAGAACCTCCCCAGTTCCACAAGTGTTTGGTACACCTGAGGACAACGCAAGGACCCAAAGCAGAATCGCTCAACAGAGAAACAACGACAAAGTAAGTCCAAGTTCCTGTTATTTCCTTATTTTCTCCGTATAAGAAACTTTGATACTTCTAGAATAATATACATAACCAACCTTAAAGGAGTAATAATTTATGAGTAATATTGACGATTTAATAGATATTTTTTCAACAACACTTAAAGTTAGTAACAAAATGCCAGATTGTAATAACGAACAAATCATTAGCGGCTTAAATATGCTTAAAATGTTTGTTGATACTATACCTAATTACGATGGCGATATTAATTTACTTAATAATTTTATACATGCTGGTAACTTCCTTTTTGATAATTTTGGAAATACAAAAGATATAAGGGTAAAATATTGTTTAATTAGAGTTATTCAAACTTAACTAGTAGGTAGGGCACAAATTCTAGTTGGATCACGCCCAGAACTAACTAGTTGACCGTTGATAAAAGCAGCTCTTGAGCAATGTTTTGGTGACAATAGAAATTTAGAATGTTTAGATCAAAATCTGTTCATGGCTAGGCCTAATAGAAACGAGAGTTCTCTTGACTTCGGCAAACGCTTGCAAGTTTTAAGAAGCACCTCTTTGATGTTGGCATGGCAAATTTGGCAGGCAAACAAACAAAGTATTGAATAATTAGCCGCAAATTAACCGTGATAAATAAAATTAACCGCAAGCATAGAAACACGAAATTGGTTTGCTTCAAGTGAAGTTGGCATGCAAAAACCATGAAATCGGTAAGGATCGTCCTAGCCAATACCACCAAGCCTCATAATTTGCCACTAATTAACCGCTGACGATACAGCCACATACTTAAGGTCAATGAATATATTTTTTTAAAGCATCGCATGTTTTTCATACGTATAATAAAACGAACGTTCTAAAATCTAACGGGATCGTTTTTGCTACCTGCAAATGGGTCGAAATGTTACTCCAACTATCGCAATAATTAACCGTGAAAGAAAAAAATAACCGCAAGCATAGAAACCCGAAAATTGGTTTGCATGCTAGATCCAAGTGAAGTTGGCATGGTGAAACCGTGAAATCGGTTAGAGTCGTCCCAGCTAATTCCATCTAGTCTCATAATTTGCCGCTAATTAACCGCTGACGATACAGCCTCATACTTAAGGCCAATGATTTTTTTTTTCAAAATATCGCATGTTTTTCAAAACATCGCATGTTTTTCATACGTACGATAAAACGAACCTTTTAAAATCTAACAGGATCGTTTTTGCTACCTGTAAATGGGCCGAAATGTTATTCCAACTATCGCACTAATTAACCGTGAAAAAAAAATAACCGCAAGCATAGAAACCCGAAAATTGGTTTGCATGTTAACTCCAAGTGAAGTTGGCATGTAACAATGGTGAAATCTGTTAGGTTTGTCCCAGCTAATTCCATCTAGGCTCATAATTTGCCGCTAATTAACAGCTGACAATACAGCCTCATACTTAAGGCCAATGCTTTTTTTTCAAAACATCGCATGTTTTTCATACGTACGATAATATGAACGTACTGAAAACTAACGGGATCGTCCTGACTACCTGTAGATGGGCCGAAATGTAACTCCCACTATCGCACTAATTAACCGTGTAAGAGAAAATTTAACCGTAATCATAGAAACTCGGAAATTGGTTTGCATGCTAGCTTTAAGTGAAGTTGGCATGTAAAAACCGTGAAAGCGGTTAGGATCATCACAGCCAATTCCATCCAGGCTCATCATTTGTCGCTAATTAACCGTTGACGATACAGCCACATACCCAAGGCCAATGAAATTTTTCGACGATCCTAACCGATTGCACGGTTTTTACATGCCAACTTCACTTGAAGCTAGAATGCAAACCAATTTTCGGGTTTCTATGCTTGCGGTTAATTTTTTTCTTTCACGGTTAATTAGTGCGATAGTTGGAGTATCATTTTGGCCCATCTACAGGTAACCAGAACGATCCCGTTATGAAAAACATGTGATGTTTTGAAAAACATGCGATGTTCATTGGCCTTAAGTATGTGGCTGTATCGTCAGCGGGTAATTAGCGGCAAATTATGAGCCTGGGTGGAATTGGCTGGGACCATCCTAACCGATTTCACGGTTTTTGCATGCCAACTTCACTTGAATCTAGCATGCAAACCAATTTTCGGGTTTCTATGTTTGCGGTTAATTTTTTTCTTTCACGGTTAATTAGTGCGATAGTTGGAGTATCATTTTGGCCCATCTACGGGTAACCAAAACGATCCCGTTAGATTTTAGAACGTTCGTTTTATCGTACGTATGAAAAATATGCGATGTTTTGAAAAACATGCGATATTCTGAAAAAAAAAATCATTGGCCTTAAGTATGTGGCTGTATCGTCAGCGGTTAATTAGCGGCAGATTATGAGCCTTGGTGGTATTGGCTAGGACGATGCTAACCGATTTTACGGTTTTTGCATGCCAACTTCACTTGAAGGTAGCATGCAAACAAATTTTCGGGTTTCTATGCTTGTGGTTAATTTTTTTCTTTCACGGTTAATTTGCGGCCAATTAACGGCTAATTATTCAATACTTTGTTTGTTTGCCTGCCAAATTTGCCATGCTAACTTCAAAGAGGTTTAAGAAGCAACCTTGCACAGAAAATTGCTAATCAATCCATGAATGCTGCTACTAAAGAGATACATCTGAGACAATACGACCAATTATCCTTTAGAACTTACATTCGTGGTTTGCCTGCTCATTTGCAATTGTTTGTTAGAATGAAAGATCCTAAATCTCTAGAAGAGGCCATTACAATTATTATCGAAGAACAAAATTTTCAATATACCCAGAATCTATTTAGAATGCCTATGAATAATCATAAATTTACCGCTTCTCAACCACCACAATATTATCAATCCCTTATGCAAAAAATTCAATCAAGCTATTCACCCCAACATCGCTTCCACCCACCACAAAATTTCATTCAAACCCAAAATTTACAAAGTCCAGGACCATCTCAATTTCCTGAACCACATTTTCAATCCCAACCAATTCAACAAAAATTTTTCACTAATAGAGAAGTTTTCGGACCTCCTAAAGACGTATTCAAACCAACCGGAAAAACTCCAACCAATAAACAAGAACCAATGTCTACCAGAACCAGCTATACACTTCCTAGTATGAAGAAACATACAAATTCTAGAAATTATTTCAAATCCTCTGGTCCACGTAATTTTATTTCAGAAGAGCTTTATTAAATTGACGAGAAAACTGTCGAGAATCCTGAAATAACATACGATCAACCAGAGATTTTAGGAAACTATCTCGAAGGGTACGATAATCTCGTTACATAAAATCAAAACCCAAATTATGTCGAACACTCTGAAAATTTTCTAATAGATGCCCAGCAAACACCTCCCCATTAACAATAACATCCGAAATGTACACTGAAATTAATAACAGCTTACCTTACATAAAAATTCAAAATCCTCCAATGAAATTATTGATATACACCGGCTGTTATAATTCTATCATAAAACCTTCTATTGCACAAAAATATTTTAGTGATTGTATCTAGGACAGGACAGGCGTAGGAGAAAAAGAAGTCCGTTTTAGAGCTGATATTCCAGCAATGCCCGAATTGAAAAGCGATAAACAAATAACTTTTATTCTCTTCGATTTTCATAATTTCTTCGATGGTATTATTGGATTAAAAGAGCTGCAAAACCTTAAATTTTCGATTGACTTGGTAAATAAACAGCTTTCCAATAATAAAACAAATATCCCAATTATTTTAAGGAACCCTGAAAGAGAAAAATATAAGATTACCCTGAACTCTTTGGAAATTGCTGTCCTCTATGTGCCTGTATCCGAATGCGATGGTGATATTATAGTTCCCGAATGTAAAATTAAGAACTTACATATTCCCGAAACATTAACAATTGCAAAAAACGGATTCGCAAAAATAGAAATTTTTAACAATAGCGATGAAATTATACAACATACTCTCGATAACCCTAAAAATGTGTTGCCCTTCCCCGATTCCGACAAAAAGAGCTTCAATTTCTTTCACACTTATGCCATGAATTTTCCGACATTTTCCACTATGATAATGACAAATTATCATTCACAAACCAGGTTAAACACGAAATCAAAACTAGTGATGAAATTCCAATACACAGAAAATCGTATCGATATCCATTTATCCATAAGGAAGAAGTCCAACGGCAAATTAATAAAATGCTTGAGGACGGCATAATAAGACCTAGTCAAAGCCCTTGGAGCAGCCCTATATGGATAGTACCAAAGAAGTTGGATAAAAGTGGCAAACAAAAGTGAAGATTGGTGGTCGACTATAGGAAAGTCAACGAGAAAACAATTGATGATCGATATCGAATTCCTAACATCAACGACATTCTTGACAAATTAGGGAGATGTCAGTATTTCTCGACATTGGATTTGGCATCCGGTTTCCATCAGATAGAAATGGACCCGAAATCGATCCCTAAAACCGCCTTTAATGTCGAAAATGGACATTTCGAATACGTCAGGATGCCCTTTGGACTGAAAAATGCTCCAGCCACATTCCAACGGGTTATGGATGAAATTCTTCAAGGTCTTCAAGGAAAAATCTGCCTCGTGTACATGGACGACATAATAATTTTTTCATCCAACCTCGAAGAACACATGAAAAACCTGAAGCTTATTTTCAAAAGGTTGAGTAACTGTAAACTTAAAATTCAACTTGACAAGGGAGAATTTCTTCGTAAAGAAGTTGAGTTCTTGGGACATGTGGTCACATCGGAAGGTATACGTCCAAACCCAAAGAAGATCGAAGCCATAAAGAAAATCCCGTTACCAAAAACTTCAAAAGAAATAAAATCATTTCTCGGTTTATTAGGATACTATAGAAAATTCATACGAAATTTTGCAAAACTTACAAAACCCTTTACCCTCTGTTTAAAGAAGGGGGAGAGAATTGAACATACTCCCGAGTTTATACAAACTTTTGAATTATGCAAGAATATTTTATGTAATGATCCTATCCTGCAATACCCAGATTTCAGCCGTCCATTCAACCTTACAACAGACGCCTCGAATTTTGCAATCGGTGCAGTCTTGAGTCAAGGTAAGGTAGGTCAAGATTTGCCTATTGCATATGCATATGCTTCACGTACCTTGAACCCAGCTGAGATTAATTACAGCACGATCGAGAAAGAGCTCCTTGCGATTGTATGGGCCACTCAGCATTTTCGCCCATATTTATTCGGTAGAAAGTTCACAATAGTTACGGATCATAAACCTCCTCAGTGGCTATTCAGTTTAAAAGAGCCAAATTCTCGACTAGTAAGATGGCGACTTAGGATGGAGGAATATGACTATCAAATACTATATAAAAAAGGAATCCAGAACACCAACGCAGACGCGCTTTCAAGGATAGAAATTCCATTGAAAATGAATCCCGCATAGGTAATCCTGGCGATATATAAATAGATATAAACGAATTCCTTTCTCCACAACCACCGCATAATAACGATAATCTTAACGATTTCGAGGATATTCCCGTTCCAATAAATGCTAATGTGACCATAGACGATCTCGAAAAAATTGATAATATCTTCATTCAAAATGCTCACCCGCCACCACTAGAACCGAAGATAATTATACACTCAAATAGCCCTCCAGACTCCGATAGCGAAACGACACATTCAGCTGTCGAAGACCCCATATTAGAAATACCTTTCACCGAAAATTGTGTGAACCACTACTCTAACCAAATTATTTTTAATCAGAGTGCTAATACATCATACCATATCATCAGAAGCAAACTTTTTGAGACCAAAACCAGGCAGACAGTTCACCTCTCAGAAAATTATGATTATGAGATTTTCAAATTCTTCAAGGAAAATGTTGACCCAAAGAAGTTGTACTGTATTTATGTTTGCTAATCAGAAATCGATTTCATTCCAGCATTAACCATAACGCTGCAAAAAACCTTCCAAAACCATGCCTATAACTTGGTAATATCCAACCAATTTCTCAAGGATGTTACCGAAAAAAATAAACAAAGAGAAATTATTTCACACCACCATGAAACAACATACCATAGAGGAATAAACGAATCCGCCTCAGCTCTGAAGAAAATTTATTATTGGCCAAATCAAAAAAAAGAACATAACCGAATTTATTAATAACTGCGATATTTGTCAACAAGCCAAGTACGATAGACATCCCCCGAAAATCAAGTTCGAACTCACTGCAACTCCAACTCAACCACTCGATTCCATCCATATGGACACTTTCCAAATCGCTAACACGAAATTTTTAACCATAATTGATGTATTTTCTAGATATGTTCAAGCTTATATCCTAGAGCCTACCTGCAATGCCCTCGTAGTCTTTGAAAATTTATTAAACTTTGTATCACATTTCGGCATTCCAAAACTCATAACTTGTGACAACGGAACAGAATTCAAAACAACAATTCTACTAGATTTCTGTAAATTACATCGTATACAGTTACATTTTACTACTCCAGGAAATTCCAACAGCAATAGCCCTATTGAGAGAGCACACTCAACCTTCATCGAACTCTTCAGAGTTCTCAAATTGAAAGATCCAAACGCATCTATAAAACAATTGATGCATTTCGCTGTCATCGGTTATAATTCATCTGTTCATAGCGTAACGAAACAAAAACCGTTTGACGTAATAAACGGCAGAATTAATTCACTCGATCTATTCGATATGACTGATGAGATCATTTTAAACCAATTTATGGCCGACCGGCGACAACGACTAAAATTTATTTACGAAAAAATATACCACACATCATTACAAACCAAATCTAAACTAATTGAAAAACAAAATACCAAAAGAGAAGACCCTCCGGAATTTCTACCCAATACTAAGGTTTTTATTAAAAACAAGAGTGCCCTTAGAAGCAAGACCAAACGACGTCATATTTTTACAACTGTCGTTAGAGATATTGGCAATAAAATCCAAACCAGTAAAGACAAATTCATACACAAATCACAGATTCAAAAGCCTAAAGCTTTTCATTCTTATTCGCAGGGCAATGAAGTGGGCAATGATACTCCTTCTCATAGCTATACATCGAGGACAAGCAGCCATCCCTGACGTCAAAATAAATCCCACAGATAGTCCATTACTTCCCTTCCACATTGGAGAAACTCGAGTGATAAGCTCAAAACATACTTTTATTCACTACTTCGAACATAAACTTTTACAAGATCAATTGATAAACTTAGACAATTTCTTCTCCAATATAGAAAAATCCCTAAACCTTACGCACAATCACCCTGGTTTATTCTTAGGCCTTTATACTAGTATATTAAACCATGCAAAATATCTAGTAACTGAAGCAAATACCAAATTGAATAATTCTAAGATCTAAGCGAGGTCTAGTCGATCTAGTTGGAAAAACCTCCAAATGGCTATTCGGCACTCTCGACTCAGACGATAGATTAAAATATGACAAAGCAATTGTAGATCTCCAAACAAATGAAAACACAATGGCAAAAGAACTCTCGTTACAAATATCTCTCTCAAGAAAACTTATTGATAATTATAATTCAACAATAACTATTTTGAGCGAAAACCAAAAACTAATCAAGATGCGCTTAGAATATCTTCAAGGCTATGTTGATAAAACTATTGACGATATTGTAATTTATATAAAAACTCAAAACATTCTAGGCCAGATTATTCTTAATTGTCAAAGTCTCACAAATTTTCTCGATAACTTAGAAAACGCAATATTATTTGCCAGAATTAACACACTTCATAGCTCCGTAATTTCAGCACAAGAATTAAATAACGTAATAGATCATTTAGTAAAAATATATGGACAATCCAGATTCCTTATTTTTAAGAATACTATGGATTATTACTCCCTAGCTAGCCTTCAAATTTCGTTCTCTGGAAGTAAAATAATTTTCGCTATACATTTACCAATTTTCTCACCAGAAACCTTTGAAAGCTTCCATCTTTTTCCAATCACAATAAAACAGTCAATAATCATACCTAAACTACCTACCCTACCTTACACTTGGTAAAACTGAAGAACAATACTCAGAAGAATCCTGTCCTACGATCAACAATATCCAAATATGTCCTAATCATCTCGAGCCAGTAACTGAAAGCTGCATAGCCAACCTGATCAAAGAAGCAGAAGCTCGAAACTGCCAACCTGTTACTGCCCATGTACAAGAACCCATTCTGGAATCAATAACTGACGAGTATTTAGTAGCCATTCCAGCAAGTAGTCCTCTGAAACTCCAGAATGAGTGTAATTTCAAGGAATTCAACCTCATAGACAAACCAAGCTTATACTTTTTTTTGTTCACAAAAATAGACAGATAACACCACGGAAATAAATAGGGATACCAACACAAAATTTTGTTCAACATATTTTTGCTAATCCTTCTTAATATTTAAAAGTTAAAATTTGGGAACTTTCAAAGTCAAGCTTTGAGAAAGAATAGATATTGTTGAGGTAATTGGTTGATTAATGACACTTGTACTTAGTACTCTATATTAGCTGTCTTTAATAGTCACAGATATTCAACTACAGATTGAAAGATTCGAGATGCAATTCAAGATGCAAGTAGAACAAAAACAACAATGATACAATGGCCGACCTTACAGTAGTTACGGTACATTTGAACTACTTAACAGTGTTGCCTAGTTAACTTTTGCTTCAATACTTCCTCTCAAAATTATCCAACAATGTTTACAATTTTTTTTTTAAATTTAACATCTTATCAATTTATCAAGGTTAAGTAAACCTAATTTATCTCTTAGTTTAACAAAACGAACTCGAGCAAGTGGTTTTGTCAAAATATCCGCTAATTGCTCTCACCACTTGTAACGTATTCAACTTTCAAGAAACCCTCACTCACTTTTTCTCTCACAAAATGAAATTTTACATCAATGTGTTTAGACTTTTTGTGAAATTCTGGATTTCTTGCCAGTTTATTGCACTCTGATTGTCAACAAATAATACAGGTGGTATATTTTGAACTACACAGAGTTCTCTAACAATCTACTCAACCACAGTACGTCTTTTGCACCATCACACGCAGCTACGTATTCGGCTTCCGTAGTAGACAGCACTACACTCTTTTGCTTTTGACTAAGCCAGCTGACAGCACCACCAGCATTTTTACACAACACACCCGTTGTTGATCTTCGCGTCATGATGTCGCCTGCGAAGTCCGCATCGCTATACGCTTCCATGAGTTCTTCTGTACCTGAATGGTACAGCAGTCCAAGTTCATTGGTCCCCTGAAGATCCCTGAAAATCCGTTTCACAGCTCGCCAGTCTTCCTCTGTAGGTGCACACAACTTTTGCGAGATGGTGTTTACCGCATAAGCAATGTCAGGCCTCGTACACACCGCCAAGAAAACCAGACTTCCAACAGCTTCTCGAAATGGAGTTTCATTTCCAACTGCAACTGTACTGGATTCATAAGATTCAAACGGTGTAGAAACGCTGTTTGAATTTTCCATATTAAACCGTTTCAAGATTTTTCTTACGTATCCACTTTGGCACAAGAACAACGAACCATTGTTTAGACGTTCAATTTGCATTCCCAGCAAATAATCTAACGGTCCCCACGTTATTTTGAAGTTCTGTGCTATTTTCTGTCTGAAGCTCGAAATTTCTTCCTCGCTTGTACCAGCTATTACGCCATCATCAACGTATATTACTACGTACATTTTGTTACTATTTGGTGTACGCATAAACAGACATGGATCAACAGAACTAACTTTCATAAGTTGTTCAGCCATAAAATCCAAAAATCGCTTAATCCAGCACCTTGGTGACTGTTTCAAACCGTACAGACTATGGTTTAATTTTTCCCGTCCCATCATCAAAACCTTTTGGCTGCGACATGTAAATCTCTTCCTCCAAATTTCCATACAGAAATGCTGTACACACGTCGAACTGATTCAGATGTAATTTTTCAGCTGCTGTGACACTTAATATTGTTCGTATCGTATCATGCCTCGCTACAGGACTAAAAGTTTCATGAAAATCGATACCAGGCATTTGGGAGTATCCTTTCGCAACCAACCTAGCTTTATACTTATCAATCGTACCGTCTGCTTTTCGTTTAACTCGAAATACCCAGCGATTGTCGATCAGCTTCTTACCGGCAGGTAATTTTGTTAAATGCCATGTTTCGTTTTCCAATAGAGATCCGATCTCGCATTCCATAGCTTCCTGCCATTTTGCTGAGTTTGCAGACTCTATTGCTTCTTTGTATGTCGATGGGCACTCATCCTCAACCACATGAAGAGCCATCAAAACATAATCCATCAAATATTTTGGCTTTTGGCACTTTCTTGACAGTGACTTGTAATCTTCATTATCTGATATCTCTTTGTTCTCCTATTCAACATTCGTTTCAGGTTCGACATCAGGATAATCAGCAGGTCCATCGTTTCTGTCATCTTCTTCAAAGTGATCATTTTCAACGATTTCAGGTTTTTCGCTCTTGTCCCTCAAAACTAAGTCCAATTTCTTTTTGACCGTTGCTTCCTTTTTGAATACCACGTCACGACTTCTTATCACTTGATAATTTTTAGGCATCCAAATTCTAAAACCGTCTTTTTCATCGCAGTATCCAACAAACCGACCCGGATTACTCTTTTTGTCCCATTTTCGTCTCGCGACCTTTGGAACGTGCACAAAGCATTCAGTTCCAAACACTGAAATGTTCAACAACCGGACACTCAACTTTGGTCCACAATTCGATGGGACTTTTGTTTTTCACGTTTGTAGGTCCTGTTCTGTTCAGCACATGCGCCGCTGTATTTATAGCTTCTGCCCACAGCATTATTGGTAAGTCTTTCGAATGAATCATCGAACGCGCACTTTCGACTAAGATTCTATTCTTGCGCTCGGCTTTGCCATTTTGTTCTGGCGTATACGGCATTAACACACGCATGTTGATTCCTTTTGACTTGAGTACAGACTTAAAGTCACCGTTGTCAAACTCTTTACCGTCGTCACAAAGAATTTCGTTCACTTTGTTCCCGACATTTTCGCATTCATTTAAAAAGGTCTTTAAACATTCGGTTGATTCCGATTTCGCTTTTATAATAAACACTCTTCTGAATCGAATTCATCTTTGAAACACAAGAAATACCGCGCACCACCTAACGATTTTTCTTCCATAGGTCCACAGACATCAGCGTGTATTCTCTCTCCAGGTTTCGACGCTTTTACTTTGCGCGTACTCAACGAGTTTCTATGTTGCTTTCCATACATACATCCATCACAGAACTCTTCATCCGACTCGACTTTGATACCTTTTTGTCTTAAAAAGGTCACCAGGTGGCGCTTATTTTGATGACATAAACGTTCATGCCACAATTGAATATTCTCTTCGTCGTTCACAGCACACATTGCAGCGGCTTCTTCAGGAACACACATTCTCATATCCAATGTATAAAGTCCCTTTTCAGATTTAGTTCCACTTAGTTTTACTTCGCCGTCTTTCTTGAAAACACATTTTCTCTTATTCGCTTCAAATACATATCCCTTCTCGATTGTTCTGCCAACTGACAACATATTTCGTCCAACTTTGGGCACATACCAAACATCAGCCAAGTGATTTGTTATCCAACGACCATTTTTCTTCATTTCCACGTTAATCGAGCCTTGGCCGTAAGCGTGAATGACGTCGTTATTTCCAACTTTCACTTGTTTGGGAAAACTAAACTTTTCAAAAGTAACAAACCATTCTTTTCTGTTCGTCATATGAGCTGAAGCCCCGGAATCAGTCAACCATGAGTTTGTTATTTCACCATTTTCAGAACTCATTAAAGCATCTCCTTCTGGTTCATTAGTTTTTCGTTTTTCACCACTATACTGCTGTTTCTTCTGCTTACGTGGACACTGCTCAGCGAAATGACTAGTTTCATGGCATTTAAAGCACTTTAACGACTTTTTATCATAGTTTTCGCTTCGTTTCGCTTCACGTAGTCTGGTGTTTTTGGCATAGAGGGCAACACTATTGTCTTCCTTCTTACTTGGCAATCTCATTTCTATTAATCTCAATTAATCTCTCAGTTAATTTGTTGATTGTTCTGTCACCTACTGGAACACTTTCCCATACACTTTTAAACTCAAAATATACCGGCGGTAACGTGGACATGATTCTGCTTAGCAATAACAGATGTGGCAATTCAGTGTTCACCAACCTCTTTAATTCGGAATTCAACTCAGAGAAATTCTTTTCCAGGCGACTTACATGAGTAATATTGTCTTCATTATCGTTCTTCTTTAGTGCGAAGAACTCTTCCATTAACCGATCCACTTTTTGTTCAGAACTTTGTTCATACACAGACAATAACTTCAACCAAATCTCTTTCGCGGTTTCACATGTTGTCGTCAGCTTAACGTTCCCTGAATTCATGCTTCCAACCAAAATTAACTGTGCTTGAGCATCTGACTTTTCGAATTTTCTCAACGTTTCAGTATATGCATCAATTACCGCGGGTAAGGCATCAGCTGCAGGTGCTTCTGGCTTGACATCACTTTTTACAACACCTCATTGTGCTTCAACAAAAACTCAACTTGATTTTTCCACGTTGTGCAATTCTACACATCTTGTAGTTTCTCAATTTGTGCCTTGAAATCCATTTTTCAGATCAAATTTTTCACGTTTTGCAGAAAAAAACAAAATGTCCGACAAAACGACTGATTTCGACTCGCCACTTTTCTCGTACAATTTTCGTCACACACAAAAAACCCACGCTATTTAGCGGCCTGGGCCCATAACCTGTTGAGGTAATTGGTTGATTAATGAGGACACGTACTTAGTACTCTATATTAGCTGTCTTTAATAGTCACAGATATTCAACTACAGATTGAAAGATTCGAGATGCAAGTCAAGATGCAAGTAGAACAAAAACAACAATGATATAATGATACAATGGCCGACCTTACAGTAGTTACGGTACATTTGAACTACTTAACAGTGCTGCCAAGATAACTTTTGCTTCAATAGATATAACGAATTAAGAATTAAGGACTTTTATAATCTGTGCTATTAAAATCAATGCTTTTATCTTGTTATGTTTTATGAATTAAGGATTAAAAATTAAGAAGTTGGTCTGTTGTGTTAATGTCAGGACTAATAATTGCTTGAGACACTTACAAAGTGTGAAGCAAGTGACACACAAGTTTTACGTATGGAAAAAAGGAATCTAATATACACGTGACTGGTGTAACATATTTTAACAAATTTATAAAATATTTGTACCTCGGTTTCTGCTTACCATTTCGATTTTGAAAATGCATTTCTTCCTTAAAAAACTAATATCATGTTTGCTAGCGGTATGATCCCTTAAACTTCCATAGGAACTAAAAATACTGGAACAATAAGAACAAATAATGGAATTTCTCGCTCGGTGTGTAGAAACAATCGGTTCATTGTGATGCATATTTCTGAGATGAGTATAAGATGTCTACGTTGGGAAAAACTTCTACCGCAACTGGAACACGAAATACTGGACATTCTTAGCGAAAAACTTTCAAAACTGCCACAACCAAGCACTTTTAAATAAATAATTATTGTATAACAATTTATTATTAATGAAAACACAATTATTAGGTTTATTTGGTCATTAGAAATGTAATTAGAAGAACATAGAAATATAATAATGGAACACGAACACGATTGTCATAAATTTAAAGAACCGTTACGTTTTTACACCAGTAGTTGTCGAAATAATTAAGATTAAGTATGTTATTTCGGGAAATATAAGTTGATATATTTTTATTTTGAAAGACCTCTACAGACATAATAATCATTTAAAATGGCAATATGTATTCTATTTATAATTAAAAACAGATTATTCTTTGTCTTATTGATAAAATACAACAAAAGTATATATAGTAACATGAGAATGCTTCAAAAAAATGTTTCTATTTCAGATGTCCAATGTAAGTAGATATTTTGAAGGACTGGATTTTGAAGACGAAAGAAGATATCTTAAGAAAATAGAATTGATTCTTATATATTAAAGAATACACTTCGATGCAACAACGAACATGATGCCAATCGATAATGACCATTATATGTTAACGCATTAGTGGATATTTTCGAACAGCAATTTTTCTCACAAACTGACTGCCACCAGATTTCTTTTTTTTTTCAGATGAAAATATGGAGGTACTAAATTAACATTACATAGCATGTTTAGAAGCTAATTAATCTTTAAAGCTAACTACCCCACCACCAATTGATTATATACAAATAAAAATAAAATTATACTGTTTCGATGAATTCTATGTTTCTTCTTTTTTAAACGTTCTTTTGCCCTAGTATTCCTCTCTCTCGCTACTTTAGGGGTTGTTTTTAATTTGGATCGGGTGAAACCCGTATGTACTGTTGGGACGTAATCTGGGATCTCTTTGTTTTCAAAATTTGGCTTTTCTTGAGATATATTTGAAAACAAATTACACGGCTATTTAAATAAGTAATTGTAATAACTAACTATATTTATTTAACTTGATTGAAATACATAAAGCACATAATGTTTGTAATAAAGAAATACATTCATTAAAAAAATAATAAGATAAATTTACCTGAAATAAAATGGTCACTTCAAATTCTTTGCCATTTGATTTTACTTACTCTGTTAAATCATCTCTATGTAAGGCCTGGATCCAGGATTGCCGACGAGCTGCACGTTCTTTAATTAATCTACCTCTAGTGTATTTTTGTGATTGTAATATAAAATCATTTTTATCATCGTTTGCGGTTACTGTTGTTTGCATAACTCCACAAAAACGTGGTAATTGAACATAAAAATAATGTTATTTAAGGGATTAAAATTTCGGAGAGTACCTACTTTTATTATTATTATTTGACGCAGGGGTGCCAAAGCGTGTACTTAGGCCAATTCGGCCCATTGTGCCTCTCCCCCTTGCTCTTCAGACCTGCGGTTCCCCGAGTATCTGATGTTGGTCAGATTCGGCCACTTTAGTCCTAGGATGGCCTTACGAAAGTCGGATAAAGCGGGGCATTTTGTGAAGAGATGCCCCACTGTTCCTTCCTCCTCTATGCATGCCCGACATGTCGAGTCGTCGATGAGTATGCAGGTGTTTTCTTAGCGCAGCATGCCTGGTCCAGATGCTTACAAGTGAGCGTAGTTTGGCCCGGGGCAAAGCTAGGCAGTCTTCGGCATGGCTCCGTGATGAAGTTTTTGCTCTGTCGGCAGCCCACAATTGAGTTCTACCTCTGACAGTGTCTAAGGTGTGTGTCCTCTTTAATGAGGTTGGCCATGATGTGCGGTGTGATGGGTACTGCCGGTTCGGGCCCACACATTGTTCCCGACGAACAGCTTAACCGCCTTGTCATTGCCCTCATTCCCATCATGTGCTGGCACCCAAGCTAGTTCCACCACATTTTCATTCGCTAGTTCCGACAGTTCGCGGTGTCAGTTCAGCGTGGCTCTCGCGTCGTACCTGCCCTTTTCAAGCGCTTTTAAGGCATCTTTACTGCCTGTGAAGAAGCGTATTACTCGTCCTCGCACCTTGCTCATGCGGACCTCATTAGCTCCTCGAGCTAGTGCTATTAGTTCTGTTTGTAATACGGTGGCATACTTCCCGAGCGGTTGTTGTACTGTCCCTCTTTTTAGATCCATCATGTATACGTCTATTGTCAGCACAGTGCTTGGGTCTGGTTCTTCCCAACAAACGTGGTATTTGCATTTGCTGAATAGGGGTGCAATGCGGTCTGAGCAGACCTCAAGGAGTGGTATTCTGGCGAGGCCCTCCTCCAAGATGGCTGTATGACTCTGCACCCTTAATGTTCCCCCATCTTTCAAACGAAGGGCGGTCAGTAGTGCTGCCCTCTCCAGATATAGATCTAGGAGTGGCAAGCACAACAACGCCTCTAGCGCAGCAGATGGTGTGGTCCTCATGGCACCAGTGACTGCGATGCAGACAGATCTCTGTAGTATCACCAGTCTGTCCTTCTCAATCTTTAATTTGGTGCGTCGCCACCAAACTATTGAACCGTAGCATATCATGGGCCTTATCACCGCTGTGTACAACCATAGGGTGACCTTTGGCGATAGGCCCCAGCTTTTACCTACAACTCTTCGACATTGCCATAGAGCTGCATTGGCTTTGACCAGCTTGCTGTCTAGACGTTTTCCCCAGGTCAGTTTTCTGTCGATTACCACCTCTAGATATTTCACCTAGTTGGATAGCTTAAGCTGGGTTCCATTTAGTGTAGGCATTTTTATGTCGCCCACCTTTCATTTTCTGGTAAAGAGCATAGCCTCTACTTTGTGGGGATTCACAGATAAAGACGTTGCCCTGCACCACTTTTCTAGGATGCGTAGTGCCCTTTGCATCAGTTTGCAAAGCACTCCAATGTGCTTCCCTGTCCCTATATCATCCGCATATCCTATGGTGTACAGGCCCTCGTCGTTCAGGGTCGTTAGGAGGTCGTCTACTACTATGTTCCATAGCAAGGGGGAGAGTACCTCTCCCTGAGGACAGCCCTTCGTAACACTCCCTGAGACAGTTGCGCCTGCGACACTAATTTAAACTATTTTGCTCTCGAGTACATTTCCTATCCACCTGGCGGTACGGTTCTGTCCCGAAGAGCTTTGTTGACTGCTTCGAAGGTAGTTTGTTAGAACGCACCCTGGATGTCTATGAAGACTCCTAGGGAGTTTTCGCCATTTTCCAGGGCTCTCTCTATCCTGCTCACCAGATCGTGGAGAGCGAATTCCGTAGATTGTCCTGGTGTGTAGGCGAATTGGTTGGGGTGTAACGGTCTTTGGGTTAAGACGTTACCCCTGATCCAGCCGTCACATAGCCTCTCCAATGTTTTCGGTAAAAACGAGGTAAGGCAAATTGGACGGTATGATCTGGCAGATGAATATTCACTCTTGCCTGGCTTCGGTAGGAAGACTACCCTAGCTAGTCTCTATTTCTCGGGTACGTGTGCAAATGCAAGGCACGCCCTGAGGATAACCACCAGTTCGTCCAGTATAGTTCCCAGTCCCCACTGAAGGAGACCCGGGAAAATCCCATCCGTACCTGGCGACATATATGGGGAGAATGGCTTGACCGCCTGTATTGTTCCGGTTCGATTTACGACGTCTCTCGCCAATTGCCAGTCCTCCGCGGAGGGACATCCCGCAGGTGTATTTCTGTCTCTTTACAGAAGAGTCTCCATGATTCCCGTTGCTTTGAGCGAATTTCCTTCTTATACGACCTTTGGTATAGTTTGTAGACCTCCTAGTTGGACGTATTTTGGGATGACTTGGCTCTGTTGAAGAGTCTCCGCAGGTGGGTCCTTTTGATCTCAAGACTCATGCTCCACCATGTGGCGGAGCCAGGTCTGAGCTGTCCTCTTCTCAAGGGCGAGGCGTGCTCATAAGCACTCATAATCCGCCCTGTGAGTGCGTTGACTCGCTTGTCTAGGTCCTTTACAGACGTTATCTGAGTGGCCGCCCCATCATTGCCCATGGAAGACTCCAGGTGCGATAGGTACGCTTTCCTGTCTGTCTTCCTGGGATTCCGGTACGGCTCTTTTGATATCTTGACTGCTAAGAGTCTCATTATTATACATTTGTGCTCAGAGAGGGTGGCTTCGGACCTGACCCTCCATTCCACGATTGATTTGGAGATCTCTTGTGTCGCGACTGAGATGTCAATCACCGTCTGACACCGCGAGGTTACGAACGTGGGTTCGTTCCCTCGGTTGAGGATTTCCAAATTTGTCCCTAACAGGTATTCTAGTAATGCCTTACCTCTGCTGTTGCAGTCTTCGCTGCTCCAAGCGTAGTGGTGGGCATTTGCGTCACACCATACTATGAGGTATTTTCTACCCTGCTCGCAGAAGTCGATCAGCTTCGCCAGCTCCTTGCTGGGGGTGGCTATGGTAAGGTGAGGCTACAATAACCTCTTCTTTGCGCTTTCCGAAATCCAGGTGCACTTGGACAGCCGTTAGGTCGCGTCCTGAGTGTCCTGTCAGTAGGATGGCTTCTATATGACTTGAAAGGGAAACACATGTCCTTGGTCTTTCATTGGTTGCTCCAACAAAGATTCTCCTTTGGGAGGAGTTGTCGCTCCATCCACATACCCGGTTGCCTGTGCTCCATGGTTCTTGAATAAGAGCTATTGCTGTCTGCTCAGCCCCCAGGTGACGACGTAGGAGAACAGTCGCCCCCCGGGAGCGGTGCAGGTTTTTCCTGAACTATGGCCAAACCGGTGGTTTTGGTCATCAGGCTTGTACTGGTGGGTTGACAATCCCACCTGACTAGCAGTCTCTCCTCCCTCTTTCAACTTGGTCGCCTTGCAGGTGACCTGACCAAACAGGTAAAATAATTTACCTGCTTTTTCAGGTAAGGCGTCTCTCTCCTTTCTCAAGAGTCCGAAAACAAGGAGTTTGCCCTGAGGTTTTTCCTTGACGGCCTCATGGAAGAGTATCCACCTTGGTATGCCTGCCTATGGATGTTGTGCAGCCAGGCGCCTCCTCAGGACTCCAGTCTCTACAGGAGGGCCGGAGATCCAAAGAGTCGCCTTGATTAGCTCAGGCAGCTCATCTTCTGGCAGTACGGTGAGCCTTGCTCCCTCCCACAGAGGTTTCATGGCTTCGACCGCCTTCACTAGAAAGTCGTGTGCAACTTCGTCGGTACCAACTTTTTAAATAATTAATTACAAACTCTAGTTTTCGCAAACATATAATCACTCTAAGGCAATTCTATTAGTGTTAAAATACCTTATTATTAACCTGAGTGTGTTGAAACTGTATAAAAACAACTTAAAATAAAGTAAAAAGTACAGACTTAAAATTCAAACTCGCGATTTGTTGCCCTCCAGAACAGCTGTTTTTGACAGTAGTTCAAATGGCGCTGACGTCAGGGGGAAAAACCTTATTCCAGTGAAGGATACCTATGTCCGACATTGCCGCTCCATGTTGAAGAAATAGTTTGATCTTGTTTGAATGAGATAACATAATTAATCAATACTGGATCACACTTGGAGCTTAACAGGCGGCGAGATGTCTGCGATCTAAGTACGAATTCGAAATTTCAAGTTTCTAGACCGTATGGGGCCTGAGAAATCGCTGCGGAGTCCATTGATACAAGAACCGAAAGTAATAAAAACTACTTAAATAGGAAAAATATTTCGTGATATCTTTATATCACAAATCTCTTAGAGCGTATTATGTTTTAGAGAGTGTTTAAATAGATTGAATATAATACCGGTATATCCGCAGATACTGATGGAATTGTTGAAAATAAAGGCTGATAATATGACTTCGAAAGAAAAAGAATGCGTTTTAATGTGGGAAGTAATGTCAAACAAAGAATGGCCCCAATATTCGAAAAAACATGATTTAGTTGAAGGTTTTGAAGATTTAGGATTGACCATTCTCGCTCGCGATGGCGGGTGATATACATGTTTGCCTGTGTTGCTCTGACAATTTCATTGTTTCTACCAAGTATATTTCTACAGTAAAAGAAATGCGAAGTTTAATTGCCATAACAGCTGTGTTATTACAAGATCAAGTATGTAAATCGATAAGCGAATGCAATGTGGTTATGTGACGATTGTTAAAACAGTGTCACGATGAACTTTGATACCTGCTCAAAAGACAGCAGTGTACTCGTTACAAATATTATAATTGTGCGCAACAAAGAAATCTATTCTCTCAAACGTGTGAGAGAACTTTTGAATAAACTCTTATGCGAAATGGAATTATCCTCTAAATTATTGAAATCCAACAACCCCATCCTGTGAAAAGCCAAATTGTTATGAATCAAGCACTTGAGCCTCGGAATAGGACGGAAACACGACGACGAACCCAGCAACGAATAAGGAATCTGAATTTCGGAACGTGGAACGTATTAAGGCTGGTATCGACCCAGGAGCAGCCAAGAGAACTGTATCACAGCTAGAAAAGTTTGGAATGGACATTACGGCTGTCCAGGAAAGCAGGTGGCCATATACGGGTAATATAACAATTAGTGAATCGGTCGTATTTTACAGTGGCAACAAAGATGGTGCCCATGTGCCCATCAATTCGGAACTGGCTTTGTAATACAGGAATACCTACTGGAAACAGTAATGGAATTTGTACCCATTAATGAGAGAATATGCTACATAAGACTAAGAGGCCCATGGCACAACTACACACTATCGGTACACGCACCAACAGAAGAAAAGGACGATGATGAGAAGGACACTTTCTATGACCAACTTACCAGAATTCTCGACTCGATCCCCAAGCAGGATATGTTATTAGTACTAGGCGAATTCAATGCAAAACTGGGTAGAGAAGACTGGTTAAGACCACATGTTGGACGACACAGACTACACGATACAAGCAACAACAACGGACTATGGGTAGCAAATCTAGCAGGACTCAACAATCTCATGGTCAAATCGACTATGTTTGAACATAAGAAATATACATAACGAGACGTGGGTATCCAATGATGGTGGCGCAAGAAACCAAATAGATCACATCCTAATAGATTCCAGGCACTCAAATAACATCAGACGTTATTATTATTATTATGAAAGAAGCGGATATTAGGGACATTACCCTTTATGGGCACCTCGACCTTTAGGTCTTTTGTACCATCCCGTGATGTACTATTGTACTGTTATTTCAGGGTTTTAGGTCCTCATAGGTGGGAAACGCCCTTCCTTGGACCCTTAGTCTTTTATGAGGTTTCGCATTCAGTTAGAAGGTGATTTACAGATTCTATTGCTTTTGTGCAAAATCTGCAGGAATCATCTTCAATAAAACCCATCTTTTTTAGATGATTTTTGATGGGATAATGACCTGTAGTGATTCCAACTAAGTTTCTCAGATCATTTCTTTTAAGGAGAAGTAGGTTATTTTCCTTTGAGTATTGCCAGTCTATTAGGCGTTTGACCTGACTGGCTTGCTTTAGGTCGTGCCAGTACTTGGTTTTCAGCGAATCCGTGTGACTACTTAAAGCAAGTCACAATAAAGATGCCACACTCTCTATATTTGAGGGCAATCACTGATTATGACACGATGATCTACATTAAAATATTGAAAAACAAAGCAACAATGGACATATACGACATCAATGCCCACTTGGTTAAGTTATTGACAAATGAAATAGTTCACCCATTGACACATATCATCAATTCATGCTTTGAACAAGGCATCGTCCCAGATAGGATGAAAATTGCGAAAATCTGCCCGATATTCAAGAGAGGAAACACGGAAGATCCTAATCATTGCAGGCCTATAGGAATTCTACCAATATTCTCTAAATTACTTGAGATGGTGATGACTGATCAACTTGAATCATTTCTTGAAAAAATATATATCGGAACATCAATATGGTTTCAGGAAAAACAAGTCCACTATTCATGGCATAAAATCACTACACAACTTTCTTCTAAATGGATTTGAAGAACACTCTACAACATCTGCTAAATTTTTTACTTGTCCAAAGCCTTCGACTGCATGCATCATAACATATGCTTGGAAAAACTAGAATACTATGTAGTACGGGGTGTTGCACCAAAACTATTTCATTCCTACCTAACCAACAGAAAGCAATTAGTTGTCCAAAACCATCAGAAAAGCTCTATGGCTGATGTAAAGCAAGGTGTACCACAAGGCTCGATAGTAGGTCCCCTTTTGTTTGTGCTATACATGAACGATCTACCTAGCAATGTATATTGCCACGAAGTACTGTATACTGATGACACAACAATTGCAGTAAGAGGGACTAACGAAAATAACCTACATATAAAAATGAATGAGATTGAAGAAATGACAGTTGTCTGGTTTAATGCTAAAAAGCTCTATTTAAATAAGGAGAAATCACAATCTGTTATATTTACAACCTCCAGAAGAGTACAGTCTAGCTGTGCATTTTTTTTTGGGTATGTACATGGATAGCAGGCTCCTGTGGAAGGAACATTCCCAAAACTTGAAAGACAAACTACACAGTGCGATTTACGCGATACGCCGAATTCGACAAATTATCAATTAGGGTGCAGCCTTACAAGCTTATCATGCGTTATTTCACTCAAGAATACTGTATGGTCTGGAAGTATGAGGGACCTCTGCGCATAGATGTGCTTCTCGTGCAGAAGGCAGCAGTCAGAGCCTTAGAAGGAGCTGACGCAAGGTCCCATTGCAAACCACTGTTCATAAAGAACAGAATACTTACCATAACAGCAGAGCTGATCATTAAGCTGGTAATCGATACAGTGAGCCACCCGGAATTGTACACAACAAGATCCGAAAGCCAGCCATACAACATTAGAACCAATAACAATCTGAACATAATAAAAACTAGGCTGGCGGTGAGCTCCAGAAGAACACTAGGAGCCGCATTCTACAACAGATTGCCCAGGAGTTGGAGAGGCCTAAGCCAGAAAATGCTAAAGAAAAATCTAAGAAATTTCTTAGTAACAACCCTCCATATACATTCGAGGAATTTGATAGTGACTTAATTATTGTATAATTTAAATAAAATTATTATTACTATTATTAGGTAACGGGGTAGAAATAATTCAATTCATATTTTAGAAACTGTACCGATGTCATACAAATAATTTCTAATATTTGCATCTGAATGTAGCAGAAGTAAAAGCTAGACCTGGCTGGACCTCTGAACTGATAAATGTTTACAATAATTATAATCAAGATCATAAAACGTTACCTAATATTGCAAGTCTTAAAAGCGAACAGACAGGCTCTGGAAATGCCAATGTTCAGATTTAATGTAAATGTGCGTCATGAATATGTGTTAAATTGAAAATTATAATTATATGGAAGGGATGAGTCCTGAGATAAGGAACAAAATAACTTTAATTACTTTGTGACAATGTACTGTAACGTTTAACCCTGTGCTAAACGTTGTGGGGTGAGTTCACTTGCGTAATACTCAAAATTCGCAGATTGCTTCCAATGATTTATTTTCAAACACACTGTACACGGCTTTCGGTTGTAGTACAACTGTCACTATTTGTCACTTTGACTATCGCGTTCCAACTAATTTCGAGTTATGTCTCCAATTGACTGATACAATAAACAGACTGTGTCCCGTGATCGTCACGGCTTTATATATCTGAATCATGATATGACATTCATTCAGAATGTTCTATGATTATCTAGACGAACATAATTAATGTTCTAGATCCTTGTCAAACTGACAATAGTATGACAAATTGTACTTCACATATAGTTTTTGGAAGGATCGAGAATAAATCTACTATAATTCTAGAACTACATAATGAAATACACAAGCAACACTATTGAAAATAAGGTAGCAGAATGAATACAAACTAAAAGAAATAATAACAGTAAGTACATGATAAACTACCCACGTAACACTGCCCCCTTCTTAGCTTTGATCGTCCCGATCAAATGTCACCTCAGTCCCTTTGTACAGTGAAAGTCTGTCGATATGAACCACTTTCATTTTACTGCGTGGGGATTTCTGAATTCTATATACCACATCGTTTATCCTCTTGATAACGGTATATGATCCCTCCCATTGTTTGTCAAACTTTGGAGAACGACCTTTTCGTCTTTGTGGATTGTACAACCACACTTTATCACCAATTTTAAATTGTCCGGTTTCTTCATGACTATCATATCGGGCCTTCATTCGATCACTAGAAATCTTCAACTGTTTTCTAACCAGATTGTGTATTTCCTCGAGTCTTCGCCTCAAACTCTGAATGTAGGCATCTCCAGATGTGGGAAGTTCGCTTGGTGAACCAAACAAGAGGTCAGACGGAAGTTTCAGATTTCTACCAAGCACAATGCCAGCTGGGGATTCTTTGGTCGATTCATGAGTGGAAGATCTATAGGCCAGTAGGAAGAGCGGTATAAACTTATCCCAGTTTGTTTGGTGTTCATTGATCGCTGACCTCAAATAATTTTTTAGTGTTCTGTTAAATCTCTCTACCATTCCATCGGATTGTGGATGCAGTGGAGTTGTACGAGTTTTCTTAATCCCCATTAGGTTACACACACTCTGAAAGATTTCCGACTGAAAATTTCGACCTTGATCAGAGTGAATCTCTAACGGCACACCAAACCGACTTATCCAATGTTAAATTAGGGCATCGGCCACTCTTTTTGCCTCCTGATTTGGAATTGCGACTACCTCTGGCAATTTACTGAAATAATCCATGATGACCAAGAGAGCTGCTTATTGGAAATGGCCCCGTAATATCGATGGCTATTCGCTCAAATGGGGCACCCACATTTTACTGTTGCATCCTATGGCGGGTTCTGGTATTTGGGCCTTTACTGGTAAAGCAGGTATCGCATCGCCGACACCAGTCCTCTACGTCAGCACGGCTTCCTAACCAGTAGAACATCTCTCTAATCTTCGATAAAGTTTTATTGATACCTAAATGGCCACCACTTGCTCCACAATGAATCTCTTGCAGTACTTTTGCAATTCTTTTCCGTGGAAGAGTTATTTGCAAATGAACAGTCTTACCATCATTACTTTCCCATTTTCTTTTTAAAACGTTATCATCAATTACTAAAGATTCCCAAAGTGACCAGTATCCTTTTATGACAGGAGACAAATCTGATATCTCCTGCCAAGTAGGTCTTGCTCCATCCATTTTCCACCTCATCACTGGTCCAATATCATTATCATCCAGTTGGTCTTGCTTGAGTACTTCCGAACTTCAGTTTGGGTCGCCATTTATCAAAGTTTGTTTGACTTTAAGAATTTCTGGCACATTATTTTCAAGTCTTGAACAGTTTTTACAGTCCTCTGCACAAGGCCGTCTTGACAATGCATCAGCGTTTCTGTGGTTAATACCAGGACGATGTTCAATTTTAAAGTCATATTCTTGAAGTTGTTGGAACCAGCGCGCTATCTGACCTTCTAGGCTCTTGAATTGAAACAGCCATTTAAGTGATGCGTGATCGGTCCTTAGAACAAATGTCTGACCGTATAAATATTTGTGGAAATGTCTTATTACCTTCACTACAGCTAGTAACTCCTGCCGCGTCACACAGTAATTTTGTTCAGCCTTTGATAAACTCTAACTGCAATATGCTAGTACATACTCCACTCCTTCTATTCTTTGGGACAAAATTGCCCCAATTCCTGTTTTACTGGCATCAGTATCTAGGATAAATTCTCCTTCTCTCTGGGGATAAGCCAGAACAATAGAAGAGCACAAAGCACCTTTCAGATATTCGAAAGCATTCTGACATTCTGGAGTCCAATTGTAAGGTCTTTCCGTCTCAGTTAGTCGATGCAATGGACGGGCAATACTAGCAAAATTCTTTACGAACCGTCTGTAATATGAACACAGGCCTAAGAAACTTCGCAGTTCTGTTTTGTTCCTTGGTACAGGCCAATTACTTCATTTTTCATTAAAACTCTAGGTTCTTCGGACAGATTTAAAACTCTCACCTTAATTGGATGCTCACTTGATGGATTTATTAATGCGTTTTCTATAATCATTTCCTTTGGCAGACATTCTGGATTACTTTCCAGTACCAGTGCCTCCTTGCACTTAGAACCTTCTATTTTAACATGGATGAGATTGTCAGACCATCCAGGTATCGTAATGGTCCTGTTTACCTTAATTTTTCTTATTCTAGATTCAGATGTTGACATAAACAACTCTTCTTCATTAACTTTGAGTATTCGGTCTTGGAGGTTCAGATTGAAGCCAAATTTATTCATGATGTCTACCCAAATAAAACTTCGTCCAAAATCTCGGCAACAAATACTTTATGTCTGAATTTTGATTTTCCCAGCTGAATATCTGCCTCGTGAGTACCAATGATGGGTATTGTTACTCCATTTGCAGTTTCAAGTACATAACGTCTATTGGGATGGTTTTGCAAGCAGCAATAACATCAGCTCGCACAATGGTAGAACATGAACCAGTATCAATAACAATATTACAATACCGGCCGCATATTCTTCCTTTCACAACCAAGCTGGATCCTTCATGACTCAGTCGGGAAATTTTGATTTTTAATGATGTTGAGGCTTGGTTGAAGTAAGCCAGTCTTCGCCCCGCAAAACTGGCTAAACTTTCCTGCACATTGCTATTTTGAGGCTGTGGACAATTCTTCTTTATATGTCCTTCTTGTCCACAATTCCAACACAAAGTCTTAGTTCTTTGTTCATTTGTTTGCCCATCCAATTTTTGTAACATTTTAATAATGTGCTTTATGGAGTTACCATTGCCATACGACTTCTCTTGGGTTGAATTGATCCATCGTGTCTGTCGCAGTCTGAGATGACATCTGGACGCCTGTTTAGCAGCTTCGTATTCAAGTGCACGTGCAAGGGCATCTTCAATTCTTGTAGGACTACTTCTTTCTTGATTTTCTAGAATTTGTGTTATTTTTGCTTCTTGTCTACTTCTTTCTTGATTTTCTAGGAACTTCATTATTTCTGCAAAATTTGCCATTTTGTCGTAATCTTTCGATATGGTATTCACCATATATTCTCAGCAAAATGCGAAGATCCCTTTTTCTGACACCAATTGTAACATTTAACCCTGTGCTAAACGTTGTGGGGTGAGTTCACTTGCCTAATACTCAAAATTCGCAGATTGCTTCCAATGATTTATTTTCAAACACACTGTACACGGCTTTCTGTTGTAGTACAACTCTCACTATTTGTCACTTTGACTATCGCGTTCCAACTAATTTCGAGTTATGTCTCCTATTGACTGATACAATAAACTGACTGTGTCCCGTGATCGTCACGGCTCTATATATCTGAATCATGATATGACATTCATCGAGAATGTTCTATGATTATCTAGACGAACATAATTAATGTTCTAGATCCTTGTCAAACTGACAATAGTATGACAAATTGTACTTCACATATAGTTTCTGGAAGGATCGGGAATAAATCTACTATAATTCTAGAACTACATAATCAAATACACAAGCAACACTATTAAAAATAAGGTAGCAGAATGAATACAAACTAAAAGAAATAATAACAGTAAGTACATGATAAACTACCCACGTAACAGTACGTTTGAAGCAAGATTTTTATACATAGGTAACATCAACAATTGGGTACTTGACATTAATGGAAATTCAATATAAAGTGATGTTCAGACGATATTAGGTAGTCCTAACATAACAAAAATCACATTATGCAGCTTAGGAGGAGGGCCTCGCCAGAATACCACTCCTCGAGGCCAGCTCAGACCGCATTGCACCCTTATTCAGCAAATGCAAATACCACGTTTGTTGGGAAGAAATAGACCCACGCACTGTGCCGACAATAGACGTATACACTGATGGGTCTAAAAAGCGGGACAGTACAGGCGTAGGAATCTTCAGCCAAGACCTACAACTGTCCCTACAACAACCACTCGGGAAATATGCCACCGTATTACAAACGGAAGTAATAGCACTAGCTCGAGGGGCTAATGAGGTCCGCATGAGCAAGGTGCGAGGACAAGTAATACGCTTCTTCACAGACAGTAAAGACGTCTTAAAAGCCCTTGAAAAGGGCAGGTACGACGCGAGAACCACGCTGAACTGCCACCGCGAACTGTTGGAACTAGCGAATGAAAATGTGGTGGAACTAGCTTGGGTGCCAGCACACGATGGGAATGAGGGTAATGACAAGGCGAATAAGCTGGCGGGTGCTGCCTCGTCGGGAACAATGTATGGGCCCGAACCGGCAGTACCAATCACACCGCACGTCATGGCTAACCTCATTAAAGAGGACACATACCTCAGACACTGTCAGAGGTGGAACTCAATTCTGGGATGTCGACAGAACAAGAACTTCACCACGGAACCACGCCGGAAACGGGCCATTGACCGGGCATGCTGCGCTAAGAAAACACCTACATAAAATGGGTGTCATCGACGACCCGACATGTCGGGCATGTATGGAGGAGGAAGAAACAGTGGAGCATCTCTTTACAGAATGCCCCGCCATCCTAGGACTAAAGTGGCCGGATCTGACCAACATCAGACGCACCTCGCCTGCGGCAATCCTGAGATATCTGGACCAGGTTATCGGGAAACTCCGGGAACCGTAGGTCTGAGGAGCAAGGGGGAGAGGCACAATGGGCCGAATTGGCCTAAGTACCCGCTTTGGCACCCCTGCGTCAAATAATAATATTAATAATAATAAATTATGCAGCTTAAATTTCTCTTAGAATTTAAAATATAATTAATTTAAATAGTTGTAATTTCAAACCCATTATCACGTGACTGCGAACGCCTATCACAATCGACCAAGATAGTGACATAGTAATCAAGTCGATGAACAAATCCTCCTCAGAGAGAACATAGGTACAATATTGTATCTTCTCTCTGTTCAGATAGTGGTATCTGCTCTATTCCTCCTTTATTTAATACCTTGGGACACTAACTAAGGGAGATTGCGACTTTGCAGCCGTTTTTAGAATTCAAGCGGGAAATTTAAAAACAATTTTTGAATATATTTTTTCTATTTTCAAAATAGACTCGTAATTTTTTTGTATGTTTTTGGCTTAATTGAATTTTTAACTACAAAATAAAAATTGTTCAAAAAATTAGTCAAGTACGTCAATGAGGAGCGTATGGGAATATTTTTTCAGATGTTTCAGTTTTTTCAGCGAGAATTTCTAAAGATTAAACAGATTTAATTATGAATCGGCAAATGAAAACTGTTGTTGGGTTATGCATCGTAATAAATAAATATTATGCTTCTTAATTATTGGTATGTCTTGTTTCCAGGATTAGGTATGTATACTGATGAAAAAGATGGATAGGAGATTAGTTTATTTAAAATCACGTATTCTTATTATATTCAATTCATATTTTTTCAGCTTAATATCTGTAATTATATACAAAATACATCGTATAGAAAAATATAGAGGGTGCATTTTTATATTTCACATCCTACAAAGTCGTACCACATATTCCTTAAATCAAAATTAGCCAATTTAAGCAAATTTGTCTCAGCATAATTTCGAACTATGTTTTTTTTTTATTTTGAGGTATTTTAATTGATTTTTAACGTCTACTGTGATTTTTCTATTATCTGATACGTTGCCAATGTGTAATGGCGCAAGCAAACTCATATCATGATTATAAAAAGTTAGTTTTTTTATAATTGCACGTTTCTCTAATTCTTACTCCAATGGCAGAATGTATAAACTTCAGATTAATTATTTTTTCTATAAGACAACGTACTCATGATAATCCTCGATTACTGTGATGGCTCTTAGAGAATTTATATAGGATATGAAAGATGCAGAAAAATAAATGAAACGGTTGAAAAAAATCTTGATCATAACATACCAAAAAAGATTTAAACGATGACAGAAATTAAAGCTAACTTTTTTCATAACTCTGCTATTTCCTGAGGTAAAATCATATCATGAAACCTTAAAATCAACTAGCATCTAGGTATATAGCTTCTAATTATTCCTATTATCATTGCTTTCTAGAAACTAGAATTAATTGCTTTAAAGCCATAATAGTAAGCATGCTTTATCAAGAGTACCCTTATAGCAGTAAACAAGTTACTTAACCTAAATTTTACATTTATTAGGGTAGATTTCACAATTAAATCACTAATGAGAGATTATTTTCTCAGTTTGCTCCATATAGTATAAAAGGATAATCATTGCTAACTAGTCAGAGACGAGACCAATAGTTGGGACACAGAAAATATGGAAGAAAAACTCTTCATACTGGTCAAGGCTGGTACTAGTACCCCGCTGGCAGTTTGAATATTATCAAGATTATGTTTTTGCTTCTTTTATATTTCATTGTTTTTTTCATTTACTTTATTAATTCGAACAGCACATTTAGTTGTATGGTAATATTGGCAGTTCCAAGGAATTTCCGCTTCACTTTCTTTCTTTATAGAACAAATAAATTGTAGGAAGAAGAACAAATAAATGTCTATTGAAGCACAATTTTTCATATCATAAAAATTCCATAATGTGTTGATATCTCGGAATACTTAAAAATAAACTTATCTTACTTTAAGAACATGTTACGAAAAAAATATCTAGGTACAACTATGCATTTCATTGACTTCAAAGAGGGGTACGAAATTCTGAAGAGAAGATAATTACTAGAGGCTTCAAACAACTTTGAGATACCATCCAAATTGAAAAGAAACATAAAGAGAACCCAATTAATACTACCTCTGTTAAGTTCAAAGGAGGAAAATATTATATATTGAGAGTTGAAATAAATTATAATGAAAAGTGGGATCAACCGGGAAGGCTTTCTAGAAACACGGATAGAAAATACCCAAGCCTAAGAAGTTTTCACTAGAATCGAACAAAGCTACAATAATAATTACAAAAGTAAGAATATGCAAGAAATGGCTGTGAGGCGTGGATCCCAGACAAGAATAAAGGAAAACTGCAAATTGTTATTCGGAGAGTCTATTGGACGATTCATCAAAATGCTGAGACTGAAATTGGTACGGACATCTTGTTACGTTGAGAAACAACAGGAGTGAAGAAAGTATCATGAAAAGACCCCAAGAAAGAAAAAAGAAAGGTAAGAGGCCATGGTAGAGGATACCTGAAACTAGAGAGAATGATCAAATGATAGTCAAGAAAGCAAGCCGCAGAAGGTCTATTTTAACCTGAAACACTAATCAAAATACAAGTCCTGCATACAATTTCATTTCAAATCTAACATTTTTTTTCCAATCCAATTGAATGTACATCTAACATTTTACTTATATTTTAGGCTAAACATAGATTTTGAACATACCTTCATTACCGTAATTAAAGAAGAGCAATAACTGTATATAAATTATTATATATATTTTTACTACATGATAATAAATATGCTAGAGATCAATTATTGTAGGTAATAAATGTTTTTTTTGCTATGAATTGCTGGCGATAAATTGTGGTGGATGCAAATCCCTTATCCGCTGTGCTTATGTTTCTATTCGTTATTATTTTTTGAACTTTTAGCCGAGATCGATGTCTCTTAAGTGCAGATCAAATTAATGAAAAAGGCGAAAGCTTATAATTAACTTTTAAGAGTTCTCCTTTTGTATTATCTGCGTCCCATCAATTATCACATTCTACATTCCTGGATATTAGCAAGTATATACAAATACACACTAAGAAATAAGGTTAAAACATTGTACAGGGCGTAATCGGGTGTGGAACGTTTCAAGGCATATTTTCTGGGATCTTAATTCGCACTACGAGTATTTTTTTAAATTACAAAAATTACAAAAGGCCAAGAGTTCAAAACTCATTATCACAAACATCATAACACATGTAAACTAGAAAATAGTCATCAAAACATTTGAGGTTTATAGAATAAACAAGCCGCTTCTCATGTGGAAAAAAATGTTTTTACACATTCGTATAGAAAGATCGCAAGAATAACGGTAATATTCATAGTAGCAGCGCTTCAACCGGTCACTTTTCATCCTGTACAAATATTTCATTGAATCGTCTCAAACCGCACATCCTTTCCTGACACCGTATAGTATCTTGAGTTCTGGGAATATGATCTTCCTAATTAACTGGTTTGTTTTGGATGCAAGCATATTTCTTCGAGCATCCTTTTTGTACACCTTTATACCGGGTTTGTGGACCAAGAATGCGTTATCCAGTATCAAGAAGTCATAGTTCAGAACACATAACGCGTAGCCCTGGAAAAACCTAGTATTTAGTATATATCTTAACTTATTTAAACAATTAATTGATTCAACATTACAAAAATATATTTGATAATACCTTGGATTCGATATTCTAAATGGTATAATCTGTTTAAGAATTATTAATAGAGGCTTAATCAAAATAATAGGCGAGAGAGAGACATAGAGAAGAGACATAAATATATATATATTTTTTTAATAGTTTAATTTTAATAGTTGGTGCAATACTGAAAAAATAATAATTGTGTATTGGTCATTTTTCATACAAAATTTGAAATAGGTATGTAAAAACGGTTTGACATAGTACATTATTCATAAAACGTGTTTAGAATTAAAGGAGGAATCCAAAAATGTAATAATATATAGTTCAATTTGAAATAACAAAGTTGGCATCTATTTGCCACATCATTTTAATTATTTAACTAAAGTTCTCAATTTTAAAATTCGGTTCATTTTTATTTTTCTATAGATCAGTCGATGTAGTTCCCGGAGGGACACCGTATATATGTATGACGAAAAACGCAGAAGAGCAGTACAAAATGAATAATTTGTGTAAATAAGTAGCCCTAAGTTTTAAAAATAAACCAGTTGAAGTTCACTTTATGTTATTTACTTGTGTCATTTTGTCACTCTTGCCTTCCCAGCTGAGGCGTTCATCGTAGAGAGGGTCAGAATGTGTTCCAATGAAAATAGGTTCCCAGTGCACGTAACGTCCATTTCGTTTACCAATGTGAAAAACATGAAGACCTTCGCTTTCCTCTTTGTCCTGCCACTCTTTCGACTTGGGTACCCCATGGCAACTAGGACAGAGCTTTTTGTGAAAAGGTAGAGCTGTGCCATCTTTTAGCATTTCTCTCAATCGTGTTTTCGTGTCAGGAATTGTTTGATTGGAGGCAATCTCGAAGATGTGCAAAGGATATACCTGAAAGATCATTTTATAATCACTTCTTTATATAAATTACCGATTGATTTTGACTAGAGTATTGAGTGTACCTTGGGGTTTTTGCTCCTTAGTGGTTTACTATTATCGGCTATCAACGCTAGAAACTTGGGTATGATATCAGGGCTAGGATACAGCTCAATATCGGATGGCAGAATGAAATGCGTTTGAGCAGTTTCCCTTGCGACATTTCTTCCTACATTCACAGGATACAGCAGCTTCTTTTGAGTTTTGTACATTGTATCACTGCTTACATTTAAGTAGGGAGGTGTGAGGGAACAATTATATGGTTCTCGGAACAAACTTGAATATTTTGGCACCTGCAATTAAAGTAGGTAGTGGTAGATTACTTTAGTTGTAGTAGTATTATAATTAGTTAATGAAATTAGGGCAATACAACTGATATTCTATTTCCCATTCTTTGGAATAGGATAAATAAGTAACACTCTAAAAATATCTCATAAAATTACCGCTGCTGTGCAATTTATAAATAACCCCGAAGATTCCAGGCACTTTCTTCTAAGTTCTAAATTCAGGAAATATACCTATTTTTGTAATTTCAATCAATAAAACCTTATCCATTTTCAATTTACCAAAAAATTATAGTAAAGTAGTAGTAAAGTAAGTAATATTATACATTGCAAGTAATGTACGTATTTATATCTGCGGTAGTTTTTGCAAGTACAAACTTATATAGACAGACAGACGAGTTAAAATAGAACCTATATTCTAAGTTAGACCTCTAGCAATACATCGGTGAAAATTGCATTCAGTTCTATGAAGTAGTTTTTGCGTGTTAAGTGTACAAACATACAGAAAGACAGATAGACGCGATCAAATGTAGCCTATATTTTAAGTTATACCTCTAGTAATACCTCGGTGAAAACTGCATTCAATTCCATATTCCATGCAGTAGTTTTTACGCAATGCACGCACAAACATACAGACAGACAAACATTCTGTCTGCCTTTCTGTAGGTTTGTACACGCATCACGCAATAACTACTACATGGAATTGAATGCAATTTTCATCGATGTATTGGTAGAGGTCTAACTTCAAATTTAGGTTCCATTCTATCGCGTCTGTCTGTCTGTATGTTTGGACATGAATCACCCAAAAACTACCGCATAGAATTGAATACAGTTTTCCACGTGTACGGAGTCGCGGGCAAAAGCTACTGAATAATATATATAATATAATATAATAAAATAATAAAATTGTAATTGTAACATGCCGATGTCTGTACATTAACGATACATTAAGGATATAAATATAAAGATAATATGGGGTGTCTTTATTAGAGCAGTAGAAGCCAAAACAATATTTTTTTTAGAACCTTTGTCTGTATTTTTCTGCGCGCATCACGTAAAAACTACTGCATGGAATTGAATCCTGTTTTCACTGATGACTAGAGGCCTAACTTAAAATATACACTACATTTTATCGCGTCTGGTTCTCTTTCTGTACGTTTGTACACGTATCGCGCAAAAACTACTATATAGAATTGAATGCAATTTTCACCGATGTATTGCTAGAGGTGTAACTTAGAATATAGGTTCCATTTTACCACGTCTGTCTGTCTGAATGTTTATACACGTAAAAACTACCGCATGGAATTGAAAGCAGTTTTCCACGCACACGAAGTAGCGGGCAAAAGCTGGTTTTATTACATATGTGTAGAATATGTAGACGTCTAGATAATATACGAGAAATGTTGAAAATTACACAGGGTATAAAATGACCAACCAATTTGGATAATTCAGAACCCAATAATTCGCTTATTTTAAATAAAACACCCTGTGTTTTTCCATGCTAACCCATTAACTTCTAATAAATATTTATGACCGACTTTAAAAAAGGAGGAGGTATACAATTCGGTTGTATGTTTGCTTTTTTATATTTTTTTATGTATGGCTGTTCGCGCGTTTTACATAGCAAACGCTCCGATTTTGATGATTTTTGATTCATTTGAAAGAGGAAAATTGAGAAACGGTCCCATTTCCAGAAAAACTCCTTCCTTTCAATAACCACCCCGAAGGAGGTGGAGAGGGCATATTTTCTTGAAAATCGAAAATCTAAGAACGCACAATTAAAGATGCGACCATATCCGGAGATGTTTAAATTGAACATTTTTTCAAAGGAGCCACAGTTTTCACGTTACAGTAGTGTTAAGTCCAAAATATGTGAATTTCCAAAGCCATGTTTTGAGATCTCTGAATAACAACAAGACAAACAAACTAAGAATATACATGGGTAATCGAATAAGTACTCTTCTCAGGTATTAATGAACGTTCAACGATTTTCATGAATAATGTTACACTCAAAAGTGTGAAATAAGTATTTTTCACAAAAAAATTGCACCGATTTTATTAGTTGATGCACTGAAAAATACAAAATAATATTAATTCTATAGGTGCTGGTACTTTTGGAGTTGGTGACTACAAAAACTAACTACAACTGCACAACTTCGAAATTTTGAAGTTGTGCAGTTGTAGCTAAATAAAATACTTTCTGCACCAACTTCAGAAATTTCAACTGGTAGAAATTAAGAGAAACCCCAAATTGTATTTTATAATATTTCGACCTATCTATTTTATCTTCGTCAGGATTACCCGAAAACTCAAATATCTTCAAAACTTCTAAAATCATATTTACAAAATATTATTTGGTGGTTTCAGCAAGCGGAATTCAACACTCAATATCGGTACCGTTGCCAGTTTTTTTATTAAATTAAATGAAAATGAAATGCTCCATTTATTTTTATTGTCATGAAATGAGCATATCAAATATAGTAAAATCCCAAATTGTCGAAATTATATTTTCATCATTTTATCAGCTATAGCAACACAACACTGTTAGTAAGGAATAATTAATAATAATTGTCGAAGATATCCAAAAATATGAAAATCTCATAAACCTGTATGAATCGATTCATTTCTTTTCAGAATTGCTTTTAGCATTACTGATGATATTTTTTATGATCTTGCTGCTTTCCAGGTCACGTTATCCAGGTTTGAGAGTGGTCAAAGCACAAGTACTTTTGTCTAGTGCTATAATTTATTTTTAAAGATTTCCTGGTGAAGGGACAATAAAGACTCGAAAGCTAGAATAGAAACAACAATATCTACACTTTTTTCAACACAGACTGGCATTCTACAAACCCAATTGTAAATCAAATCCTTTTTCTTTAACTTACAACAGTCGTCTAACCTTTACACATCTAATATTTTTTTACTCTGTATATATAATTTTTCCATGCCAATGTCAATGTTTATGATATAATCAATTGCTTTGATATTTATTTCTAATGCAAGGACATTATACTTGTACTAAGGCGTAACAAGAGTAGGTATCGAATGCAGGTGGAATTGTTACTGTGATTTTCAATCGTGTTCTTGTCGTATAAAATTTACCCGGTAAATAAGTAGGTGTGTGTAAACGATATACATTAGATAACCTTAGAATATTGAATAGGTAACACTAATCACATTTTTGAATGATAAAAAATATCCTTGTAAAAATGTAGGCAATACATGATGATGACATATTGAGAAATAATTGTTATTTTTTTTATAACAGTACTCTAAAAGCAAGCATAAGAATGAGGCGTTTCTGAAGAAATATATTGATATTTTGATATATACTACCTAAAACAAAAGTAGAAGTGTTGATTAATTTGGAACAACCAAAAGTTCGCACTTCTGTTTTGTTTAGAATGGTGAAGTCAGCACATAACTAGCCTATTTATCGAAAGTCGAGAAAATATATTGTGTTCATTATTTCTTTCGATGAATTTAAGTTAACCCGAATTGACGGACTAACCTCTTTTGGCACGTGCTTTGTGCTGAAGTAGATATGGAATGTGACAAACTCTTTCACCATCGTTGACGTACAATCCCTAATATGCGCCACTGACTCCAGTGTGTCTGCGAAATCCGACCCAGGAGCATGTAAGGCGATACTAATGGGTCCTTGCCACCTCTCCAAGAGAGGTACTAAATTGTCCAGAAAGGAATAATCTGCATGGGTTGTGTAAGTAATACTTTCATGACACCTGTATCTCCTTTCTGGTCGCACATAATTGTATAGCACCCAGTAGTCTCCTCTCTGCTGAGTGCGTGGCTCCAAGGGTCTATCCAAACAGGACGTCAACTTTTTGACATTCTCCAATATCGAAGGAAATTTTGTCGTTGTTTTCATGTGAGGCTGTAAATAAAGTAAAATTCAGGTTCTCTGAGAAGTTAGATAATTTATCGTATTCATTTACAAGATAATTGAATTGCTTTTTGATATAGGTTCTTTTAAAATAAAATCATTACTGAATTTTAGTCGCATTTATAAAATAATATTTGATATTGAATAGTACTTGCCATTTCTACTTTCTCTGATTCCTTATAAGCCTCAACAATGTCAGCAGGCATAAGAGAGACCTGTAAAGGTGGAGGTTTGGTACTTTCAACAGATCCTGAGGGTACTCCTCCTTCCTTTATATCCGCTTCCAGATTTGCACCTTGTAGTGCCGCTAAATTCCTGCCCGGCTCAGGGGGTTCCCTGAGAATGACAGGTGCAATATGATTAGTGGTCGTGACATCAAATACCCTAGCTACTAGGACCAACACTACACACAGAGCGCATAGCTTCAAGAGCAACGTCCAGCGACGATGCTTCGATGGTAAGTACATATTGATATGGCCAAGGGCAGAACCCGAATGCTTTTTAGATACCTGGAAGAAGATAAATAGGATTATTTCGAAAGTAACTCTACTCCTTGTAAAGAATAGGAGAATCTGCTTCTATAAATCATATGTTCAAAATAATTTGAGCACCATTTTTTCAACACACTTTTTAAATAAGATCATAAAAAAACTAATATATTCATCAATAAAAAAATAAAAAAGGCAAGTGCGAGTAGGGCACGTTTAGAAAGGGTCCCGTACTTACGATCTAGGTATAGGTTTTCATGTAAACTTTGAGTAAAGGTCTATATTCTATATTCTTTTTCGAAATTCTACGCCCATAAGGGTGGAAATTTTAAACTTTCGTATATTTCCCATAATATCTTCTAAGCAGATCATTTAAGGATACTGGAGAAATATATATTTGAATTATGAATAACGAGTTCTTCTATCAGGTATGTCATATAATGTGCCCGAAGAAAATTTTGTTGGCACCATACAGAAACTATAGAGAAATCTTGCGTTAAGCAACGATCTATACGGGGTGGTCAAATAAGCGTGCAAAGTTCATATCAGAAACCAACCACTATAGAGACATGCGGAAAAAATGAATGACTGAAGTAGCCATACCAAGATATTGTAGAAAATTTCATATTTCTAAGATGACCGCTAGACGGTGTAATTGAATAAAAAAGTTATGTTTCTCAAAAATTTTACCAAATTAAGATAATCAGAAAAATTATGTTTTTCAAAGCTTAGATAAATTCCATTCTTTTTTATAGTAAACTGTTTTACTTATATCTAAAAATAAAGAGGCGGGGAGAGTTCAAATGTTTTTGTAGATAAACATCTGTAACTTCAAAACGGCTGGCCGGATTTTAGCAGACTTGGTGTCGTTCAAAAGATATTTATTTGATTTAGGACAGAAATTTCTTAAATAAATTGATATTAATTTTTGGTTATAATAAAACGCAAGTAGCTTAAAATATCGGAGAACTAAACTTTAATAAATCAATACAAACTGAAGTTTGCAGAGGTGAGAGCGGTATCTCTCACTTCTGCTACAGAAGCATTATTTACAGAAAAATGTTGGATTTTCAAGGACTCGTAATGGTTTTTCCCGATTAATTTAAAAATATTGCTTGAAATTAACGAGGTATTGTATTTAATACAATCCTACAATGATAAGTAATCATTTGAAAATGTTTTCAACTCGTAAAAGGCTGTAATAATTATATTATCAATATATGTAGAACCAAATAGACACAATTCACAATTTATTATTTTCAAGACTCTACGGTGTTGCCGGTGCTAAAATTTTACCTGTTTTTAAATACCTAACTGATAAAGATATCGCATAAATACCTAAGTGAAACTAACAAATTAATTATGATCATGATAATAAAATCATTTATTATTTAAAAAGCATGCAAACTACTTCACTCTTCGAAAGTGGTACATTTTTAACGCATTAATAATATTTGTCAAACGTATACTCCAACTCCAACTAAATGGCAACAATGAGGTAGATGTAGCAGTTCGTTTTAATACATCTATTTACTAAGAGAAGGCAGAGCGATCAGGAATTAGACGTTTTTGTAAGCAGTGGGTTATATTATTAATTATTATTAATATTTGATACCTAGGTATATTTCTTCTAACATTGCCTACTCGTGCATAATTTTTTTTGGTTTTTGCTTTTGGTTCAGATCACACGATATAGCTTTTTTATAATTAGACGCGGCCGGCTGTTGATAAATATCTAGGTACATTTCAAGTTATGAAATACAAGGTTGGAGATTAGGAGTGCCTAGGTATTCGGACGATTACGGGGTTACTGTAGAGATTGGGAGAAAATGTTTATAACTAACCCCATCGTATTTTAAACATTCTACAACATAAAAATATTTTCAATTATACCGTGTGTTTCTAAATAGTTCTAAGTCTACGCAACTTTGTTTTTTCTTAGGGAATGTTTATAATTTTAATTTATTTTTCAGATCAAAATGGAAAAACAAGTAACATTGCATTTCATTTCTTGGCAAGAGCTGAAAAGAAAGATACGGCATATATATATACAGGGTGGCTCATGGTCGATGATTAGTAGGTCATCGAAATAATGTTTATGGATTCTGAATAGAGAAATTTGTCCTGCGTTATACAGGGTCGTTCAAAATGTGTGATTTTACTGCTAGATACAAAAATGTTTAAAATGCCCTTTTTAAATGGAACACCCTGTATATTATAAAATATCCTGAAATATGCCTAAATTTCGTTCGATTTTATACAGCATGTTCCTATACCTAAGTAGCCAGAATTCCGAGATAGGAGCAATTTTCAAAAAAAAATCAAATTATATTTCTCATATTCATCTAGGTTGCTATTAAATGTCATCATGGTACATGACATAATGAAAACTTGACAATTAGTGCATTATTAATAATACCTTGGAGTATTTCTCAACGTAAGTGATTTGAAATGAATGAAATAACAATTCAAACGAAGTTCTAATAAAAATGTTTATTCTTCATGGAAAATGTGTGGAAACTATCGCAACAACGTGCAGATAATTAAATGAAACGTACTCTGATCGGCGAACATTTCAAACAACTCCGTTGTTACTTCCCCAGAGCAATGAACCGGTGCTCCATCAAGATGAAACCAATTGCTGCGATACTCTTCCAATGACAGATTGTCCAAGAAGTCCTTCACAACTGACCTTAGAATTTCCAGATATTTCTCAGGATTCAACGGTTCATCGTAAATAAGAAAACTTATTCGGTGATCCTTTTTAAGGCAAAATACGTTGAAACTAAATTTCTCCTGAAATCCCATTTCCTTGACAATATTTGGATTTTGATCAGCTCTGAAATGCTCGTTCCTTCTATTAAAAATTCCTTCTCTGGAAAATTTTGATTCGTCTGTCTAAATATTTTTTTTTAAATTCAGGATCTTTTTGTTTGCGAAATAGGATTGTTTCGCAAAAGTGAACCCTACATTGATCATCTTCTGGTTTTAGAGCTTGAACTTTAGTAAACTTGTACGGGCGCATGTTATTATTATGGATGATCCAACAGACGCACGATATAAGCCTAAATCATATTCGATACTTCTAGTGGAAGCTTGGGGATCAGCACGGAAATAGGCCAAAACATTTATTATGTTGTCTTCATCTGAAGTTATAGGTTTCGGTAGATGTCGTTCCGCTTTTAATTTTGATCCATTATTAATGAAATTATTTTGTAATCGTACAAACTTCCTCTCGTTCATTGGATGTAAATCAGGATATGTTTCATTGAATTTTCTGCACGTTCTTGCGAGGGAATTATACCTCACATTTTCCATGAAGAATAAACAATTTCATTTGTACCTCGTTCGAATAGTTATTTCCCTCCATTTCAATTTTTTCAAGTTACGTTAAGAAACACTCAAAGGTATTAGTAATAATGCACTAATTGTCAAATTTTCATTATTTCATGTACTATGATGACATTTAATAGCAACCTAGATAAATATGAGAAATATAATTTGATTTTTTTAGACAATTGCTCTTATCTCGGAATTCTTGCTACTATAGGAACATGATACAACAAAACGAAGGATATTTAGGTATCATTCAGGATATTTCATAATATACAGGGTGTTCCATTTAAAAAAGGCATTTTTAAAAATTTTTGTATCTAGCAGTAAAATCACACATTTTGAACGACCCTGAATAACGCAGGACAGTAATATATAGGATGTTCTATTTGAAATAACAAAGATGCTGCTACTTTTTGGTATAAGCGGCAACGTTGCATCGATGAAAATATTTTAGATCGATAGATTAAGAGTAATTACTTGAACAACCAAATTTTCAGAACGATCCTATGTCTCGTTCTTCGTAAACGTCTAAGGTACCATCGACCATGAGCCATCTTGTATATATATATATATATATATATATATATATATATATATTTGTATTTAAAATTAATATGATTATTGAAAATTAAAGTTAGTCCGTGACAGCTAAGCGACTTCCAAAAAAAATCCATATCCCCAAAAAACATTCCCAATGTAAGACTTTTGGAGGTGAGAGCTATATTCTGCAAAACTCGACAAAAAAAATCTCAAATCTTTCGCATACGCTCAGTAAGAGCTCCACACCCATGAAACTTTTTATGTTTCTTTGTATACGAATTTTGCTTTAATGGTAAATTTTCATCAAGTGATTCTATCGCTTCTCACCGCCCCCAAAATTCCTTCCATGACGTTGAAACATAAGTTGTTCAATTTTTTTTTCAACTCATAATAAGTTTTATAGATACTCCACGACTTTCTAAGTCTCCTTAATACGGTGTTAGCAATTATTTTCATCAGGTTTAAATATACAGGATGTCTCATAATATATGCGGAGGACTTGAGGATGTGATAGATCGTCCAAAAAAATGAAAAAAAAATAACTTATCCTCTAGAATGGACCACTTTCGAAATACAGGGTGTTAAAATTGAAAGAAAAAAAATCGTTTCTTGTAAATATCTTTGGAACCATTTAACTTGCAGTAAACAGCTTTTGTAAGTATTTTCCATTCATAATAAGCTAAGTTTTGAGTCAGAAAATTTTTGTGTTAAGTCATAATTGGTGAAGATTTTGAAGGAGTAGTGCGTGTTTTTCTCCCCATTTCCTACGCCAATGGAAAAATTACAGTTTTGAGATGCCCATTTGAACCGCAAAACACAATTGGTCGTGAGCTCTGAATTCGACCGTTTTCAAGAAAAATCAATTTTATGTTTACAGGTCACGATCAACAGTACCTACCTTTTTGGTGTAGAAAATATTGGCGGTTCAAATGAGCGTCTCAAAACCGTACTTTTTCCATTAGAGTAGAAATTGTGGAGAAAAATACCCACTACTCCTTCAAAATCTTCACCAATTAAGACTTAACGAAAGTGTTGTTCTGACTCAAAACTTGTACGATAAACGGTTCAGGAGAGAGAGGAGAGTCACAAAAACGATTTTTTTAAACTTCAACGCCCTTTACCTCGAAAATGACGCATTTTAAAGTGTAAGTTAATATAAACTTTTTTTCATATTTTTGGACAAGCTATCACATCCTCAAGTCCTGTGAATATATTTGAAACACCCTGTATATTAAGAAATAGATCGTATTGCACTTTGTATTTTTGATGTGTGTAAAAATATTGTAGATTACTAACAAAGTTGATTTTTTATCCCAATAGAACCCTTAGAACTTGACCATATTGTTAAATATACACATGTAGTTCGTAAAAACGAATAAAAGTTCAAATGCAATATTAATTCTATTTTATTTCATCTTCTTTTCCAAGACGGAATATAGTGCATTCATTTCAAGCATGTATGCAAGCTAGTGACAATTTTATCATTCAAAGTGAGCAGGTGAGTGACTGGAAATGCTAGTCCATATTTAGTGGAACTATGGGTTATGAATATAATACGTCAAGTTGTAATTTCATGGAAGGAATTTTGGGGGCTGTGAGAAGCGATAGAATCACTTGATGAAAATGTACCATTAAAGCAAAATTCGTATACAAAGAAACATAAAAAGTTGAATGGGTGTGGAGCTCTTACTGAGCTCCAAAAGTCTTACATTGGGAATGTTTTTTGGGGATATTTTTTACAAAAAATTGGACCGACTTTATTAGTTGGTGTACTGAAAAATACAAAATAATATTAATTCTCTTGGTACTGGTATTTTTTAAGTTGTGTGCAGTTGTAGTAAGATTAAAAACTTTTGCGACGCACTTCAGGGTGATAAAAACATTATATCCATATATATGTAAAAGAGAAAACCAACTGTAACTCATAAATTCAAGTAAGCATGTAAATTGTAGTCCTTGTAGATTGCAGATCGAGTGGCTTTTCTGGTTCCATTCCATGCTACCTTTTCAGATCTAGTGTGGGTTTTCATTTAATTAAAGCTCATTATCTGGTTCATCCTTTTATAAGGCTTATTGGCCTAGATGCAGACATCTCCATGAAGCTATCTAACTTCGTTTTTTTCTTTCTAGTAAGTGAAAGCGCACTCCTACCAAGCCATGGCACCCACAAAGTATGATATGTCTCTCGACCTTGACTATGAAATTCGCGTAATAGTTTGACCGAATGACTCTTTAGGAATCAGGCTGGGGCCAGGGGCCAGTCTCGCCAGTCTGTGCTGACTAGTATTATGGGCCATTTATCGCTTTTATTGCCGCTTGGTTATCTGACACAATATCAGTTCTTGGTTTCCACCTTATACGTTGTTTCAAAATAATATTTAATCTTAGACAATTAACGGTAACACCTCAAAATTAGTTGAAATTGGGATTACGTATACTCACACTGGACGACATTAATCGTCAAAGTTAAAGCGCAAGGGGTGGCGAAGGTTTTGATGGGTGACCGGTTTTGAGCCGGCTCGCCTTCAAATCCCCGGCCAAAGATTAGAAACACCTGGCTGTCGCTTTGTATATACTCCTCACTAACTTTGCCGGCACGGAAAACCATCGATGGTCTACCAGGGGTGTGCGCTCCATAACTTTCTTCTATGCAAGCTATCGATTTGTTATTTTTTGATGTGATTGAATTAAGAATCGATGTTTAGTAACCTAGTATGATTTTTTAAATGAAACAAGTTATTATTATTGCATAGCATTTTCGTGAGCATTCTGTCCATTTATGGTTTGTGACGTCTATTTTATGAAACTTTCTAGGTTTTTTGTAAAATATGGTTTGTTACGGTCTGGGGATCTCATAGGCAGTAAGTACCTTCTCTATGACTATTAAGATGAGAATGATATAAAAACTATCCTATGGTTATAGATTTAATTGCATCCACATTGTCTCTCTGTTGTTCGAATCCATTTCTTATAACAATCTAGAAAAATGTTCACGAAGAAAGTTTTGATATATCTCACCATTCAGCACTAAAAAAAGAGAGGATTTATAATTGCATAATAATTAATAATGATGTCTATTGACCATTTGTTTTTAAATGTTTTTTTTTATTCAAACATATTCGCATCATCCAAATGGTTATTGGCGAGTTGTACAATTTTATATTTTTTTAATAATATCTATACACTTTATGAACTTAATAATATTCGAAATATAACAATTTCTCCCAATAATGTTGTTGATATTTGGATCCAAGTTACATGTGTTTCGCTGCACAGAGTATTTTGGACATTCGGTAAAAATATGTTCAACACTCAGTTTTATTTCACATGTGTCACACATTGGGTCTTCGCTCTGATTCAGCAGATAGCTGTGAGTCAGATTGGTGTGGCCTAGGCGTAGTCGATTGATGAGCACTTGATGTTTACGGTTATTTGTTTCGTCAGGCCAGGGTTTGACATCATATTTTATTTTCCGTAATTTTGAACTGGACACATGCCACTGATTTTTCCATTTTTGGATTATCGATGCTTTAGCCTTCGATTTAATATCTGTAGATACTACTCTCAACACCGTTTCGGCTTCAGCAGATTTAATTGCACCACGAGCGCATTCGTAGGCTTTTTCATTGCCCGGAATTCCGATATGTGATGGTATCCAAATGAAAAAAAACTTCTTTTTTCCGTTGTTGTATCACTTGGAGTTCAGTTTTTATTTTTTGTGCAACTGGATTTCTGGGGTATAGACACTTCAGTTTGCATATGGCGCTAAGTGAATCGCTTAAAATAACAAATTTGTCTTCACCTCTCCTATTGATATAGACTAATGTACGGTAAATGGCATAAAGTTCTGCATTGAATATACTGGTCGTTGAGGGTAGTTTATAGGAGAAGAATTCGGAAGTTGTAACGATTGCAGCTCCTACTCCTTCATTGGTTTTTGAAGCGTCAGTGTAGATTTCTGAGTAATTAGAGTAGTCAGAGATGATTTGATTGAGTTCATTTTTGATGAATTGGCTATTGGTGTTAACTTTGTCGAAATTTTATAGACTCGTGTTACAGTTCGGCGATTTGATGGTCCAAGGGAAAGGAGGGTTATATGTAGTAGGAAATGTTTTGGGTAGGGATAAATCGAGGTTAGACAAATGATTGCGGATTCTTTCGTAGAAAGGTTTATACGTTCTCGTTCGATTTGTAAAGAGATTCTGATATTTATCACAGAATGTGTTACTGTGAGTGGGATTTGTTGGTGTTACACTTACTGTTGCTGCATACGTCAAACTGAGGTAGGTACGCCTGTTATGAAGAGATTGCTCTCCAGATGCACAGTAGATACTTTCGACTGGAGTTGTACAGAAGGCACCTAATGATATTCGTAAGGCTTTGTTGTGGATTGAGTCGAGTAACTTGAGTGTTTTCTTGTTTGCTGAATCGTATGCAATACACCCAAAGTCCATTTTAGATCTAATGAGTGTTCTATAAACGTGCAGTAGTGTTTGACAGTCAGATCCCCACTCCTTATGTGCTAGTGTTTTCAACAAATTGAGTCTTCTATTTTTAAATGTTGTTGAATCAGAAAACAGAAAAATATTATAATCCTCCTCAAGATAACATTTATTTGAATACAAAACGCAACCCTACCGCAACTAAAATTCTCAATGTAAGTTCAGATGATAATATGATAAGATTGTATTCAAACCAATATTGGCTCTCTGCTACTTCCCTAGTGCTCGAATGATGATATTCTTACAGTATCAGTGAAACAAATAAATATTTTTTACAAAAGTTTCATTAGTTATTGCACTGAAAAAAATCCCTATGGCCTGTAGTCAGCGAAAAGGTAAATTTCTCAAAATTCATTGAAGTGAAATTTGAACAACCATTTCATTGGTATACCTACATGTCATTACAAATAAATTGCTGTATGTATCATAGCCTTGCGGTTAGAGGTTTTTGTTTTGGCTGTTGAATATAAAGCAGACAGGGTTCGCGTTCCCCTTCAAGGCAGAATTCTTTTTTCGCCTATTTCTTATCAATAAATATACTATATATTTTTTTAATCAGGGTCTATATTACGATCTTCAGAAAATGTACAATTACATCAAATTTATATTGAGTGTTCATATATTATCAATATTTTTTATTTTTTCTTCATTAATTTTTTTTCTGTGCATTTTATGAAAAATTGCTTCGAACAAAAGTTGTAGGTACTGATTATATCTATAACCCAAAATTATTTTGGATGATATTTACACTACGGCTGTTTTTTGATAATAAACTCGGCCGAGATATTAGACAGATTGATTTTTGTAGAAAATTTGAACTTGATACCTCCAAAACTGCGACCTCTATCGTGTTAACAAATTTCGTAATATCCCGTATATATATATATATATATAAACTTTTGAACCAAATGTTTTTTTGGACTAACTTATAGACATATAACGACATGCCGTTGAAATTTTTTCGAAATTCAAAAGTGTGAACGGTCGCAATAGGTACATTTCTATAAGAAATTTACCTAATATAAATATTTTTTACAAAAAATTGGACCGACTTTATTAGTTGGTGCACTGAAAAGTATAAAATAATATTAATTCTATTGGTGCTGTTACTTTTGAAGTTGTGCAGTTGCAGGTAGATTGGTAACTTTTGGCACCAACTTCACAAGTACCAGCCCCAATAGAATTAATATTATTTTATACTTTTCAGTGCACCAACTAATAAAGTCGGTCCAATTTTTTGTAAAAAATATTTATTTCACACTTTTGAGTGTAACATTAGTCACGAAAATCGTTGAACGTTCACTATACCATATCAATGAAGATAGTACTTATCCTATTACCCACGTATATTCCTTGCTTGTAGTTGTTATTATTGAGATCTCAGAACATCGCTGCGGAAATACGCTTGAATATTTTAGTTGTTACCATTTTAACACCGATTTTACTCGAAAACCGTAACTCTAAGGGAAAAATGTTCAGTATAAATGTTGCTACAAATAATTATGTCTTTCAGGTACTGCAAACAGATTTTCAATTTTCGACAGAAATCGCCCTCTCCACATAGCGAAAATAGGTATATTTGAGAATTTAAAATGTCTCTATGTCGAAAACCGTTACTCTTTTGAAAAAATGTTCCATTTAAACGTTTCCGGATATTGTCCTATCTGTAATTATATCAACGCAGATTTTCAATTTTCGACAAAATTTGCCCCCTCCACCCCCTTCGGGGGCGGTTTTCGGAAGGAACGAGATGTCGGATTCCCGTTTTTATGAATATGGGACCATTTCTCAAGCCTCCTCTTTCAAATGAATCAAAAATCATCAAAATCGGAGTACGTTTACTATATGAAAGGCGCGCACAAACCAAAAAAAAAAAAAAAAAAAGGACACAATCGAATTGTATACCTCCTCCTTTTGGGAAGTCGGTCAACAAAATAATATTAATTCTATTGGTGCTGTTAATATTGAAGTTGTGCAGCTGCAGTTAGATTGATAACTTTTGGCTCCAACATGAGTGTAACATTAGTCACGAAAATCGTTGACCGTTCGCTAAAATACCTATGAAGATAGTACTTATCCTATTATCCACGTATATTCTTTACTTGTAGTTGTTATTATTGAGATCGCTGCGCTGCGAAAATACGCATAAGTAGGTATTTTAGATTTAACCATTTCACCACCGCTTAACTCAAAAACCCTAACTCTAAGGAAAAAATAATCATAAATATTGTTACAAATAATTAGGTCTTTCATGTAGCATCCACAGATTTTCAATTTTTGAAAGAAATCGCCCTCTCTACATAGCAAAAATACACATACTTGAGAATTTAACATGCCTCTATCTTGAAAACCGTAACTCTTTTGAAAAAATGTTCAATTTAAACGTTTCCGGATAATCTTTAATTATACCACCTCAGATTGTCGATTTTCGAGAAAATTTGCCCCCTCCACCTTCTTGGGGCCGCTTTTAGGAGAAAAAGATATTTCGGAATTGTGATTTTATGAATATGGGACTATTTCTCAAGCCTCCTCTTTCGAATGAATCAAAAATCATCAAAATCAGAGTACAATTACTAGATAAAACGCGCGAAAGAACACAGTCAAATTGTACCTATACCTCCTCTGTTCGGGGTTCGTCTGTCAAAAAGTAATGTTTTACACTGATCTGAGCACTAAGTATTTTATTTTTGGTATGTAGCACATTAGCAGTAAGTTCAAACTAATCTCCTTACTTTTGGAATGAAGATGCCCGTAGAGTTTTTGCTTATGGACTTATGGCTATTTTCAAAGGGAGATCTTGCTTGCTAATAACGAATTTCTACCATGTTTCCTAATAAAGTAAACCATACTCAATAAATGCTCGTGAGTGAATTAAATGTACACCGGATATGTCCAATTTTACGAGGGCGGCCTACTTGATTTTTTTTTCGAAGAAACCATCAACAATTCTATGAGCATCAAGTTAGCTAAGCACCTGTCACGAATCGACTCGAGAGTAGGTGGATAATTTGCCGATAATTAGTCGTGAATTAGTTGTGAAAATACCGATTTTGTCGTTTTTTGTTTTTATGTTTTTTTCGGGTGCTTTGCTAACTTGATATAAAGTTAGCAAAGCACACCTCCAAAAATGACTTTAGAGCGTTCGTAGAATAATGGGAATAAAACAAGAATTTGCCGCTAATTAGTTGTGAAGAAATCAATTTCCTGAAATATTTTTTTTGTTTTTTTTTGGGTGCTTTGCTAACTTGATATAGAGTTAGCAAAGCACGCCTTGAAAAAATGGCTTTAGAGCGTCCGCAGAAGAATGGTATAGGGATAAGTTTTTGCCGCTAATTAGTTGTACAGAAATAAATTTTCCAAATTATTTTTTTGGTTTATTTTTTTGGGTGCTTTGCTAAAATTAGATAAAGTTAGCCAAGCACGCCTTAAAAAAATAACTTTAGAGCGTTCGTAGATGAATAGGAATGGGATAAGTTTTTGCCGCTAATTAGTTGTGAAGAAATTAATTTCCCAAATTATTTGTTTTGGTTTTTTTGGGTGCTTTGCTAACTTGATATAAAGTTAGCAAAGCACGCCTCGAAAAATGACTTTACATCGTTCGTAGAATAATGGCAAAGAATAAGAATTTGCCGCGTCGCTAATTAGTTGTGAAGAATTTAATTTTTAAAATTATTTTTTTTTTCATTCGTGCCAAATAAAAAGTTTTTCAAGCGGAACCTATTACAGTACTATTTTCGACAGAAGGTGAGCGCCCTCTAGGCATGATTATTCTTTTAGAGTTGTATCCAAAATATTGCAACCTAAAAAAATTAAGGCAAACTTGAAAAATTGAAGTAAATCTTGCAGAGATGCAACCAAAAAGTTGAATATTGAATAAATATTGAAGAAATTATCCTTTATAGTAACCTCATATAGCTCTGACATTATATCAAATTGAGAATTTTGAAATAAGATGATGATAGGAAGTGATTATTATAATAGCCCCAGTTCAACAAATTCAGGAAGAAATTCAACCAAGTACCTAATTCCTTGATGTATTTTTCTCGATTTTAGTACTTGTTTTAGTATTTTTCTCAAGGAAATTCGTTAAGATTGGTTGAAAAATTATTCAGAAACTGATATACTGAGAGAAATATATATTTAATGCTGAGACGATTTCTCTTTTACCAAAAACCGTTTTATTACCAAACAAAATCATTTAAAGGTAATGATAATTCAGATATTTATAGTAGCTTATAAAATAAACGTAGCACTTAATGTATTCATAGAATACAAAGCAAAAGTATTTTTTAAAACGTACAAAATTCTCAGATTCTATGAATTGGCATTTCTAATTCACTTTGTAGGACATTTTGAAATCACGGAAAAAAATAAAATTTCGAACTCTGTTAGAATAAATGAAGAGGGTTAAACACGTTTTCCTTGTTGATACATGCTTCTTTCACACAGAAAAACTGACAAGCGCAATAACGAGCATTGATGCTACTCGGTGATTGGTATGCGCGCGAAACTTGTTCTATTTCTATTCTATTTCTTTGCGGAAAGAAATTCCTTCACAACTAATTAGCGACTAATTAGAATCAAATTCTTATTCTATTCCCATTCTTCTATGAAAGCTTTAAAGTCATTTTTTGGAGGTGGGCTTTGCTGACTTTATATCAAGTTAGCAAAGCACCCAAAAAATAAACCAAAAAATTAATTTGGAAAATTAATTTCTTCACAACTAATTAGCGACTAATTAGCGGCAAAAACTTATCCCATTCCCATTCTTCTACGAACTCTCTAAAGTCATTTTTTGAAGGCGTGTTTTGCTAACTTTATATCAAGTTAGCAAAGCACCCAAAAAATAAACAAAAAAATTAATTTGGAAAATTAATTTCTTCACAACTAATTAGCGACTAATTAGCGGCAAAAACTTATCCCATTCCCATTCTTCTGCGAACGCTTTAAAGTCATTTTGTGAAGGCGTGCTTTGCTAACTTTATATCGAGTTAGCAAAGCACCCAAAACAAACAAAAAAACAAAAAACGACAAAATCGGTGTTTTCATAACTAATTCACGACTAATTAACGGCAAATTATCCACCTACTCTCGAGTCGATTCTTGACAGGTGCTTAGCTAACTTGATGCTCATAACAATTCTTATTTTGTAAATATCTCGGAAATGTCACAAAGTAGATCCCACAAACCCTATAAGAACAGAAAGCTCTTCTTTAATGGTTCCGGAGTTATGATTTTTTTGACATTATTCTAAAACTATTACAGATTAATCTAAGAAACCTGGATGCGTTATATCGACAATTAAGTGACAAATCTAAAAATGTTCCAAAAATGGGAGCATTAACATTTAAAAACACTTCCTTATCTTACTTAAGGACACCCTGTATACAGATAAAAATATTTTCAGAATGTGCCAAATTGTCGGTCTTGAAGTTTAAAAAAATATTAAATCGATAACTTGAATAGAATAAAAGTTGCACGCACCCCTGGGTCACACTGTATCGTATATTTACTTATAGTACAACTTTACAGGAAGGAGATATGTCTAATGATTTATCCTGAGACATATCGTTTTGTAGGAAACCGCATTAAACTGTAGATCCCCTTCTCGATGGTAGCACTTCAAGGCAGATGATTCAAGAATCGGAAAAGGAGGGTGCAAAGACCCAAAACCGACCCAATGCTTTAGACTTGGACGAAAATATAATAAATTACACCAAAAATATTGATTTCCTAGGATACTTTCAAGTAGCTCAATTTGAACATTTGTTGTGAAATTATTTTTTTAAATTTATTATTTTTAATAAATGCTGGTTGAATTTTTTGACGATATTTGTTATCATATTTAAAATAGAAAATAATAATAATTCTTCAGTTGCTGAAAATTTTGAAGTAGTTCAGTTATAAGTGGATAGAAGACTTTTGGCAACAACTTCAAAAATGCCAGCATCAGTAGAATTATTTTGTATTTTTCAGTGCACCAACTAAAAAAGTCAGTCCTAGTTTAAAAAACAATATCTGGGGACCGAGCTTTGCTCGGGTAACTAAGAATTTAAAATGAGTCTATAAAAGTTAGGTACTAAGGATGTTTAATCTTAGTTCAAAAATGTGCATATTTATAGTTAAAATGTGATGCGATCGGTAAATATTGCTTTATCATTCACATAGCTCAGAATTTACAGATTTCAAAATAAATATGAATGTAAAACATACCAGCACTCAGCTGTATCACCAATCGCCTTCTCGATCTCCCAAATCCCATATTGAAATTTGTTTCGCAATCTGCGAAGCCATTCCCGAAATAGCTAATGCGGACCTCGAAGGTCACACCCATTAAAAAATGCGAACTATTCAAGAAAAAAATTCCACTCTGTAATGACGCACTCTTCAAAATAATTATTAATTTAGAAAACAAGGGTCCGTCAAGCCACACCCCCCATAAAACGAATATAATTTTTTTTATTGCAAAATTATGAGCAAATTACGGCCACAAAAAAATATTTTGTGCACAATTCCTTGACCATTTTTTCGTAATTTGAAAAAAGCGGGTGCAACTTGACGTCGATCTGCATCCTGCACAGATTTCTGTTGCCGAAATTTGAAAATCGATTACACCATAATTATGTGCTCTCTAATAACCTACTGAACAACTATGCTACTCTAAGCATACACCTTCTTTTTTTAGATATTAAAAGGGGTGTGGCTTGACGTCAAGCTACACCCCCGCACCAATTCCTGTTGCCAAAATTTAAAAATCGATCACACTATAATTATGTGCAAATTATGGGCAAATTACGGCCACAAAAAGGAAATTTTGTACTCCATCCCTTAATTTTTTTTCAAATTACAAAGTGGTTTGTAAAACGAATTTAAAATTTATCTATTGCAAAATTATGTGCAAATTGTGCTCTCCAATCACATAAAGAACAAATATGCTACTCTAAGCATACACCTTCTTTTTTAATTTATTATAGGGGGTGTGGCTTGACATAAAGCCACACCCCCTTTTCGTTTTACACACCACTTTGTAATTTGAAAAAAAAGTTAAGGGATGGAGTACAAAATTTCCTTTTTGTGGCCGTAATTTGCACATATTGATAGTGTGATCGATTTTTAAATTTTGGCAACAGGAATTGGTGCAGGGGTCTAGCTTGACGTCAAGCCATACCCCCTTTTATAAATAAAAAAAGAAGCCGTATGTTTATAGTAGCATAGTTGTTCTGTAGGTCATTGGAGAGCACATAATTTGCACGTAATTATGGTGTAATCGATTTTCAAATTTCGGCAATAGAAATTTGTGCGGGATGCAGCTCGACATCAAGTTGCACCCGCTTTTTTCAAATTACGAAAAAATTGTCCAGGAATTGTGCACAAAATATTTTTTTTGTGGCCGTAATTTGCAAATAATTATAGTGTGATCGATTTTTAAATTTTGGCAACAGGAACTGGTGCGGGGGTGTAGCTTGACGTCAAGCCACACCCCCTTTAATATCTAAAAAAAGAAGGTGTATGCTTAGAGTAGCATAGTTGTTCAGTAGGTTATTAGAGAGCACATAATTATGGTGTAATCGATTTTCAAATTTCGGCAACAGAAATCGGTGCGGGATGCAGATCGACGTCAAGTTGCACCCGCTTTTTTCAAATTACGAAAACATGGTCAAGGAATTGTGCACAAAATAATTTTTTTGTGGCCGTAATTTGCACATAATTATAGTGTGATCGATTTTTTAATTTTGGCAACAGGAATTGGTGCGGGGGTCTAGCTTGACATCAAGCCACAACCCCTTTTATAAATAAAAAAAGAAGGCGTATGCTTATAGTAGCATAGTTGTTCTGTAGGTCATTGGAGAGCACATAATTTGCACATAATTATGGTGTAATCGATTGTCAAATTTCGGCAACAGAAACCGGTGCGGGGGTGCAGCTTGACGTCAAGCTGCACCCCCTTTTTTCAAATTACGAAAAAATGGTCCAGGAATTGTGCACAAAATTATTTTTTGTGGCCGTAATTTGCACATAATTTTGCAATAAAAAAAATTATATTCGTTTTATGGGGGGTGTGGCTTGACGGACCCAGAAAACAACGATAACAGATATTATTAAAAAATGGAATTTATCACTTATAAATACATAATTATGCATTAATAGAAAATAGAAAATAATACAGAAATTAGTTGACATCTGACAAATCAAGCCTGAATGACATACTACTAGTATAAACAGTCCGAGTCGTATTTAAAAATTGTATATGCTTCTCAGGGTAGAAAATATTATATGGTCAATTATTTGCTGAAATGATTTTGGCTCAACCTATACAACTACTAACTAAATGTACTGTTCTCAGAAAAAAAGTATAACATTTTGAGCGCACTGTATATTCGGAATCTCTATAATTAAGGCAGGATGGGAGTCATCACAATGAGTTTTCAGGCCTGCACAATCTAGTGATACTTTTATGGGCCCTGAAGAAAAAGGTAAGTATTAACGCGTAAATTAATTAACCAATTAAATTACTTCTGCCAGGATTTTTGCTGGCGAACTTGCCTTTTTATGGATGTGTTTTTATGATGAGTTATCTAAAAAAACAGAAGAATTGTTCGATGTCTTAAGGTACTTATAAAATCCTGCTGGACTTGTGTGCTATATAAGTAGTCCGTTTTTGTGACCATAGGTATTTGTAGAGTGAGATAGATAATATGTATATGTATTACATTGAATAAATGAGATTATTATTATTTCTGTGACATAATTCACACAAAAATAACAAGGTAATTTAAATTTATCAAGTAATCTGATTTTATCTTAAAATAATGCCATTCTACTTACGTGTTGAGAAACTTTTTTCTGCCCGGTGGTCGTGAGTGAAAATGGTCTCTAATTTTGATTAAGCCCATTGATCAGGTGTCTCGATACCGATATTGCTGCTTGTCCTTTCTCCTATAGTCGCCGTCATGGGTCTTTTTCAGCAGCGAGGCGAATTCTTCCTTTCCGTTACACTCCTTCCTGCATCCAAAAAAAAACAGCCATTAAGCATGAAACATGTCGGCAATCGCGTTTTATATCATTGTTTCAGATGATAGCATTGCATTTATATGTTTTCTTTTTCAACTTAATTATTCATCTATTTGAATAGCATCGGTGTCATTAACTAATTGCAAATATTGTTTCTATTAAAGACATTTATATATTATATTAAATGCATCGTTTCAGAAAAAGCTCTGCAAATTTAGTCCGTCTAAAAAATATCAAACTTAAGTATCCTAGTGAAACAGCCTACAAACCTTCCCGAAATGAATTATATTTTAAAATTCTTATCATTCTTAGATTACGTGTTGTTATTTCATACTTTTCTTCTAATGAAATCGGTCCTATTTTAGTTTATAAAGTTATTTATTTCACAATTTCTAAGGATCATGGTTAATTACTCATAAAGTATTTATACATTTTCAAGTCTTTCATCAATAAACTCACTACTCAAATAGGTAAGTACTTAACTATTATTTTCGGAATAATTAGCAAGATAAAATATTTTATATTCTTGATATTTATATTCTTGAATTTAAAAAAGAAATAAGAAAGTGATTTCGATGAAAAAAAAGGAGGTAGGTACCCCTAACGAGGATTCGATCCTGGAATCCTGCTTACTAGCTAGATCAATATTTCGACCGGCCACGGCACCATCAACACTTTTGACTTAAACAGAAGGTTATACAGGAGTAGTCATTCTACAAAAGAAATCACTTCACATACCTGTACTGGCCATATTTCGAATTATAGCCATGTGTTTCCGAAATAAGTATGACAGTTTTTTTTACCTTCTCAGAGCCCTAACTAGAAAGTCACAATTGAAATATGTAGGGGGCCAGTTTAATGAATAATCACATCAATATTTTTTACAAAATACATAAAAGGACTGACTTTATTTGTTGGTGCACTGAAAAATTCAAAACAAGGTAAATTCCAATAGTGTAAATAAAAAACTTTTGGCACAAAGTTCAAAAGTATCAGCACCAAAATAATTAACCGAGGAATTAACCTTGATTTTTCAGTTTACCAACTAATAGAGTCGGTTCTAATTTTTGGTAAAAAATATTTATTTCACATTTTTGAGTGTTTCATTAGTCATCAAAATTGTCGAACTTATATTTAGTGATTTAGAAATATGAAATATGATGGTAACAATATTGCACTTTCCTAGTTCCTATTGCTCTGTAACTCGGAATCATGTAATTATTTTACATGGCAAATTTAAACATTTCTGGAAATGATCTTTTCTTGAATTCTGCCCAAAATTTGCCCAATCCACCCCTTTGGGGGATAAGCTTCTTGGTTTCTTATAATTTGATTTCTTGTTTTTCCACCCTGAATTAGAACATGAACATAATAATTCTAAATTTTAGGTCTCCAATTCATCATGCAAAGGCTTTATGATTCAGGGTCAAATGAATTTTATTAAAAGGTCGATAAGTATCAAATATTCAATTCTGTATGACAAGGCTCTATTCATCGAATAGCTCCTTGTACATCAACCTTGAATACCGTAATAATTAAGAAATGTAAAATACTCGTCACACACACTCGGTTCGGCAGCTCTGTGGAATATCAAATGACTAATTAATTTTTTGATGCATTCGGCTTAGCTTGTATGCAAAAAGGTACTACAAACATGTATCATTTTTGGGGAGCAAATCAACCTCATATTGTACAATACAGGTAATCGTTTCATTTATACGTAACAGAATCGTAGAGGAATACAGTCTGCAAAGTTTGTTGCAAGCTTTATGCAGGAATTCTCAGCAATTCAATATTTTATTTTTTGATAATACCTATAGTTTTCGTGGCATTATTTTCTTTCTATTAATTTTAGAAAACTTTATTTGGAATTGTGTATGTCTGCATGTGTATCTGACACCTACAGAGAAAATCTCCAAAACTTCTTTAACACCTTCATATAAACATTTTAGCCAGTTGATTTTCATTATTTCTGAAAATATATAATAAACAATAAGCCATCGAAAGATAGGAGATTTCCAGTTTCAGTTCAGTGATGACTTTTCTAATTCTAAAGATTTTAAACCATTTGTTTTCATTTTATGAGGTAAAATTAAACAACGTGTTCATGATTGTGTTTAGACGAAAATTTTCTTCTTTAAATCGCCAAGTAGAAATCTATGTTAATTATCCACATACATCATAATCAGAATCGCAACCTTCCGAGTAATTCTCTTAAGGTATTGTTTGTTGATGTACTAATGGTTTTTAACACCCAAAAATATTTCAGATTTTTTTATTTTAGGGTGTTGTTGACTCAATGTTTTCTAAAAATTGATTGTATTTTTGTTTCTTTCCCATCCATGCAGGTAGGTACATATATTATTTATTTACTAGGCATCTTAGGTATAACGTGATCGCAGAAGACTTGTTTTGCTTTTAAAGAATACGAAACATGTTCAATTTAAATCGATGTTTTTTTTGTTTAAATTGTTAAAAGTTAAAATGATAGTACAATGTTATTAATACTAGCATATTTTATTCGCCCATCTAAAGATTATACCTTGTCAACTGATACAAAAACAAGCCAATTGTTGAATCGGAATCCGTTGTTTGTTGAAAGATAAAGCCGGCGCCACACGATGCTACAAATGCCTTCCAACGTTGGACAAATGGCGATTTGCCGCATCGTGTAGCCGTCTACCACTCGTCCAACGTTGGACGCTCGCTACACTCGGAACAAATTCGGATCGACGTCGGTATTTTTGACCCGAGTGAAAGGATGAAGCGAACGTTCGACACGTCGGCTGGTCGGCTAGACAAGGTCCTCGCGTCATATTTTGCGACAATATTTGAATTATGGTAGCAAGAATATATAAAGGGAGGATGACTAACTCTGTATCCTGTTCTATAAGCAGAAGTGGCTGAAATAACGTCCCATGATAAGTTGTCAATTTGGTATGTTGCACAGTATTTCACTGAGTGTCTATTGTTGTATTTAAGCTTCATTCGCCCATACTACATAAGGATGCGCAGCGTAATTTTGCGCAACACACCGAAATGACATACGATAACCCAATGTTTTTTGTGCTACTCCCACTACTCGTGTTACTCGTCCTCCCTATATTTGTTCATGGATGGTAGTTTTGGTGTATTGGCTTGTCGTGACAGTGCCGTGTGACTGTGTTTTTTATACGTACCTATTTCTTGTGATGGTTTTTGGATATAAGATAAGTAAGTAGAAATAAATATTAATAAATGTTGAACACAAAAACGCTGAGTGCACAATTCTACGCATAAAATTATTCAACGACATTGAGCAACTACAACTTGTTCCAATGTTTTCTCCAATGTTGGGTCCAACGTTTTTACCATTCATGTAGCCGAAACATTTGTGACATGCTAGAGTGCCAAACATTGTATCCAACGTTCGGTCCAACACTGGGTCCAATGGTTGGACGCATCGAGTGGCGCCGGCTTAACAAGAGTTTGAGGCATATCACTACATCACGCGACATATTTATTATAGATAAGAGTTCTCCAAACAAAATACTCCAACGTGTTTGGTGAGTTGCCAATAATATATAGAGATCTAGAAAATTGTCGGAGAAAATTTAACATTATTACCTTTATTTATTAGTGTCGATAGAGAAGTTGTTCATACCTACTGGATGTACCTAAAGGTTTGTAAAAAATGTTTTGGAGGTATTCCATGTATTGGCAGTTGTGTTCTCCTATTTCTGACCCAAATCATAATATTTCGAAAACTTCACGAAAAAGCAAAAAACGTTATAATTATTTTTCTATTTATTTTGTTTAATTCCATTAGAAGCAGCCGCCAAATGTCGTACTTCTGCTCATACCTTCATAATACACTCAAAATAACGTGATATTCGTGACTTTACACAAAGTCAAATGCCCATCTAGGGGAGATGGTTTGATTGCTAATCATAATTTTTTTGTCGTGATATTATTAGGTACCTAAAATGAAGTTATCACTTTAGGTTATATTCACATTAAAATTAAATCATTATCAATAATTTTTAATAATGGTAGGTCCATTTTACTAATATTGTATAATGCGCCAGCTTTCAGCTAACATAACATCCGTAATTTTGACGCATTTCAAATGCGGGCGCATTGTATTCGACTTATTCGACTGATCTTCCGTAAAATTCCATATCCACGATTGAATAAATCTTTGGATTGTTTGGGAGTTCATAGTTTCTTTTTTATCATTCGAAAGAACTGTATCTTCTACTTCCTGTATGTTGTTTTTTCAAAACTACTGTTTACTCTTGCTCTAAGATTTAAGATGCAAAGAGCTTAATAGGTCATTTTCAAATGAGTCGTCTGCAAAATTTGGGTCGAAGAACTGATCTTAAATTTTCATGGCACATTTCATTAATTTTCAAGAACTTCTCAAGTCCACTTATTTTGATCATAAGGAATTAAGGTGGTAGCAATTTACAAATACACTGTATATTTGTTGAGCTCTAAAATATAAACAACAAGATTTCTATGCATAATGGGTACATAGGAAAATCTACTCACCACTGAAAAATTCATAAAAAATATTAATCCACTGTGGCCCTTCCATTAACTATTTCACCACAAACATGTTATTCGTTCTGCTACCGCAAGAACAATATTCTATTGTATCTGGCAGCGAAGAATACACCGTCACGATTCACGATCACACCAAAACTGCCAACCTGCCAAGTGCCAAGCCAAGGCCTCTGGTAAAACCGAACATCGATTCCACTCTTCCAATCAACGAGATTAGCTGGATGACGCCATACCATACTGACAAGACGAGGTGGTGAGTAAATATATTTCCTCGGTATGCCGTGACCGCGAAGAAGTATGGCCGATGGAAAAAGAGCAATTAATTTCGGAGATGATCTACTCAAGGCTGATAGCAAGGTCGACGAAAATCTAAGGAACTACCGTATTATAGGTATAATGGTATTACAAAAGATTACATTTTAACTTCAAATAAATTTGTAGTTAATCGTCTCAGAACTGTTCACTTTATTTTTGATTTTTTGTATCTTTTAATTGATGTTAAATTAGGGTGTAGAAATAATAATCTCCGTGTTTGGAGGGGATTGTATTAACATAGATCATACAAAATTTGCGAACTGCTTCTTCAGTTACTGAAAAAAATGTAGATATTGTATTTTGCATAGGTGCTTCTGCTCGCAAAATTAAATTTCTTATATTTCCCTAATTTTGAAATTGACTCGACGTAATTCACGCTGTGCTTCCTTGATGCGGTCAACTAACTCTTTACGAGTATAAGAACCAAATTCCATTTTTTTTACTTTTGAGTCATATCCATGGTCAATGTATTAATTGCTGATAGTATAATAGAACCTGTTCTGCTATTGTTTAAATCGTATCTTACTGCTGTTTTCATGTCTAACGACTTCAATACGATCCCAAAAATTGTCAGTTTCCAAGAATACGTACTAATCGATAAAACGGTTTTCGACTGGGTCTGTATCATATCTGTATAAGATATCGTGCAGGAATACTATGATTGATCGAATTTAGATTGGGATGTGGTTAAAGTTTAAATGAACAAATTTTTTTTCTGAATTTAAGTACCTAATAATAGGAATAAGCGACTCCAAAATCGTTGCCGACAGAAATGCATTAGCATTTTTACAAGCATCCTGTTGATGCATGTGCGCTTGTCTCGAGTTGAAGAATCGTACATGATGTACAATGAATCGCAAATGAATCATCCTCTTATTAAAATTGATAAACCACGATTATTATTAAAATTGCTAATTTTCTCAACGCCGGTAGATAAATGATTATTCAGCATATATAAGGATGAAGTAAATAAAGAAGTAACAGCAAATAGTCTCGTCTGTGTCTGGATATTCAGGAATACTATCAAATCGGCGGAAAAAATAAGTTCCTTAAACAATTATTGGAATCTCAGCGCTGCAGTCACCTTGATAATTTTTAAAAGTTTTTATTACTTTCGGTTGAATTGTGAAGGTTTGTCCCCAGCGACTTTTCACAAATAATCTATAATAGGACTATAGGACATGGATTATCTACTGAAGAGCACCATTTAGTAGACTCTAAGATAGGTGTGAAAATAGTCATCTACCTTATTTATCATAGTTGTTGCTTGTATATTTCATCAATTAATTATAGAATTAGTGGACTTATTCTCGAACCTTCCAGAAACTCTATTGAAGGACATTTTATCAAAGTATTATCAGTTTGACAAACGTCTAGAATAATCTCGATCGCTGTCACGTCAAGATATATATAAAGCTGAGGCAATCACGGGTCTAGTCACTCGATGGAATCGGTCAGTTGGATTGGTAAGTCAATAGTAGTAGTAGTGGTTGTCAAAGTGACAAGTTGTGTCAAACTGTACTAAGACGCAAAGTTGTATAGAAAGTGTTGAAAATAAAGGTTTGGAGAAAAACTGCGAGCTTTGGAGTGATTTACTCAAGTAAACACCCCACACCATTTAGCACAGAGCAAAACATTATAATACGTTTAAGCCATCTATCATCGTTCAACCTTAGCATGTTAAATAGTAGTGGTGCGAGACTACATTCTTGTAGCAGACCTTTAGATGGATTTATTAACGTTCATATATATTTACCATGTTTCACCAATGCATGATTATCTGAATAGAGATCTTGATAATAATATATCGTAACAGGAATCTGTATCGTCAGTTGGGAAGCAAAGAATCCGGGACTTGAACACAATTTATATAACCAATTAGATAAATATACACATCGATTACAATTTAACAAACTAACTTGAGTGAAATAAATTGCTATACTTCACAGTTGACTCCTTTGTATTGATACGTCACTGGTCTCGCTACTGCTGGTATCAATAATGTATAAACAATGCTGAATCCCGAATCTCCATACTCCATACGCAGCTCGCTGAGCTGGACAAATTCGAACGGATAATAGGATTTTCAATGCATATTGCCCGGATCGTGTTGAGAAGAGTCGACCATCTGAATACTCTACATTAAGAAGCGGCGTACAAATCAAGTATGCAAGGTGGTTTCTTTGAACCTTTATTACATTATATTTGTAGTTTTTTTACATTTTAGTTTATTATTCAGAAGTTTTTTTAATTTCGTATAATCTAAGTTTTTCGTTTATTTTTCAGAAATCACCGTTATGTTTTATTTATTTTTCTTCTATTATTCGTAGAATATATTTTATTTTCAGAGTCGTTATGGCAAAAAGCAACCACAACAGTTATTTTCAGAAGAGAAATGATTTGTTACATTTATTGCAGCAAATTATTTCTCACATGCAATGGAACGTGCGTTGAGTAGGTTTTGTGATAAGATACACATACGCACTTCTCGATGGCATTTAAGTACTAACACGTACAACACAACACATAACACGATTCACGATAACACGAAAGCGAGAAGAGAACCTGCGTCTCGCTGGTCGATTCTTCTCAACACATTAACACATGGGGGCAATATACATTGAAAATCTTATCATCCGTTCGAATATGTCCAGCTCTGTATATCCCAGCCCCAGCCCACTGCGAGAGACAAGAGGATGTTGGTTTCGCCGAATTTCGATATGATGACCGCTCGTATCGTATAGATGCAGTTCGGAGTTTCTAGGCGCGCCCATTCGAATTCGTCTTCATTCCAGAACAAAGGGGAATATTTCACGGCATCTAGATCAGCCTTCATTGGCTAACAGAAAGTACATCGGCGTGCATATGGGATATCTCAGGGCTCACCAAAATATAATATAGATTGCAACGTAAGTATTCGAAGTATGGTTAAAATCGAGTGGAGTCGTAAAAACCAGTTGTACTCTGACAGATTTTTCTTCAAAAGCCTAAATGCCTAATAAAAAAATGATATTGATGTCTAGAAATGACGCCAATTTATTTACTGAATAAATGGGAAGAATAATCTAGATGAAAAGTGATAACGTTGTAAAATTTAAAAAAAATACAAACAAGGGTAATGGCCTTAACAAAAATATTTGTGAGAAATAAAGTCCAATGTGTTTGACAAGACTACGTGCGAAATTAGGTCTGATAAAAAAGCGGTTTTGTTTGTCTATAGCGTTTGTTCTGATATTTCTGTATTTTTCTTCAATGTTGAACTTTTTCCATTTTATTTCATAAATTTCGTTTTCCTAGTGCTTTCTAGCTGTGCTATTGATTTTGGGCATAAAAAATGGGGGATCCATTTGAAGAGGTTCAGAATAAATTTCATTATAGTAAAATAAATAACAATCGATATAAACATAAAATTCAAGAGGTCACAACAGCCAAACTACCTGTTCATTCTGTTTTACTAAAATACTATTGAAGGCCGATTCTTTTTTTAATAAATAAGGCGAATTCTAGACAGCTATAGGGTTAACCTCGGGGTTTAGGTATACAGAATCCTCTTAAAATTTTCCTAGCACATTTTCTCAACATCCCGTATAATTTTTGACCTTGAAATATGAATGTGGATAACTTTTACCCGGACAATCAAAGCTATTGCTGAAGAATATTGAAGTAGGTCATCTTCAAAAATATAGCAAATTCCATTTAAATAAATATATCTTTGATACATATCTTCTATTTTGAATTGTGCGTGAGGAGATTCTTTATCCAGTCATTTAAAAATGATTACATGATATCACATAGTTTTTCCTACAGAGACCGTGGCGTTGACGTTGCTCTACTCTATATACCTACTAATAAATGTGACTGGGAAAAGTGTATATGAGAGGAGCCGCATTTTCAAGTTATTAACTGGGAAGTTAGTATTGTGGACCTCAAGGGTTGTTTTATTTGAGTAATCGCCCCTTTAAAGAAACAGGAAAATTATTGTTTGATTCAACAAAATTCAAATGAGTACAAAAAGTTCATCTATTATATACCTATTTATTACCATTTACTGCGTAGTATCAGCAAAAAAACGCTAAGCTATTGATGTTTTATGTATCTTTACATTGCGCCGGGATGATGTGATGTATAGATGTATCCTTCACTTTTGATAAAAGACTAATAAAGAATCAAATCATCAATAGATAATAGGAAATTTATATAAAATTAAAAAAAACATGAACAAGGCTGTTGTTTATTTGAAATATGCGTATTGTTTAAAAACCCAGTAAATTTTATGCTTCTCATTAAATTCTTACCTTGGCAAGTTTTAGATTGATAAGGTAAACACATATCTCGAACTTTGAAATTAACACTTCAAATGCTTAAGTAGTTACAGGTATATTCCCATCTTTTGTACACAACCGCTGTGCAAAACCGGTCTTATTTTGTTGAACACCAAAAGATTGGGTAGTTTCACATTAACAGCTACAGACTGTTCATTTGAAAAGCGTCGCCGAATAAAAATTTAGACTGTCCCTGAATTTGATTGCAGCACCAAGATTTTATTACGCTAGGGAAATCAGTCCAAAAATAAGCGTTCCTATGCTGCTCAATTTTAAGCCTAGTGCTAGTGCCCATCAGCGGTCTTGTTTTGCATGTCTCCAGGTAGTGTTGACATCATAACAATATCGTCAGCAAAGTCCAGTTCCTCAATATGTTCCATCCTGATTGACTGCCACATGATTCCCCCTTTTAGTTCACCAACTATGCTATTACATAGTTGGGAGGGGTCTTGTCAATGAAAACAACAAAGAATAGTCGCGACAGAATACCTGCAGTATTGGGAGGAGTGGTTCAGCTAGGTTTCCGTCATATGGCACAGAAACCCATCATGTTGCGACTTAATTATTTGTCAGTATCTTCGAAACCCCCTTTCGTCTTAGTGGTTACCTGATGTCTTAGCTTTTCGTACGCTTTCTTATAATCCACGAATAACATTTAAAGGAATCAGTGCAATCCGTTAACCTTTTCGAAGGCGATGTGAAGTGTCCTGATGTGATCGACATATAAGCTCCATGCTCGGACACCTGCTTGTTGCCAACGAAGGTAGGGATATATTATATATTTGAACTGATCTATTTTTATTCTGTATCAGAGCATCTTAAGCTTTTACCACAAAACGTAATACTTCTTGTCACTTGTCACATATTGTTTTATCACATTATATCTTAACTTTGACCAAGATGCCTTTCCAACTTCAAAGGTAAAGAGTAAATGGTAAATGTATAATCGCAATGGGCAGGTGTCGATCTGACGTAATGGTAGTGCTTAGTATTCCGTATATGAGTAAGTTACATGGTGATTGAATAAAACTATCACATAACTAAAGAGAGTTACGTTTAAAAATTATCGATTTCCCTCGATCAAGAATGACGTCCCTTCCGGTTTTTTATTTCATAATCTAGATGCCGCTTCAATATTTTTTTTCATCAAATACATGTCTATGTGTATGTATATACAATTTTAAGCTCTGTTATGTACCTAAAAGCAAGTAAGATGTGACTATTTTATCCACAACTATTACTACATGGAATAACCGGAAGTGATATCATATTCATTTATGCTGCAAAAATGGTCATTTTTAAAGGATGTCCTGAGGATTTGTGATAGTATTACTTACTCACACAAAGTCATATGGTATCTTATTATTACTAGAAAAACATGTTGAATCTGGTTTAGTACAAGTAAATATGCTATTTAGAGATTATTATAATTAAAAAGTGACTTGTGTGTAAAAGTCATCAAAAATATATCTGATTCAAAGAAATATGATTTGCAGCTATGTTTTTTATAAGCATTTATAAAAAATACAGATGCATAATAGAAATTAGAAGCCCATCGGATTTTTTCTAGTTTATCTATTGGTTTACTATTTTTATAGCAGGAATTCGACTGTCTAGGCAGGTCTTGCATATTATCAGACGAATGCGTTCTCTTGAAATATCTTTGAATCATTTAGATCGTATTGTTATGAAATATCTTCTTATATCATGGAAAACTCTAGAGAAATAGCTGTCTACAATGTATTTAAAATGGTTTTTACAAAATACATCCTAACTGTTTATGAAATAGCATCGCAGAAAGGTGTTTATAGGAATAATGTAAACTGATTTAACATTGAAACGAAAACAGTTACTAATAGTTAGTAACCTTCTTAAAAAAAAAATGGATCTTTATTTCTATATTTTCAAATACAAGGTGGCGCAAAATCAAGTACCCTATGGAATGTTGTCATTAGTTCGTTTGTATTTGACATCTGTTCGAGTTTTTCTGTCAGTTGTAAAGTAGATACTTGGGAAATTATTATGAATCGATATACGCCTCAAGAACGTGCTGAAATCGTAAAATTTTTTTATCAAAATAATTCGTCGGTTATCCTAGCTCAACGAGAATACCGTAGAAAATATGGAAGACGCGGTGTTCCAACTGCGAAGACATTTCGGCGATTAGCGACAAATTTTCAACAATCTGGGTCTACATCTGATAGACCTCATATTGGCAGACCTCGTTCAGCTCGTTCAAGGGAGAATATAGACCGGGTGCGTAGAGATGTGATGGAAAGGCCTTACACATCAACAAGAAAACGATCTTCGCAAGTAAACATTACCCGACGTTCATTGCAACGAATTTTAGTGAAAGATTTGCATTTGTTCCCCTACAAAATACAGGTAACCCATAAAATTATGCCTTTAGACTTTGAAAAACGACTTCAATATTGTAATGCTATAGTAAACCTTGAAAACGAAATTGGGGATTTTTGGAACAAAATCATAATGAGTGACGAAGCTCATTTTTGTTTAAATGGAGCTGTGAATAAGCAGAATAATCGCTTCTGGGGTAGTGAGAATCCACAAATTATTCACCAGCAACCGTTACATGAGCCAAAAGTGACCGTATGGTGTGGCGTTATTGGCAGAAAAATTTTGGGGCCATATTTTTTTGAGGACGATCGCGGAAGAACCACTACAATAAATGGAGATCGCTACAGAAGCATGCTGTTGAATTTTTTAATTCCGGAAATGGAAGAACTTAATCAGGAAGAGATTTGGTATCAACAAGATGGTGCGACAGCACACACGGCCCGTGAGACAATAGCCATTTTGAACAGAATTTTTCCTGGACGCCTTATCTCGAAAAACGGCGATATTGCATATCCGCCAAGGTCCCCAGATTTAACTGTTCCAGACTTTTGGTTATGGGGTTATCTCAAAGATAGGGTATTTGTAAATAATCCTCAAACACTCGAGGCATTAAAAGACAACATCAGGGAAGAAATTGACAGAATACCACCTGAAATGTTGGAGAAAGTTATGAAAAATGCTTTAAAAAGAGCTCATTATTGCATTAATGCTGAGGGTGGCCATTTGGTCGATATTATTTTTAGTGTGTAACAAAACAAATTTTTAAAGTTTAAATAAACGTTTTTCATGTATAATATGACTGTTTTTTTAATAATCTTGCTTTTATATAAAAAAGAAATAGCGTACTTGATTTTGCGCCACCTTGTATCTAGGCGATTGTCTTGAAATTAGAGACATAATTGATAACTGTTAAAATACGGAGGTGCAATGTTTGCACTTGGTCATAAATCTCAATAAGGGAATTACTGCATCATATTGTGGCGAGCCCGGAGAAATCCCATACGACGCCGAAGTACTTTCTGTTAACCAATGAAGACTCATCTAGATGCCGCGGAATATTCCCATTGAGGGCCTATTCTCACTTATGCGGCAAAGAGCAAAGCGGCGCGGCGCTTCAAAATGATGTTCACAATGAGTGTTATTCATAGAAAGAAAAGTTATTATTGTTGCTTCTGTAAAAAAAAAAACAAAAAAGTTCAACTGTTTCGTTTCAGCTGCTACCAAATGCCACTATTAGGTGGAAATAGTTCCCTGCGCTTCGCTTCGCGCCGCGCCGCTTCGCTCGATGCCGCTTAGGTGAGAATAGGCCATTATTCTAGAATGAAGACGACGACTAATGGGCGCGTCTAGAACCTTCGCACGATGCGATCGACCTTCATCTCGAACTTAGGCGAAACGAACATTCTCTCTCAATTCTCGATTAGTCTGAAGAAGAAACGCCGCGAACAATTGGATGGCATATATAAATATAGCATGCGACACTAAAGGATGGAGTATTCAGAACTTAGTATACGTCATTGGCAGCAGTAGCAGCGAGACCAGCGACTTATCAATTCAAGGGGGCAGCTGTTGAAGTATAGAAATGTATTACGCACAAGTTCATCAAGCATCGGTGTAGGTATATTTATTTAATTGTTTGATAAATTTTATTCCAGCCACTGATTGTTTGCTTCCCAGTTGGCGAACCAGAGTCCTGTTACAATATATTAGTTATAATTCGAATGTTTTTACTGGATTAAAATGGAGTGCCTGTACGTCCTAGGCTCCTAAACCACTAAGACCTGTTTAAGACTATTGTTATTGTGGATTATGTTATCATAGAAGTGATTAACTCAGCCCCTGCCTATTAGTACTACTGTTCATATACTAGCTTTTGCCCGCGACCTCGTGCGCGTGGAAAACTGCATTCAATTCTATTCTGTAGTTTTTGCGTGATGCGCGTACAAAAATACAGACAGACAGACAAAAATTATAGATCCCATAGATAGGGCTTACTCTTCCCAACTAAATAAAACGGAGCTTCACTGAAAATTTCAACTTCGTAGCTCCAGCCGTTTGGCCGTGGGAAGGATTCTCGGTCAGTCAGTGAGTGAGTGGTTTTCGCTTTTATTGACCGACGAACCCCGAACGGAGGAGGTATACAATTCGACTCTGCTTTTTTTTGGTTCGTGCGCGCCTTTTATATAGTAAACCAGATTTTGATGATTTTGGATTCATTTGAAAAGGGAGGTTTAAGAAATGGTCCCATATTCATAAAAACGCAAATCCGAAATCTCCTTCCCTCCGAAAACCGCCCTCGAAGTGGTGGTGGGGGCGAATTTTCACGAAAATCGAAAATCTGAGTTGGTATAATTAAAGATAGGACAATATCCGGAAACGTTTAAATTGAACATTTTTTCAAAAGTGTTACGGTTTTCGAGATAGACGCATGTTAAATATGTATTTTTGCTATGTGGAGAGGGCAATTTCTTTCGAAAATTGAAATTTTTTCGATACTACATGAAAGCTATAATTATTTGTAGCAAAATTTATAATAAACATTTTTTCCTTAGAGTTACGGTTTTCGAGTTAAATCGGTGTTAAAATGGTAACATATAAAATACTCAAGTGTATTTCCGCAGCGATGCGTTGGGGGTCCATTAAGTTGGCCCCCCCATATTAATATTTTGTTTTATAAACTACTGTGCAAGCTTGCACACACCTAGCACAGTCTAGCACAACAAAAAATAGAGCTAGCACAACTTTCGTTTAGAATATAATAAGAAAATAAGGTCGGGGGGGGCATCTTCACAGTTGCCCCCCCATAACAAATTTTAAGATTTTTTATGCTGTCAAAATATGCATCATAGCTTGCACAACCTAGCATAAGCAAATTTGAAGCTAGAACACCACATATAACTTAAGGGAAAAAATTCAAAGAAAAAAAAATACCCCCCACAATAATATTTTGGTTTCAAATAAATTGTGCAAGCTTTTACACACCTAGCACAACCTTGCACAACCAAAATCAAAACTTGCACAGCACCCAATAACTTGAGAAAAAATAGTAAAGTAAAAATAGCAGCCCCCCATATTAATATTTAAGTTTCAAATAAATTGTGCAAGCTTCTACACACCTAGCACAACCTTGCACAACCAAAATGCACAGTAGTTTATAAAGCAAAATATTAATATGGGGGGGCAACTTAACGGACCCATGCGTTGAGATCTCAATAATAACAACTACAAGCAAAGAATATACATGGGTAATAGGATAAGTAATCTTCATTGGTATTAGTGAACGTTCAACGATTTTGGTGACTAATGTTAGGTACACTCAAAAGTGTGAAAAACATATTTTTTACAAAAAAATGGACCGACGTTATTAGTTGATGCACTGAAAAGTATAAAATAATATTAATTCTATTGGTGATGGTACTTGTGAAGTTGGTGCCAAAAGTTATCAATCTAACTGCAACTACACAACTTCAAAAGTAACATCACCAATAGAATTAATATTATTTTATACTTTTCAGTGCATCAACTAATAACGTCGGTCCAATTTTTTGTAAAAAATATTTTATATATATAGATAATAACATTGTAACAGGCCGATGTCTCATCATTATGGGTATTTAAGAAAAACTAATATTGGGGGTCTTTATTAGAGCAACAGAAGCCAAAAAAACAGTTTTTAGAATTTTTGTCTGTCTCTGTATACTTGTACGCGCATCACGCAAAAACTACTGTATGTAATTGAATGAAGTTTTCATCAATACATGACTGAAGCTCTAACTTAAAATATAGGCTCCATTTTACCGCGTCTTCTGTATGTTTTACAAGCATCACGCAAAAATTATTTAAACCGATGTATCGCTAGAGGTCTAACTTAAAATATAGGTTCCATTATGACGCGTCTGTCTATGTGTCTGTATGTTTGTACTGGCATCACGCAAAAAGTATCGCATGGAATAGAATGCAGTTTTCAACGCGCAGGACTTCGCGGGCAAAAGCTAGTACAATTAATAATCATCGAATGTCTTTATTTTGCGTAATGAGTTATTTTTTTATTAAATAATAATATTTTCCATAACAAAATATCAAAATGAGAAGTGTTACGTTTACATCGATTCTCAACAAAAGAGAAATATATTAGAGAACGCGACAGAATTACGTGAAACACATTGTTGATTGAAAGTGTGACGACCTTGTAATCGTACGGTTTTTTGACATTTTTCAAGTTCACTGACCAATGCTAACCTGAGCAACAAGAAGATATCAAAGCTATCGCCTTCATGTTTGAAGCTTAACTTTGCTCATTACATATAATTCTTTATCATTTATGCAGGATATTACCTTTATAATGATTTTAGCTATCTTATTACAAGTGAGAAACGAGATAAAAATTAATTGGGTTTATTGAAAATATATTTGAAATTATCATTTCTCTAAAATAATACCAGTCTTCAATTTCAAAAACATTGTTTTTCATTACCCTATTAAAAAGGTGTTTCTGGAAAACCAAATGTTGATTTAAAAAGAATAGATAACGGCTTATGTCTTAGACGTACTTTTCGAAATATAGAAAGAAGCATGAGAATTGTTTCATGTCTATTATGCAAAATCACGACGATAATATGTACATAAAAATAAATATATATATACATACTTGAATTGTAAATGGTAAGTAAAAAATGTTTACACCCATCTAAATGAACGATCAGATTATTCGTATCAAGAAAAATATAATAGAACTCTTCCTAATGATCATTGTAAGTATCTGTTACATGCGTCATGATCAGCCTATCAAGAACATTTTGTAATCGATTTAACAAGTTGAACTAAAAAGATAGAATATTGCAGATGTGCATGTGCTGCAATCTGCATAATTTCGAATGTTTCGTTTGAAAGGTTAGATAGCGCTAGAATAATGCATCTCTGAAAACTGAGCTATTGATTTATAAGATTAACTGTAAATGTCGTCCGATTCGCGATACTATCAAATAAAAGGTATAAGAATATATCCTCGTTTACCATCCAATAAATGAATTCTACGAAAAATTGTGTACCCAGTTTCTTATTCATCTTTTGTTCTTATCAAGGGACTCATTTATAGACAGTCCCTGAAATGCGAAATATTTAATTTCCTCCCTCTATCTCCAAAATTAAAAGTAATACCTAGCTCAGTTCTGTTTATAGAATCTCAAATTTCTTAAAAATTAGCAAAGTATTGTGGAAACAGCATACTTCTGTCTTCAATGAAAACCAAAAACCCTGCAATTACAAAAAAATTGGACACTGTATAGCAGGCTGATATGGAAGATCGCCTTTAAACGAGCAATGTTCTGATTGTAGAATTGGCATGGTCTTCGGCTGTTAGGGCATGATCGAGGGACTTGGTATTTCTACTAAACAGCAGTAAAAAACAGAAAAACAATGTTTTTTGAGGCCAATTGCCATGCCAACAAGATAACTTTTTATCAGAATATGCCAAAAGAGTTGGCTTGCTCATACTATAGTTATTATTAACCTAGATAATATTGAGCATGAAGACAATAAAAATTTCTGGAAGAATTTTTATATAAAAATCCTTAGACAAAAATTTGTACCCCCATACACCTAGTTCAATAAATTATTATTATTATAATTCTATTGGTACCTACTGGTAATTTTAAAGTTGTAGTGCAGTTGTAGTTAGACAGAAGACTTTTGGCACCAACTTTAAATGTACCAGCGCCAATGGTATTAATATTATTTTGTATTTTGCAATGCACCATCTGATACAGTCGGTCCAATTTTTGTAAAAAATATTTATTTTGAATTTTTGAGTGTAAAATTAGTCATCAAAATCATTCAACGTTCAGCAAAGAAGGTAACACGTTGCTTAGGTATACTTATACAAATCATCGCGGAAATACTCAGATTTTACCACTGCTGTAACTCGGAAATTTAAAATTGAATTTTTCGAAAATTGGTAAAAAACTAGTTGTTTAAAGGAAACTCGAAATCATCTCCACAGTTTAAAAAACTATTTCTTGACGACGAACCCAAACGGAGGAGGTATACAATTCGACTGTGGGCTTTTTTTTGGTTTGTACGCGCGCTTTATATAGTAAACGTATGTACTTTTATTTAAAAGAGGAGACTTGGGAGATGGTCCCATATTCATAAAAACTTAAATCTGAAATCTCCTTCCCTCCAAAAACCGCCCCAAAGTGGCTGGATGGGGAATTTTTCTCGAAACTCGAAAATTCGAGATGGTAGAATTAAAGATAACAAAATATCCGGAAACATTTGAATGGAACATTTCTTCAAAAGAGCTACGGTTTTCAAGTTTCAGCGATGTTGAAATCTTTAATATGTGTATTTTTGCTATGTAGAAGACTCAATTTATTTCGAAAATTGACAATCTGAGAATGGCTACTTAATGAACAGATTATTTATAGCAACATTTATATGAAATTTTCCATAGAGTAACGGTTACGAGTTACAGCAGTGGTAAAGTCTAAAACATGCGTATTTCCGCGACGATTTTAGATTTTTGAATAATAACAAATACAAGCAAAGTATACATGGGTTACGGTATTCTTGAAGGTTCAACGATTTTCGTGACTAATATAACACTCAAAAGTGTGAAATAATTGTTTTTTACAAAAAAAGGAACGACGTTATCAGTTGGTGCACTGAATAAATATTTTTTACAAAAAATGGACCGACTTTATCAGTTGGTGCACTGAAAAATACAAAATAATATTAATTCTATTGGTGCTGTTACTTTTCAAGTTGTGCAGTTGCAGTTATATTGATAACTTTTGGCACCAACTTCACAAGTACCAGCACCAATAGAATTAATATTATTTTGTATTTTTCAGTGCACCAACTAATAACGTCGGTCCAATTTTTCGTTAGAAAAGATTTATTTTAATTTTACTGTTATGACTAACATTTTTAGATAATCTTAAATTGGCTATAGAACTTTTTTCAAATTATTACACGAAATTATAAATGGTTTCTTACATTTGAGAAATCTTGGCATTTCTTCTGATTTCAAAAATGTTTGTCTTCGTTTCAAAATTCTCTTAACACGTGTACCCACTTGGCGCAAATACTCACCGACAGCTTGAAATGTCGGTTTTTGTTTTATTTTTATAAAAAAAATTATTCAGGGTTTCGGATATACTGTTAATCCGTATTTAAAAAATAAGTTTCTTCATTATTACCTCTCTCTCTGTAAGTTTGAACGAATTTTGGGTGAAATAAATAAGAAATTTAACTTAAATGAAGACGAGGTAAGATGGATGGACTGGGAGAGGAAATAAAAACAGACAATAAGAAACAATATCAAGATCAGAGCTTTTCTTCTGCACTCTAATCACATTTTGTCACTTCCCACTGAAATGAAAGAAGATATACATAATATCTAACGATTTGAAAATAATCCCTAAATTATTCGCAAAGTAACTACTGATTACATGGATCTTGAAAAAAAAGCTCGTAAGAAATTCTTTCTTAGCAACACGATGAGCGATTACTTATGTTTATTTTGAATTCATCTCTGAAGATTCCCACAAAAATTAGCTAACAACGATTATCCAGCATCGACCTTCGTACTAAATAAATAAATCAACGATTCGATATAATCACTAGTTAAACTGAAAGATGATTCATAAATAAATGTATGGTTAATGTGGCTTAGCAAACCTCGATTTGTCTAAATAATTATCGTTAACTACCGATATTCTAGGACTTCTCTTGAGAAAATTCAATAGAGTTCAAAACCAGAATGAGGGAAAATTTTTCGTTAATACGTAAATTACAGAATTAAATATCGAAACTAACCGAAAATTAAAAAATAAACGATTTTTAATAGCAAATCCAATTATTTTTAACTTTCCAGTACGATTTTCTGATGGTCCAAATTCATGCATATTTATATTACGCTCCAAGACCGAATTCGGCCACTGACTGATTTTTTTACCCAGAACGCAACGTGGACATAATAAGGATTGATAACCCGAATAAAGATATCATGCCTACGGAATCAAAACTGGCTCATGTACGATTATTTGAGACCTGAGCAAATCAGCAAAATTTCAAATAAGACACAATTGAACATAAGTTGGATCTTTATGTTAAATGTATAGAAGGAGGCCGAAAAATAAATGCTAAGGCCAAAGATTAATGAAATTGTATGAAATAATATTTTTTCTGAAAACCATTGCAATAGACAGCAATAAAACATTTTTTTTACAAAAAATATTAGCTGGTGCACTGAAAAATACAAAATAATATGGATTTTATTGGTACTTAGTGCTAATTTTGAAGTTGTGCAGTTTTTAAATATGGAAGACTTTTGGTATCAAATTCAAAAGTACCAGCACCATTAAATTTAATATTATTTTGTATTTTTCAGTGCACAAATTAATAAAATCGGTTCTATTTTTTGTAAGAAATGTTTCAAAATGAAAATCGTTCAACGGTCATCAAAGAAGATAATACTTTCGTTCTATTTCAGACTTTACTACTGCTGTAACTCGGAAACCGTCCATTTTATTTAAAAATGTCCAATTTAAATGTTGCTACATATATTCTCTTCTTTAATTTGGCCGCCTTACAGTTTAATCTTTAGAATAATTTTCCACTCCACATAGCTGAACCACACATATTTCAGAATTTACCACTGCTGTAACTTGGAAGCCTATGATGTTTTGGAAAATGTCCAATTTAAAAGTTGCCCGATATGGTCCCTTCTTTAATCTTGCCGTCTCAAATTTTAGATTTTTGAAACAAATTGCCCTCTCCACCCCCATTGGAAGAAGTTTTTGGTGGAAGGATATTGTTGCGTATGTGGATTCGCAGATAAGTGAGACTAATTTAGAGTTATTGAATTAACTTTATTTACACTCGAAATGATATAAATTACAACTTAACTTCACTATATCCTCACTAACTTACTCGGGACTATTCTGTTTATTCACACTGTCAAGAAAGCCGCCACTGGACGGTTCTCGAAATCCCTTTTGTCGGCATTTTAACAGTAGATGCCGACTGCAGCCGTCTCTCTTTTTGTCAACGCCGAATTCGATATTTCCAACCACAGCATATATCTCGCGCTTACTTCAAACGGATGCCGCCACTTTGTAGCCAATACCGGCGGCTGTTCCCCTTGCACGTTACACTGCTCCCTCCCTTAAAGCTGTTCGCCCCGAACAGCTTCTTCCGTTTGTGGACCGGTGGATTATCTCCTCGATACGGACTCAGTCTTTCCACGTGCACCACTTTTGGCTTGGCTCTTGGCGAAAGATCCTGTACACCAAATCATTAATCTTTTTGACAATGCGATATGGTCCTTCCCAAGGTCTTTGCAACTTCGGACTTAATCCTCTCCTTCGCTGTGGCTGGTACAACCAAACTGCATCGCCTTCGTTGAAAGAGTTTAATGGCTGCCTTTTGTCAAGTCTCATCTTCATTTTGTCGCTCTTAAACTGAAGCTTTTGTATGGCGAAATCTTGGACCACTCTAAGTCGCTCCTGTAGGTCAGCTACATAATGTGGAAGAGACACTTCTTCATCAGATCTACGGGGAGCTTCATTTCTCTTCCAGACAACAGCATCGATGGTGTATAGCCAGTAGATTCATGCTAGGAACTTCGGTAGGCCAGGAGAAAGAGAGGCACCAGTTTGTCCCAGTTACGTTGGTGCTCATCCACAAATATTGAGAGGTACTGATTGATGGTCCTATTGTGCCTCTCAACCATTCCATCTGACTGTGGATGAAGTGGGGTTCGTGTTTTTTTGGTATCCCCAGCAACCTCATTAACTGCGTCCTTACTTCGGATTCAAAATTTCTACCTTGATCGGTATGCAGCTCCAAGGGTAATCCGTGTCTGGAAATCACGTTTTCCAGAAGGGCTTCGGCCACTGTAACTGCTTCCTGATTCGGCATCGGCACTACTTCTGGCCACTTCGAGAAATAGTCCATGGCAACCAAGATGTACTTATTTCCAGAATCTGTCGTAGGGAATGGTCCTGCAATGTCCACCGCAATTCTTTCCCATTTCCCAAGGTTCACCTGACAGATACTGCTTCATTTTCCCTCGGGATCATGTCTTCAGACCCTTCTTAGAAGCACAGAGGTCACATCTTCTGCACCATTCTTCCACATCTCTTCGACAGTTGATCCAATAATACCGCTCTTTCACACGTGCCAGTGTTCTTTTTACTCCAAAATGGCCTCCACTGCGACTGCCATGCAGTTCACGAAGTACTTCAGCTACCATCGTTCGGGTTACAACGGTTTGATACATAATGCTCCTACCATCTGGACTTTCCCATTTACGAGTGATCAAGTCATCCCGTAAGCACAACGAATCCCACAGAGCCCAGTACCCCTTGACTGTCTGCTTTCGGGTGTTCACCATAGACAAAAGCCTCTTCACTCACTTATCCCACTTCTGACACCAAATTGTTGCGTATGTGGGTTCGCAGATACGTGAGACTAATTTAGAGTTATTAAATTAACTTTATTTACACTCGAAATGATTAATGATTAAATTACAACTTAACTTTACTATATCCTCACTAACTTACTCGGACTATTCTGTTTATTCACACTGTCTTTTACATTCTATCTTCATGCCGAAAATTCTCCCATATATATATCCGACAAAAGATCCAGACCATTCGAGCGGTTTCTGGTATTTGATGCGAAAGCCGCCACTGGACGCTTCTCGAAATCCCTTTTGTCGGCATTTTAACAGTAGATGCCGACTGCTGCCGTCGCTATCTTTGTCAACGCCGCATTCGATATTTCCAATCACAGCATATATCTCGCGCTTACTTCAAACGGATGCCGCCACTTTGTAGCCAATACCGGCGGCTGTTCACCTTGCACGTTACAATATGTTAAATTTCAATTTTTTTATGGGACCAACACTAATAGTCCTAGTTTAGAGGAAAAAGGAATCATGAAAATCGGAGCTCGTGTACTATTAGAAAGGCGCGAACAAGCATAAAAAAGTAGACAAACAGTTGAATTGTATACCTCCTGTGTTTGGGAAGTCGGTCAAAAATGGCAGGTACGTTAAACCCTATCTACATGAATTTCATTGATATTTCCTGTTTCAACATTTGCGAAGTTCAGTTTTTGAGCTTTTTCAGTGACGCGAAAACTAAATTTTGCAACAAAAGAGATCACTTTCAGGGAAATTTCCTTTAATTTCATTTTGAAATTGGAAATATTTAAAACAATAAAAATACAACAGCTTAAAAAATACAGTAAATTTACGGCTAATTTTGGTGTTACTCCCAAAAGAATCAGTTTTTATTTGAGGAAAATAGCGTGATGGTTGCGCTAACTTTATGTAAACTCAGGAAAACCATAATTTTTGCCCAGAAAATTCTGTTTCCAAACAATTTTAAGGAAAAATATACCATTCCGTTAAGTTATTTAGATATAAAAAAAATTACATTGCCAAATAATATAATTTTCGTTGTGGAATACTTACTTATTTCCCTGTACTCCAGCTATGTAAGAATCAAAATCTGGAACAAAAAGAATAAAAATTACAAGGTGGAAGAAAATCGTAAGAATTTTCATTCTCTTAGAGAAAAGGCCACCTACGTCACGAAAATGCGCGAAGTGCTGACGTCACGTCAGTGTCGTACGGTGTACATTACCAACAGGTAAACAAATATCTGGCGTGTGGGACGAAATGTTAGGGACAGGTAAAACACACAAAATAAAGCGTTTATTTACATCAGTACACGTTACCAGTTTGTTCTACATATTATGTTTCAGCGGTATTTGAAATCCCCGTTCAGCTTCGTCTTGCATAAAGGTGGCAACGTTATTTATGATTTCACGGACTCGGCATCTTCTTAAACAATGTTTGGAACATAAACTAATATAAATTGTGGAAATTCACCTTCTAGAAAATATAATAAATCACCATAAACAAAAATCGCATTCTCAAACCAACACTCTCTACTGAACAGGAATGTGGAGGATGGGGAGGACGAATTCAGTTCGTACGCGCACAACGAAACGTAAACAAACAGAATAGTGACAATGCACCACTCACCGTTTAAAACTTGTGGCCGTCCAAGCACCTTAGTTCATCTGCAAGCTTTCCTTGTCAGACAAACGTAAAAACGGGCAGATTACGAAAAGACTTTTGTTGTTTTCTTAATTAATGTAAAAATTCAAAACTACGCTTCCCATGCTACGCCACTGAAATGTGTCGGCAGCTCATCGTTGCTAGGCAACAAGACAAAGTGACCAAAACTGGTTCCTGCGCTGATGACGCGGTGGCCTTTTCTTTAAGTGAATGGACTCAACATATTATTTCCATTCAAAAGAGGCGATTAAAGTTAATTTATTATTTTGAAGCATTAACGTGTAAGAAGAATAACAAATATATCAATGCAAACTGTAGTTTGCAGAGGTGAGAGCGGTATCTCTCACTTCTGTATACAGAAGCATTATTTACAGAAAAATGTTGGATTTTCAAGGTCACGTAATGGTTTTTCCCGATTAATTTAAAAATATGGCTTGAAATTGATGAGATATTGTATATAATACAATCTAAGAATGATAAGTAATCATTTGAGACCGTTTTCAACTCTTAAAAGGCTGTAATATTTATATTATCAATATATGTAAAATATGTAAAACCAAGTAGACGGATTTCACAATTTATTATTTTCAACACTCTACGGTGTTGCCGGTGCTAAAATTTTACCTGTTTATAAAGACCTAAGTCACATATAAATGTCTGATAAATACTTAAGTGAAACCAATAATGTAATAATGAACGTGGTAGTAAAATCATTTTTTACTTTAAAAGCATCGCTTTTTTTCCAAAATGGTACATTGTTAACGCATTAATAATATTCGTCAAACATATAACTAACCTATCCCTAACTAAACGGCAACACGGTAGCAATATTTCTCTCCCAAATAACAAATGTCAGTCACAATAACAATGCAAACCATAGAGATAACATAGAGTAGGCAAGTCCTATGCAGCACTGCTAGTGGATGTGGTCCATAGATAAAAGAGATAGAGAATATCGTGCCCGTGTCTGTCTTTGTTTCATGGGGAAGAGTTTATATTTGCGCATAATTCAAATTGAAATTTATTACAATTCTTATTGTCCTCTATAAATAGGTCATTTATTATAGTACATTCTAATTCAAAATTTCAGGTCATTTAATTTGTCACTTTCATGTTTTAGGCCTATAGGCGAATATCTATGTAGTTTTGTACTAGGTATAAGGTATATAAGCTGCTGTCTGTGATCGTAAAAAGGTCTATTGGCAGAAGCAGGAACTAAATACATTCACATTATTAAGAAGTAACTTTTTAAAGGCTGATTGAAACTGAATCGTGGTAGGATTATTATTAAATCAATGTATTCTCCTAATAAGCGCAAAAAACATTTCAACATGGTTTTAAGATAATTTATATGATAAAGAATATTTTAATATTTTTTGTGTGAGAAGTTTTTCACATGAAGTAGGTATATAAATTTATTAAACAAATAATGAAAACTAAAAAGCCAGTTCGAACCGACGTTGATTTAAGAACAGGCCTGCGAATAGTTTTATAAAACTGAGGTTGATTTAAATGCTTCACTTAGGATTGTTTAAATTTACTAATCTTAACTTTAACTCATCTTTCCAACTGTTTTACAAAACAGATTCTTGGTATTTAACAAATAAAAAATGTCATTGAAGTTTTTCAAGAATTTAGGTATATGTACCTACGTTGAAGCATTTTCATTCACTATCCTTTATTTCGAATTTAAGTTAGTTTATTGCAGCTGAAGTACTTGAACTTAAAACTTGCGCTGAGAGACAAATTTTCTTTTTTTCATTATTAGTATATTGTTTACCGTTTAATTATCAACTATTTCCCTATTTACAAATTATAAAAACGTAACTGCTTCGGATTTCTATTTGAGTTTGGATGACGGCTGAGTCGGATGCGGTCGATGCGGATGACAGATAGGTACAGTAATCCATCAATCACGAGTGTTCAAAATAAAAGAAATAGATAATCTTGCCTTACTTTCTATTTCTTTCTATTGAGGGTACGCATTTTTGATCGACTTGCCTGCTGTATGTTATATGTTATCTCTATGATAAAATAGAATTGCGTTCACATTCTGTCATTTGCTGTCACAATGAGGTTAAGGAGTTAAGGCACAAATTGAGATAAGAAAATTTACTTATTTTTTGTCTATCGAGAGACTCGTCTGAGAAACATTACTAATTAAAAATGCTGGAAATGAACCAGCGTCAATACATGGCATAAATTTGGGACAAGCTGGAACATGTAGATATTGAAATTACTTAGTAGTAACTTAAGTACTCACTAACATATCTCTTTGCCATACCATGACTAATTTCAAACCTGCGCAAAGATCTATGCCTGAATATCTGGTTTATGCTTATAATTTTCTGCACGTTTGTGCAACCCTCAATATTGATGAGCATCTTGTTATCAAACGTAGACATACAGGTATAAGAGTATACTCTTGCAGAAGAATTTGGTGAACACTGCATCAATTGCACCTGAGTTTCCTCATCGCGTGAAAATATTTCAGTTAAATTATTTATTTAACTTATCCCAAAGTAGAAACTTATCCTTCTCCGCTTTAGAAAACTGTCCAGATCATAAAAGATTATCGGTTTGTTATGTCAGGGTCAGTATGAAGTCTATGTTAGATATACAGTATTCCTGTCATTGTGGCCTCTATGATTGTGGCTTGCAAACGCACACTCTCCATACACACCAGCACTGCGCCAGATGATGAACTCTCGTATATTGAAAAACTTTTGATACCAATCGATAATTATGTTATTTAATCAATATTCATTCTAATTCAGTGATTTTAATAATTCGATTAAGGGAATTGGTCCAAATCGACCAAAATATAGCAAGAACCATTAACTTTTAAAGAGAAACAGAAACCTTTCCCTTACCCTCAGATAGGTAAATCAACTTTTATTTAGAAGTGTCAATTTATAGCATGGATAGTATTTAGGTGGACTAAAGTGCGAGATCGCCATTGACTGATGTAAGCCAAAGGATCGTATACAAGCTTTCGTGTCGGGATGTTTTGAAGTTAAGGCACATGCAGATTTGCACAACATTTGACGTTCAAGTATGAAAAACTTCATCTGGACAAGAAGGGGAGTTCATTAATAGCCGAACTACATAATTCTTACCGCTTAGCTGGCCGAGAAACAAGACTTCAGATTGTGCAAGGATATTAAATATATCAGTTTCCAGGAGATCCTAGATTTTTATATGTAGTGCTGAGTAAAACTGAGTGGGTCATATTTATGAGAAAAATAATAGGAATCGGTGAATCGCCCTATGCAGTTATGTTTGGATGTACCGCCAGGTTGGGTTGGCATCAATATAAGTTTACCACAGAATGACCAGGATGGAGACCGTTTATTTGAGTAAATATTATATTATAGATAAGAGCTTGCGCATATTGAAAAATTGAAAAAAACTAATTTTGAATCTTGAAGACCTATCATACTGAAATCATTCATTAATTTCCTGAAGTGTTTAAAAAACCATTCATGATAGAAAACTTATCATAATAAACTACGAGTATTTCAATACAATATACATTTTACAAGACCGAAACATTAGATATTAAAATTTTAATATGTATATAAATAAATTCAACATTCTTATTTGCTGGTAGTTACATCACCTTAATATTTATACAACAAATGCCTAAAAGTATAATTCCTTGAATAATTGAAAATAGAAAATATTCTCCGTTATTGTTCAGAAGCCAGCAAGAATAAAATCGACATATACCAGAAACATTGAAGGAAATTTTGAGTGAATAATGTAACATTAACATTAATATCTTTTCTTCATACTATAGGTATTTACAGTCTTATTTAATATTGTATTTCACTATTGTAATTTTAACTATTGATAAATATACCATTTTCTCTTTGCTAGTGGTTATAACATCACCTTAATATTAAAAAATATACTAAAGTACGAGCGTTTCAAATTTATATTTTGAACTATTTCTAAATTATATGTATATATAAAAATAAAACTTGTTTCTTTGTTGATAATTATAACATCACCTTAGTATTATTATTCAAGCCACACTTTACTCAAAACTCAAATTGTGATAACAGCTGTTTTGCTCAAGAGAGTTTTCGATGTCTTTGACCGATTTCGCCAGACGGAGGAGGTATACAATTCGGTTGTTTTTGTTTTTTTAGTATTAAGATATTTGTATACCTACACGTATTTAAAAATAACATGATTATTGAAAATTAAAGTCCGTGACAGCTAACCGATTTCCAAAATAAATCCATATCCCCAAAAAACATACCCAATGTAAAACTTTTGGAGGTGAGAGCTATATTCAGCAAAATTCAACAAAAAAAACTCAAATCTTTCGCATATGCTCAGTTAGAGCTGAACCACACCGATACAATTTTTGGTTGTTGTTTTGTATAAGAATTTTGTTTGAATGGTACATTTTCATCAAGTGATTCTATCGCTTCTCACCGCCCCCAAAATTCCTTCCATGAAATTACATTATATTCATAACCCACATTTACAGTAAATCTGGACTCGAGCATTTCCATTTCCTTACCAGCCTGCATTTATGATTCTCAATATTAACGCATTTTGATCGTCATCGTCAATTGTAAATCTTTTCAACTTCCTTCTCTTGCCCCTGGTCAATAGTAACATGTGAAATTTTTGAAAAGAATCAATTATGAATATAATACGTCAAGTCGTAATTTCATGGAAGGAATTTTTGGGGCGGTGAAAACCGATAGAATCACTTGATGAAAATGTACCATTCAAACAAAATTCTTATACAAAACAACATACCAAAAATTGTATCGGTGTGGTTCAGCTCTAACTGAGCATATGCGAAAGATTTGAGTTTTTTTTGTTGAATTTTGCTGAATATAGCTCTCACCTCCAAAAGTTTTACATTGGGAATGTTTTTGGGGATTTAAGACTTATAACAATTTTTATCAACACCTGTTCAATCTTCAGTATTGCGACGCGACTTTGGTATGGCGTGGTAAAAAAAACGGGATCCGTTCGTACTTCCATTTCCATTCCAACCGATATGATACATGAAACTTTTATTAATTCGCTGTTTAATACACAATTCTTTGCAACACCGCAATAAACAAAAAAAAATAATATTTCGGTATTAGAGACCTCCGGCCAGTTCCAATGATCGGGTGTAATACGGTATGTAATGGATAATGGACCACTTGCAGTAATTCTAGGAGTTTTCTCTTTCAAGTCAATAACTAACGGTCCCTCCTCAGTCCTCACGATCTACTACTGTACATCGTTTTCTGTTTATTCCTGGTCTTCAATGAAAAAGCCTTTATCCTCATGGAGAACACATATCCATGTAAACGGTAAATATCAGAAAATATCTCCCTTATTGTTTCTAACTCAAACTACAAGTTAAATGATCTATTGTTGCTTTAAGAGTAGTGATGAATTCTATTTCATGTTAAAATAATACAACCCTTATTCAAGGTATAAGATATTTCAATCCCAAGTTTCAATAGGTTCAGCGAAGCCTGCCAATTATATTGGCATTCATAAAAGTATTAAACAAATAAAAGTTTAACATACATTATTTACAGATTGGCAAAATCTTTTTTGTTATTCTCTAAAAAAATTCCGCAGGCGCCGGCTTTTTCAAATATACCTTATCATGTCGGAGATAGACGATAGATGTGCGTTTTATAGACTGAGAAACCCAAATATTTTTAATATGATCAGTGCGTAATAAGAAGTACTTTTTGCTGGTTTACAGCTTTTATGATAGTTTTGATAATTTATGTAAAGGGCGAAATTCTCGAGTGGTGTTGTTTTGCATGAATTAGATAGGTGATTTTAGAAAGAAAGGCGAGAAGACGTACCGTGTATTCGTTGCCGAGTTCAGGCGTACATACCTATTGCAGTAAACTGTTTGCGATAGAAATGGTGCAATAAAAGATTATAGAACGAAAGTGTATTGACACCCGACTGAATGATTCTTTGCTCGGACATATGATATTATGTAATTTTGTGATTCAATAAAACATGACATATCATGTACCCTGGCTTGAAATGTGAATAGTATCAAAAGATACTAATATTACGAGCATGCTGCTGTAGAAGAATCCGGTAGAATTCAAGGAACTCTTTAAAATTATACCCCACTTTAGGAAAAATGGTATCGATTTTATCACTACGAAATAATATTTTGTTATATATATATATATATATATATATATATATATATATATATATATCTTCCTATGAATAGAGCGTCCGTACATTGACGAATTGCATATTAGTTCGATATATCTGGCGCAGCGCGGCGCTGAAATATTCATTTTTGAATACGTTGACTTTTATTCCATCGCATATTGGGCGTCCGGCAATCTGGCAACAAGGAAACACATGCTTTTCATTTCAATGACATTTCAACTCATCTGGGGCCTTCTGATATACATTCGAAGCACTTATAAGTTAATCATTTGTAATCATGTGGATAAAACTGGTGCCAGACGAATCTATAGAAGACAAAATCGCTCAAGATAAAAATCATTCATTGAGAATCTTTTTATTTATACCTACTGTGTACATAAATTTAATGTTTTTAAATCAAATCAATATTCATTGTATTAGGAACAAAGCTAAAGCTAGCAGTGCAAAGTGAGCAGAATCAAAAATACATATTTGGTGCTTGTAGAGCAAATTAAGTGCAGTATGCCGAAATTAATTGCTCTTTTAGTTTTTTGGAAAATGGCTGCTTTGCTAGCTTTCGACTAAAGCTAGCAGAGCAACATTTAATTTTTTTTAGAACTTCTTTTATAGTGCTTATAGGGCTAATTAAGTGCTGTGTTCCGCAGTTATTTATTCTTATAGTTTTTCGGAAAATGGGTGCATTGCTTTTAAAAATCAACTCTTTCGAGAAAATCTTATTTGGTGCTTGTAGAGCTAAATGAATGCTAATTATTTGCTGTATTCCGAAATTAATTGCTCTTATATTTTTCTAAAAATAGCAGCTTTGCTAGCTTTGTATCAGAAGCTAGTAGAGCAACCTTTAAAAACCAACTATTTTGAAAACTTTTTTAGTGCTTGTAGGGCTAATTATGTGCTAATTAAGTGCTGTATTCCGAAATTAATTGCTTTTATAGTTTTTCAGAAAATAGCTCTTTTGCTTTTAAAATAATTTTTTCGAGAAAACCTTATTTGATGCTTGTAGAGATAATTAAGTGCTAATTAATTGCTGTATTCCGAAATTGATTGTTCTGATATTAAAAAAATGGCTGCTCTGCTAGTTTTAGATCTAAAGCAGAGCTACCTTTGAAAATCAACATTTTTTAGAATTTCTGTTTAGTGCTCGTAGGGCTAATTAAGTGCTGTACTCCGAAATTAATTGCTCTAATAATTTTTTGAGAGAGAACGTTCTTTCAAGGCACGAAAACGGACAATTTTGCTATTGTGGAGATATTTATAACTTTAAAGGTACAACGGAAAACTTGAAAGTACTTAGGTAGATTTTCTTAGTATAGTTTGGCTACCTTTCTACTTAATTTTATGTAATCCATTTTTAATTCCAGTTTAAAATTGAGATTTTACTGGTTTTGACTTTATTATCTGTTCTAATTAAGAAATGTACAATGCTGATTCTGGAAAGCTAAGGGACAAAACTTATTTTTTTGTAGGACCGAAATGTTTTCGATTGCTAACTGTATATGTTCCTACGACAGTTAGATAGGTTTACCGGTGGCCAAGTTCGTTACTAAGCACGTCGGTAAGTATTTTTCTTACCGATATATTTGTATTGGCGGAGATCTTGTAGAAATTATAACAATTAATTTCGGGATACTGCACTTAATTAAATAAAATAGGAAATATGTAAATTTTATTGTTTTATATAAAAATTACCTCAAATAATAGTTACTTATATAGATTATATGTTTTTGCTCTGAATGCGACAATCTCTGCCGTTTTCTAAAAACTATAAGAGCAGTTAATTTCGGAATGCAGCATTTAATTAGCATTTAATTAGCTCTACAAGCACCATATGAAATTTTCTCGAAAAAAATGTTTTTTAAAGCAAAGCAGTCATTTTCCGAAAACTTTAAGAGCTATTGATCTCGGAATACAGCACTTAATTAGTCCTAGAAGCACTAAGAAAGAAGTTCTCAAAAACGTTGATTTTTAAAGGTTACTCTGCTAGCCTTAGATCTAGAGCTAGCAAAGCAGCCTTTTTTCAAAAAAGCTATAAGAGCAATTAATTTTGGAATACAGCAGTTTATTAGCACTTAATAAGCTGTAACCATCAAATAAGATTTTCTCTAAAAAATATTCTTAATAGCAAGGCAGCCATTTTCCGAAAAAAACATAAGAGCAAATAATTTCGAAATAAAGCACTTAATTAGAACTTAATTAGCCCCACAAGCACTAAATAAGAAGTTCTCAGATAAATATTTTTAAGGGTTGCTCTGCTAGCATAAGATCTAAAGCTAGCAAAGCAGCCATTTATGTAAAAACTGTAAGAGCAATTAATTTTAGAATACAGCAATTAATTAGGACTTAATTAGCCCTACATGCACTAAAAAGAAGTTCTCAAATAATATTTTTAAATGTTGCTCTACTAGCTTTAGATCTAAAGCTAGGAAAGCCGCCATTTTTTAAATAACTATAAGAGCGATTCATTTCAGAATAAAGAAATTGATTAGGACTTAAGCATAAGCACCAAATTTGTATTTTTGATTTTGCTCACTTTGCTTTGCTAGCTTCAAGGACCTGATATTAAAAATCTAAAGTCACAATTAACCCGGTTCAAACTACTTCGAAGGGACCAGGACGTTCGAAAGCTTCGAATTACTTAACATATCGAAAAAAGTGGAGTCTATTAATAAGATAATATCTGAATCAAAAATAAACAAAAGTCAGTCTGGCAACTCTTTTGAAGATTGCATAAACAATTTAATGCAAAATTCTACGAACTTTGTTGTAAATGTCTTCGATTCTTTCGTGCAAAAAATACCAATAAACCATTAGACTTTTTACTTATATCCAACTAGTCAAGCAGAAATATTGAACTTTTTACTTCATAGATGATTATCTGGTGAGTAGGTAATCCTTTTTTATCCTTTTTTCTACATTGGTATTACTATTATTGTCTTTTTATAACATGTTAATAACTCTTGTCTTAAATTAAGTTATTTGTACTTTGTCACTTGTATGTTTATTATTTCTTCATCTGAAGCGTATTATACTTTGCATACATGCCTAATTGTTTACATGAACAAAATATTTCTATTTGATGTTGGAGACAGAAATAAAGACGCAGATGGAAATGAGTTTACATTTTAAAATTATTAGGATCTATAATTCCATTTAGCATAAATTGATTTATAGAATATATGAGAATTGAGTGATAATCAAGTTTAAGGAATAAAAAGTCAGATGGAAAACTATTAGGAGAAACAACCAATACTAGGCAGCCGCCGGTGGTTGCATGTGATACTCAGCAAAATACGAGAAATATATTTTAGACCACTTTTCATCGTCCCATTCCACTGCACAATATGGCAATAGCGCTGGACGCTGCATTTACTGTAAATGAAATAAATATACACCGTGGGGACGCTCTATTGTTTGTAAGATTGAAGTTATTATATACATTGGACGCCCAAAAGGCTATCGAATGTACGGAGCCCAGATTGATGGCGCAGTGAAAAGTATTGGACGCCTCATTACTGTTTTTTGAAAGGACGCTAGAATGATACCGAGATGTATATATATATATATATATATATATATATATATATATATATAAATGAAGATATCTATATTTCATAAATGAAAGAGTATAATATATATAATAATGATAGATGCTCTACACCTTTGTGCTTTTATTTAGTTGGACACAACCACCACTAGAAGCGGATCACGTGATTTCAAGCTTGTTAGCTTTCATCAGCGCCACATAAGTGGAAGCTGTATCCAACTAGACAAAAGCAACTGGAAGATAGTCGGAATTTACCAGACCAGATCTACCAGCGGGACACACTTCGCGCCACCTAGGTATTGAGAGCCTAATTACGTTTAACGTAAGGATATATGTAATTTAAGATTTCTGTATTTCAAAAATGAAAGAGTATATAATATATAATAATGGAGATGCTCTACACCTTTGTACTTTTATTTAGTCGGACACAACCACCCACTAGAAGCGGATCACGTGATTTCAAGCTTGTTAGCTTTCATCAGCGCCACATAAGTGGAAGTGAATTAATATTATAGCATCCTGATGAAGACATGTATTATGTCGAAACGTTGATGTGAAATATACAGTTTACGAAATTGGCCATTTTTTGCTGTTTTCCCGTTATATCTATTAAACTATATATATGTATATATATATATATATATATATATATATATATCAAAATGAGAATGCTATTCACCTTTATGCTTTTATTTCATCGGATACAGTCATCCACTAGAAGCGGATCACGTGATTTCAAGCTTATTTGCTTTCGTCAGCTTGAAATCACGTGATCCGCTTCTAGTGGATGACTGTATCCGATGAAATAAAAGCATAAAGGTGAATAGCATTCTCATTTTGATATTATATCTTCAATTTCAGCAATACTGAATTATAGTTTTCTTTATATTTATTATATATATATATATATATATATATATATATATATATATATATATATATATATATATATAATGAATTTTTAATGATTGGGGTTGCAGTCAAAATGCCAATAAAATTAAAACTCTTTAATCAATGTCGAGCTTTCGGTAACGCTTGTTACCTTCATCGGGACAAAAATCGTGAGATTAATGAAATTTACCAGCTACAAACATTTGTTATTATGCATTTAACTTTATGATTGCAACCCCAATCATTAAAAATTCATCATTAATTAGACAGTCAAGAATTTACAATTCATTTTATATATATATATATATATATATATATATATATATATATATATATATATATATATATATTCAGGTAGAAAATCTTGGGCTTCTGGTTCGTGGATAACAAAAGTTCTCTATGGTATGTTTATTGAAATGCAAGACGTTTCGTTTGGGGCTCCAAACTTCTTCAGTTGTAATTAATGAGATACTAAAATAAATTCCGATTATGGAGTATGAATACAAATAATAATTTCATAAGACTTACCATGTGACACATGTTTAAGCGGTGTATATCATCTATCAAATAACTGAATTTTTTTTTTGTATTTTATTATGGCCAAGAAAACTATGTTGTTAGATTTTCATCTTAGTTGTTGGCAACATTTTTTTAAAGGTTTTATAAGAGAAATTCCACGAGTTTGTAAGGATGGAAACAACGTGACAAATACTATTTTCCGTTTTTGGTTCCTTTGTTTCCATCCTTACAAATTCGTGGAATTTCTCTTATAAAACCTTTAAAAAAATGTTGCCAACAACTAAGATGAAAATCTAACAACATAGTTTTCTTGGCCATAATAAAATACAAAAAAAAAAAATTCAGTTATTTGATAGATGATATACACCGCTTAAACATGTGTCACATGGTAAGTCTTATGAAATTATTATTTGTATTCATACTCCATAATCGGAATTTATTTTAGTATCTCATTAATTACAACTGAAGAAGTTTGGAGCCCCAAACGAAACGTCTTGCATTTCAATAAACATACCATAGAGAACTTTTGTTATCCACGAACCAGAAGCCCAAGATTTTCTACCTGAATATTAATAAATGGTTCAAGAATTTCTATATCTATATATATATATATATATATATATATATATATATATATATATATATATATATATATATATTAAAATTGTAATAGGCGGATGTCTGTACATTATAGATATTCAAGAAAAACTAATGGGGGGTATTTATTACAACAACAGAAGCTAAAACTAGTTTTTAGAATTTCTGTCTGTCTGTCTGTTTATTCGTACGCGCATCACGCAAAAATTACTGAATGGAATTGAATGCAGTTTTCACCGATATATTACAAAAGGTCCAACTTGAAATATAAGCTTCATTTTACCGCGTCTGTCTGTCTTTCTGTACGTTTGTACATACATAACGCAAAAACGACTACATGGAATTCAATGCAATTTTCACCGATGTATTGTTGGAGGTCTAACTTAAAATATAGGTTCCATTTTACCACGTCTGTGTGTCTGTAGTCTGTCTGCATTTTGTCGACGCATAACTCAAAAACTACCGGATGGAGTTGATTGCGGCCTTCCACGCGCACGCGGTCAAAAGCTAGTTCTTTATAATCTTCTCCATTCCTCTTTGTCATATTATAGGCCCAGTCTTAATATATCTGCTACTACTAGTAATGGAGTTATTTCCGACAGTTCGTAATTTCGGAATTCGATTTGTTTTGTGGATTGCGGAATTGATTTTTATATATTTTTTGTTATTTGTGAGCAAAACGACTCATATAGTATGTTTCAAGTATCAACCATACTCAATAATTATATCTGACAGGCTTGACATTAGATGCCGAAATATATTTTGTTAAATAACTCAATAAGATTTTAGTTGAGAAGTCGCGTCTGGACAATTAATTTACCTATAAAAGTTTTTTTTTATGAAGGTACATAAATATTCTTGAGGCCTTTCTGGTAGCAAAGGAAATTAGTGAGAACCATTTGAAGTAGATAATCAAGATGTTGATTTAGAAATGTGTATATAATTTCTTTGGTTTTAATATCTATGACATGAAATCAAAGATGAAATGGAACTGAAAAAATTGAATATTGAATAATTGACTGAATAGTCACATGTTGATTTAAATACTGTTATCTAGTAGAACAAACTTAAGGACTGGAATTTTATTATCTATTTATTATCTAAATAAATAAAAATGTAATTAGTTGTTTAATCAAAACCGCTAATTTGCATAAGTTCATCAACGATAGCTCTCAAATTTAGATACAACGTTGCATTCGAATGCCAGTCGGTTTTTATATATCACACTTGTCATAGAAAAATATTTTTTTTATGTTGGACGTATAGAACACACGCTATATTAAATATTTTATGTCATTGTCATGCGTGCCAGTCTTTCCGATTGCTCTGTTAGATGAAATTTTTATTTATTTCTATTTGATAATTTCGAGTTTTGGGTGTTAGTAAACTTCAAATAATACCTAAAACAATAAAGTTTCAAATATAGGTATACTGATTCACTGCTGGAAGAGACACATATAATGCAAGAAGACACCTCTCAAAACTATACATCCTCAGCTAGAAATAAATCCAAAAATAATTAATTTAGCTACTTTATTTGATATAAAGTCATATATCAGCAGTTTTCTACATTCCATGCCCCTAGGATAATCATTCAAAGAAGATACATATAATATGTATCTTCTCTGGTTCAGTGTACTGCCAACATGTATCTATAATTGCTATAATACTGGATCCTTTAAAACTATGAACTTCGTTTCAAGTATTTTCTATCAGCAAAGGCAAATGACAAAACATACCAAGTATTTTTTCAGCGCTTGCAATATTACCATTGGGAAGGTGAAAAGAAAATAAGAAACAATTGAGAATTTTCTTAGATATTCCGCATTGGAACACAATTATTCACAATATATTTGGAAATAAACTTGAGTGTTAACGATAGATGTTCAATACTCGGAGATCGCGATCGCAGCGTCTTATCACAGAGCGCGACCGCACTATGACTACTACGGCAGTTCGAGTTTATTTTCAGATTTTCAGTTTACTAGAGACAACCATGTTTTACTTTTCGCAGTATCATCGACCCCACCAATCTCGGCTGGAGAGAGGGTTCACCAGAAAGCAGCTAATAAAATGGATAACTCTGGATGAGAGCGCATTGTAAATTAGTGTTATGGTTACTGACATTTTAGCTGAATTTGTAGGCGAACAATAGCGCAAGACGAGAATAAAGAACCTCCTACAAAAATACCTACTCTATTTAAGCAACATTATTTTTCCGCATGAATTGAGACTTACTTAAGATCCGCGTACTCATAAGATGCACGTGACTTCGTCCACACATATTGTTTGTAGCGCTTCTCACTGGTGTACAAGTTTATTTTACCTCATTTTCAGAATAGTACTGGGATTACTTGCGTTACCCCAAAATTTCTCGAATAAAAAATAAAAGGTCATTTTGATACTGTCCATTTACCAATTTAACCATTATATCTACACTTCAGAACTTAGGTATACTTGGCACCTCTATAAATGGAATAAATATTTTTTACAAAAAAATTGGACCGACTTTATCAGTTGTTGCACTGAAAAATACAAAATAATATTAATTCTAATTTTGAAGTTGTGCCGTTGTAGTTTGTTGTTGTAGGCACCAACTCCAAAGGAACCAGCACCAATAGAATTAATATTATTTTGTATTTTTCAGTGCAACAACTGATGAAGTCGGTCCAATTTTTTGTAAAAAATATTTATTTCACATTTTTGAGTGTAACATTAGTCATGGAAATTGTTGAACGTTCACTAATACCCAAAAAGATATAGGTAGGTTTAGCTTGTACATAGCGGAAATGCGCATATCACATATTTCAGACTTTACCATTGCGAAACTCGGAAACCGTGACTCTTTTCAAAAATGTTCAATTTATAAATTTCCGGATATGGTCCCCTTTCTAATTTTCAAATCTTGAATTTGTGATTTTCGAAAAAATTTGCCCCTTCCACAAAGCTGAAACACATATTTCTGACTGTAGCGCGGAAACGTATGATTATTTTTTAAAATGTCCAATTCAAACATTTCCGGATATGGAATTTTCATTAATTCTGTCGTCTCGGATTTTCAATTTTCGAAAAAAATTGCCCCCTCCACCCCCTTTGGGGGCGGTTTTTGGAGGGAAGGAGATTTTGGATTTGATTTTTCTCAATATGGGACCATTTCCCAACTCTCCTCTTTCGAATGCAAAACAATTGAACAGCCATAAAAAAAGCAATCTTACAACCAAATTGTATACCTTCTCCTTTTTTGAACTCGGTCAAAAATACATTTTTTTAAACAAAAAATAGGATAGACTTTATTAGTTGGGAAACTGAAAGTTAATTCTTTTGGGGCTGGTACTTTTGAAGTGTTGCAGTTTTAGTTAGATTGAAAACTTTTCGCACCAACTTCAAAAGTACCAGAACCAATAGAATTAATATTATTTTGTATTTTTCAGTGCATAAACTGTCAAATTTTTTGTGAATAAATATTTATTTCACATTAATGAGTGTAATATTAGTCATGAAAATCATTTCACGTTTGCCAAAGAAAATGATAATATGTTGCTTATACTTATTTAGAGATTTGAAAACATCGCGGAAATACACATACTTTTTTCAAGCTTTTCCACTGATGTAACTCGGATATGCTCCCTTCAATAATTGTCGTCTCAACTTTTCGACTTTCAAGAAAAAATACCCCTCCAATCCCTTTGGGAGAATTTTCTGGGGGGAAGAACATTGTCCATGTCGATTTTTTTTTCAATGGGACCAACTCCTTCCTCTATCAAGTGAAAATAGAATCATGAAAATCACAGCACGTTTACTATTTAAACACATCTATAAGAAAAACATGCAGACAAACAATCGAATTGAATACCTCCTCCATTTGGTACGTCGTTTTTTTTTCTAGATATATAAGCAGCAATCATTTCATTTTATCATCATTTTATTTAATATTAAAAAAACTGCAAGTCGCACATCCACCAAATCCTATATCATTGTAAATGGTGAGAAGGGTTTCTATCTGAAAACGTAAATAAACACAGGGTCATCCATTTAAAATAATTGCCGATCACGTCATTTCTCGAAAATTAGCGTAGCCAATGGAAACCCAAGTAGTTACGCCACTGAATAGAACTGGAAATTTTCCCAACTTTTATTAGGGTATTTTTTATTCTAACTTATAGTTTAATTAAAGATCTGCTGTTTCAACATATTTGGCCATTCCTGGATAGAGTTCTTCGAATAATAAATAATGACATTTGTAATTGATGGCTTAAGTCAAATAATTGTATTTATTAAATGACTGCATCTCCAAGAATCATCTAGTTCATTGAAAATGAAACTTTTCAAGAATACAAAATCAAAAAAAAAAAAATAATATTCATTATTATGAAAAGTAGTAAGAACGTTATTCTCCAATTCCATAGTCTAATGTAGATGATTTTTTTGAATCACCCGATACACGCTTATTTAGAATGCATCTATACAGAGTATTTCATTAATAATTTGAAATATGTTATTTGTAAATTGTTGGGCTCAAAATATGAACATTTAAGTAAAATCTTCTAGAGAAAATTTGGTTCACTACTGTGTTAAAGCGTACTGTATTTATGTATTTATAAAATTAAAAATAATATGTGATATTTGAAAATTAGAATAAATTGTTGGTTAATCGTATTAATAACCTAAGAAAATAAACTAGTTTAATTATGTAATAAATTCGATCCTTAAACTTAACTTAAAATTATCATTACCTATAACAATATACATTGACCTGATTCAGTAATACAAATTAAATATATTAGATTAAAAACCCCAATAAAAACAACTAGCTTGATCAAGTTGCGTTCAAAAACGATAAAAAAATAAAAATAGTTTCATCCGTTTGGATGATGCCACAGACAGACAGATATCCAAGATAAACTCAAATAGTTAGAGAACACTCCTGATCAAGCACCTTTCAAACAAAAAATCTAAATCAAAATCGGTGTATCCGTTATGAAAATACTCCTGAATCAACAAATAGATGTTCCCAAAAAATTACGAAATCGTCCACAATTTGTTTATTTTACTTGTATTCTATATTTTAAAATATTTCATTGTTATATTCAATTGCATTAAAGAAATTAGATTAACAATATAAAAATAAAAGAAAAGAGTTCTTGCTTCTACCCTCAATCGGACAAGCTACAGAAACCTTTGTTATATATTACAAAATTTCTATACAAGAACTACCGATTTATATACTTTTTTCCAGCTGCATTCACCAGAGGTATAATTATGTGGATTAGGATATGATTATTATGTGTAGGTATGCATATATTAATTCCAGATACTAAAGTTAATCAATGAATTGGAAAAATAAATTTTCTGAATGTAAATTATTTTCCGCTAAATTTACTGAAGATATTCTGATTTTTTATCTTCAAAGATTAAAACAGAAGATTGGATGGAAAAGAATCGTTATTGATTTTAAGCACCATTACATAGGAATTGTAGGTTATTAAGTTCAGGAAATACCTACAAGAGAAATATAAATTTATAGCAAAATGAAAATTCCGACAGTGGCGTAGAATTTAGGAAATGTCAAACTCTTTAAAATTTTCAAAGAAAAAAACCTGTAACTTAGTCATATTTTCGCTATTATTAATGAAATACCTCAGTGTTTACATCAGTTACAATACAAAAATACGTGAAAAGCAGAAAACAATGACTATTACTAAAGTTATTGAACTCAATTGAGTATAAGCATAACTTTTATAGTTCTTTTCACAATAAAAGGTTGACAACGTTTTTTACCTGGACGTTTTGACAAAGGTCGGCCATAAACTTGGAATAAACTGTCGGTCAGGGTCGGATCATAATATAGCAGTATAATAATATTTAAATATCTTTCTTTTCTACGAAATAATTAACATGTATTGATGTCATTAAATATATTGTATAGATATACAATGTGTGTAAGATTACTTGTTTCCTAAATACCTCCATAATTTTAATTTAAATTAAATTACCTAGCTATACACTTATTGCACTAAATAAGTCAATACCATTTATTGTGGAAAATACTATATTTGAATATGTATGCACGTAACGAAATCTTTCTCCCGTTTTAAAAAACTTTCAGATGTTTCAAGACGTTCAAATATTGCAAACATATTGAAAATCCATGAAAATACAAAGACATTATAATACTAAAGCTTTTCTTAAATCAATTTTTTTCGTCAATAACTTCACTCCTAGTTTATAAGAAAACATTTTTTTACAAAAACTAGCCGACAATTCTCTCAAACATATAACTGAAAAAGACTCTCCAGATTTTTCTAGCCGCCTATGGTCTTTGATCACACCAACCGCCTCTGGACTTTTCTCGAAATCCTTTGTCGGCATCCTAGTGAGCACATGCGCCACACTCTTTGTCAGCGGCCACTCTCGAGATTCCCAACGCTCGAGCACAAGCATCAAAAGGACGCTGCCACTTTGTGGCCCAGTGCCGACGGCTGTACTTGCACGTTACAATAGGTACAATTATATAGGAAGTTTACCTAAAAGCACATAGTCGAAATACCTCGTCCGTCTGGAAGATTGCATATTGCATACGTGGCCAGGTAATGTTTTAAGAGAACAGGTTCATTCGTTTTAAATCCATTCAAAAACCTCAGCAATATATCCGTACACTATAATTGTCCAATATATCCAAGAGTTTTTGTGGGTAATTTTATACAAATAAATTGTAATTATCACAAAATCTAGTTTACTCATTTTTTGGGCCTAGAAATAAAAACTCTACAAGGTACACTTCTATTATTCTATTATTTAATAATATGATAATTGCGTCCGTATGACATTTGCCATTCACTTACTCTATTCATATGCTATATGGGCACGCGACTTCAGCATAAGACCATTATACGTTCTAATTAGATCTTTGTTGTGAGGTTTCTCTCTTGTATTTCATAATATTTTCAATGACAGAAGACGAGAATATTGATTTTGATCTATAATTAAAACACTGTTCCAATCTCTCAGTTGCCGAGTAGGTATATAGTGCGTTCATAAAGTATTGAAACACTTCAACATCTTCTAAAATGTTTACACACGAAGAAAAAACTCCAACATGTCACTTTCTACTAATTTTCGACGCAAACATTATTTTACCCCTCACCTTTCTGACGTCATAGTTATTTTTTTAATGGAAAGGGCATAATTTAACATTATGAATAATATACTGATGATTTAGACACATGAAATACTGGGGCATAAGAAATTAACGCATATATTAATTTAAATAATAAACACTAGAAAAAACAAATTTTACAACAAATGTTCAAATTGTGAATCTTGATAGTGTTATAATATTAATATAATATTAATACATATCCAAGGCGATCAACGAATTTTTGGGTTAAAGTTCGACAATAATTCTGGTGTAATTTAATAATAATTAAATTCCCAGGAAGAAGTTATTGAAATGAGTCCAATATTCCAAATCTGCATACCTATATAACATTTTCAATTTTTGAAAAAAAATGTCACCTTCACCCTATTTTGGAGGCAATTTTGGAGGGAAGGACTTTGGAAATTTTGGTACAAAAATATGAACCTGAGAGTTGGACATACTTCTTCCCACTGAAAAAATAATCATCAAAATCGGTGCACGTTTACTATGCAAAACGCACGAGCATACATAAAAAGGCAAACATACATAGTATAAGTATAAGAATTAAAATATGCACAATTTTAAATGTGATGAATCAAAATCAAATTTGAAATTATCAGTTAGAATATTATGGGTGAGTTTCACTTCTACATATATCCAACGTATTGTTGCGTATGCGGGTTCGCAGATAAGTGAGACTAATTTAGAGTTATTAAATTAACTTTATTTACACTCGAAATAATATAAATTACAACTTTACTATATTCTCACTAACTTACTCGGACTATTCTATTTATTCACACTGTCTTTTACATTCTGTCTTCTTGCCGACAATTCTCCCATATTTATATATCCGACAAAGGATCCAGATCATTCGAGCGGCTTCTGGTCTTTGATGCGAAAGCCGCCACCAGACGTTTCTCGAAATCCCTTTTGTCGGCATTTTAGCAGTAGATGCCGACTGCTGCCGTCGCTCTCTTTGTCAACGCCGCTTTCGATATGTCCAACCACAGTAGAGATCTCGCGCTTGCTTCAAAAGGATGCCGCCACTTTGTAGCCAATACCGGCGGCTGTTCCCCTTACACGTTACAGTATTAAAGCAGTTCAATACAAGGAACTTTCAGAGAGGCCATAACACAATTGCCGCAGCTCTGGTCTTCCATTGCTCATTTGCTCTTCACTGTAACGTAAGGCCGATATGTGGAAATTATCTTGGATTGTACATGCCATACCTGGTCTTAGAATTTTAATGAAATCGGTTTAGTGATAAACACTTAATTAAAACTAAAATAAATTCGTTTTGTACCACCGGTTTGAAAAAATATGAAAATATAAATAGTACCTCGGTGATAAAATCATACAATACATTGTTCTCATTGCAAATAGACCTAACAGTCTCGCTACTTAAGTTAGATTGACATTATTATTCATAGACTGTTCAAAATTGAGAGGTAAAGTTTAAATTTCCGCAAATTTTACTTTTGTAGTACAAATAGAATCTTGACGATAAACCCAAAACTCATTGAATTATTTATTAGCATCTATTTTTCAAAATACCGATTTAAGTTATTGATAAAAACAAGTTTTATGTATACAACTTTGAATGCGAATGTTTGTTTCTTAATTCCGCATCAAATTAAATAAAAATATACACGGGGTCCAATTTGAAAAAAAATTACTTTGAAATTTTTCGGTCTAGGACGTTTTGGCGCCGGTATGTATAGTTGAGAATATAGAATATCTGTTCATTTTTTACGAAAAGCAAAGTAAATCAAGAATAATAATCATAAAGAATTGTCGAAAAATTTATTTATTATTCTTGACAGCAAATAAAAATGTTTATTTGAAGAACATGTAATAAATTTGTGACGCTATAGAACAGAAACCAACACCAAAATATGTTAAGAAAATTATAGAAAACTTTAAGACCTAGGGAATTGTAAGGGCTAAAGTACCTATGAATAAATCCGTTGTTGACAATGAAAATCTTGAAATTGCAATTTTGGGATGTATGGACTATCCAGCAATTTCTGCAAAACAAGTTTTAAATTATTCCCGGTTCGAATGATACTTGCCTCGTAGAAATTGTTGGATAGAGATATTTCAGTGAATATCTCGTCGCAAATGTATTACATGTTCTTCAGATAAACATTTTCACATTCTTCATAAACAATAAATAAATTTAAATAACTTTGAGTTTTATTGACAGTTATTATTATTTTCATAGAAAAACGAAAAATTTCCATTTATTTCGAAAACTACTAATTTTTGGTATAGACAAACCTACACAAAGTCATCTCTATTTTAATACAATAATGTATATATATATATATATATATATATATGCAATTAATGTTACAATTATATTTTTTGTAATAATTGAATACGGCGCCAAAACGTCCCAGCTCAGAAATCTTTAAATTATGTCACTAAATTATTAACACTCTGTGAATAATAATTTCAATCTAACTTGGTTAAGGACTCTGTTAGACCTTTTTGCAATAAGTCCCATGTATCATTTTATCATCGAGGAATGTTTTAATAAATTTTCTAAAACCCGTGGTGCAAAATCGATTATTTTATTTTTTTATGCTTAGTAATTATCAAAGAACCTCTTTCAATGAAATTTTAGGCCTATGTACTTAAGCATGAGGGGTACCAAAATAAGCAACAAAATGTATCGCATGTACTTTAAAAAATATATCAACATGCCTCCACACAATTTTCGAGACTGTATAATTTTCGCAAATGGGTCTTACGTTATAGATGAAGATCGCAAAATATCATAGTCATAACTTGAAACACAACTGGGCAATAGAAGACGGGAGTTGAGATGCAGAACCCTGTAAACACCTATATTGTTAGACTTGCAGCAAGACTTGATGGGCGTTAGGTAGACTTTCTGTCTTTCTTGGCATTATCACATTGCGATGGTTCTTCGATGAATAATGTCGTGGGTTAAAGCCATTATGGCAATAAGCATGTTGGCAGTGTATAGTTGGCGAAGCACTGGGGCGCTCTTGTAACCGACAATTTGGCGACGCAATCTCGGCCCCACATTATGCAGAATGCATTCATTGCCCAAGAGCCCAAGGACGTCGAATCGCGACACAATCGACGATACAAACTATTCTTGGACCAAATAATATGTGAGGGAAAACCTCTATACACTAACACGCGTGTTTGGCTCGAGAAAATAAAACACATTCAAGGGGTCACTGTTATTAAAGTTGTTAATAAATATGTCTGTGGCAATTGTTAAACATTTACTTGATGTGGATTCCGCTGTTTAAACAAAATAAATTTGTATAAACAGCACAACACAGAAAATATTAATTTTTGAATCGTAAATGAGAAATTTAAATTAGGCAAAATGACAGCGAAAAACAGTCTGGATATTATATTTTTATTATCTTAATAACTAGCTTTTGGCAAGGATCATCTACAAAATAATAAAAAATTTCTTGGTAATTATTTCTTGATATTTACTTAACGGATTGAGCACTAGTCCTAATAGAAAATTACTTTCTTTCAGTTCAGTGGAATTAATTGACACAATCACAGACAATTCACACTTTATAAAGGTTACAGGAGTTTGTAACTTTATCTCTTAGCAATAGAAAAAACAAAAGTAAGTTGTTTGAACGTTGTTGCTTTTTTGCGATCGCAATGATGATCCTTTAATTGTTAAAAAAACGATTTTCCTAGTAAGGTTCCCACCAATTCTAAATTGTTTTATTGGAGATATTATTAGACTGGAGAAGATAGAGACAGAATAACGTCATGTGCACCAAGACTTTACAATGTCTACAGCATTTTTTCCCGATTGACTTGCTTGCAGTACAAGTGAACAGCCAATGGCAATCGCAGCCTTTAAAGCATATGTGGTTAGATCTGATCGAATCATCAAAAAAAGTCTTCCTAGTTGATCCGCTAACCTACTTATCACGACATCTGCATAGCAATTTCATACTTTCGGAGCCAATGGCCTGATCTTCCTTAATATACATTGCCATGTATAATCACTGCCGTGACTTATGGTAAATTATTTCTAATGAGATCGTAAGAAGAAATCCAGTGAGCATCTGACGTGATCGTAGTGGTGGGAATATCTTACGCAGTATTTGCAACTTTATTCAAACGAAAGTAGTACTTTCTATTGAAACTGGTGATGGAAATGAATGGAGCACTGAAACTTGCATTCTAGTTTTGACACATATCAGTCAACAGAATAGGGATATTCGGCTACTATTCGCTATGTGGTCAATTTCTGAACTTACTGTCGGGATATCTATTCGGGCCGAATAATGTCGTTATGCGTCAGGATACTACCCAGTATTAAGAAATCGGTATTTGGCCGGATAATGAGTTTAAGGCAGTGGAATTTATTGTCAGGACAAAGTAGGTTCTAATAAAACTTTAATTTGTAAACTGAAAATACACTATTTTTAATTTAATCTTCTCAAGATTTCCCTTCGCTGATTCTCCTTATTTTTTTCTAGTTCTTTGTAAGCATTAGAATATTTATTTAAACCTCAAATGATTTAAGAGAGGTTGAGGCTTTTCTCCCAAACCTCCCAGTGACAGACTGAAAAGAATAATTGATATGTACCTAACTAATTAACTCAGGCTCCACTAGAAAAAAGAATCGTTTGTATACAAATAACGGTTTCTGTTCAGCTGGCGTATCAATATCCGGTTATTGGGCACTATTGGGCCGAAAGTTTTATAAAAGAAAACTATTCATTATTAGGCCGAATGGAAAAATATTTTTTTACAAAAAATTGGACCGACGTTATCAGTTGGTGCACTGAAAAATACAAAATAATATTAATTCTACTGGTGCTCAGTGCTCATACTTTTGATGAAGAATGGTTCTTCTTGTCAAGAGTTGTGTTTACTCCTGATAATTGGTCTGAGAGTAGTATTGATTATTATCTTCTTATTCTTCAAGAAAATCGCAGTAGATTGGCCCCTGTGAGTGCCAAATGATGGTCAGCTGTACGGCTTCATCTTACCCGCCGACGGTTACTCCGTGAATTTCTTGCGCACAGGTGAGCTGATATGTTTTTAGTCCATACTCTACTTTTTGCTCTTGAGATCGTACTGTTGGAAAACTCCCTTGGTTGTACATTTTCGGCTACCCAAAACCTTCTATGTACTTTCATACCTTGGAATAGCTGCGTTAAATGATTTATATGATACCCAAAATATCTCAAATATATTAAAATATAATCGTGTAACTAACTGTGAAGTCTACACAATTTGTGTTTTCTTATTATATCACACATTATTCCAGGGAATATTGCAGGCGCGGTTTTTATAATAAATGGTGACAAATGCTGTTTTTTGTATACCAAACATTCTCAAAGTTATCAATCAAAACACCGAATTTATATACAGCTTAGAAAAAAAAATACAATTCTTTGTATTTACCATTAGATCTTACATAAGTGTGAATGGTTGTGATTGAGGCAACACGAATTGGTCTAGTCCTATCATAAAATCATAATCAAAGTTTCTTTCATCCATACAAGAGCATACATTTTATTTTACATATTTTTAAATGTTTTTGCACTTATGCTTAAAATGCCTGGCTCTTTATTGATGATTTTCAGTAAACGTGTGTTTACTAGTAAAACCTAAATATTTCAAGATTATCATTCGACACAACTAAGTTTTTTTAATTATCATCTTGTAACGTTTGTAATTTAGTTTCTCGTTTCAGGTTCGCGTGTTTTGAATATTAAGTATGCGTGCTCCAAATTTTATAATTAATTCACAGTTGAAAGAGGATTATTGGGAGTTGGTACTTTTGAAGTTGGTGCTAATATCATCTTTCTAATTACAGCTGCAGAACTTCAAAATTACCATTACCAATAGAATTAATGTTATTTTGGGTTTATCAATGCACCAAAAATTACCTAACTCTCACATATTTTACATCTTTTTTTTAAGTTTAGGTGCATTTATCTTTTTACAAAAATTATTATTTTTCAGAACTTCTGATTTCCTTAAAATATCATATTTCTTTTACATATGTTTTATTTATTCCCTAACCCTGCTGCAATCAATTTTATCATCATGTTTGAACACCCCATGGTACAAAAAGTGTTAATGTGTTATATATTTCTGTAAGACCACGTCACGCTTATTATGTAAAAAGTAAAAATCAGTTGCTATAGAGTTGCCGCTACAATTATAAAATTTTCACAAAAGTGTAATAATGAATACCTATGATTAAAATTGCATTTATTGGTGAACATGGAGGAAAAACATCGAAGATAGATTTTATCCTGGCCAATTACCCACTTTAAATAAAGACTGTAAAGTCATACCAGGAGAGTCTCTAACCTCCCAACAACGGCTATTGATTAAAGTGTACAAACTACCTAAACCATTTAGACCAAACATAGATACAAAAGCTCGAATAAAATTGAAAGAGCTCTCTGGTCTAATTGGCGAGTCTATTCTCAAAGAACTAAATGGTTATCTGACCCAGGACATGGAAAATAACTATGAGAGCTCCGAAACAATGTGGTCTAAATACGAGGAAAAAATGCAAGAGCAGCGCCAGTACCATCTTATGAATTTCGAGATGAGTGCTGAGAAACGGAAAAGACTCCTCCTGGTGAGACGAAGAGGTCAAAGCAAAAGTCCAGAACAAAAAGATATTGTTTAAAAATTGGCAATCTTCGGGACTCGCGGAAGATCACAATAAATAGAAGGAGGCGAAATCAATCGCAAAGAAATGCGTCGTACATACTAGGGCCCAAGCAAGAGAGGGATTTTATAATAGTGTAACGTGGATGGGTACTCATGTACTTACGGTTAATATTTGTTTATTAGCTGTTTATTCCTACTACCTTGTTTGCTATAGTTGTTGTTTGTATGTTTCCTTATGTAGTTCTAGAATTATGGTGGATTTATTCTGGATCCTTCCAGAAACTATATGTGAGGTACAATTTGTCATACTATTGTCAGTTTGACAAAGATCTAGAACATGAATTATGCGCATCTAGATAATCATAGAACATTCTCGATGAATGTCATGTCATGATTCAGGTATATAAAGCCGTGTCGATCACGGGACAGAGTCAGTCTTATGAAGTCAATTGGAGACATAAGTCGAAAGTAGTTGGAACGCGATAGTCAAAGTGACAAATAGTGACAGTTGTACTAAAATAAAAAGCCGTGTACAGTGTGTTCTAAATAAATCATTGGAAGCAATCTGCGAATTTTGAGTATTACGCAAGTGAACTCACCCCACAACGTTTAGCACAGGGTTAAAACGTTACAATTGGTGTCAGAAAAAGGGATCTTCGCATTTTGCTGAGAATATATGGTGAATACCAGATCGACAGATTACGACGAAATGGCAAATTTTGCAGAAATAATGAAGTTCCTAGAGAATCAAGAAAGAAGTAGACAAGAACAAGAAGCAAAAATAACACAAATTCTAGAAAATCAAGAAAGAAATAGACAACAAGATAAAGAAGAACAAGAAAGAATTAGACAAGAACAAGAAAGAATAAGAAAGGAAGACCAAACAAAAATGAATCAGTTTCTAGAAAATCAAGAAAGAATTAGACAGGAAGACCAAACAAAGATAAATCAAATTCTAGAAAATCAAGAAAGAAGTAGACAAGAACAAGAAAGAATTAGGCAACAAGATAAAGAAGACCAAGAAAGAATTAGAAAGCAGGAAAAAGAAGAACAAGAAACAAGAATAAGACAAATCTTAGAAGAACAAGATAGAATTAGACAGAGAGATAAAGAAGAAGTTGATCAAAAGCTAGTGAAGGTCCAACAAAACTTCATACAAAAATTTCAAATAATAGAAGACAAGATGTTGCAAAAACAAGAAGTTGACCAAAAATTAGAGAAAGTTCAAGAAGAAGTTGAACAGAAATTAGAGAAAGTTCAAGAACGTTTTGATCAAAAATTTCAATTAATAGAAGAAAAGATGTTGCAAACGAAAGCTGAAGTGCCTCTAAGAAGATCGTCCAATGAAATTCAAAATGGCGTAGTTAATCCAGTAAAAATTGAAGCCCCAAAATTCGATGGTAAACAGTCTTGGTCTACATATAAAAAGCAATTTGATGCTGCTGCTTTGGCTAGTGGTTGGTCAGATGAAGAGAAGGCCACTGCATTGATCTTGGCTCTCCGTGGTGATGCCTTGGAAATCTTAAATACCTTAACTGGCGGCGAACATTCGTATGAGATTTTAGTAGATCAACTTGAAAGGCGATATGGTGACCAACATCTACAACAAGTTTACCAAGCACAGTTAAAGTACAGGCAACAAAGGTATGACGAAACATTGCAGCAGTATGAAACTGATATTGTCCGGCTCGTTCGACTGGCATACCCTACAGCGCCGAGAGACTTTATTGATATGCTAACGGTACAAACATTCATTGAAGGTCTGAGAGATTTTGAGATTCAGCAGGCCTTACGGTTGAGTGGCCTTACAAGAATTGAAGATGCCCTTGCACGTGCACTTGAGTATGAAGCTGCTAAACAGGCATCCAGATCTCATCTCCATCGGGGACAGATTCGACGAGTTAGCCTCATTAAAGAGGAGAAGTACAGAAAAAGTAACATCATTAAGCAAATTATTGAAATATTACGAAAACTAGATGGTCAATCAACTGGACATAGTAGTCAGAGGGTGTGTTGGAACTGTGGACAAGGAGGACATATCAAAAGGAATTGTTCACACATTCAATCTATCAATGTGCCAGGAAATTTCAGTACTCCGAGGGTGTGTTGGAATTGTGAACAAGAAGGGCACATGAAGAAGAATTGTCCACTTCAAACTGGTCATATACAAGAAAATCTCGAAATCCGGAAGAGAGAAAATTACGCACAACAGAAATATCATTATTGCTCTAACAAAGACAGCTCAGATATCGGGCCTGGTGTTAAGAGGGAAGATGTCATACCTAGATCGAAGGAGAGCAGTATCTCTAGAGAGAGATCAAGCAGTAGAAGAAAGAGTCTTGTTAAAAGGCGCAGTATATTCAGATGTCGAAGAAGTACCAGACAATGTGTAGGCACTAGTGTTCGTGGGAAAAGCAATTCACGTTGCAGTAGTCCAGAAAGAGGCGCAGGAGGTAGAAGGTGCTTCGACCGCAATAGAAGGAAGCGCATGAGGCGACGCAATGACCGAAATAGTAGGCGCAATCGCAGTAGTTCAAACAATATTAAAGATAGTGAGATGTACTGTAGTGAATTGACGTCTCCTTGCCATATACCTAGATTGCGTGATCGTGGTTCAAGATCACGTAGTGGTGAAGGTTGTGTGGCCGCCAAGGATCGTGTTGGCTTGTATAGAAGCAGATCACCTGTTCGAGTATGTTCACCTGGAGGTTATCATAGTCCGGTGAAACATTTCTATGATCACCGAGGAGGATCAGGAACACCGAGTTATATGTCTTCCTCGGAAAGTGAGAATGAGAACTGGGACAAGAGAATCCAAGGAGCTCCCCCAGATGAGATTGTAGAATGTATTGGAATGATGTTTGATCGGGACGATCAAATCTAAGAAGGGGGCAGTGTAACGTGGATGGGTATTCATGTACTTACGGTTAATATTTGTTTATTAGCTGTTTATTCCTACTACCTTGTTTGCTATAGTTGTTGTTTGTATGTTTCCTTATGTAGTTCTAGAATTATGGTGGATTTATTCTGGATCCTTCCAGAAACTATATGTGAGGTACAATTTGTCATACTATTGTCAGTTTGACAAAGATCTAGAACATGAATTATGCGCATCTAGATAATCATAGAACATTCTCGATGAATGTCATGTCATGATTCAGGTATATAAAGCCGTGTCGATCACGGGACAGAGTCAGTCTTATGAAGTCAATTGGAGACATAAGTCGAAAGTAGTTGGAACGCGATAGTCAAAGTGACAAATAGTGACAGTTGTACTAAAATAAAAAGCCGTGTACAGTGTGTTCTAAATAAATCATTGGAAGCAATCTGCGAATTTTGAGTATTACGCAAGTGAACTCACCCCACAACGTTTAGCACAGTGTTAAACGTTACAATAGATTAGAAAATGCTGAATCCGAAATCTTTAGAGTAGCAAATTTTAGAAATAACTCAGCACAAGACATAAAAACAAGTAAATATATCAAAAACAGAGACAACCAGTTACTAACATATAGTGAATGAAGAATTTCCTAGCTAAGATCTGGAACCCCTGCTGAGTCTGCTGGTCTCAAAGTCAGTAGAGCGAAGACTGTGCATCGACAATGCCGGTTAGCTAATAACAGCAGCCCAGCCTCAATCTAACACCCAGATCGTACCCCAGTGCCACAAATAAATATCTTCAAATACTTAGGCTCAGTTATCGAAGGTCAAGGAGACTGACGTAGATGTTGCACACAGAGTGAACCTGGCATGACTGAAATGGCGATCATTGACTTGACCAGGGTTTTATGCGATGCTCGTATGCCTATTTGCCTATATTGCCTATAAGAATCAAAGATCTACACTCTGCGGCGGTCAGGCCGGCTGCTATGATGTACGGGGCGGAATGTTGGCCAATCAAAAAGACGCATGCACCAAAGCTTCACACTGCGGACATGAAGATGCTAAGAGGGTCTGGAGGTGTGAGAAGCCTGTACAAAGTCATCCCAACATGGTAAAAACTGACTGAGAGCTGAGAGTCATCTGAGATGGTATGGTCACGTAATGCGAAGATAAAAGAAACATTTGATCAAAAAAGCGTGGCAACTTCCTGCATACAAAAAGAAGTAAGGAACGACCTTCTGATACGTGGTTGACCAGCATGACGAAACTCTTATCAGAGGAAGAAAGAAGAAATGCCCGGCAACACTGAACCAAATCGCCGTTTTGACAGTAAAGATTGTAAAATAGCAGGCCGGTTCAAGGGAAACAGTTATAGATATTCTGTTCCTGTAATTTGCCCCCAGCGAAGCGGTTAAAAGCGTCTAGTTTGTAATAATCTTAATGGTAATATATATTTAAAGCTCTTGATTAATCGAATTGATCTTTCTTTAGCAATGTTATAGCCAAACTAATTTTATCGATGTAAATTAAAAGTGATACAAAACTAACAACATTGCAGTATCAAATAACAAAGGGCTACAATTACGTGACAATAATTTTAATCCTCGAATCTCGAATATAAAAAGAAATGGCTCGATTTTATTGATTAGTTGTCAAAGTTGATGATAATTCTATAAGTAGTAAACTGAATGGAATCAAAATTTGAAAAAGGCGAGCAGGGCTCGTAAACTTTGAATGAAGGCCTTCTTTATTTTTTCAAGATTTAACGCTCCGTACTTTCGGAGATAAGGACATGAGGGAACAATTAGTTTTGTATATTTTTCAGCTAACTCTGTATAAGTACTAAATTTAAAAATTCAACTTTCTGCTTTGTGTATATTTTTGCTATTAGCATTGTATTGAAACAAAAATTTACCACATATACCTACCCACATAGTCCAGTTAAGCATTTACGTCCCATCAAAAATTCAAAGCAGCAGCCTTCAAACATAATTCGAATTTTTAATGTATTATGAGAAAATCTACCTACTAATCTAGAACGTTATAATATTATTATTTATGCTAGAAAACATCGTCTTCACTCAGTGAATCTCGTGACATTTAAATTTCTGAAGAAGTGTGTGCGCTCACGAGAACTATGCAGCATGAGAGCTGAATTTCATCACAAGATTCTCTCTGCAAGAGCTAACAGATAAAACTTTCTTCATGTGGAATGTCGCCTGTTGATCAAAACAAGTTTATCGATCTATTGGAAAGTTCACCTAACAAAACATTCTTCTGATACATCATTAGCTTTGTGAATTAAAACTGTAAAATCTAACAGCCTTGTCAGTTTCTAGTGTTAAAAGTCTGTTTAGTTTCTTATGAATTTCACATAGAGAATAATATTGCTCTACAGACGTAAATGTGTATATCTTCTATAATATAAAAATGAATAGCTGAATGTGTTGCTAAGCGCAAATCTCGAGAGCAGCTGAACCGATTTCCCTAATTCATTTTTTGTTGTGTTCACTATTATCAGAAGAAGGTTCTTACGAACGAAAAAATTAATAAAGTTGAGAGGAACATTAGAAAATTTAAGAACATATATGAAAACTTAAAGACAATATTAATTTTACATACAGTACATACAGTTGTTTGATAACTGTCAGCAATTGACAGAACGCGCGCTGCAAATAATATTGTTTAACATAGATGGATCGGCTGATAGTTTCATTTCAATTTATTATACAGTGAGTTTTTGAGAAGTGTTTATTCATCTCGGTAAGTTAAACTCAATCACACCTAATATTGAAAGAATTAAGCCCCAGGATTGTGTTGCGAGAGTGGTAAAGTCAAATTGACGCCATTGGTACTGCCATCAGAGCCTCTGCATTTATTGGTTTACGGAAATGGGACTGTTTTTATACATTTTTAACTCATATACAGGAATACAATAATTGTTTTCAAATGAAGTCATTTGGCGCAACAAAAGTTATTCAAGACAATTTTATGCTAACTTTCAAGGTAACTATATTGTAAAACAATAAACTTTTACCACCACGTGCCTGAATACGTTGGTAATTTTCAGTTGAAATCATATATCAATTAAAGTAGCGTACAGTAGGTTTGTAGCTAGGTGAATAACCAAAAACAGCCAGTCAAAAGTTTATGGGGGATTGACAGTGCTGACAAAGTATCTTGAAAGTCACATGGTGGTACAATTTTTGCAAATTTATTTCATGGACGATTCAGCAAAACAAGTCGATCAGCGTTATGCACACAATAAATCGGTGAACAGACAAAGTATGGAGCAACTTCAAATGTTTTTCCATCAGACAACGAATTGGTTGTATTATTCAAGTCTGCATTAAACCGCATGCCATCTGATTACCACAAAATTGTCAGCAAAGCCGATAAGACGCCTGGAGGACAACACGCAAGACGCTATAATACGGCAACAATTGATGAAGTTGCTATTGTTGTCATGGGTGAAAATCTAGAAAAGCAAGATATTGTTTTTGCTTTTGTTAAGACAGGACAACGTCTGTCGGGTCAGCTAGTTGATAACAATTATGATTTCATCTCCTTGTCAATATCTGCTCTGTCATGGCAATGTCATTTTGGCATTTCTGCAAAATCAGATTTCAAAGAATACTCTTCTGAAACATCAAATAAGAGATTAGCTGCTGTAACTGAATCTGTCAAACAATGTAGACTGTAGAGGTTTCAATTACACGGATCACGTAAGTAATTTCAATGATTCTAACATACTGAGACAAACTTAGCTTACGCCTGCAGCAATTTATATCTTTTATGGGCTTTTAGAACAAAAATAGGCAGTACATGAAGGACATAATCATTTATAGCAACATTTATAATGAACATTTTTCCCTTAGAGTTACGGTTTTCGAGTAAAATCGGTGTTAAAATGGTAACAACTAATATATTCAAGCGTATTTCCACAGCGATGTTCTGAGATCTCAATAATAACAACTACAAGCAAGGAATATATATGGGTAATAGGACAAGTACTATCTTCATTGGTATTAGTGAACGTTCAACGATTTTCGTGACTAATGTTACACTCAAAAGTGTGAAATAAATATTTTTTACAAATAAATATTTCTTACAAAAAATTGGACCGACTTCATCAGTTGTTGCACAAAATATTATTAATTCTATTGGTGCTGGTTCTTTTGGAGTTGGTGCCTACAACAACAAACTAAAACGGCACAACTTCAAAATTACCAGCACCAATAGAATTAATATTATTTTGTATTTTTCAGTGGAACAACTGATAAAGTCGGTCCAATTTTATGTAAAAAATATTTATTTCACATTTTTGAGTGTAACATTAGTCATGGAAATTGTTGAACGTTCACTAATACCCAAAAAGATATAGGTAGGTTTAGCTTGTACATAGCGGAAATGCGCATATCACATATTTCAGACTTTACCATTGCGAAACTCGGAAACCGTGACTCTTTTCAAAAAATGTTCAATTTAAAAATTTTCGTATATGGTCCCCTTTCTAATTTTCAAATCTTGAATTTGTGATTTTCGAAAAAAATTGCCTCTTCCACATAGCTGAAACACATATTTCAGACTGTAGCGCGGAAACGTATGATTATTTTTAAAAATGTCCAATTTAAACATTTCCGGATATGGAATTTTCATTAATTCTGTCGTCTCGGATTTTCAATTTTCGAGAAAAATTGCCCCCTCCACCCCCTTTGGGGGGGGTTTTTGGAGGGAAGGAGATTTTGGATTTGATTTTTCTCAATATGGGACCATTTCCCAACTCTCCTCTTTCAAATGAAACAAAAATCGTCTAAATCGGAGTACTTTTACTATGCAAAAAGCGCGAACAGCCATAAAAAAAAGCAATCTTACAACCGAATTGTATACCTTCTCCTTTTTTTGAAGTTGGTCAATAATTGGACTATTGGTGTTGGTGCCAAAAGTTATCATTCTACCTGCAACTGCACAACTTCAAAAGTAACAGCACCAATAGAATTAATATTATTTTATACTTTTCAGTGCACCAACTAATAACGTCGGTCCAATTTTTTGTAAAAAATATTTAGTATAGGGATTGTAAATATCGGCGTAGCCGAGTTCCGCCCAGTGGTCACAAACTTTAGGGTTCTGAAGCAGGTAGTCATCGGTAAGGGATTAACGGTAATTCTTGGAAGCAGTGATAAAAACCGGTGGGCTACCGATTAGCGACACCTTAGTTTGTTCAAATTTGTAATAGAATTAAAAATATTGAAATGAAATAGGAAATCCCTTTGTTTACATTGATTACTTTTTAATGAAGTTCCTTACTGGAACTGGCTCGAAATGTAGGAAGTAAGAATTATATAAATAGGCCGGTTTCAAGGCAAATTTTATGTTTAAATGTTTCTTCAAAGCGTCAACATGGAAGTTAAACATATTGAGGGTAAAAAAGGAAAATAACTTGTTGTAGTGAATGGTGCTAAATTTTATCAAACCCGGAAGTTAAAAGCCAACCGTATTCGGTGGGGATATGTTAAAAAAAATTTGTACTGCAAAATTATACATTAAAGGTAACATTTTAAAGTATTTAAAACATCACGTTATGATAATTCAATCATGTTTGTTGGCAAAACTTAACCGTGCACCTTTCTTTACATTACAGAAAACAGAAATGTCTCCACAGATTTAATGCATAATCATCATGTGGATGGATCTACAATATTGAAACAACAAATTAACAACAGTGTAAAAAAAGCACAGGAAGAAGAAATTGCTGATACAATTCAAGATTATTCGGATTTGGAATATGGATTAAACACATTTGGTTAGTCATACTTGTCCCCAGAAGATGTTGGGGACTGCTTTCTTGAACTAATGGAAATTATTTCTATCAATGACAATTTAACGAAATTTTCTGATTATTTAGTAGAAAATTATATCGAAGATGAAAGCAGTTTTAAACCTGATATGTGGGCTGCTTTTTAGCTCGCACAGCTCGCACCACTAATGCATGTGAAAGCTTTCATTCATATTTTAATAGTAATTTTTATGGCAGTCACCCGTCTATTTATACATTTGTAGAAACTTTTATCAAAAACATTTAGATATACAAAAATAAAAAGCACACGGAATTATAAAAACAATGTTAGATGTAGAGATTTTACAGAAAATACAAGATGCTTTAGATAAATTGATTGTATTATTTCATAATGGACATATCAACAGACTACAATTTGTAAATGCCGCATGTCTCTTTAATTTACCTATGTTATTAAAATTATTTAATTTCTTATCTTTGTATTATTGATAATTATATCTTACAATTTGGCTGCCACAGTTTAGTAGGTGCCGCCTTAATCCCCGATAATCTTTTGGGGGAACTCATCCATTGAAAAGGGTTATTCAGGAAAGAAATTGACCGCTGGGCGGAACTCGGATACGCCCGTAAATATACCTACACTGCGTTCGAAAAGTAGCGGATAAATTCAATAAAAGCTGTAATGAAAGAAAAACGCTCGGACCCTTCAATTTTTGTTTTTATTTTAGTGTTTTTATGCTTATAATTGAAATATACATAGTGAGTCAGAAAATATATGACGTCATCGATATGTTCTTGAACTGGCAACCCACAGCTTTCATTGTTGAATTCGAAAGGGTAGGTACTTACATTATAGAATTTTAACCCTTCTTTTTTCATTGAAGCATTAAACACATACTATTTACAAGAAAGCAAATATGAATGATTTTTACATGAGAAAAATTGAAAAAAAATATAATGATTCTTTTTTCGAACAATAATTTGACAATATTTCTAGAATTTAACCATTTTCATGTTTTCTCTAAAATTTGATTTTATAACTATCAGTTAAATTTACCTTCTCGTACGCAAAAATATGTGCCCTTTTGAATTATGCAGTGAAAACTGTGGGTTGCCATTTACCAAACATATAATGACTTTATACATTTTCTTCACTCACCCTGAACCTATATTTTATTTTGACGTATAAAAACTCTAAAACAAAAATCGACAGATCCGAGCGTTTTTCGTTGAAACTCTCATTTTCGTGTCTACAGAATTTATCCGCTGCTTTACGAAAAACACATTATGTTAAAAAAGCAAAAAAATATAGTTTGCTTCGTTCAATTCCTCAATTCTATATCCAAATGACAAAGTTTTTTTAATTTTTTTTTCTCGGTTATTTTTTTACTAGATGACCAACATTATTAAATGGTTCATTGAACAATCCAAAATTAGAGATTAATTCTGTTGGGTGCCAATAATTTTAAAGTGGTGCAGTTATAGGTTGCCACAAACTTCAAACCAGCGCCTAAATTAATTGACCTTATTTTTCAGTGCATCAACTAATAAAAAATCTCCTGTTTTTTTTTATAAAAATATACCTATTTCACATTTTTGAAAAGTTCATTATTTATGCAAATTGTTGAACGTTCACATATATTCAGTGATTCAAAAATAAGGCGGTAACAATATTGCACATTCCTATTGCTATAACTCGGAAAACAGATTATTTTGAAAAAAATCCAATTTAAACATTACCGGAAATGATCTTTTCTTTCATTCTTCCAGATAAAATTTTCAAAAAAACTGTCACATCCAACCCCTTCTGGTGTATGTTTGGTGGGGCAAAAGATATTAGATTTGATTTTTTTAAATAATTGGATCATTTCTCAACACTCTTCTTTCCAATGAAGAAAGAAAATGCGCCTACATACATAAAAAAGCAAACATAAAAGTGAATTGTATACCACTTCCATTTTCCAGAGTCGGTCAAAAATAAGTAAAATTGCCAAATTTCAAAAATAGCATGTTTCTATCTATATCTAGAGTAGTGTTTATAACGAAAATTATATCTCGATTATTTTTCATTAGAAATACGGTTATTAGGTAAATTATTTCAAGCTTAGATTGGTCATCACCATCTTCCTGCAAGGTCACACTCACATCCCATCGCCCATTGATAATTTTTTTTTCTATCACGACCCGTCTAAAATTAGCTAAATTGGAAGTTCCGTCGTGGCAAATGGAATATCTCTACAAATTACAGTTCCCGCTTCAGCAGTAATAAGTGGCGGGATATGAAAATAAAAAAACGTAATTAGATATTGTTTGATGGCGCTGAAAATAACAGCTTACAGCTTCTCCTTTTCTATGTTTTTCTTCTCAGTCGGACGTGGCGACCGTTATCTTACAATTATTGAGATATTACCTAGATGAAATACAAATTGATATGTGTACACTACTTTATATCGATTGTAGAAGAAACATTTTATACCAAAAGAATATAAAAATATTGTCTTTTAATCACTTATCTATAGCAGAGAGATGAAAGTACTATAGATAAATTAAAAAAAACTTTATTTCTATTTTCCAACGTTAAACGAACTTTCAGTAAATACACTGATGAACAAGACCAAAAAGCTGTGATAACCAGCAGAATGAGTGGGTACACACTACGAACTTCCTAGATCGATAATCCAAATGAAATTTAAATGAAACCAGTAATAACTCGAGTCATGGTTCTCGAGATATTCGGGACGAGAACTAGCTTCAAACGACAATAACTATATACACACAGAATTCTAGGAAGAACTAATGAATTTGACAATAAGGACCTTGAAATGTTCTACTTCTATCACAATGAATTACTACTGATAAGTTAAAAAGAAGAGTAGATTTTCTGGACTGAGGGTACCGTTCTATACCTAGATATATAATGAAAAGATCAGATTGCAGATGAAGTAGGTAGCTATTAGCTATCCCACTGCGACCTTTTAAGATCTACTGAGGTTCTCCATTTAGTTATAGTTCAGTAGCTAGATTTAATCCTTTTTATCATTTTTATTAGCCTAGATACAGGCTCCTTCGTGTAGCTCCCTGCCTTCGTTCTTTCCCGAGTAGGAAAAACCGCCTCTTACCAGACACTCGCTTATTAGACTTTCTAAGCCTGTGGCACCCTGTCAGCATTCCAGTTTCCTCGAAGATTCTCGACTTTGAGTAGTCCGCGTGACTGATTGACCAAAGGGCTTCTTAGGAATAAGCTTGTCTCTGTCCTGGGGTTTCTTGCCAACAGCCCCCCGCCTGGTTACTTATTCACTGCTGGATATGTCCCTTAATCTAGCATTTCCATAGGTTTTATAAAACTTTGTCTGAGAAAAAAAATTCTTGTCGACATTTTGAGAAAGAATTGCTATATATATATATATATATATATATATATATATATATATATATATATATATATATACAGGGTGGGGCAAACTCCTGGGGATGGACGATAGCGGCCATACAGTTATAGTCACAAAGAAAAACAAACCCTATCTCATTTCGAAAATTCTTTTTCATAAAAATATTTTCAAATATACCAGGTGCGTCCAAATAGTTGGAATTAGGTACAACTTTATTATTTCTTATGGAATGTGTATAATTTTATATTTTTTCCGGCTTCAAAATAATAATTTAATGTGACTTTGATAATATGATTCTATGTCTATTGTTAATGGTTCTTGAGAAATAATTGTTTTCCCGGAAAATTTGACATATAAATAGTACATTTTAAAAATTTATATCTCGAAATAGGTAGAAGTTGAGAAAATGAAATTTTTGCCGCATATGGTAAATATCATGTAGTTTTTGAAAGATTTGTTGAATATTATTTATACTATACAGGGTGTTTTCTAAAACTTTCGAAAAAATTCAAAAAGATTTTTTCAAATGGAATGGTATATTTTTTCTTGCACTAGCTAAAATAACTCAAAATTTTGAGAGAGACGACCAATGGGGAGACAGAAACTCTTGGAAGTTAGGCATCGGACAACGGCAAAAGACGTTTTGAAACCCATCTACAATATACAGGGTGGGTCACGGTCGATGGTAACTTAGACGTTTACGGAAAACGGAACGTAGCGTCATTCTGAAAATTTGGTTACACAAGTAATTGTTCTTGATCTATCGATCTAAAAAATATAGGGTGTCCCTATTTGAAATAACATAGATACAGCTAATTTCTGGTATAAGCGGCAACGATGCATCGCTGAAAATATTTTAGATCGATATATCAAGAGCAATTACTTGAGTAACTAAATTTTCGGAATGATCCTACGTTCCGTTCTCCGTAAACGCCTAAGACACCATCGACCGTGACCTATACAGATGTCAAAAAAATATTATCAATAATTTCCTTTTTCAATAAGCTTTCCAAAGAGGTGTCTTCTAATTGTAAAAATCTAAATTGTTTAAGGTTGCGCCCACTCTTTGGGGCCCCAATTTTTTTACATGACGAAAACGAACTCCATAAAAAATCTAAGAGGACATGTTTTTGGATTTTTGAAATTTTTTATACCCAGGGCCGCTATAAGCAGTTCCATTTAAAATCACCACCTTGTATATACCTATATCTAGAGCGGAATTTGTGAAATGTATTAAACTCATGTAATATAATGTTTTCAGACCATTTCTTGTGGTTTTGAAATGTCTTGACCTCATAAAAAATATATTCAGTCTCATAATTGTTCAAAAAATAATATAATGAATACTTAATGATTTGAAATCCTACACCAACCTTCTTCAATCGAACCGTTAAAAAAGCAAGTGAGTGATGGACAAACGAGTGCGAATTTTACAAATCATTGCAAGTTACAACAACTTTATCCACTTAATTGGATAACTACTATTATTACGAGTTTGTCTAAACGACAAATTTCTTTTTTAAATTACAAAATATACAGTCCAGCTGGTAACCGTTGCGTACTGCCAAAGTTTGTTTGGTCGATAAAATGGCACATTCACTAGATCCAATTATCAACACATTTGTTTGAGGTTCGATGGCCTCCAAATGGATAGTCTCTTGTTAATTCGGTTTTAGCGATAAAGTAAATGGTATTCATTCAGAAAATAAAAATTTCAGCTTCGCAGAGAAGACGGAGGTATACAATAATTCAATTGTATGTATGCTTTCAGGCAATTTTCCTATAGAAATTTACCTAATGAAAAAAAATTAATCGGCGTGGTATTATATGTAACAAGACCAAAATGACTTATTTTTTCGAAAGTTATTAAACACGCTATAATATGTCGCATTTATAAAGATATCAACTACAAATAAGACACGATCGTATAAATATCTCGGTCGAGTTCGTTAACGGATATGATAAGACTAGTAGTAAAAAAATGACGACCGATCAAACTTGAAAAAAAAATCAAAAAATAGCATTGATTAAATTCCATTTTAAATATTTTTCGATTATAGATATTGTCTCTAGGTACACCTTTTGTTTGAAGCATTTTTCCATATAAGTCAAATATTGTTCATCAAGAATGATAAGACCAGAAACAAGTACTATTATATTCACTGTTGCATTTTCAAGAAAAGGGGTAATCGTTTGAGATGGATTTATTTTTAATCAAAAATTCAAAATTTATGAATATATTTTTATGGACAATAATTCAGATACAAATTATCAAACATTTTTTTAACTATTCCCTGAACTTTTTAACCCCTTAGGGGTGAATTTTGCAAAATCCCGTCTTAAAGAGCACCTATGTAGTTTCTTAGATTTCGTGTTGAGTGAGTGAGTGACCTTTCGATTTTATATACAATATATATAGAATTAATATTATTTTATATTTTTCAGTGCAACAAGTGATAAAGTCGGTCCAATTTTTTGTAAAAATATTTATTTGGCAAACATCTTGCCTGTAAGCATTCAGTATCGGCACCTCCTACCCATACGCAGTAAGTTTTGCTAAACCACTGAGTATCTAGAAATTTTAAATATTTTGAATAAACATAGGTACTTGTCTATCACACCAAAGAACTTTATCTTTGTAGCAAATTTGTCCTCGAAAATCAATATTAATTGAATAAATATTTTTTTTTTTAAATTGGACCGACTTTATCAGTTGTTGCACTGAAAAATACAAAATAATATTAATTCTATTGGTGCTGGCTCTTTTGCAGTTGGTGCCTACAACAACAAACTACAAAGGCACAACTTCAAAATTACCAGCACCAATAGAATTAATATTATTTTGTATTTTTCAGTACAACAACTGATAAAGTCGGTACAATTTTTTTCAAATATTTATTTCATATTTTTTAGTGTAACATTAGTCATGAAAATTGTTGAACGTTCACTAATACCCAAAAAGTTATAGGTAGGTTTAGCTTGTACATAGCGGAAATACGCATATCACATATTTCAGACTTTACCATTGCGAAACTCGGCAACCGTGACTCTTTTGGAAAAATATTCAATTTAAAAGCTTCCGGATATGGTCCCCTTTTTAATTTTCAAATCTCGAATTTTCAATTTTCGGAAAAATTTGCCTCTTCCACATAGCTGAAACACATATTTCAGACTGCAGCGCGGAAACGTATGATTATTTTTAAAAATGTCCAATTTAAACATTTCCGGATATGGAATTTTCATTAATTCTGTCGTCTCGGATTTTTAATTTTCGAGAAAAATTGCCCCCTCCACCCCCTTTGGGGGCGGTTTTTGAGGGAAGGAGATGTTGGATTTGATTTTTCTCAATAGGGGACTATTTCCCAACTCTCCTCTTTCAAATGAAACAAAAATCTTCTAAATCGGAGTACGTTTACTATGCAAAACGCGCGAACAGCCCTAAAAAAAACAATCTTACAACCGAATTGTATACCTTCTCCTTTTTTTGAAGTCGGTCAAAAATCAAGCAACTCGTTGCTTCTCAATTATTATAGACCCATTACAATAACAGTGAAGTTAGAAATTATGTGTTACTCTATTTCTTCACGTGTATATTTTATTAGTTGCTTCGCGATTCCCTATTAAGCTATGCTTCTAGATTCTAGACAGTAAAATACAATAGTCGGTTTATCTATTACTTTATTTTGCCCGACAATTCGTAAATATTCACTTGGACTCTTGAAATTAACATAATCAATTCAAATTGATTTGAAAAAAGACAGAATACCGTAGCTACTACATCCACTGAAACTTGACTAGTTTTTAATAGGTATAACGGTATCCTGCAGTCAGGAGAGGCTCGCGGCCCCATAAGTAACTAATTTCCATTTTATTTTTGTAATACATATTTCATTGTAGGTACATATTGATACATTCTTGTCTATACTTATATATATTAATAAAATTGTCTTTACATTATAGATATTTAAAAAAACTAATATGAGAATCTTTATTAGAGCAACAAAAGCCAAAACAACAGTTTCTGTCTATATGTTTGTACGCGCATCATGCAAATACTACTACATGGAAATGAATGTAATTTTCACCGATGTATTGCTAGAGGTTTAACTTCAAATATAGGTTCCATTTTACCGCATGGAATTGAATGCAGTTTTCCACGAGCACGAAGACGCGAGCAAAACATGTACATAAAAACGAAACACTTAGGTAGTTCCAAACATATTATTGTAGAACAATTCTGGAAATTGTTGGCATGGTTGGGTTTAGTGAGTGAAACTTGAACAAAGAATAGATACCTACACATCTATCATAAGTATGTATAAATAAAGTCTTTGGATAACTCTTTTCAAATGACATTACAAAACTAATGAATAAACATTAATTCTTCTTACTGACATTCCAATATTAAAGTTTATTTATATCAATCATATCTTTGGTTTTCGAGACGCTTTTTCTACAATATTGTCGCGTATGCGGGTTCGCAGATAAGTGAGACTAATTTAGAGTTATTAAATTAACTTTATTTACACTCGAAATAATATAAATTACAACTTAACTTTACTATATTCTCTTTAACTATTCTATTTATTCACACTGTCTTTTACATTCTGTTTTTCATGCCGACAATTCTCCCATATATATATCCGACAAAGGCTCCAGACCATTCGAGCGGCTTCTGGTCTTTGATGCGAAAGCCGCCAGTGGACGCTTCTCGAAATTCCTTTGTCGGCATTTTAAGAGTAGATGCCGGCATGCTGCCGTCGCTCTCTTTGTAAACGCCGCTTTCGATATTTCCAACCACAGCATATATCTCGCGCTTACTTCAAACGGATGCCGCCACTTTGTAGCCAATACCGGCGGCTATTCCCCTTGCATGTTACACTGCTCTCTCCCTTAAAGCTGTTCGCCCCGAACAGCTTCTTCCATTTGTCTCCAGACCGGTGGATTATCTCCTCGATACGGAGTCAGTCTTTCCACGTGCACCAGTTTTGGCTTGGCTCTTGGCGAAAGTTGGATCCTGTACACCAAGTCATTAATCTTTTTGACAATGCGATATGCTCCTTCCCAAGGTCTTTGCAATTTCGGACTTAATCCTCTCCTTCGCTGTTGCTGGTACAACCAAACTGCATCGCCTTCGTTGAAAAAAGAGTTTAATGACTGCCTTTTGTCAAGTCTCATCTTCATTTTGTCGCTCTTCAACTGAAGCTTTTGTCTGGCGAAATCGTGGACCACTCTAAGTCGCTCCGGTAGGTCAGCTACATAATGTGGAAGAGGCACTTCTTCATAATCGTCGGCTGATGGTCTGCCAAGCATCTGAGCTTCATTTCTCTTCCAAACAACAGCATCGATGGTGTATAGCCAGTGGATTCATGCTGGGAACTTCGGTAGGCCAGGGGAAAGAGAGGCACCAGTTTGTCCCAGTTACGTTGGTGCTCATCCACAAATATTGAGAGGTATTGATTGATGGTCCTATTGTGCCTCTCGACCATTCCATCTGACTGTGGATGAAGTGGGGTTGTTCGTGTTTTTCGTATCCCCAGCAACCTCATTAACTGCGTCCATACTTCGGATTCAAAATTTCTACCTTGATCGGTATGCAGCTCCAAGGGTACTCCGTGTCTGGAAATCACGTTTTCCAGAAGGGCTTCGGCCACTGTAACTGCTTCCTGATTCGGCATCGGCACTACTTCTGGCCACTTCGAGGAATAGTCCATGGCGACCATGATGTACTTATTTCCAGAATCTGTCGTAGGGAATGGTCCTGCAATGTCCACCGCAATTCTTTCACAAGGTTCACCTGACACCTTCATTTTCTCTCGGGATCGTGTCTTCGGACCCTTCTTAGAAGCACAGAGGTCACATCTTCTGCACCATTCTTCCACATCTCTTCGACAGTTGATCCAATAATACCGCTCTTTCATACGTGCCAGTGTTCTATTTACTCCAAAATGGCCTCCACTGCGACTGCCATGCAGTTCACGAAGTACTTCAGCTACCATCGTTCGGGGTACAACGGTTTGATACACAATGCTTCTACCATCTGGACTTTCCCATTTACGAGTGATCAAGTCATCCCGTAAGCACAACGAATCCCACAGAGCCCAGTACCCCTTGACCGTCTGATCAAATCTGGATATTTCTTGCCACTCAGGTCGTCGCTTTTGGTCTAGCCAGCCCCATACTACCGTCAAATCTTTGTCAGCGATTTGTTCTCTTCTAAAGTTGTCTCTGGTGATTTCGTCGGTATTTTCCGTTTCCTTATTCTTAATCTGCATTTGTTGGATATGTACAACATCCTTGGCTATTTCTCTTTGTTCCTGCCTTTGACAGAATTTACAGGAACTGCCACAAGGTCTTCGTGACAAGTTGTCAGCGTTGGCGTGACTTCTTCCTTTTCGGTGTTTAATTTGAAAGTCGTAACTCTGCAGTTTCTCCAACCAACGCGCTTTCTGTCCCTCCGGATTTTTGAAATTCAGCAGCCACTGTAATGCAGAGTGGTCTATTCTTACTAAGAATTTTCGTCCATAGAGAAAACTGTGGTAATGTTCTATGGATCGTACAACCACTAGCAGCTCCTTCCGGGTCACACAGTAGTTTCGCTCTGCTTTTCCCAACGTTTTGCTGAAATATCCAATTACAGCTTCTTCGCCATTCTGTATTTGGGAAAGAACAGCTCCTATTCCACTTTGTGAAGCGTCAGTGTCTAACACGAACAATCCTTCGTCCAAGGGATATGCAAGAACAGGAGCACTGGTCAAACGATTTTTCAGCTCAAGAAACGACTGTTGACATTCTGGTGACCAGTCAAAGAGTTCTTTTCAGTTAATTGATGTAGTGGCTTCGCAATTCTCCCAAAATCCTTAACAAATCGGCTGAGTCCCAAAAAGCTTCTAACTTCGTGCTTGTTCTTTGGTCTGGGCCAATCTCGCACTGCCTGGACTTTTTCTGGATCGGTCTCAATTCCTTTCGATGATACGACGTGTCCGAGAAAGTTGACTTTTTCTGGAATAGAACGCATTTCTTTGGATTCAGCTGAAGATTAGCATTTCGGATCCTGACGAATACTTTCTTCAGATTCGAATGATGTTCGTCGAAATCTTTGCCAATCACCATTACATCATCCAAGTACACCAGGCACGTCTCCCAAGTTAGTCCTCGCAGAACTAATTCCATTAACCTTTCAAAAGTGGCAGGCGCATTACATAATCCAAACGGCATGACATTAAATTGATACAAGCCGTTTCCAGCTGTAAAGGCTGTTTTCTCTTTATCTTCTTTGTTTATCTCTACCTGCCTCTACTTTTCAGGTCAAGAGTTGAGAACCACCTGGATCCGGCTAAGGTGTTCAAGGTATCGTCAATTCGGGGTAATGGGTAGCTGTCCTTCTTCGTTACATCATTTAACCTCCTGTAATCCACACAGAACCTCGTCGAACCATCCTTCTTCGTCACCAGCATAACTGGTGATGACCAAGGACTGCTGGATTCTTCTATGACGCCATCCTTCAGCATTTCTTGAACCATGGTGTTAACTTTGTTGTTTTACGAAAGGAAGTCTTCGTGGAGGTTGGCGAATAGGTACAGCATTTCCCGTGTTAATCCGATGTTCGAATATATTCGTTCGCCCTGTAATTTTTCCTTGTACAAAAACATCAGCTTCTTGCTTTACACACTCGATGGCCTTTTTCTTTTCCTGTTCGCTAAGATGTTTCCAGGTCTTCTTGAAACTCTCCATTAGCTCTTGGCATAAATGTACATATTTTGAAACGGGTTCCTCTTGCTCACATCTTGTTACACGGGAGACTGGCGAACATGTACCGATTACTTCCCCTTTCTTCAATGTCATTCTGTTTACAGATAGATTGGCTACCCTCACTGGAATAATGTCGTTGGAATTAACTAAGCACCTAGCCAAAAGAGCCCCGTTTTCTTTGTTCTCGTTTGGTTCAAAAACCATAGTGTTAACTCCTTCCAGTTGTTTTTCTAGGTGCTCCTTCACGATCTTCTCACTATTTCCAGGTATTCGTGTATCTTCGGTGACGATTATTTTAACAGGACAGTTCTTGTTCGAAGATGCTGAGAAAAATATTTCCTCGTTGCCCACTCTCAACATTCTGTTTTTAAAGTCCACTGTGATAAAATTGAAGGTTTCCAAAACGTCTAAGCCTACTATAAATTCATCTACTATGTCAGCCACGATTGCATTAATCTTTACTTGTGCCTTGCCAATTTCCAAAGTGGTGGTGGTCTCTCCAAAAACATTTATCAAATCTCCTTTTGCAGTTTCCAGTATTGGCTTGATGTTGTGCTGCACGATAGATTCTTTGGAAACCATGTCGGGGCATACCACTGACCTTGTTGCCCCCTTGTTGATGGTCAAATCACATTCTTGCCGTTGATAAAACCTTGGACAACGAGGCTCTTACAGCTCTTCTTGATGGAGCACAAATGTAACTTGGGGGCTTGATAATCAGTGGTCGCCAGCGTTCGCCCCCTTACACTGGCGAGGTGGAGTTTTCCTGAAGTCGGGTATTCTCTCTCTGAACATTTCGTTCTTGTTGTTCGTCTGACAACCTGACTTCTCTTAATTTGCTGCGACGATTCATAGAAGCGTTTTTTGGCAGCTTCGTATTCCAGTGCCTGGACAACTGTTTCGGCTAAGGTGTTATGCCTACTTAGTCTCAACGCTTGCTGCATGTCGATATCTCGAACTCCGTCGATGAAGTATTGGACACTAATTTGCTCGATGAATTCGTCCGGGGCCTGTGGATGAGCCAGTCGTACCATGCTCTCAATGCTACTGCTGAATTCCTGCAGTGACTCCGTTGAACCTTGAATTCTGCCCTTCAGCTGGCTCTGATACACTTGGCAAAGATATTTGTTGCCATATCTTAGTTCCAAGGCGCCCGCAACAGCCAAATAATCTCTCTAACTTACTCGGACTATTCTATTTATTCACACTGTCTTTTACATTCTGTTTTTCATGCCGACAATTCTCCCATATATATATCCGACAAAGGCTCCAGATCATTCGAGCGGCTTCTGGTCTTTGATGCGAAAGCCGCCACTGGACGCTTCTCGAAATCCCTTTGTCGGCATTTTAAGAGTAGATGCCGGCATGCTGCCGTCACTCTCTTTGTCAACGCCGCTTTCGATATTTCGAACCACAGCATATATCTCGCGCTTACTTCAAACGGCCACTTTGTAGCCAATACCGGCGGCTGTTCCCCTTGCACGTTACAATATAATTCATAATTTAATATACAAAGATGCTCTTGCTTCTTATTCTAGTCTATATATAAAAGCGAAAGGTCACTCACTCACTCATCACGAAATCTAAGAAGGGGGATTCCTTTTAGATCATAGGTGCTCACTAAGACGGGATTTTGTAAAATTCAACCCCTAAGGGGGTAAAAAGTTCAGAGAATAGTTAAAAAAATGTTAGATAATTTGTATCTGAATTATTGTCCATAAAAATATATTCATAAATTTTGAATTTTTTATTAAAAAAAATCCATCTCTACATAAACGACTACCCCTTTTCTTGAAAATACAACAGTGAGTATAGTACTTGTTTATGGTTTTATAATTCTTTATGAACAATATTAGATAAAATGACATATTCAAATAAAATATTTAAAATAACTTTTTCAAAAACTAGGACCTACTGTATTAGTTGAAAATACGAGATAATATTTTCGAAAAAATAATATCTCTACCCCTTTGGTAGGGGATTTTGAGGACAAAAACGTGTTGAATTTAAAACGGTTTTTAATTGGACCATTTCTCATCACTCCTTCAACCAATGTAAACATAATTATCCAAATCGGAGCATGTTTGATATGCGAAAATGTTAATTTCACAATTTTTAATAATTATTTTTTCTATCACTTAAAAGAAAAAATGCTTCAAACAAAAGTTGTAGGTATAGACAATATCTATAATCGCAAAATATTTTAAATGGAATTAAGTCAATGCTATTTTTTGAGTTTTTTTCAAGTTTGATCGGCCGTCAATTTTTAACTAGTCTGATCGTATCTGTGAACCGAGATATTTATACGATCGAGTTTTAGTTGAACTTGATATCTTTATAAATGCGACATATTATATTGTGTTTAATAACTTTCGAAAAAATATGTCATTTTGGTCTTGTTACATATAATACCATGCCGATGATTTTTTTTTCAATAGGTAAATTTCTATAGGAAAATTGCCTGAAAGCATACAACAATTGAATTGTATACCTCCGTCGTCTCTGCGAAGTCGGTTAAAAATAAGTAATCATCATTCACTCATTCGCATTTGAAATCAGAAATAGGGAGCATTCCATTTAAAAAAATATTTTGTTTATTGAAGGTTCTCTGTCTTCTTTGAAGAGTGTTTTTGATTACAATTATCAGAATTTAGAAGAAAATTTTTAAGATGTATTGTTCCCCATTACTTGTCGATCGATCGAGTTAAAATAATTTTCATTTTCTCAGAATCCGTTCAACGTACATGATGTAAGCAACCTACTTCAAGTAGGTAGACAGTTGTCGGATTCGAGCTAAAACGTTTTCCCCTTCCGAAAATCACATCCTATCTGGAATGCATACCGTATAGGCAATATAAGAATAACAAAAAAAACTTGAGCGCATGCATGGCATGCAATAAATGCATGACTAGTAATGGGACTCACATTTTCCTTTTAAAATTATTTTATACTTTATTTTTATTCCGTTTTGAGAACTAGGTATGGTGATGTATTCATTGTTTTATTCTAACATCTAATTATTTTCTGCTTCCAGTTCTGAACTTATCTCAAAAATAAAATCAGACAGACAAGAAAGCTGATTAATAAAAACATAGAAAAAAATCTGGTGTGTCTACTCCACCCGACTTTCCAACCGCTTTCAAACATATTCATCGAATATATATGCGTCTGTCATATTCAATTTTGAAGTAGGAAGAACTGTTTATCCAGAATATTCATAAACAGTAGAAAATTTTACAATTCTTTTGACCATAACTTTTTTGCGGCTTTTTTCAGAGATGCGCCCTAAAATGGTGTTCGTGGGCTAAGCATTTGTTTCAGACAAGTTTCATCAAATAAAAAAATTCGCGCTACAGACTTCAGCAAAATACATTTTTAGATTATTGCCTAGCAGCTATTGTAAGCAAAATAATCATCCTAAATCACTAGTGTGCAGTATCGGTACCCTACAAAACATAAAAGAAACCAAGAAAATTGGCTATCGGTTCCAAACATAATATTGGCAATGACAAACTAATGCTTAAAAATATGTTTTTTGGACTCTAAAACGTGTAAACATGTGTTACGTTACAGTACTTTCCTTACATAGCTACTAGGGGTAGCAATAGGAAAGTAAAAATAACATAAATGAGATAAAGTGGCAAGATTAATGTTCAGTTGCAGTTAGATTAAAAACTTTTGGAACCAACTTCACAAGTACCAGCACCAATAGAATTAATATTATTTTGTACTTTTTAGTGCACCAACTGATAACGTAGGTCCAATTTCTTGTAAAAAATATTTATTTCACACTTGTCACGCAAATCATTGAATGTTCACCATTATCCAAGTAGGCTTTTCTTGTATTTGCTATTACGCAGAAATACAAGAGCAACGTCGCTGAAATACGCATATTATAAAATTTACCGTTCTTTTAAATCGAAAACCGTAATTCTCTTGAAAAAAAGTTCAATTTAAACGTTTCCGGATATTTAAATTGTGCCATCTCGGATTTTAGATTTTCCAGAAAATATGACCCCCCCAAACCCCTTCAGAGGTGGTTTTCGGAGAGAAGAAGATTTCGGATTTGCGTTTTTATATGAATGTGGGACCATTTCTCAAGTCTCCTCTTTCAAATGAATCAAAATCATCAAAATTGAATAACGTTTACTATATAAAACGAGCACACGAACAAAATAAAAAAAAACAGACAGTCGAATTGTATACCTCTTCTGTTCAGGGTTCGTCGGTCAAAAATTAAAAAATCCCGATGGCCTGTAGTCAGCGGAAAGGTAAATTTCTCAAAATTCATTGAATTGAAATTTTAACAACTTTTTCATTGGTGTACCTACATGTTATTACATAAAATTGCCGTATGTGTCATAGCCTTGCGGTTAGAGGTTTTTGTTTTGGCTGTTGAATATAAAGCAGACAGGGTTCGCGTTCCACTTCAAGGCAGAATTTTTTTTTCGCCTATTTCTTTTCATTGAATATACTATATATTTTTTTAATCAGGGTCTATATTAAGATCTCCAGTAAATGTACAATTACATCAAATTTATATTGAGTGTTCATGTTTTATCAATATTTGTTATTTTTCTTTATTAATTTTTATTTTTTTATCTGTGCATTTTATGGAAAATTGCTTGGAACAAAAGTTGTACGTACTGATTATATCTATAACCTAAAATTATTTTTGATGATATTTACACTACGGCTCTTTTTTAATATTTTTTTTTAAATTTTTAAACGGTCGCCATTTACTATTATTCATATTCTAATATAGTAATCTGGTACGGATAGCTCTTCATTTATTTAATTAATTATTCACCTTTGCCGATTGTTCTTATCCACCATTATACATGCTTAATATATCGCTCATACTTGTCTCCACCGACAGTTCTATACTGAAGATTGATACAAGTATGAGTTCCAAATTAGGATTGATTATCAAATATGGCTCTTCGCCCTGCGACATACTGATGAGAGGCAACAACCTCGAAATCATGATATATGTCTGAGTGACTAATGCTATGTTTGGTAATCAATCTGATTGAGCAGTATAGTGGAAAAAACGCATACAAACGCAATATGTAGACGACAAACCTCGTTCTTATTGCGGCACCCTACGCAATGTAGGTTCAATTTACCAGCTAGGCATGAAACTATTATTCATATTCTAATGTGGTCATCTGGTACGGATATTTCTTCATTTATACACTTCGCATTTGTGTTTGAAAATAAACCTGTTTGGTGCTTCATATTTGTGGCACCCTGTAGGATTTCCCAGGTGCACCAGTAGGAGTATGTCTAACGAAGAATAAAGCCCCGTCATCTCTGAGTATTTTGTTTTTTATTTTAGGTTCTATCTCTATTTTTACATGAAGTACATACTTTAATATCAAAGTTAGACATTTATCTTATTCAACTCAATTAAAGCTTAATTGTAAACATTGATAATTGAATTGAAATAGTAAACACTAAAAGAGAACGAAGGAAGTCAATATGGGGTGTTTCCTCCCCTACTTCTGATAACCGCCTAACGTCGACGATTCATACTTGAAACCAGACATCTAATAAAATCTTGATCGATATTGTCCCATATAGTCCTAACAATGTTTTCTATATCAATGGTTGATGATCTCTAAGTTGCCTACCCACATGGTCCCATAAATGTTCAATTGGGTTGAGATCTGGACTCCGGGGTGGCCAGTTCAAAGTCTGGATATTCACCTCATGCAAATAATTTTGTACCATTCTCGCAACATGCGGTCTGGCATTGTCATGCATCAGTATGAAATTATCCCTTATATAACCAGCGAAAGGGACAACATGCTCAGACAAAATGTCTGTGATGTACCTTCCACTATTTAAAGGTTCACCGCGCAAAGAAACAATGTCAGTACAAGCTGTTAAGGATATCCCACCCCAAAACATCACTGAGCCTCCATTAAATAACTCGGTTTGGCGAAAATTGCATTGCGAGTAACGTTCATTTGGTCGTCGAATTACCCTTACGCGTCGGTCGTTGCTGTAGAGACAAAACCTTGTCTCATCGGTGAATAAATCTTGCTCCCAATCTTCAGCAGCCCAGTTTACGTGCTCCCTGGCAAACAGAAGTCTTAATCGTTTATGATCTGCACTCAACTGTGGTCCTCTTGCTGGAATTCTGAAGCTTAAATTCCTTTCTGCCAGATGTCTTCTTACAGTCGAAGTACTGACGTGGATATTTTGAGCAGTGTTTAGTTGTACCTGCAGATGTCTTGACGTCACAAAACGTTGCCTTAAGGCACTTAGTTGTAAAAATCGGTCATGAATAACAGTTGTCGTCCTTGTCCACGACGCCTGTTGTGGTCGTTGGTTTTTTGAAAACGTCGAAACATTCGTAATATTGTCGAATGAGAAACACCCAGTCTCCTGCCTACAGTTCGAAAGCTCGACCCTTCCTGAATTAACGTCGACGCCATCACACATTCATCACGGGATAAGTTTCTTGTTTGTCGCTCCATTTTTGCAATATTAACAATAACAAAGATAAATTACAAAGCAAACTAAAATGACTTCTCATTAAATGACAAGTAGTGTCACGTATTTTGATTTACACAGCCTACCTAATTCTACACGATGGACAATACGGCCATGATTCCTTTTGTAAACTAGCAAATCGATTGCGCAGTTCCCGAGAAAACTAATTTTGAAATTGTATAATATTTTAGTGGTGCGTTAAATTTGATGCGAAGTGTATATATATATATATATATATATATATATATATATATATATAAACTTTTGAACCAAATGTTTTTTTGGCCTAAGTTATAGACATATAACACATGCCGTTGAAATTTTTTCGAAATTCAAAAGTGTGAACGATCGCAATAGGTACATTTCTATAAGAAATTTACCTAAAATGATTATTGCGACATGGAACATATAAACTCATAAATATCTGTACATGTATAAAAATGATAGTTATGGTTAAACAACTGCTTGAATTTCAATGTGATTTGAAAGTAATTTGCCTGGGCTGTGTGAAGGCTATGTACAGGGTCTTTCCTCATAATTAAACAGCTTCTGCTGGTTTTATTATACGAAGTGGAAAAAAACTTTCAATACGAAAGTTGTAGGGTTGAGTTTTTAGATATTCAGTATATTGTGTTCCAGGACGATAGCACTTAAAATCTTCTCTCGAATATATATAGTTTACCCATATTTGCTTCAGTAGTTTTTGATATATTCAATATTAGAGCCAATAATAAGATTTTTTTTCTATTTTAAAATAATAGTATATCGCATTATCCAGAACTCTATAAAACCATGCAAACAAACAAATAAACTGTTGTCAGAAAATGGTTATAATCTGTTAACAATATAAGTAACCCTACAATTATAAATGCTCTATATAACCACCGTTGTTGTTAATGCATTTTCTATAATCATCATCCAAATTAAAAGAGTTAACATTAAAATGGGATTTCTCTTGATTTAAGCAAGTATCGAGAGGCGTTAAATCGGAACTATTGGCTGGCCATTCAATATATCAATTCCTTTCAATTGTAGCGGTTGTTTAAAAAATTACGGACATGAATTGTGTGATGGTGCCCCATCCTGATGCCATATGAGCTCATTATATTGTCTAATAGGTAAATTCTCCAAAAGATTTTCGATATCGTTCCCAAGAAAATTCAAATATCTTTCACCACTCAAAGAACCCTGAAAATCGGGCCAATTACTTTGTCATTAAGAATGACGCACCAAACACTAACAGATCTACGGCCCTGAAATTTTATTTCTCTATGCCCATAAGGGTCGCAAAAGCCCATATATGACTATTTTTTCTGTTGAAGAGTCCTGCCATATTAAATGATGCCTCATCGCTCCACAAAATCTTTTTGAAAAGATCGTTGTCATCCATTTTTTATTCTAACATCCGCCGACAAAAGTCTTCCCTATGATTTTTTGGTTTCCACTTAATTGTTGGACTGGCAAAAATTTGTATGGGTGGTACTTATATTTCGATTTTTTTGCCGATTTATTGAAGTGATAGAAAAAGTCTGATTCTGTATAATCTAGAAATATAAATTAAATTAAATATAAAGAAAATTGTCAATGTTTACATTCAAAATATAAAAGAATTTCCAGTTCCTCATTTTCGTTAATATGGACTGTTCGTTTTTTCCTCTGGACAGTTTTACGTTGCCGAAAGTTTCTTTCAACTTAATAAAAGATGCTCCTGACTGAGACTAAGACAGAGTTTATAGACCATGCTCCTAGACGGCAACGGTCTACCCGATTTTAAATTTTGATACTCTCTTCTTGCTGCTGCAGCATTCTTATTATTTTTGTAAAATAAATAAACTAGGTATTTCACACTTTTCTTCTCCAGTGTAAACCATTTTGTGGGCATCAAAGAAAATTATTATTACTTTTTGACAGTTTATTTGTTGCTTCCATGGCTACACATGGCTTATGCGATATATTATTCTATGAATATTAATACTAAATATATCAAAAACTACTGAAACAAATATGGGTAAACTATATATATTCGAAGAGAGGATTTTAAGCATCAACATAATATACGTTCCATTTAAAAAAAGGCAAGTTTGCTTCACCAGATGTTTGTGATTCACTCTGTATAAGAAATAACTATTTTTCCTGATGGTTCAGGATAAACCCTACTACTTTCGTTTTGAATTTTTTTTCCACCTCGTATAATAAAACCAGCAGAAGCTATTTAATTATGAGGAAAGACTGTACAGGACAAAATTATTTGTTATTTACCGGAAAATAATATGCCATGTTTTGATTAGACTAATTTTGAATATTTGCAAGAACGACACTCACATAATTTGCAATATGCGTATTTGCTAGAGTTTGCGCGTGCGCTGTGATCGATTTGTGGGTCTCCATCAGGTTAGTTAGCACATAACCATAGGTTGCCTCTGACTGTGACTGGACTACTGGACCTGGACCACTGGACAGTAGTTTGATAGTGGATCTGTTGTACGTAAAGTTGCCAATGCCTTTCTATGTGAATACAGGGCGGGGAAGGTATGAACTAGGCTCTATTTATTTCTTTGAAAAAGTTACTGACACCTAGACAATCAGCTCTATTAATGGTTGAGTATTTAACTTTCGTTAGTGAAAGAGATTCAGTCTTGCCTCAACTAATTTTCAGTAATCAAATAATATAATATACATAATTAATCAATATTTGTGAGGTTATATCATCTGAATTCAAATTCTAGTGATTTATCAGTAGTCGGATGTTAATTAGGTTTATTTTTCTTTGAGAACCATTTGTTAGAAATCAGATTCGGATTTCTGGTTAGAAACTAAGACCAAATTCAATTTAACTATTTCTATAGATCACAAAATTCTGGTTAGAGAAAAAAAGCAAAACTATATAAATTAACAGATGTGCAAATTAATTAATTTGATGCACTATGAACTATTTTGTACTTTTCTGTGCATCAAGTATCACGTAATCAAATCAGCCAGTTTTTTTAATAACTTATTTCAAATTTAGCTGTTATGACGGAACCCAAATAAAGGCCTCTCCTCTGATGATAAGGCTATAGCTACTTTACTACGTGAATGTATAATATGCAAAATTCCGGGATGGGACCATTTGACACCGCCGCTTTGGCGATGCCGTTTTGGCGCTGGTCGTTTTGGCTCCAGTATATATAGTTGAGAATATAGAATATTCCTTCATTTTTTACGAAACGCAAAGTAAATCAAGAATAATAATCATAAATAATTGTCGGAAATCTTGCTTATTCTCAGTAATCTAAAGTAAAAATATGAACATACATGTATATGATTTTTTTTTCCTAATTGTTTTTTGTTAAAGTATTTTTCTCAGAAATCGAGAAACTCAATATGGTGAAGTAACTCTATTTTTGACAAAAGAAAAAATCTAATGCTATATTCTTATTCAACCAGTAAAAAAAACCTTGTCTACCAAATATCACCCCACTTGTCAAATGTAATTTTTTTGTCCCATAAAGTTGTTTTAATGTCACAAAAATTTCAGAGACAAAAATATTTTAATTTTACATGCATTATATGTAAAAGAAAATTAATGTGCAGGGTGTTTCTAAATCAGAATTCGCCAAACTTTAAAATGTAAATTAATTATATTTTTGATCGAAGAAAAAACAAATGTTATATTTTTTTCAGCGATTCAAAAGTACTTGTATCTATATAGTAATAAATAAAATTGGAGGGTCTGTATGTTTTATCAAAATAATAGGTTCTAACCAATTGCATATGTACATGAACATTTTCTGCCTCTTTGACATTTTTGTAACATTAAATATGAAAAAGTTAGATGGGGTGTGTGGACTATAGAACAAACTGTATATCATAAAAAATATAAAAATTTATTTATTATTCTTGACTGCAAGTAAAAATGTTTATTTGAAGGACATGTAATAGATTTGTCAAGCGATAGAAAAAATTTCAAGAGCTTGGGAATTGTAAGGGCTAAAGTACATATAAAGAAATCCGTTTTTAACAATGAAAATCTTGAAGTCGCAATTTTGGGATGTACGGACTGTCAACAATTTCTGCAAAACAAGTTTTAAATTATTCTCGGTTCGCATGCTACTTGTCTTGTACAATTTGTTCTATTGAGATATTTTAGTGAATATCTCGTCGCAAATGTATTTCATGTTCTTTAAATAAAAATTTTCACATTCTTCATAAATAATAAATAGATTTAAATAACTTTGACTTTTTATTGACAGTTGTTATTATTTTCATAGAAAAACGAAAAATTTAAATTTATTTCGAAAACTACTAATTTTTGTTATAGGCAAACCTACACAAAGTCACCCTTATTTTTACTGCTTAATACGATAAAGTTATAAGAAATGGGGGTTTCAATTTAAAAAAATGGGCTTTGGACGTTTTTAGATTCTATTTTTCGAGCTAGTTTTTGGATCACCAGGTGTAAACAATTATCATAATCTCATAAAAATAATACTGAATTAGATATTCTTCAACCAAATTAAAACCAGGATCAAGTTTTTATATTTCCATCTCGATTTTTAAGTGAAAAAAATATATATGCAATTAATGTTACAATTTTTTTGTAATAATTGAACACAGCGCCAAAACGGCGTCGCCAAACCGTCGGCTACAAAACGTCTTAAATCTATGATTTTTTTGAGAACTAGTTTATTTTCTTATTAACGTCCTCTGAGGAATGTTTTAAGGACGACTGACATGTTGGATTTTGAAACGATTGTTATGGATACTTCTTTCAGTAGTTTCCGAAGAAAAAAATGAAAAATCAGGGCATGTTTAGGATACATAAAATTCGTAAAAAAAATAATAACAATCTTGACAGGTTTGCTAGTATACAGTTATAGTAACAAGAATATATCATTAATGAGGACTTTAGGGAACAATTAAATTCTAATAATAGAAACACTTTATCTATTATTCATAATATCACACACGAAAGATGGTTTGAATATCCTGTCAAAGGAAACAGGAAGTTTCACTATCGAAAATGTGTAATGAGTAAACGAATACTAATGACTTCGTTTATATACCCACGGAAAATATAAAATTATCCGTAACTAGAATATTCCCTCGAAAACTTAAAACATATGCAAAAACCTTGCGAGAAAAATCTGGTAAATATATAAACATTTTTACAAAAATAGGACCGTATTTATTAGTTGGTGCACTGCAAAATACGAAATATTAATTCTATAAGTGCTGGTACTTTTGAAGTCGGTACCAAAACTCTTCTATCTAACTACAACTGCACAAATTCAAATTTCTTTGTTAAAAATGTTTAATTCTCACTTTTGAGTGTATCATTAGTATTTACCAAAGAAGATAAATACCTACTTGGCTTACACTTTCTTTTTCAGACATTTAAAAAAAATCGCATAAAACACATTTCAGACTTTACCCCTGCTGTAACTCGGAAACCAATGATTTTATTTGAATGTCGAACTTATGGTCTCTAATTTTGTCGATTTTATGGAGGAAGGACCAACTCTTAATAGCCCTCTATCAAATGAAAAAGAATCATCAAAATCGGAACACGTTTAATATTAAAAAAGGCACGAACAAACAGACAAATTGTATACCTCCTCCGTTTGGAAATTCGGTCAATAAAAGTATTTTTTTATCTGACAAATTTCATAATTTGTTATTTTATAATTTGACTAAGTTATAAAATTATATAGGTACACATAAATAATATATACCTATATATAAAATTAGCTACGAAAATCAGTCGAATTAATATCTCGGTCGAGTTCATTAATGGGCATGATCGAACTAGTATTTTTAAAATGGCGGCCGACCAAATATAAAAAAAACAAAAAGTAGCCATTGGTTATATAAAATATTTTTAACCTTTGTTTGAAAATTTTTTCTCTAAAAGTGATAGAAATGATAATTAAAATTAAATACCTTTTAATTTACCTTTCCGCTGGCCACAAGCCGTCGGATTTTTACTAGTCGATTGATAATCAACAATCACGAAGTCACTATTCATACTCTTGTAGACACGACTGATACATCGCTTAGCTGATTTGTTAAACTGACATTTATCAAGAGAATTAAAATAATTTAATACGAAAATTACATATAGGTAAGTACATTGCTTTTATTGATAGTCAAAACATACTTACTTCACAATCAGCTGATGACAGTACACAGGATATGGTCATTATTAAAAATCTAATGGCTGAAAACAATGTTCTGAAAAATGAAAATGGCTTATTGAGGGATTTGGACATTGAGCGATTCGAACGAATTCATCTATAAAATTTTAAGGTTCGTGTTCTTCAAAACAATGAATGTCAAAATCCACAATGTCTCCAAGGTCGTGTACTATCATCGACAGCAAACAATAGTGATCACTGTCATACTCCTTGCGCCGGATTTCCAGTACATATTGTAAATCAATTGCTATCGAAGACTTCTACGGTTGCGCAGTTATCGCAAGATATAATGTCACCAAGCGCCATCGATCTTCCTCCTTCTCCCAGCAAAACAGCACCATCATATGCTAAAGCAGCTGACAATCAAAACAAAAGAAGGCATCAACAACAACATATAACAAATGACGCCGAGGAAACTAACAATCATTTAATATCAAACAGCAGATTGAATTAGCTCCTAGTACTGTCACCAATTCCATAAACAAACCTAGGACTGTCCCAAGATCTGATGGAGGAGCGAGGCGAACTACTGGTTATAAAAAACACTGGTTCGCAAATAAAAGGAGTACCCAAATTTGTGAACTTGCATGTTTCAAGAATAAACAAAGACACAACTACAGATGACCTTAAAAATCATCTGTGTATAACGTTTCCGGAAGTGCAGTGTGAATCTATTACACCTAAATATCCAAGTTTCTACTCATCATTTAAAGTGTCAATATACGAGAATCAGTTCAGAAAAGCCATGGATCCTAATTTATGGCCTCAGGGCAATTATTTTTTTCAAAAGGAACGACCAGGTTCTCAAAAGAAATTATGTTCAACCGGACATTCTTCTATTGAATGTGTAAAGCCTAAATGAAACAACAGTAAATTCACTGGAAACCGACATCAGTAAGTCAGAACTTAACTTTATTTGTTTGACATCAACACACCTGTAAAAAGAACCAATTTCTACTAAAGAAGAATGCGGATTTAATTTGGGTAGCTTTTCTGTCATAATTTGCATGACAAAGGCGAAGTGGCTATTTTTATAAGAAATAATATAGAACATGATGTAATCAATTTAAATACTGTATTGATAAACATGTTGAATGATGTGCAATCTCATGTAAAAACTACTTGGAAAAAAGATTGGTTAGCATAGCTTGTTATAGATCACCAAACGTTGATGTTCATATATTTTTTGAAAACATAACAAAGGTGCAGGAAAATATTTTCAAACCTATTACTTATATAATTTTCAATGGTGATTTTAATATGGATGCATTGGCTCACTCCTTCAACATAATGAACTATAAGATATTAGAAATTAGTATCTTTACCACTTTTAATTTGCATCCGAAAGTTGCTTGGCCTACCCGACCTTGTAATAATTCATTCTCAATAATAGATAATATTTTTACGAATCTAAATAATGCAGTAGTGTGTGTAGTTGACAATTATTATTCCGATCATCGCACAATATTATTCGAAACCGGCCAGCTCACTGAAAATAAAGCTACTTTATATAAAACTAGGCGAATCTTCACAAAAGATTCTGTTAATAATTTTCAGTAATGCTTTGCAGCTGAAAAATTGGTATAAAGTGTATCATATTGATAACTTGAATATTGGATACAACAATTGTATAAATGTCTTTCTTTATTATTTTAATCTCTTCTTTCTGCTTAAAAAGCATTACCATAATAAACGTCATTAAAAATCATGGGTACCCAGGGAAATAAAATCTTCCAGTGCAAAACTGAAAGACCTTTTTCGATTGAAAAATCTATACCCTGAGTTATCTGATAAATATCTCCTATCAAAAAAGCAGCATGAAAACTACCAAAAAGCAATTCCTCTAAGAAAGAATCCTTACATCTACAAACCCAGCAAAAACAGCCTGGGATATAATTTATAGTTTTTGCAATGCTAACCAACCACACAAAAATATATCTCTATTAAATAAAAAAAACATTGGTAACGGATCCGCAATTGATAGCTGAACAAATGAATGATTTTTTCGTAAATACATCTAAGGACTTTATTGAACAAATACCCGCGTAAATTAATGAAACCTCTAAGTACTCGCTAAACTTCAATGGAAACTCTATCTTTCTTGAGCCATTTATCTGTGATGAGCTATTGTCCAGAGCTGGGAAAGTTACTTTTAAAATGTAATTAAGTTACTTTTCATAGTTACTTAATAGAAAGTAACTTTAGTTACTTAGGTAACTAGATACTTATTTACGAATGTAGCTTATTTACAAGTTACAAGTAAGTAAGTAACTTGAACAAGTGAAATTTTTGAAAAAAAATTAAAAATAGTTTTTATTAGGCATTTAAGATTTAAACCGTACCGATGAGTACCTACTATTGCTATCCTTTTCTCGATTTTAACTATACTTATGTATATGTGTTTGCCAGCAACAGCAATTCCATAAAAAATTACTGTTTGTCTACCACAACACAAAATTAAACTTTAAATTAACAACAACGTCTGACGTCTGACAATTGCGACATAACCATAGACAATCTTCCAGAGAGAACCTATATACCAGAGAACGAGACGTATATATACGCTCCATGCTCGATGGTAATTCCAGTGACGGATCCCATTGTACGACATTGTAAAAATAATGGTCTTAGTTGAATGAGATTATTATAATTACCAATATTGGATCACACTTGGAGCTTAACAGGCGGCGAGATGTCTGCGATCTAAGTACGAATTCAAAATTTCAAGTCTCTAGACCGTATGGGGCCTGAGAAATCGCTGCGGAGTCCATTGATACAAGAACCGAAAGTAATAAAAAGTATTTAAAAATAATTCTTTTTATAGTTATTTTTGGATGGAGTAAAATAGAAGATAATATTAAAACCAATATATTGAAATCTCCTCAGATTATATTCAACCCTGATTAACTTCCAATTTCCATTGATTTAGAAAATATTCTTGTAAACAAAAAACTAGTTAAAATAGAGTGCATTATTCTCAATAATAGAATGCCCATAATCGTGAATTTAAAATTTCATAATATAAAGTAAGTTGAGAAACTCGCCTCCGAAATGAGTAAAGAGAACCACGACCACGACTGACTAGTGTCTGTCTGATTCTGGTGCTGGCAAATTGGCAACTCACAAAATGCAAGTGCAACAACTTGTTAGGTCATGTCAGCGCACGCGTATTAGGTCAAAAAATTGAGTTAGTTACTCCAAAGTAACTAAGTTTCTTCAGAGTAACTTAGTTACCATAAAGCAACTTAGTTACCATAAAATAACAAAAATAGTTACAGTTACAGTTTTAATAAAGAACTGCGTTATTAGATACTTTTTGACCCAAATTAAATGTAACTAAGTTACCAAATGTAACTTAGTTACTAAAAAGTATTTTAGTTACAAGTTCTTTCCCAGCTCTGCTATTGTCCTTACTAAAAAATAAATTAAAAAATAAATCATCTGCAGGTTATGATGAGGTATCCTTGTTTCTGAATAAAAAATGTTTAAGCTATATCTTTTGTCAGTGCCTGTTTTCCTGATATAATAAAAAAGGGTAAAATCGTACCTGTCTACAAAAATACCGACCCACAATTAATAAAAGAATATCGACCAATAACGGTACTATGAGTATTCTCCAAAGTTTTTGAATATGTATTCTTGGACAGGTTAAATAAATTTATAATTAAATCGAATATTCTTTCATCACGTCAACACGATTTTCGTACAAAAAATCCACAAGTACGGCACTATTATCATTCTATGAATGATTAATATGATAAGGGTGTTCGCGCAGTAGTTTGGACCAGTTTCCAACTGTGTTCCGTGATTGTGGAGCATGCGCATATGAATTTCCGTCTTCTTAAAATTAAAATGCGCATGCCTCTGACGGTTTGAGTTTGGTTTGAAATCCTGCTCGAACTCCCTTATTGTATTGAACTTGGTGAGTAAGTGAAACATAAATTATACACATATGGTATACGAGGAGTAGCCTTAGAGTGGATTCGTGCTTTTATGTACAAAAGAAAACAATGTGTTTCTATAAATCATCATGATAACGGAGTGATCTCCAAATTTAATTCTGAGAACCTCATAGACGCAAATGGAGTTCCGCAAGGCTCTATATTGGGTCCAGTTCTAAACATTTTATATACAAACGAAGTTGATAGTATAAGCGATGATATTTTTTATGTTAAGTATGCGGATGACACATCTATCCTAATTTCAAATATATCACTCTAGGTAAAAAATGTGATTCTGCTCTGGATGACTTTGCTTCTTGATGTACTAAAAACCATCTGTTTCTCAACCCTGACAAAACTAATATGATACAATTTCATAAAAGGATCAAAATGTGGTTCTCTAAATGTGTCTATTTTCAATGAACCTATCAGCAAAGTTGAAAAAACTAAATTTTTAGGAATAACTTTTGATTAGGGTTTGAATTGGAGTTATCATTGTCATAATTTAATAAAGGAACTGAATTCTCTGTTGTTACATGTTCAGAAATTTAAAATGCATTTTCATTGAAGATCAGCTGTTTTATAACGCTCATGTGGCTAGTCGAGTGAGGTATGGTATATGTCTTTGGGGTAGTTCTTCTCGAGCCAATGATGTCTTTATTTCACAGAAAACGATAGTACGATTAATAGCAGGTGTATCCAGAATACACTCATGTCGAGATACTTAAAAAAATTGGTATCTTAACAATAACTGGTACGCGTATTCTTGAAATATGTGTGTATATACCAAAATCATATCAAATTTAAAATCTTTCAAGATATCCACAATTACAGTACTCTAAACAACAAATATTATAATATTCCTTATTGTAAATATACCGGGTGGTCCTTTGAAGTGTTACAAGGTAATATCTAAAAAACTGCTGATTTAAAAGAAATGAAATTTGGAGTGATGCAACGGGATGTCGGGGGGCATCAATGATTTATAAACCCTCACCATTTTTTAGGGGGCGGGGGGTTACTTTTAAAAATTAAATAGAAAGGTGTAATATTCTTTTCAGATTCGTAATCTCCAGAAGAAACTCCGTTTAAATTAAAACATAATTTAATGTCAATGTCAATATCAATAATATGTTGATAACAAATTAAAATGAACACTTATTATTCAAGGACACGCTAAAATAACTCTCGAAGTGCGAAGACAATTTACGAAAATTGTTACAGATGTCAAAACATGTCAGCAGAGCATTACCATGACAACGGCTCGTATACCACGGGTTACTGTTATGCTTTTACATAACTTTTTTAATTCGTTTTTAAAATATTGACATTGACATTCAATTATGTTTTGATTTGAACAAAGTTTTTTCTGGAGATTACGAATTTGAAAAGAAAACTACACCTTTCCATTTAATTTTTAAAAGTTACTCCCCACCACTCAAATGTGGTGAGAGTTACAAAATCACTGATGGATAATGTTATCTAGTTTTTATTTATTATGTCTATATACACATCTGTTTAATGTTGTAGTAAATATGTATGTGTATTATATAATATTTATTTAATTTTAATTCCTATTCCTATATATGTATATATGTCTTAAAGAAGAATAAAGCCAATATTATTACATATATGTATTAGAAAAATAGAAAATTATTTTCTGTTCAATATATTAAAAGTGAAAAAGATTATGTAGTAAACGAAACGATATATGTCTGTATTAGAATTGTGGGTCATAGCTGAGACAAAAGATAGATTTAGACTATTGTTTACTGATTACCTGCCAACTTTCTGATTAATAAGCGATTACTAATCAGTCACTTGTATGGACACAGCCTATGTTCTTATATAGTTCAAGTCTTAGTATAGTATAAAGGGGGGTTGACGGTCAAGTAGGTTAGCCGTTTCAGGCCGTTTATAAAATGGGATGGAATTATGTCAGCTGAGTAACTAACTCTTCGTGCTCTATCGGGCTAAAATATTTTCAGAACTACGGCGCTACCTTATACTGGAAAGTAATAACAACTCGCTCCTCTAATATTTTTCCAATTAGGTATTTTTGTACGTATATCCCTATATCTATCTTTGGCGATTTTGGAAAATTTAATTAATTAATTATTTTTTCTTTTGAAAACATAGCTCTAATTAGATGTTTAGTTATTACTGCGGTATTTGGATAAACAGAATGCTGAAATTTTGGAAATATTTAATCAAATCCTATGTATCAGTTCTGTCAAAAAGAAATATGTTTGGCATTGTAGGTACATGGTTTTTCAAAATTTGTGATTTTACCCCTAGATACAAAACCAGAAATTTTTATTTTAACGATCCATTTCTCCCAGTTTCAGAAGTATTGTACATATTATTTAGTTTCCATGAGTCCAAGACATGATTACTGTTATGTACTGTGATCCTTAGATATTTAATCGGAGTTCCTGTTAGATAACACATAGTGAAAAGAATGAGAAATAACAAAATGGGGGTAGCAACCACTTTTGCAGAAAATAAACATTTCATGAGTGTTCCTGGTTAATATGGAATAGTTCTAGAGTACTTTGTAAAAAATCATCAATACTTCTAAGGAATTTAGTGAAAAAATAAATGAAAATACCAAATTGAGGATAACAGCCACTTTTGCGAAAAACATTGGAAAAATAAAAAATCTCACAACAGTTTGTTCGGAGTTCCCTGTATTCTTAAGAGTTCTATCGAAAATACATATAACTTTTATTTTAGATTTATTAAGTCATGAGATATTTGAAAAAAACTAAATTGCTGGAAAACAAAAAATATATCACAATAGTTCTGTTTTTCATTTTTTCTTCCATTATTCAGGGAAATTTGGAAAAATTAAAAACTAGAATAGTTCTCTTCTAATTGTTTCTGTAAAATTAGTAATTCATAAGATACTTATTAAAAAAAACTTGAATCTTCATTTATTCAAGGAAATGTGAAAAATATTTTTTACAAAAAATTGGACCGACGTTATCAGTTAGTGCACTGAAAAGTATAAAATAATGTTAATTCTATTGGGGCTGTTACTTTTGAAGTTGTGCAGTTGCAGGTAGATTGATAACATTTGGCACCAACTTCACAAGTACCAGCCCCAAAATAATTAATACTGCACTAACTGATAACGTCGGTCCATTTTTTTGAAAAAAATATTTATTTCACACTTTTGAGTGTAACATTAGTCACGAAAATCGTTGAACGTTCACTAATGCCAATGAAGATAGTAGTTATACTATAACCCATGTATATTCTTTGCTTGTAGTTGTTATTATTGAGATCAAAAAACATCGCTGCGGAAATACGCTTAAGCATTTTAATTGTTACCATTTTAACACCGATTTAACTCGAAAGCCTTAACTCTAAGGATATAATGTTCATTATAAAAGTTGCTACAAATAATTATGTCTTTCATGTACTGCAAACAGATTTTCAATTTTCGATAGAAATCGCCCTCTCCACATAGCAAAATTAGGTGGGTATATTTGAGAATTTAACATGCTTCTAACAAACCGTTACTCTTTTGAAAAAATGTTCAATTTAAACGGTTTCCGGATATTGTCCTATCTTTTATTATACCACCGCAGATTTTCAATTTTCGAGAAAATTTGCCCTCTCCACCCCCTTTGGGGGCGGTTTTCGGAGGGAACGAGATGTCCGATTCCCGTTTTTATGAATATGGGACCATTTCTCAAGCCTCCTCTTTGAAATGAATCAAAAATCATGAAAATCGGAGTACGATTACTATATAAAAGGAGCGCACAAACCAAAAAAAAGCACAATCCGAATTGTATACCTCCTCCGTTTGGGGTTCGTCGGTCAAAAAATTAAAAGAGTTCTGGCCAAAGTTCTCGTTAGTGTTCTGAGTTCTATCAAAAATCTTCATATCATTTTTCTGTAGGTTTAGTAGGTAATTCGTAAGATATTCGAAAAAAAAACTAACTTATTGAAAAACTAAAAAAATCCCACAATAGCTCTGTTTGCAGTTCGCGCTAAAACTCTAAGGGTTCTATTGAAAATCATTATAACATTTTCCTGTGGAGTTTAATAATTCACGAATTCATAAGATACAAAGAAAGATCTTTTATAACCTTGACAAAGAATCGATTCGCAAGGTGTCAAACCCATGGGGCCAGACGTCAAATATACCCAGTTTAAAAAAAATCTTGGATATGCCTCCCGGATGAAAATCGGTTTTGTAGTGTCAAAGGACTAGGCTCACTGACAGACGCGAATTTGTTCTTCGTTTAATTATATTTAGAGACAGATGTAAATAAATATAAACAACAGAATAAAAATATGTCATACCTAATAGTTATTTTTTATGTATAGGTAAATATATACGCACAATGTCTTGTAAATGAAATTTTATCGTGATTTATTATCATAGATTTGCCAGGTTATTCAATATGAATAACTGCTTGTCTTTAATGAGTTTGTTACCGGTCCCCAAATAGGTATCTACAACGCACTTGTACCTATCACCGACACCCTCGATTTTTGTTCTATGACGATTTAGGTAGGTACTTAGCTGGCACTTCACACAACAATGAGCCAGTATTGCTGATTTATTACACGCTGTAATATAATTGACGTTTTCATACTTAAAAAAATTATGGCTAGCAGGTGGCGAGAAAGAAGTGCTCTCTCATCACGGATATTACGACATCAAGTGAGAACTGCAAACAGAACGATTGTGGGATTTTTTTAGTTTTCAACAATTAAGTTTTCTTCGAATATCTCATAAATGAATGAATGAATGAACTAAATCTACAAAAAAAAGTTATAAGTATTCTCGATATAACTCTTAGAATACTAAACAGAACTCCGAACACAACCGTTGTGAATTTTTTTTATTTGTCCAATGTTTGTATGTTTTATTTTTTGTTATACTCATTTTGGTATTTTAATTTTTTTCACGAAATTCCATAAAACTATTAAATTTGCTAGCAATGTACTCTAGAAGAATTCCATATGTATTAGAAACTCCGATGAAATATTTAATTTTTGCGAAAGTGGTTGCTACCCCCATTTTGGTATTTTCCATTTTTGCACGTAATTCGATATTCGAACTATTTAAATTTAATGGAAAGTAGTCTAGAACTACCTATCTAATATCTACCGATGAAATATTTAATTTGCAAATATTTGGTAGCCAACATCACATGACTCCTCAACACAGGACACACAAGTTAAGCTTATAGGTAACAACACATCTCTGCGTCGGGAGCTAGGAATGGGGGGTTGGCATTCAAAAAAGCAGATGTTAATTAATCAACTTTGCGACATGCTGTATATGAATAAAAATATTTTAAGTAAGTGCCTCGTTGTCGGACCTATCGTTTTAAGAAAGTCTAGTCGATATCTTGGATAGAAAATAAAATTTTTTTACAAAAAATTTGACCGACTTTATTATTTCTTGCACTGAAAAAGATAAAATAATATCAATTCTATTGGTGCTGGTACTTTTGAAGTTGGTGCCTACAACAACAAACTATAACGGCACAACTCCAAAAGTACCAGCACCAATAGAATTAATATTATTTTGTATTTTTCTTCTTCAGTGCAACAACTAATAAAGTCGGTCCAATTTTTTTCTAAAAATATTTGTTTCACAATTTAGAGTGTAACATTAGTCACAAACATCGTTGAATGTTGAGTAATACCCAAGAAAAGATAGGCTTTGCTTATACTTGTCATTTATTATTGATAGATCTCAAAACATCGCGGCGCATATATACATATTTCAGAATTTACTGCTGTAACTCGAAAACCGTAGCTCAATTTAAATGTTGCTACATATAATCTTTTCTTTGATTTGACCGTCCATATTTTCAACTTCCGAAAAAAATTGCTTTTTCACATACCTAGCGGAAATACGCATATCACATATTTCAGACTTTACCAATGCTAAACTAGGAAACCGTAACTCTTTTAAAAAAATGTTCAATATAAACATTTCCAGATATGGTCCCATCTTTAAGTCTGCGTTCTTAGATTTTTGATTTTCGAGAAAACTTGCCCCATCCACCCCTTTTGGGGGTGGTTTTTGGAGGGAATGAGTTTTCGGATTTGAGTTTTTCTCAGCTCTCCTCTTTCAAATGAAACAAAAAAAACATAAAAAAACAAACATACAACCGAATTGTATATCTCCTCCTTTTTTTTGATGTCGGTCTAAAAAGTAATGAAGTTAGGCAATTCTTTAGGAATTCACTCATTTGCTACAGCCAAGTCTCATTGTTAGTATCCCGTACTCGATATAAACGAATTTAATTTAATCCTATGCCAATTGAAATTTTAGAGCAATATTTCCAAATTCAATAATTACTAAAACCGACTCATAACTTATCTGTTACCACATGCATGGTAGGTAATTGTGAAAATAATATTTCAAGAAAAGAGTGAATTTAATATTATTACTTAGATAAATAGATATTTAATCAAATTCCTCAACCAAATTATTATACTCGTATAGATTGTGGCAGTGTGGGGGTTAAGAAATATTAAATTATTAAAATATTCAAGCTATCTTCTGTGTTTTATATGACAGCACGATACAATATAATGAATATAATAATATAATCGTGACTGATATATTGACAGCGAATAATTTGGAAAAGATGAAAAATTATTACCTACATGATAAAATAAATATAACGAAAAAAAAATGTGTTGTGTTTGCAACAATAGAATGAAATATTATAAAGTCAAAAACAAAAGACGAAACGAAAGTCAGTCAAAAGTGAATGCCATAAATAAAACTACCACTAACCTTCAAATCGACTGTTCCTTCAACTGTTGTAATAATGTATTTATTGTACATTCAAAACACTACACTAGGAACTCGTTCGGGACGTAGTGTTCGTACTCGATATACCCGGTACTCAATGGCTTGCAACTTGCAATGAGCACAAATAATATTTGAATATAAAAATGTTCACCAGCAAAGACACCGCTTAACACTGTTGTTACTTTGCTTCGGTTGAATTTGTTAAATGGATTTCTAGTCTGGCGTATGACTAGACTCTGTTTTGATTCTGTAGTCTGTCATATGTAGGGAGTAGGGTGATCAAACCTCAAACTGCTCACTGCTCGGCAATCGGCGGCTGTGACTAGCAAGCAAACGCATATAACGTCGCCTTCAGACTTTCTGCTATGAAGGTAATTGACCAATAAGGACGCCGGTCCAGTTCAGGACTCAGGCTAGATAGAATGAAATCTGATATTTATGTTCACAATACCGCCCTACAGTTTGATACGAACTATCGACAACATGATTATTCAATAATAATTGATGAAAACAATTTAGGATGCTTATTTATTATTAAGTGTGTAAGTGTAGTACCTACATGAGGTTACTAGCCGATGGCAAGTATCACTACTCTTTCTAATCAAGTATCCGATAAACACAAGAACCCTATTTTTTATTTCTTGAAATTAATTGTCTGGCTCGGCAACTTTATTAAGCTAACCCGCAAACTGAACGGCAGACGAAAAAAGTATTTTATTATAAAATGCTGTTGATTGCTAATAAGTCCCTGGTTATTGATTTATACCACAGGTTAGGGAATATTTCATCCTTTAATCTGTATATAGGTATATATCTATACATAGATATAAATAAAATTAATGAAGAACGTGTCTGTGATTTTAGAACCGAATTTTTTCGTTGAGTATAATTAATAATAATTAATATAATTATTTGCACGTCTATAAAACCGAAGCAAGCAATTTTCCAATATTTGTTCAACCAACCAAGTTACCATCGTCGCGGTTGACCTATTCCAAGTTTCTGAGCAAAATACGTGTCTATACCAACGGGTTTAAATTAATTACAAATAACATTAGTACCCTATTACTGAAGTACGGATTTTTTATGGGGTTTCTTGAGGATTTTAGTTAGAATGAAGTCGCGAGCATCCTCTAGTAATAATAATTATGTAATACGATATTTTGGCATTTCAAGTTGCGATTCCGTCAGTCACTTGAAGTGATACCCAATTCGAGTTTACAGCGATAATCGCAGAATTCACTGCAGTTGCGTCAATAATTATGAACGTCCTTGAGTTACGTCGTGATTGTAGTTACATACCTACCTCATAGGCTAGCTGAAAACATGAGTTACGGTAGCTAGAATAACATTCACCGAGACAAAAGATGCCCGAGAGCTTCTAATATATAAATTGTATGTAACATAAATACATATTATAGACAGTTTGAGTTCCCTCAAACGCCTACGTAAAATCCGTACCTATTGACTAGCATCCATTTTTGGATACTACAACTGCAAGAAAATGTATTCAAGAGTTGTGGTGATCCTCAAAAAAAAATCTGTAACTCATTATTAATGTTTAGGACGACATATATAGGTATCTACCTATGTCGTCCCAACTAACAAGTCTTGTACCAAATCATCTTTTTTATCAACTATTGATTCTTACTTCATTAAAATATCATCAATGATCAAAAATTTACATTGATGTCAAAAAGTTTGGTGTAAATTCATTTAAAACGCAACCTTTAATTTTTCGAAAAAAAAATCGGGCTCGTCAATATTGATTTTCAGATGAGCAATTTTTAAAATAATTTTCATTCATAGGTATATGACGACTCAAACAAAAGATTTCATATTAAACTTCAATTTCCTAAATAATAAATATCTCTATGGCAGAATGATGTAGTACTTACTAGAAAATCTCGAAAAAATTACGTCCCAAAAAACATCAATAACAATACCTATATCGATTTTTTAGATACTTATGTTCCATAAGAAACTTCTCCACCAAATTTTATGTGGATACCCTCTGTAGTTCATAATTTGATTTTTCAACAGGAACCCAACAATTTTTTCTGGATAAAAGTATCGTATCTGTTAATCCTGGTTATAAACTATCTGTATGCCAAATTTCATCCAAATCCTAAGCCCTAGTTGATGTTAACGACTTCAGTAAATTTTGATTTTATTTAGTGTTGTCAGTTTTAATGAAAAGAATTAAGTTATAAAACATGAAATGTAGTCAAATTTTCCGTAGAATACGAAAATAAAAAAGGGAGTTTCAGTTCCGTAAAGATTGAAGTGTCATATGAAATATTTTTTATGTCATCCTGAATAAATTAAAATTATTTTCAAAACTGCAGATCTAAATACTAAAATTTTTCAAAAAGTTGGAATTAATTCATTCTAAGCTTTTCGACCCCACTTTATATAATATACAGCTATATTTGCTTGTTAATGATTTCATGGAAGCCAACATTATTATCACTTACTAATCTAATCTTCATACCTGCCTCTACTTTGCTTCTACATTACTGTTATTTGAGGATAGGGTGTAATTATAATATACCTACATACGTCCCTGGCAGTAAATGACTTACAGAGAACCCCGTTTTAATGAGCTATGTTGCCAGATGTAAAAAAACTTTTATGATAAAATAGTTTTTTGAGGACAGAGGTCCATAAAATAGAAGTATTTCTTTGTACACATTTATTGGTTCTTGTATCATCACAAGCTAATTCCTTATTTTTCATCTCTTGTAAAAGAATGCTAGAATATTTCATATGAAGGAAAAGAGTTTCAATCTGGCAACAATGTGAGAAACATTCACCACTCGACCTCAAATGTCATATGCTGTATGCTGAACAGGATCTTTGCAGCCTGCAGTGGGGGTTGAAAATTCCGGTAAATCATGATACAGCTGTTGCCACATTCTTTCAATAATTTTTAAATTTAATTCTGCTTTCAGAAATCAACTCATTGAAAATCTCAAACATGAACATTTTAAGGACCATTACGAGGATTCTTTTCTTCACTAAAATTTCGGATAATGTACGGGTCACTATAAATTTTGTCGACCAACAAAAGATGGCAATAGTATCTAAATCGTGGTGGTCTAAATTGTTACGAGCCTGACGGGATAACAGATAAATCATAGCCTAACCACTGAACAAACAAATATTAATATTAGAAAATATGTTCAATAGATGGCTTAGAGTTCTTCTAACATGTTATTGAAATCAATCATATAAGTTTATTTATTGGGGTTTAAATTTAAATGTTTGCATAGAAAATTATATTCTCGTCGAATATTCTTGGAGTCTCCTCTTTTTTAAAAAGTAATACTGAAAAATATATGTAACTCAAAGAAGCTTCCTGAGTTATCAATTAAGGAAAATCATAATCCTTATCAACTCCTCTTTACTGTCTTCTTTTTTCACATCGCTTTCATTCCCGAAGAAAAGCTAATAGGTCCTCACCATTTTTTTGTCCTAAATTTTGGCAACACCGCGTCATACTTCTTCATCACCCTGATAGATTCAAGTCCGGTCATAGGGGAGTGGGGATGAAGGATTCCGTGTCAATGAAAACGAATAACGAAAGCAATAAGCAATTCTCGCAGGCAGAAGTTCTGCCGCAGAACGCGCTGCAGAGAAACCGCAACCGATTCTGCAGAATGACGTAGTTGCGTCTATAACATGTTACTAATGTATGGTTTTGTTGATAGTTTGAGTGCTTTCAAAGGGACGAAGAAGGTTGAAAGAACGAGGGACCACCGATGACGACATGAGCCGTGGCCACCAGCATGGTACGCAAGAATGAGATGCTCGGCATCATTACCGTAGCTGCCGTTTGTCTATTCCTTATCGGACTTAGCCAAAAAGAGACCACTAACTATCATAATAGGCCACTAAGATACCAGCGTATGTTGGAGTTTGATGAGAATCTACGAGGAACAAATGCTACTGTGCCTATCCCCACAATACAGGATGTTATTTTACAGGTTGGTAACTCAATCAAATGTTGACTTATTTATATAAACATACGATAATCGATCAAAAAATTATGAAAAGCTCTTAACCAATACCCAATTTTTTAATTAAAAAGTTGAATAATCGAAAAAAGCTGTCGACATGACTTTTTTTTAAACGATAGATTCGAAAGTGAGACACATTATCACACAGGGTTTCCCAAAGTACAATAAGCAAAATAACTTCTGGTTAAAGATGCAGAGTCCTCCTCTAAATCCGGGATACATTTGCGCTTGCACAAATGTCAAATAGGTACATGGCCGCAGCTTTGCCAAATTTATCTCTATTATTATGATAATGTTTTTCGCCTTCAATTCAAGTACCCATATAACTAAACTTTATTATTCGCTATATTTGCTAAATCGGAATTCAAGTACAATAAAATAGACAATAATGAAGCGCCGAGTGAAACGCTTTAATTTGATCGCTTGAAACAAAACTGGATGTCGCTTCAAGTACGTTAAGAGCGCGTTTTTTTGGTACCTAACGCCTAATTGTAAAATGTAAGTAAGTAAGTTTTGATGCTTTTTTATTAGTTGTGTTAAGTAGTATCTGATTATTTTGGTTTTATACCATCTTAAAAAAATATAATTCATCTTACCTACTTCTTATTTAAGTAATCAATGCGATGTGTACTGTTTTATTTCATGTATTTAGGTACTAACATTCACCAGATATCCACAAACTTTCAAACATTGATATTGTTTAATTGTACCCATTTTAAATTTAAATTTATCCTTATTTTGTGACCTTACATAACTGTTGTGTTATACATTATTTAACCTACCAAAAGTAGATTTACTTATATCTCAACAAGTACTCAAATATCTCATCAAATATCATACATTGAATTGACAACCGTGCTGGTCCGAGCTAGGACTTGTTACAGAATTTTGGATTTAGACAACGACTCTGCAACTTTATTTACCAACTTCTGTATTTTCAAATGGCAACCCCCTGATTTTGTTATATTTTTAGAATTGCTACTAAACATAACGCACTCGGGTTTTTTATACGTATCTGTAATAATTAATACTAGTATCTAGGCGACCGAGCTTTGCTCAGGTAACACAGGATTTAGAGTGGGTCTATAAGAGTTACTGTTTAATCTTAGTTCATAAATGTGCATGCATATTTCTAATTAAAATGTATTGTGATCAATAAATCGGTAAAAATTGCTTTTTTGCGTTCACATAGCGCATAAGTTACAGATTTAGAAATAAATATGAAAGTGAAACATACCAAAACTCAGCTGTATCACCAATCGCTCTTCTTGACCCCCAAATCCAATAATAAATTTTAGGTAAATTTCTTATAGAAATGTATCTATTGCGAGCGTTCACACTTTTGAATTTCGAAAAAAATTAACGGCATGTTATTATATGTCTACAAGTCCAAAAAAACTTTAGGTTTAAAAGTTATATATATATATATATATATATATATATATATATATATATATATATATATATATATATTGATTTTGTATTCTTGACTGGATTTATAATAAATAAAAAGATGTTCTTGGGGATGCAGTCATATATTCAATAAAATTCTTTGACTGAAGCCGAGCTTTCGAGAATGTTTATGACATTTGTAATTGATGGCTATGAAATCTTTCCTGTTCTAAATTCACGATTTTTGCCCTGAAGAAGAGAATAAACATTCTCGAAAGCTCGGCTTCAGTCAAAGAATTTTATTGAATATATGACTGCATCCCCAAGAACATCTTTTTATTTATATATATAAATAAATATATATATATATATATATATATATATATATATATATATATATATTTTTGATATGTTTAACACCAAAGAATGCGTCCAGGTGAGGCAACAATGATGACTAAGCCAATATGTTTAGAAATTTATTTTTTGTCGGTACTTTTATCTAATACATAATTTTTTATTATTTCTATATGTTATGAAGGTCGATTTTTTACTTAATTCAGGTCCATAAGAATACATTTTTATGTAAGTTAGTCATACCTATATTTAAACACATTCCATACAATTACTTTTGTTAATCTCTTCAGGCGCTGATGAAGGTGAAAACTGTCACCGAAAATTCCGCATCAAAAAATAAATTTCTAAACATATTGGCTTAGTCATCATTGTTGCCTCACCTGGACGCATTCTTTGGTGTTAAACATATCAAATTTATAATAAAGCGTCGTTAATTGATCATTTATATATATATATATATATATATATATACAGGTTGTTTCAAATTCGACTCTCACAAAAGGACAAGGACAAAGTTGCGCATTTATGTGCTCAATACGCCGTTTAAAAAAATTTGAAATTTCGAGCAGTTCCGGAGATACCCGGAAAAAAACGGAATTTTCGGAAAATCATTTTATTTTTTCCTGGCTTCATTAATGAATTTCTAAATTGATAGCTCATTTACATTGCCACTGTTACCACTCTTTCCAATGGTGTTAATAGTTTTGTAACCTGGCGTTTCGTCTATGTGTAATTATCAAGAACTTTTTTTTTTCTTATGGAAGCCATATTCGTATTCCACAAATTTGTATAGCTCTTTTTATTACCTTTTTGATGATGTGTAAGTTAGCCATTTTGCCCTAAAAATCCGAGAAATTAAATAAATTACTTTTGTAAAGTAGTTGGCTTTGATTTTTCCAATCGGTGACACGTAAATGACATTCTGTATTATTGTCAATTGCTGAGTCGTTGAAAATGGAGTTCTCCAATGAAGAAAAACGAGATATGATAAAACTGTATTACAAGAATGATAGAAACAATATGAATACATTGGAAGTGTATCATCTTAACATGTAAGTAGGTATCCCGAGAGACGACAACCCCACCGATCTTTATTCAACTTATTGGATAGAAATTTAGCTGAGCATGGTTCCTTTAAAAAACTCAGACAAAAATCTGGAGACAGGATTGATGAAGGAACTAAATAAATCATTATCAATGAGGTATAACTAATCTCAAGTTTTTCAAACGAGCCAAACCCATCGCGAATTCTGTCTGTTTTTATTTTTTGGTTCGTGCGCGCCGTTTAAACGTGCTTCGATTTTGATGATTTTGGATTCATTTGAAAGAACGGGATTGAGAAATGGTCCCATATTCATCAAAACGCAAATCCGAAATCTCCTTCTCTCCGAAAACCGCCCCAGAAGGGGTGGTGGGGGCGAATTTTCTCGAAAATCGAAAATCTGAGTTGGTATAATTAAAGATAAGAGAATATCCGGAAACGTTTAATATGAACATTTTTTCAAAAGTGCTACGGTTTTCGAGATAGACGCATGTTAAATATGTATTTTTGCTATGTGGAGAGGACAATTTCTTTCGAAAATTGAAAATTTTTCGATACTACATGAAAGATATAATTATTTGTAGCAACATTTATAATGAACATTTTTTCCTTAGAGTTACGGTTTTCGAGTTAAATCGGTGTTAAAATGGTAACAACTAAAATATTCAAGCGTATTTCCGCAGCGACGTTCTGAGATCTCTATAATAACAACTACAAGCAAGGAATATACGTGGGTAATAGGATAAGTACTATCTTCATTGATATGGTATAGTGAATATTCAACGATTTTCGGGACTAATGTTACACTCAAAAGTGTGAAATAAATATTTTTACAAAAAATTGGACCGACGTTATTAGTTGGTGCACTGAAAAGTATAAAATAATATTAATTCTGTTGGTAGTGGTACTTGTGAAGTTGGTGCCAAAAGTTATCAATCCACCTGCAACTGCACAACTTCAAAAGTAACAGCACCAATAGAATTAATATTATTTTATACTTTTCAGTGCACCAACTAATAACGTCGGTTCAATTTTTTGTAAGAAATATTTATGTTTCAAAAATTGAATGAGGATTCAGAAAAGCTAATAAAATACTGCGATTTAATAAGGGCTTATATTTGGTATAAGGTGTTTTTATACATAAACAAAATAAAAAAAGAAAAAGTTCCCTATTTGCTTGTACTGACATGTAAGCCAATGAAAAGATTGTTCAAATTTCAATTCAACGAATTTTGAGAAATTTACCTTTCTGCTGGCTACGGGCCGTTGGGATTTTAATTTTCATCGCAATCTGGGGAACCATTCCCAAAATAGCTAGTGTGGACGTCGAGGGTCACACCTATTAAAAAATGAAAGTGTCGCCAATCGATTTCTCAGCTCTTAAAACTCCATTTGCAAATTTTTATCCAAATCTGCCCAATGATTCAAGAAAAAGTTTATGGACCTCGAGGGTGACACCCTCGCGTTCTGGAAAGCCACTTATATAGATAATCTTATAAATTAGAACCTTATCTATACAATTTGATCAAAATCGTTAGAGCTGTTATCGAGAAAAAAAATATATGTCTACTAGACACTATTGGCAAACTCGAATCAAAGGTGCCGATATAAATGCATCAGACGGAGATTATTAGTAGCGTTTAACACGTTAAACAGGGAATACGCTATCCCCTACCTCCCACCTTCCATTCTTTAGGTTAGGCAGTCAATACGTCGAACAAATAAAATATCTAGTATAAAAGCAAGCCTTCCTCCTGCGAAGTAATAACTGCTATTTTAAATTAATAATGTATTCACGCGAACAAAAATTAATATTATCAAGTGGTACTTTGGTATACCCAAGCGATTTACTTTTGCATATCCGGGTCAACAAGTTCCTTGTACTCAAACGGTTTTACATATTTTTCATCGGTTTGAACAATCGGGATGCATTAAACAATGCGTTAATTGCTATCACGAGGAACCAGAAGCCCGTCCTATCCCTGAAGAAAGAGTCGAGAGGGACGTTAATGTATGTGCCTTTGTAGAAGCAAATGAGCCGATGTCCAGCGTCCAAATTTCACGAGAAATTAACATTCCGGACCGCACAGTCAGACATGTTTTAAAAGAAGCATGGGTATAAATCCTATAAGCTAAAATTTACTCAGGAAATTTTCCCAGATGATTGTATCAGGCGGATGGAGTTTTGTAAGAGCATGAGGGAGAAAATTGAGGAGAATGAAGACTGCTAAAAATATATATTCTATTTATAGACGAATTATCATTTTTTCTTCATGGCCGTCACAACTCTTCAGTCGCCAGATATTGGTCACGGGAAAATAAACATTTAAGTGTGCCATTAGGCACAAAATAAATATTTGGGCCGGTATTTTAGGCGATAACATTGTAGGACCTTTTGTTCTTAATGGCAACTTAAATGGAGAACGGTATTTGCAGATGCTTTAAGAGAAATTATACCAGCTGTGCGGAACTTAAATGTCAATTTTGAAGAAATTTGGTTTCAGCAGGATGGTTGCCCCGCGCATAATGCATAGGCAGTTCAGGAATTTTTACGAACAACTTTTTCTGAACGACTCATTTGCGGTATAGGTACCATACCCTGGCCGGCAAGGTCGCCGAATTTAACTCTTTTCGACTTTTTTTTTGTGGGGCCACTTAACTGAACTAATTGACAGATATCCTGCAAACTTAGATCAGTTAAGGGCAAAAATATTCGACGTCACTAACTCCATAACTCCGGAAGTGTTGGCGAATGTTAGGACGGACGGATATTGCAAAGACCAACAGGGCAATATCTTTGAGCACCTAATACAATAACAGTTTCTTTATTTTTATTTTATAGTAGGTATTATTTAATGTATTAGTTTCTTTAGATAATCAATATTTTCTTAGAATACCCGTTTTTTTCGTTTTTAGGTTTAAATAAACACAACACAACAAAACATATCAGACAAAAAATCGCATGCGCAAACCGACACTTTTTACAGAACATGCATGTGGAGGACGAATTCAGTTCGTACGCGCACACCTAAATGTAAATAAACAGAAAAGTGACCATAGATACCATGCACCACTCACCGCTGAAAACCTGTGGCCGTCCAAGCACCTTCGTGTGAGAAATTGCCATATCCTGAGACGCAGGTCAACTGCAATCTTTCCTTGTTCTTAGCTATTTTCCAAACTAAAAAACGGGCAGATTACGAAATAGTAAGATTTTTGATTGTGATTCTTGTAAACAGTACCTAAAATACAACACTATGCTTCTCGTGCTACGCCACTGAAATGTGTCGGCAGTTGATCGTTGCTTGGCAACGAGACAAAGTGACCAAAACTGGTTTCGGCGCTGATGCAGGGTGCTTTTCTCTAAGTGAATGGACTCTACAATAATAATGTCTCTTTTTAACTGAAGGCTATATATATATATATATATTATAAGGAATATGTACCTTCTCTCTTGATAGCATTAGAGATTTCGCACCCTAGATTCGATTTTGCCAATAGTGTATATACAAGAATTGCTCGTATTAATATATTAGATACAGATTAAAAGTTATATTGATATTGAAACCGATGATTTAAAATTATCCCGGCAAAAAGGCATCACCGCTTATATAACCTATTAGCTCATTGCTCAGTTTAAATACTATGCTAGGTATGTCACAGCAAGACACCGAGCAATAGTTTAGTTCATGATACGCAGCAATAACATTTTGGTCGTGTCCACAGCAGTGACTGATTACCAATAGATTAGTAAACAGAAAATTGACAGATAATCGGTGAAAAATAGTGTAACATAACCTATCTTTTGTTTCTGTTATTATCCAATACTATCATGGGCACCTATCGTTTCGTATACTAGATTATCTTTTCCACTATAAATATATTGAACAGAAAATATTTTTTCTTCTTCCATTTCCAATCTTTCTAATATGTGTCATTCTTTAAATGAATTATTTCAATTCTTTTGGCAAACAAGTGAGCTAAGCGTTGCATCAGTCGTGTCCACAAATTAATCATTACTAAGCGGTTGGCAATCAGTCACTTCTATGGTCATGGCCAATGTTTTTGTCCAACACACATCTAGTCAAGAAAGCATCTACAAAATCTTTGACAGATTTGGCGTTGAACACCTTTGCTATTAAGCCACTCCCTCTTGCGGGCACGCTTTCTGAAATTACATGAAAGGGCACCCGTCAGTACACAGCATTTAGTCCTTCTTATAGGCTACAAATAAAAATGAAAATATATTTTACGTAGTAAACTTTATGATTTGATTAAATTAAACAAATATTTGCATTCATTTTTGTACAAATATAGCTGCACTTGAAAAAATAAACTCATATTATTATATAAATTCGAAAAAATAAGGAAAAATGTATTATTCGATTTCTTCGACTTTTTTTTCTTGCTAAATTCTCACACAATTTTGAGAAATTTATTTTTTGTTATTTTTATGATTGATACAGATGCTTGTCTTATTGGTTCTACAGTGAACCATCCTTTCTGTAATTGATTAAAAATGCGTTAACATCCTTATTTCGCTATCATTATGCCATCTATCTGCTAATTGTCAGAATTACATGACATGACATTCAATAAAACATTTTTATGTAAATAACAACTTTTGAATTTTGGTGATGCCATATACGACAATGCTCATACATCCATATATAAATTGTATACAAATAAATATTTTTTACGAACAATTGGACCGGCTTTATTACTTGGTGCACTGAAGAATACAAAATAATTGCAGTCAAGGAGGAATTTTTCGAAAAACTCCATGAGACAATTACAAAAATAGGAAAAACAAAAGAAATATTAAAGGCAATTTTAACAGTTGAATGGGTTGAAAGCTCAATGATGATGTAGTGGAGCCATATGTGAATGGCAATAGAGAGAGGTTAACTGAAATCTGCCAAAATAATCAACTCAAAAGATAACTAACGGATTTTATAAATACAAGGATATTCATACATACACAAGAGAAATGTGGGATAGAAAATACCAGGGAATCAATATACCTCGGCAGGAAAAAGTGTACAGAAGCATGAAAATTCATCAAAGGCATCAAATCAACGGAAAGAACTTTGCCAACATTCAACTTATACCAATTACAAAGTGGCAACTTTGAGACGCTTCTCTCAGAGCAGAAGGATGAATATTTCACTATATCACTGACAGACAAATCAATAGAGGGAGAAACGATCAACATCGACAATGACACAATTAAAAAAAAACAGTAAATCATCTGAAAAATGGACGGGCCGCGGCCCAGAGTGTATACAAGCAGAGCTAATTAAAAACAGATCAGAGAGATTCTTTAAGATACTCAGTGGTATGTAAACTTATACCTAAACGGTACCCCGGTGCCGAAATATTGCAAAGTGGCACACATAACACCAATTCATAAAAAAAGGTAGCAAACTGGACTGCTCAGACTACAGAGGCATATTAGTAATGAGCACACTTAGCCGGATATATGTAAGAGTTGTACGAGACCTAATTGAACTAGAATATAGCGAAAAAGAAGAAGAACAATCTTTGACGGGCAACGTCTTTTGTTTGGATCAAGTAATAAATAAATGATCGAATACTAGTATGGAAACTCACCTTATGTTCGTGGATCTGCAAATGGCGTATGATACAGTTCCTTTAAGCAAAGGTATGCAAAAAGGCTGCTGTATTACTCCGACCCTATATAAAATATATGTAGCTGAGTACTCAACCAATGGAAAAAAAATACAGTGGAATGGGAATTGATCTTGGAGAGAAATGTCTATATACAGTTTGCCGTTGACCAAGCCATCATATCGAATGACATGGAAAATATTGAATACTAGCTGACCCGACAGACGTTGTTATGTCTTAACAAAAGCAAAAACAATATCTTGGTTTTCTAAATTTTCACCCATGACAACAATAGCAACTTCATCAATTGTTGCCGTACTATAGCGTCTTGCGTGTTGTCCTACAGGCGTCTTATTGGCTTTGCTGACAATTTTGTGGTAATCAAATGGCATGCGGTTTAATGCAGTCTTGAATCAATTCGTTGTCTTATGGAAAAACACTTGAAGCTTCTCCACACTTGATCTGTTCACCGATTTATTGTGTGCATAACGCTAGTTTTGCTGAATCGTCCATGAAATAAATTTGCAAAAATGGTACCACCATGTGACTTTCAAGATACTTTGTCAGCATTGCCATTCCCCCATCAACTTTTGACTGGCTGCTTTTGGTTATTCACCTAGCTACAAACCTACTGCACGCTACTTTAATTGATATATGATTTCAATTGAAAATTACCAACGTATTCAGGCACGTGGCAGTAAAAGTTTATTGTTTTAGAATATAGTTACCTTGAAAGTTAGCATAAAATTGTCTTGAATAACTTTTGTTGCGCCAAATAACTTAATTTGAAAACAATTATTGTATTTCTGTATATGAGTTAAAAATGTATAGAATCTGTCCCATTTTCATAAACCAATGAATGCGGAGGCTCTGGTGGCATTACCAATGGCGTCAATTTGACTTCATCGCTCCCGCAACGCAATCCAGGGGCTTGATTCTTTCAATATTAGGTGTGATTGATTTTAACTTACCGAGATGAATAAACACTTCTCAAAAACTCACTGTATAATAAATTGAAATGAAACTATTATTTATCAACCTATTCATCACCTATGTTAAACGATATTTGCAGAGCGCGTTCTGTCAATTGCTGACAGTTATTTCAAACAACTGACAGTTGTTAAACAACTGTATGTACTGTATGTAAAATTAATATTGCCTTTAAGCTTTTATAAATGTTCATAAGAACCTTCTTCTGATAATAATGAACACAACAAAATAAGAATTAGCGAAATCGGTTCAATTGCTCTCGAGATTTGCGCTTAGCAACAAATTCAGCGATTCATTTTTATATTATAGATATGGGGAGGAAACTGAAGAATGCAAGAAATAGGCTTAGGGAACGAACATCCAGAAAACAAAATAGAAACATGTTGAGAATACACATATTTAGGAGTTGATTTTGATAAAACAGGAAGAGATGACAGCAAAATCAAAAAATGCATTACACAGACCAGACGAACAATAGACTGCCTAAACGGAATATGGTGGAGCTCTGACACCGGAAAACAACGAGAACATTTGATCGTGACGTAATATACCCCCCACAAAATAGAATATTATTTTTTCCCGGAGCAGCTTTAATTCTTGATTAAGAATAAAAAATACGCATGTAAGGAGTAGGGAAACAATAATAAGGGATTAAATGAACGAAAAAAAATAATAGTAATTTGAAATGATATCTTGACCAAAGTCGATTCAACTTACTTGATCTATCCTTAAAGTACTTATATAATAATATAAAAGAAAAAAAATTGAAAAACTGAAAATTATTTAGGAAGCCAAGTAACTACAGGGATTCCCGATGCAAAGTTTTGTAGATCTTTCAACAAGTTGAGCAAAATAAATAAGAAAATTAAAAAGGTAAACATAAAAAATGAAATAGAAATACCCAACTTCCAAAAAAACATTGGAATATTTTTATTTACAAAACTTGATTATGACGAGTGCATATCTAGTTTGATTCAAATGGCAGGATTGCCATTTTTGATAGATACTGGACGGGTGATTTCACCGTTGGCAGTTTTAATGCGTACCACTCCATCTGACCCTTATCATCACCTTAATGACGACTTCAAGCGGCCATCGCTGAGAGGGAAGATTTTGACCGATATGACATCTCCAACTTTCACGTTTTCAGATGAATTAGTTCATTTGGACCGAGCGATCGAGGTGTGTAGATAGTCTCCAGACCATATTTTCCAGAAACATTGTACAATATGAGTGATTAGTTGCCATCGGCGTAAATGAGTCATTGGTTCTTCACTGAGATCACGTTATGCTTTGGCAATCAGGGGTAAAGTTGAGACCGCAAAGTGGTCTTGAATTCAAGATAGCTTCTATGCGCACAAGGAAAGTGGAGATTTCTTCAAAGGTCCAAGATTGACCATTAAGCACATGAACTAGGTGCTTCTTGCAAGACCGGACAGCTTCTTCATACAAGCCTACGAAATTGGATGCTGGCGGCGGCATTAAACTGCACTGGACTTCTTTGGTGAAAAAGAACTGGTTGATTTCGGATTCTACTGAGCGTAGAAATGAATGAATTTCAGATAGATTTGAAGCCGCACCCTTGAAATTAGTTACATTATCACTGAAGATGGTTGACGGGAGACCTGGGCGTCAAACAAAGCGATCAAAACAGGTAAAGAACGCAGAGGTAGACAGCTTGCTAACGAGATCCAAGTGAATTCATTTTGTAGACAAGCAAACAAATACTGCAAACCAACACTTGGCAATATGAGAGTTTCTTTGCGGTCCTGTCTTGTACAAACATGGACCAGCATAATCTACGCCTACATTCAAGAATGGTTGTCCTTGCTCGTATTGCGAGATTGGAAAATCCGCCATCATAGGTTGACGAAAGGTGGGTTTCATTTTGAAGCAATTGATGGATTTAAAGTATTTAATTTAAGTACTTGGAATGAGAATGGGATGCTTAGCAACCCGGATGAATTGAGAATCGAAGAAAGACTTCGAAGATTTCAACAAATTCGTCAGCCTTAACAGTTTTTAATTCTCCACACTGAGTTGAATACAGAGAGTAAGAGATCAGTCCACTTCGTTTAACGAGAGAGATGCTGAATCAGATAAGCTATGTTTACAACATTTATCAATAAAACGTGAGACGTATGCAAAAACACGTTTTTTATTTTGACAGAGATGAAAACTTCTCATTAGCAAAAAGGTTAGTTTGAGGTTTGAGCTCTGGAACTGGTTCGTCAGGAACTATTGATGTTTTTTGCCAGCAATCTGTAGATTCACGGAGGAAGGCTGGACCTCTTAACCAGAGTCCGCTATTGACCAATTGACTTGGCATTAATCCACGACTGGCCGGATCAGCGATGTTTTTGTCAGTACCGACGGGTCGCCAGTCGCCACCGACACGGTTGGGACAAATCTAAATCTATTTATCTAAAATAACAAGAATTTGTTTGTTATAAGTTATAAAGGTAAGCCGATATATGCCCACCATAATCAAAATAAAAACATTTGCATTAGTCATTAAATGTAAGTCATGATATGTAGCTAGTATCATGAATATAAATGCACAATAATTTGTTTTGAGAAAGGAAGTGTCTAGAATCCAAAATGCGGGAGAGCTTGAAAAACCTAAAATCTCGAAAAGGCGTGGTTTAATAGAGGGGACTTTTCAAAAATAATTCGCATCCCGACTTTGGGACCGTTGAAACAGAAGTAAAATCCCGAACTGATAGTTCAGCTCAGTTCGCGTTACAAGGGCACATTTGATTCTTATAAAGAATTACAAGATAATATTGATTCACACTCAGTGGCAAAAACATGAACAAGTTGTCGTTGGTACCCCCGTCGAGACCTATGAGATTCCCAACTACCTATGATGAACTAGACTAGCAGTTAGCAAACTTTTCGGGATTTGCGTTTTTCAAGTTCTCCCGCTTTCGGGACTCTAGACACTTTCTTTGAGAGAATGTAGTGATATGTTTTCTGTCTATTCATGTTTTTGTTTGTTATTATTTTGTTTAGTTAACCTATTTGCTCTATGGTCCATATAGACAATAGGCCTATTCAAGAAGCTATCATACAAATGTACAATAAATATATTTGTGTTATATATACAATAAATACATATTCAAAAATATTTTTTTATTTTTGTTATTCCTCTTTTCTGTTATTTTTACATGTTTTCAATCAGCTTCTTAATTTAATTTATAAACGTTATTGATGAAATTTGGCTCTATATATGGCACTACAGTGCATCAACTTCAACACCATTCCACCGATCACCATCAAAATTGGTTATTCACTTTGGTGTAACTCACCGCTAGATGAGGCCACTATGCATCAATTTCTACACCATTTTACTGATCGCCATGCAAATTGGTATACTTAGATGTTTGAGCATTGAGAATGTTCTATCCTTAAGTAATTCTCATTGTTTTCCCATGTTTTTTTACGTAAACTAGTAGTAACTTTATTTTTAGATAGCATAGTTCCTTAATCTTATTCTCATTTAAAAACAGCCTTATTTTTATATTCCATATTTACCTGTTATCTAACTATTAGGTAGTCTTACTGCTTATAAAATTACGATTATCTCAATAAATAGCGAATTTTGTAGAGAGGTATTCAACATCGTTTACAGGGTGTTGCATTTGAATTTATCGAGCAAAGTAGAAGTCTTAACTCTTTTGGTAGAAAATATATTAAAGCAAAGCCTTTTAGGATGAAATAAAAACACATTTTAAACTAATGAGGCGATTTAAAGTGAAAATGTATTATGATTTTTATAAAAAGCCATCAATCTTGAAAAAAACTGTATAGATCTCAACAACACTACAGGGTGATTCATAAAATGTGCGCATGACTTTAGGGGAAGATAGTTTGTCTGAAAATATGAAAAAAAGTTTTTATAAACATGGGTCTGCAAACGCACCGTTTTCAAGATACAAGGGGTTAAAGTTGAGAAAAAAAAGTTTTTTTGTGAATATCTTTAAGCTGGAAACACAATAAGCGCGCTCTAGACGCTCTGCAGACGCCGGCATATGTAAAAATTACGCTGGCAAAAATGAAGTGCTCACAATAAACGTTGCGTGATCAGCGCGTTTAGTTGTCAATGTTTAACCTATATCAAAGTATAAAGAATATAGATCTTTATACTGTGCCAATATGTTATTTGAAATGGATGATTTTATGGAATTATGCTTTATCAGTCTTGCTGGTATATGATCGAAATTTTCAAGAGAGGCAAAGACAATCATGACGTTCGTGGATGAGACCAAGAGATCTGTCAAAAGATCGTGATAGTTATTTTGTTGGTAGATTTTAAAAAATGAAACATATGGACCCTGAAGAATTTTTTAAGCATACCAGAATGGCTCGTTCATTATATGATATATTACTCTTTTTTTTAATATTCTTCTACTCCCTTTGCTTTTTGTCATTGTCATTGTCATTGAAACCTGTTAAAGACATCGTTATTAAACACACTCCCTCGATACTGGAATCTCAAAACAGAGAAGTCTTGTTTGAAAATGAACTGAGAGAACTTTTATATACCTTCCTATACTGTATGTCATTTAGTAAATGAATAATAACAACAACCAATTCCCATCTCAGTAATTACAATTTCAGGTAATACGAAGGATATTTGAATTCTTCATTTTGGTATTATTGATATGAGCTCATTAACTAATTTACAAATAATTTTATTATATATATATTGGAATATGGCAAAGGGCTAAGTTTACAACATTGGGGACGAAGGGTTCGACTTGCCAGTTGTTAAGAATGAACTAATTACCTATACTAATAATACCAATTGATTTTTCGGTTCAAAAAAAATCGAGTAATTTATTAGAGCCATTTTCGAAATACCTGCGCATGTGTGCATAAAATAATTGCTCGTACGTTTATACATTTCTAGATTCTCCAAACCATTAATTAGTGCTGGTATATTTCGTGAAAGATTTATTACCTTCAAGTGAGTAACATTTTCATTCAAATTCAACGGTACCCGCCATTCAATTTCCCCGTATACAGAATTGTGAGGTTATAAGTAGCCGTTCAGCGAGTAAAAATTGGATTTTGCCCAACTTTCAAGGTCAAGACGCGACGCATGATCTAGAGAACGTTCATTGTGGCCAGCACCATAGATTGACGTATATCTAACTTTTGTCAGCGTCTACAGAACGTCTAGAGCGCGCTCATTGTGTTTCCTGCTTTAGAACTGTTAGGTACAGCGCTCATCTCTTGCACACATTTTATACTCATAACTCTCTAACTTCTACGCTACTGATCAAAATAAGGTTTTGTTTGATTTTTTAGAGCCGCCAATCCGCCAAGCAAAAATATACTCTTGCTCTATTGTTCTAAACTGATCCGTGTTCGAGAAAAAGATCATTACCTACATCACATAAACAAAATGTTACCAAAAATTTATTTCAAGATAGAAAATACTAGCTTATGAACACATAAAAAGAGTGATATCAGCTTTGTGAATAATAGTGAATAACTGTCTACAGTTTGTATTGTCGGATATGAGTCATGAACAAAAAAGAGAGAAACTCTTGATAGTAACTTAAATCAGAGTAGGTTTTGAGTCGAGTTATGTCAAAATGAAATAAACAGAAGCTGCTGTCAGGCAAAAGTTGTTGCAGTTCCTTTTTTGTTGCAACAATTAAAATGAATTTCACAAACATCGAAATGTGTGTAATGCACTATTTTTATGGAGTTGCCAGCGGTAATTCAGCTGAAGGAAGACGTTTGTATCATGAAAGATATCCAAATCGTGCAATACAGCATCATAATTTGTTTATTCGTCTTCATCAACTTTTAATGCAATTGAAGAAGATCCTACTACAAGCACCGAAAAATTGCATCTAATTTAAACTTAAGTCAGCCTACAGTTTATAGAATTTTAAAGCGGCAAATGTTGTACCCCTACCACGTACAAGGAGTACAAGCTATACTACCGAGAGACTTTCCGCCGAGATTTGCTTTTTCCCGTTTCCAGTTTGTAGCTGACATTATGTTTACGGATGAGGCATGTTTTTCTCGAGATGGCATTTTTAACAATCATAATAATCACATTTGGGTAGAGGAAAATTCACACGCTTTGTCAGAAGGCCACAACCAGCAACAATTTTCTACCAAACAGAATAACTGGTAAAAGTTATCGTCAATTTCTTGAAGAAATACTACTGATTCTACTAGAAGATGTCCCACTTCTTTTGAGAAATAACATGTATTTTATGCATAATGGTGCTCCTGCGGGACCACAGTCGTGGCCTTCTCGATCGCCGGAAATCAATTGCTTAGACTTTTTCCTTGAAGATACCTAAAATCTTTGGTATACGCAATACCTATTCAACAACGTATTGTGGAATCGTGTAACGAAATTCGGAAAACTCCGAGAATTTTTGATCGGGTGCGGCATTCAATGCACCACAGAGTGGAGGCGTGCATAAGAGCCAACGGAGGCCACTTTCAGCATTTGTCTTTGTGTTCATAAGCTAGTTCTTTCCATGTTAAAATAAATTTTTGTTTTTTTATGTTTCTCATCATAAAATGCAATTTTCCTCGAAAACGGATCACTTTAGAGCAATAATTCACCCGGAGTACCAAAACAGCATTTTGTCTAGTGGCGTAAAAGTTAGGGGGTCTAAAATACCCTAAATCTACGCCACTGACTTTTCCCTGACTTTTAAATAATGGTATTTATGAGTTTAAAATGTGTGCAAGAGATGAGCGCTGTACCTCTAACAGATATTCCCAACAAACGTTTTTTTTCTCAACTTTGACCCCCTGTGTCTCGAAAACGGTGCGTTTTTGGACCCATGTTTATAAAAGCTTTTTTTCATATTTTTAGACAAACTATCTTCCCCTAAAGTCCTGAGCACCCTTTATATATCACCCAGTATATTTGGAGAATGGCCAGAAAGAGGGTATTCCAAAAATGTGATGATATTCGGGTGTTACTTTAAAAAAATGTAAATTTTATTTATAAGAAACTTATACGCAAGGCTGTATATTTGAAAATTACCTTCAACTTTTGTATAAAACATTTTTGCAGATCCTATAATAACTGAGCTATTTTACTTGTACGCACTGTTGGACCACCCTGTATATATATTTTCCAAAGATTGCTAGCCCTATACACAATCAATGTAAGGAAAATATTTTCAATTCAGAATATTCTAAAATAAAAATTTAACTAATCATCTTAAGTTGGAACTGACAAAAAAATATATTCGTAAGATAGGCTTTATACCTATTATCAGTTCTGAGTTTTGTGTTTTGGTATAGATACTGATCATCTTAGCCTCTTTTAAATTTCAAACATTTCAACTTCGATTATGAATATGACTGTTTGTATTAAATTTATAAAACCTTGAATCTCAACTCTAATATAATGTCTTGTTTAGGAAAGTGCGTCCAGACCGATAAAATAAATATTTAAGAATGTACTTTTATCACTATACGGTTTAAAAAGATCGGACTTGGTTGAAGATGTATTTAGTGAATTTTGATGTATTGACATTCACCGAAAAGTTATTGCGTGGCTCAGAACTCATTTCCTTTATGGAGGTTGTACTGCGATTTGTTACATCGGTCTGGACGCTCCTTAACATTTCTTTATTATTCCATTATCAATTCTTCAGTATCAATAGTCTCATCCGTTCCAGCAACAGCATCTCTTGCTACAAGAAATGGCTGATTACAAGTTTCCAGAAGGGGATAACTTAGAAGATTACGCACTGGCTTCTGGTGGAAGGCCTCTGAGAACAGTAATAATAACGACATGGAGATCAGGTTCTACATTTCTCGGTGACATCATCAATGCTCTTCCTGGCAACTTCTATCACTACGAGCCACTACTCGACTACGGCATCATGCAAATTAGAGGGGCACCACACGCTGAATCTGCTCTAAGTACACTTAAAAGTTTACTCAACTGTGATTACACTAATTTAAATAGGTAATAAATAGTGACGAATTTAACTAAAAACAATATTTATAGAAGGTTTCTCACGGTAGACGTTCGTTAGAAGTTTCCGAGGTTAGTAAAAAGTTTGAATTCTATTTTTTTTTAATCCAAGATTTTTCAAGATATTCTTTCATTTTAAAATATTTTCAAGGTCGTAACAATTCCGGTTATACGGATATCATCATTAACTTCCTTATTTAAAATGGAACACTCAGTACCTATAGAAGAGAAAATTCCATGATGTGTTATGAAAATAATCAAAATATCTAAAAAGCTAATAAAAATAGGTATAGGCAAACCAAATAGAACACATCATGAAATTGTTTCATGAATACAAAAATAAAATAATATACTGATTGTTCCATTTAAAATAAGGAAGTTCATGGCAACTTCCGGTATAACCAAAAGTGGGATGACCTTGAAAATACTTTAAAATGAAAGAATATCTTGTATAATCCTAGATTAAAAAATTCAAAGTTCTAAGTTTTTTTCTAACCACTGTAACTTCTAACATGAATTAAATATTCGACAACAAGAATCTACTTTTTAAAAACAATTTATTAACTTAAGTTTTACAATACATGGTCTTTGCGTGAAACGCACATTTATATAATAAAAGGTAAAGTTGCTGGTTCTTAGGGATAAACGTTGATGTTATTCCTCCCCTTGAAAATTTAACTTCGGAGTTTACAAAGGAAGTTGAAACTCTTGAAGTGGGATCTTGCGGGGTTGAGCAGGTTCTGGGCGAGCGGGGCATCTCTGGGTGATTTTCCGTTTTGTGCCATTCTCGTCTTGATGTCTTGTAATTCATCTAAGTTGATGTCTTCCAGATTTATGTCGATATATTTATGTACAGGTGCATTTACGAATACATCTTTATCAGCAATATGGGCTGGCCAGAAATAAACATGTGCTCTTTATTAACTATTATTACGGATGCTGTTGATACCTGGCACCCTATCGGAATGGTTAGTAGATGTGAAATAATTTATTCTATTTGAGTTCGACAAATGTTTAATTATTGTTTGTTGCATATGGAAGCGTTTTTGGCATCCAGAAGTTCTACTTCGCCGGGGTTGATTTCGTTGATCTCCACAATATCTGATTGTTCACAGATATATTGTTGTGGCACGATCTCCAGGCAGGGTGTGTTTATAAATGTATAGTACAATCAGGTTTTCACTAGATATATACTTTTGGGTATGATTGCCTTAAACTGACCCTTCGAAAATATAGGAGTAGGGTAGAGGTGGTATAGTTCAAATTGTGAAGGATAGATGATTGGTATGTGCAATATATATGTTATTTTATTCTTCCAAATATAACAATCAACTTTAATTATTTTCTCATATAACAAGGTATGATCAGAATCAATTTCGATTGGCAATTGGTAATTGATTCTTCTTCTTTGAGTGCCGTACTCGTATTTGAGCGTTGGTGGCTTCTCTGCCTTGAAAGTGTTACGACAGACAAGGGGACCTACAGTTTAACGTGGATTCCAAACCAGCGATGTGTCCCGAGATAAATCTTAGGGCACACCCTTCCAGAGAGCTGTACTAGGGAATATATACTCTCACTGGTTTCCCGTTGCCTTGCGAGAGGAGGAGAATGCCGTTTCCATCGTATTGCTCTGCTTAACTTCGATGATCGAAGTCGGTCAGTGTTAACTCGTAGCTACGCGCTCCTCGCAATTGATTACTTTTTAATAACTCTTGCAATGATTTCAACTCATTAAATAGGTCTGAAGCTTTGATAATGCTAAGGTGCATAGTACCCAATTTAGCAAATGTAATCGAATTCTCGATATCCTGCAATATTGAATTTATTATTTTGTACATATTAATGATCTGGATTAGAACGTCTTTAATAAACAATGTAACTATTTTATCTGTAACTGCTACTTCCTTTCACTATAAAATAAACTTGTTTTAATTTTGCATTCAAGAGTTGTTCATTATGTTTAATCTGTTCTTAATGAATTTATTTATAAGCTCTATTGATAGCGTATTGTAACGTTTAACCCTGTGCTAAACGTTGTGGGGTGAGTTCACTTGCGTAATACTCAAAATTCGCAGATTGCTTCCAATGATTTATTTTCAAACACAGTGTACACGGCTTTCTGTTGTAGTACAACTGTCACTACTTGTCACTTTGACTATCGCGTTCCAACTAATTTTGAGTTATGTCTCCAATTGACTGATACAATAAACTGACTGTGTCCCGTGATCGTCACGGCTTTATATATCTGAATCATGATATGACATTCATCGAAAATGTTCTATGATTATCTAGACGAACATAATTAATGTTCTAGATCCTTGTCAAACTGACAATAGTATGAGAAATCGTACCTCACATAAAGTTTCTGGAAGGATCGAGAATAAATCTACTATAATTCTAGAACTACATAATGAAATACACAAGCAACAATATTGAAAATAAGGTAGCAGAATGAATATAAAAATAAAAGAAATAATAACAGTAAGTACATGATAAACTACCCACGTAACACTGCCCCCTTCTTAGCTTTGTTCGTCCCGATCAAATGTCACCTCAGTCCCTTTGTACAGTGAAAGTCTGTCGATATGAACCACTTTCATTTTACTTCGTGGGGATTTCTGAATTCTATATACCACATCGTTTATCCTCTTGATAACGGTATATGGTCCCTCCCATTGTTTGTCAAACTTTGGAGAACGACCTTTTCGTCTTTGTGGATTGTACAACCACACTCTATCACCAATTTTAAATTGTCCGGTTTCTGCACGAATATCATATCGGGCCTTCATTCGATCACTAGAAATCTTCAACTGTTTTCTAACCAGATTGTGTATTTCCTCGAGTCTTCGCCTCAAACTCTGAATGTAGGTATCTACAGATGTGGGAGGTTCGCTTGGTGAACCAAACAAGATGTCAGACGGAAGTTTCAGATTTCTACCAAGCACAATTCCAGCTGGGGATTCTTTGGTCGATTCATGAGTGGAAGATCTACAGGCCAGTAGGAAGAGCGGTATACACTTATCCCAGTTTGTTTGGTGTTCATTGATTGCTGACCTCAAATAATTTTTTAGTGTTCTGTTAAATCTCTCTACCATTCCATCGGATTGTGGATGCAGAGGAGTTGTACGAGTTTTCTTAATCCCCATTAGGTTACACACACTCTGAAAGATTTCCGACTCAAAATTTCGACCTTGGTCCGAATGAATTTCTAACGGCACACCAAACCGACTTATCCAATGTCCAATTAGGGCATCGGCCACTGTTTTTGCCTCCTGATTTGGAATTGCGACTACCTCTGGCCATTTACTGAAATAATCCATGATGACCAAGAGATATTTATTTCCAGAGCTGCTTATTGGAAATGGCCCCGTAATATCGATGGCTATTCGCTCAAATGGGGCACCCACATTGTACTGCTGCATCCTATGGCGGGTTCTGGTATTTGGGCCTTTACTGGTAAAGCAGGTATCGCATCGCCGACACCAGTCCTCTACGTCAGCACGGCTTCCTAACCAGTAGAACATCTCTCTAATCTTCGATAAAGTTTTATTGATACCTAAATGGCCACCACTTGCTCCACAATGAATCTCTTGCAGTACTTTTGCAATTCTTTTCCGTGGAAGAGTTATTTGCAAATGAACAGTCTTACCATCATTACTTTCCCATTTTCTTTTTAAAACGTTATCATCAATTACTAAAGATTCCCAAAGTGACCAGTATCCTTTTATGACAGGAGACAAATCTGATATCTCCTGCCAAGTAGGTCTTGCTCCATCCATTTTCCACCTCATCACTGGTCCAATATCATTATCATCCAGTTGGTCTTGCTTGAGTACTTCCGAACTTCAGTTTGGGTCGCCATTTATCAAAGTTTGTTTGACTTTAAGAATTTCTGGCACATTATTTTCAAGTCTTGAACAGTTTTTACAGTCCTCTGCACAAGGCCGTCTTGACAATGCATCAGCGTTTCTGTGGTTAATACCAGGACGATGTTCAATTTTAAAGTCATATTCTTGAAGTTGTTGGAACCAGCGCGCTATCTGACCTTCTAGGCTCTTGAATTGAAACAGCCATTTAAGTGATGCGTGATCGGTCCTTAGAACAAATGTCTGACCGTATAAATATTTGTGGAAATGTCTTATTGCCTTGACTACAGCTAGTAACTCCTGCCGCGTCACACCGTAATTTTGTTCAGCCTTTGATAAACTCTTACTGTAATATGATAATACATACTCCACTCCTTCTATTCTTCGGGACAAAATTGCCCCAATTCCAGTTTTACTGGCATCAGTATCTAGGATAAATTCTCCTTTTCTCTGGGGATAAGCCATAGAAGAGCACAAAGCACCTTTCAGATATTCGAAAGCGTTCTGACATTCTGGAGTCCAATTGTAAGGTCTTTCCTTCTTAGTTAGTCGATGCAATGGACGGGCAATACTAGCAAAATTCTTTATGAACCGTCTGTAATATGAACACAGGCCTAAGAAACTTCACAGTTCTGTTTTGTTCCTTGGTACAGGCCAATTATGAACCACTTCTGTCTTTTCCGGATCTGTTCTTACACCATTTGCGGATATTATGTGTCCTAAATACTTCACTTCAGTTCTTAGGAAAGCACATTTCTCGGGATTAAGTTTAAGATTTGCTTGTGAGAATCGTTGAAATACCTCTTCTAGATTTTTCAAGTGTTCCTCAAATGTTTCACTGAAAACGATTACATCATCAAGGTATACTAAACATTTCTTTCCAATGAGTCCACGTAGTACTCTTTCCATCAATCTCTCAAAAGTCGCTGGAGCGTTGCACAATCCGAATGGCATTACAGTAAATTGCCATAGACCAGTATTGGCTGAAAATGCTATCTTTTCTTTATCCTCAGGATGCATTTCGACTTGCCAATATCCACTTTTCAAATCCAATGTAGAAAACCATTTCGCTCCTGACAACCAATCCAGTGTATCGTCTATTCTGGGAAGAGGATAACTGTCTTTTTTTGTGATTTCATTTAATTTTCTATAATCAACACAAAACCTAGTCGAGCCATCTTTTTTTGTGACTAAGACAACCGGTGACAACCAAGAACCAAGGAATTTGTTTTATTGATTGTTGGTTGCCTGTGTTAATGCGATGTTGTACCATATAAGTTCGTCCTAGATCTGTTTCCGAAAAAGAAAATAGTTCTTTGTATTTCTCCCATAAATCACCAAATTTCGCCTTCTGTTTGGTTAGGAAGTTGTGAAATGATTCTCTCTTTCAGCTCTCTTCCTTTCTGGCACATGGTTTTCCCTTGACTGCTTGAGATTTTGACAGATACTATAGGTTCCGCACAGGCAATTACTTCATTTTTCATTAAAACTCTAGGTTCTTCGGACATATTTAAAACTCTCACCTTAATTGGATGCTCACTTGATGGATTTATTAATGCGTTTTCTATAATCATTTCCTTTGGCAGACATTCTGGATTACTTTCCAGTACCAGTGCCTCCTTGCACTTAGAACCTTCTATTTTAACATGGATGAGATTGTCAGACCATCCAGGTATCGTAATGGTCCTGTTTACCTTAATTTTTCTTATTCTAGATTCAGATGTTGACATAAACAACTCTTCTTCATTAACTTTGAGTATTCGGTCTTGGAGGTTCAGATTGAAGCCAAATTTATTCATGATGTCTAGCCCAAATAAAACTTCGTCCAAAATCTCGGCAACAAATACTTTATGTCTGAATTTTGATTTTCCCAGCTGAATATCTGCCTCGAGAGTACCAATGACGGGTATTGTCACTCCATTTGCAGTTTCAAGTATATAACTTCTATTGGGATGGTCAATTTTGCATGCAGGAATAACATCAGTTCGCACAATGGTAGAACATGAACCAGTATGAATAACAATATTACAATCCCGACCGCATATTCTTCCTTTCACAACCAAGCTGGATCCTTCATGACTCAGTCGGAAAATTTTGATTTTTAATGATGTTGGGGCTTGGTTGGAGTAAGACAGTCTTCGCCCCGCAAAACTGGCTAACTGTTTTCCTGCACATTGCAATTTGAGGCTGTGGACAATTCTTCTTTATATGTCCTTCTTGTCCACAATTCCAACACAAAGTCTTAGTTCTTTGTTCATTTGTTTGCCCATCCAATTTTTGGAACATTTTAATAATGTGCTTTATGGAGTTACCATTGCCATACGACTTCTCTTGGGTTGAATTGATCCATCGTGTCTGTCGCAGTCTGAGATGACTTCTGGACGCCTGTTTAGCAGCTTCGTATTCAAGTGCACGTGCAAGGGCATCTTCAATTCTTGTAGGACTACTTAACCGAAAGGCTTGTTGCATTTCAATATCTCTTATACCATCAATGAATGTTTGTACCGTTAACCTATCAAGAAAGTCTTTTGGTGCTGTAGGATGTGCCAGTCGAACGAGCCGGGCAACATCAATTTCATATTGTTGTAGTATTTCTCCAGACCGTTGCTGCTTATTCTTTAACTGTGCTTGATAAACTTGTTGTAGATGTTGGTCACCGTAACGCATTTCAAGTTGATCCACTCAAATCTCATACGAAGGTTCGCCGCCAGTTAAGGTATTCAAGATTTCCAAGGCATCACCACGGAGAGCCAAGATCAATGCGGTGGCTTCCTCTTCATCTGACCAACCACTAGCCAAAGCAGCAGCATCAAATTGCTTTTTATATGTTGACCAAGACTGTTTACCATCGAATGTTGGGGCTACGATTGTTACTGTACTGACTTTCTCTAGTTTTTGGTCAACTTTCTCTAATTTCTGGTCTACTTCCTGTTTATATTCTTGTCGCACTCTTGCTTGTTCTTCTAAGATTTGTCTTATTCTTGTTTCTAGTTCTTCTTTTTCCTGCTTTCTAATTCTTTCTTGTTCTTCTTTATCTTGTTGTCTAATTCTTTCTTGTTCTTGTCTGCTTCTTTCTTGATTTTCTAGAATTTGACTTATTTTTGTTTGGTCTTCCTGTCTAATTCTGTCTTGTTCTTGTCTACTTCTTTCTTGATTTTCTAGAATTTGACATATTTTTTGTTTCTTGTTCTTCGTTATTCTTTTTCAGGAACTCTATTAAATCTTGAATATTTGCCATTTCGACGAAATCTTTCGACCTGGTCTTCACCATATATTCTCAGCAAAATGCGAAGATCCCTTTTATCTGACACCAATTATAACGTTTAACCCTGTGCTAAACGTTGTGGGGTGAGTTCACTTGCATAATACTCAAAATTCGCAGATTGCTTCCAATGATTTATTTTCAAACACAGTGTACACGGCTTTCTGTTGTAGTACAACTGTCACTACTTGTCACTTTGACTATCGCGTTCCAACTACTTTTGAGTTATGTCTCCAATTGACTGATACAATAAACTGACTGTGATCGTCACGGCTTTATATATCTTAATCATGATATGACATTCATCGAGAATGTTCTATTATTATCTAGACGAACATAATTAATGTTCTAGATCCTTGTCAAACTGACAATAGTATGACAAATTGTACCTCACATAAAGTTTCTGGAAGGATCGAGAATAAATCTACTATAATTCTAGAACTACATGATGAAATACACAAGCAACACTATTGTAAATAAGGTAGCAGAATGAATACAAAACTAAAAGAAATAATAACAGTAAGTACATGATAAACTACCCACGTAACAGTATTTTGAGTTTTCGTGTTGGTATCCATTTTTTGTTGATTTTGTTTGTATGAGTTTATCACACCTTTCGGCATCGCTCTGATCTATAACTCCTGAAGTTCATTTCAGTATAGATCCCAGACCGTTAGTTAATCCTCGTTAATTCTTGCAAGGTTTGGGTAAGAGTTCATATAGATATTTTTTCATGAGCTTGTTATCTATAAATTTTTTGTATTTTTTGGTAATTAGATGCATCATGTTGGTAACCTGGATTATGGCTTATGAGATTCAGTAGATCGTCTGATTTTATATCTAGCTTATCTATTTCATTAGTAACTGAAGTCAAATGGTAGTAATACAAAAAGTAATGCGAATATTCTGTTATTTTTGCTGATCCTAGTTTTAGAGGTGATAACTCGGGGTTGTGTGCTGGGTCACGTACGGTTATCCGAGGATTACGGAGAATCTGAAAATGAAATGTGTCTATTCATTGAACGAATATGGTTTCCTAAGTAGGCGATGTATGTTGTCCATGTGAACTTATTCTGTTTCTCGGTTGATACAACCTTCATTTCAGAGTCAACAGATGTTAATTTGCTAGGTTTATTAAATTTCTGCCGAACAATTTTCATAATAAAGCTTGACTCATGATTTCCGATTGATTTTTCCAATAGTCTTTATTTTGAATGATGTCTGCGTTGATTTTAGAGTATAGTAATTTCGTGCGCTCCTTATGTTTTTCTGTGTAGTCGTTTATTAGAATTTGTTGTGTTTCTAAATTGAAAGGGCCTTTGTCAGAAATATGACCAAAGAGTATATCAATTGGTTTCAGATGAGCTACAGAACTAATAGAATGGTTATAAGCTAAGATTGCGTATATCATTTTCATTCTAACGGGCGTTTTGGAAAAACCTCTGGTATTTTATAGTCTAATATGTTCACTAATTGTGGAATGGAATCTTTCTACTATGGTATTGGATTGAGGATGATTGGGCGAACAGAAATGAATTTTGATTTTATGCAGAGCTAGTAGTTTTGAAATAACAGAATTTTTAAATTCTGTACCGTTGTCAACAATAATTTGTGTGGGTATAGCGTGGTGCGAAAATAAGGTCAAAAGGTTATTTGTTATTTCTGTGCCTGCGACAGCGTTTAAGGGGTAAGCTTGGGCATAGTTCGAGAAATTATCGACTATTGTTAAAAATGTGGATTGTTCAAAGGTAAAATAATCCATACGAACTATCTCGAATGGCCTGGTGGCTGTGGGCGTTATAGTTCTGATTTTAACAGGGTTCCTTTCATATTTTGACTGTTGGCATATGTCGCACTCATTTATATACGTTTGTATCGAGTTCTTCATGTAACGCCACTAATATTTCTTTTTGATTTTATGTAGACTCTCGTCAATACCACGATGATTTGATTTTCCTTCATGATAGTTCTTAATAATTTCCGATTGGTCGTTCTTGTTAGTGACGTCAATTAGTTTCTTGTTGCATTTCTTGAATTTAATAGAGGGCCATTTAAACTTTTTTCTCAGTAGATACTTCCGAAAAAGGTTCGTAAATATCAGGGTTTTCAAAGTTTAGATGGTACTGAACATTTAGTACGACAAAACTTTTAACAAATTCGACTATTTCTTTTTCAAAACTGTCGTTTGCTATCTGCACGTGTATACGATGTTTTTTTCTCGAACAAAATAGATGTTTTAGGTTTCGCTGCTGAGTTATGTACTGAGCTGATTATAATCTGATTTATGCCGTAGTTAACCGCAAAATTAACGATAAGAATGTCTACTACAGGATGTTGCTCTGCGTTCCAGTGAATTGTTTGGTCATCTTGTTCTTGAACATCGTGATTTATTCTGATGTCGTTGGGCTGGTCTTCTACTGTATGTTCGAATTGATCATTTCCATGAGGTTGTACATCTTCTAATGGTATAGAGTTTTTGAATTCAATCGATTAAAATTCGTCATCTGGTCATAATTAAGTCGTACCGCCACCATACCCTTACGAAGGGTTGGACTGAGAGAGGTAGTGTTATCTGGGTTCAATGAACTTTCGCCTATTATTTCATCAAGCTGTTGCCAGAAATCTGTTTTCTTGGTGTGAAATTCTATTCTGGGTAATGTGTCAGCGTTTGTGTTGAGCTTCCCTCTTTTGTAGATTATATTGTAGTCGTATTGTTCCAATTAAATCTTCCATCTCATCAATTTTGAGTTTGGATCTTTGAGGAAAAATAGCTACTGGATTGGTTTGTGGTCGGTTTTTATGTTAAATTTCCTGCCATATAGATATGGGCGGAAATATTTAGTGGCCCAAACTATTGCTAATAATTCCTTCTCAATTACCGTTTTATTTAATCATTCAAAGTTCTCGATGAGAGAGATATTCTTCGTTCAGCTCGATCTTCGCACCCTTTTTTAAGCATTTGGTGAAAGGCTTGGTAATCTTTGAGAAGTCTCTTTTAAATTATCTATAATAGGAAATGAGCCCGAGAAATCCTTTGATCTGTTTCGTCCTCCTGGATAGGGGGAATTTAGGACAGCTTTAATCCTCTCAGGATTAGGTCTCAATCTGTCAGGTCTAACGACGTGTCCTAAGTAGCCACTTCCTTACATAAAAATTGAGATTTTTCCAACTGGATTTTAAAATTATAAACCCTGAATCTCTTAAAAACTATTTTCAAATTCTCTAGAAGTTCCTGGAGAGATGTGGTTAAGATGATAATATCGTCCAAGTGAACCAAACATTTCTCATTTTGGATATTATCCATGTCGCGCTGAAAGGTGGCTGGCGCGTTTTTTTAGTCCAAACGGCATCCTCAGGAACTCATGATGTCCATTTTCGGTGTTGTAAGCCGTTTTTTCAACATCTTTGTCGTCCATCTCGATTTGATGGAATCCGCTTGCCAAGTCGAGAGTTATGAAATATTGACATTTTCCCAACTTATCAAGCAAATCGTTGATATTGGCAAGCGGGTATTTGTCGTCAATGGTTTTCTCATTTACTTTTCGATAGTCGACGACGACTCGCCATTTCTGCTTTCCGGATGCATCGGCTTTCTTCGGGACTACCCAGATTGGCGATGACCAGGGTGAATTACTTGGTCTTATTATTTCTGATTCCAGCATCTTTGGGTATCAATTTCTTTCTTGTGTACAAACGGGCACCTATATGTTTTGGTATAGACTGTTGTTTCGTCTGATGTTTTGATATGATGTTTTACTTTACTTGTAAAAGTCAAAGGTGTATTTTCATTGTAAAATATATCAGAATTATTTGCATTGGTTGAAAATTTAGTTTAGTTTAGGAGATAATTAAGTTTTTTTTGATTGCGCACATTTCTCATCGATACTTACCTAGTATGCCTGGGCAAATAAATAAGCATTCTCAATAAATTAGTCAAACGACAAAATAATTAAGCTATTAAGAATTAAAATGGATAAGAATAATAAAAACAATGTCTAGACAAATCAAGAAATACACTATTTTCTATTTAATACATGATTAATTATTCTGAAACGTAAAAAAATGCTTAAATTCTTCTAAATTTACCTTTGATCATCGGAGGTAAATGTGGATAACTGATCTCGTTAAACATTCTACACGTTCTACTAAAAATGTTGTCGCAGTGCCGTTAACGCGCCGTCATAAATGAAGTAACAGAAACATTGAAAAAACTTCTTCTGATCATTTCTTTCTCGGATCGCATGGGGATTAACTGAGGCCTAAATATAATTGGGTCTGTTGAGAAGTCACGCGGAAGCTTAAGATTCGTCCGTTGAGATAATTTTTTTCAAAAAATTCTCGTCTTCTTGGCTTCGAATATATAGCATCTCAGACAAGTTAAATCTGTAGGGGAGGGCAGGGATCTTGAGGATGAAGGTCTTGCACTAACAAGAACTTATAATAGTGTGATGCTTCTTCAAATTCTTTATATTCAAGATGTACTGATTCCCAGATCTTTTTCGGCAGCTCGAATTGAGGCATAGGGATTCGCCTCTTCTTATGAATTAAACTTTGTTGTATATTTATTACATGATTAATTTTTTCAAAACACACAAATTTTCGTCAATTCTTATGAATTTACCTCTGGTCACTGGAGGTAAATGTGGATAGCTCTCGTTAAACATTCTACACGTTCTACTGAGAATTTTGTCGCACAAAAATAAATTAGAATTTCTTGATTGATATAGACATTGTTTTCATTATTGTTATACATTTTAACTCGCAATATCATAATTAATTCGTCGTTTGACTTGAAAAATTATTTATTGAGAATGCTCATTTATTTTCCATGACACACTAGGTAGGTATCGACAAGATACTTTTTAGAAAAAATTGAATAACTCCATAACGACTGGATCAAATTGAAAAAATAAAGGTATTTATAAAGAATGAGAATAGGTTAATCCAAATATATATCAATATACAGGATATTCTATTTAAAATAACAAAGTAGATGCCGACTTCCGGTATAACCGGAAGCACGAGAAATCTAAAAATATTTTAGTTGAAGAGAACATAATCGATTATAAATCTCAATTTTCAATTTATTATTTTGACCAGAACCCAATAAACTATTAATGAGATATGTAGATAGATATGTATAGATGTACAGATTCAGGAAAAATTATATATGAAAGTTCGCTACTATTGGTGGTATTTAGAGAGATAATTGGAGGGTTTAATATTGATTGTCTTTGGTGATTGCAATCGGAAAATTTTCATCATGAAATGGTTCGTTAGCGTATAACAGTAAGTCGTAGGGGTCCGCCTTTTAAAAAAAATATTAATTCAAGTTTTACAATATAAGGTCTTAACTACATGGATTACAATAACTGACAGAGTAGTTACGTGAAGCGCATATTTACATAATAAAAGGTAAAGTTGCGGATAGTGGGGGTTTTTAGGGATAAACGTTGATGTTATTCATGAGAAATCCTTTATTTTGAGAAGGTTTTATATTGATTCAATTAATTTTCTTGGTACTTTGGTACCAGGTAATATTTCGGATAACTGGGGTGCGGACCGGGCAGACAGTCAATTTTCTCTCTAGACTATATACTTTTAAAATTTTAGGGAACAATAATCTTAAATTACTCATAATGAGCCCTTTTGTTTGATTCGTCTCGTGATATACAAAGTATTTTTTTCAATTTTCTTATTTCTCCACAAAATCTTCTATGAAATCAAAAATTTGCTTCATTAAATGTTCTGTTTTTTCAACCAACAATTTATTTTTCGAAAATCGTTAAGAGAAGTTTTTGAAATTTTTAAGCAAAAATAACCAGTAGGTATTAGACATCCTAATAATATACAGGATGTCTTATTTGAAAAATCAAAATCTATGATACTTACTTTGGGATAAATGAGGCAACATTGCTGAGCCGAAAATATTTTCAGTCAAAAGATAAGGTACCATCGGCTTTGAATAATGTGAGGTTTTTCCATGTACGACTTTTAAATGAATTATATTTTTTATGTGAATAATAATGATAGAATACAACAACATGAACTGACTGTCCTGATATTTATGCAGGTATTTGCAATTTGGATTATCGCACGTTTACCTCTTCACTCACAATACGAGACTGTGGAACCAGTGTGAGTTATATCCTCAGTACTGTTGGAATGCAACATTCTTGAATGATTTTTGCAAGCTGTTCCCTTTTCAGTCCATGAAAACAGTTAGATTGCGGCTATGGTTGGCCGAAGAATTGCTAAAAGATGAAGAGTAAGTATTTTGTTAAATTTAAATATTGATTTGAAACAGATAATTTCTATTAATCCACCACACTCACATAGGTAAATGTGATTCCAGAATATCTTAAGAAATCTCAAATTCTTAAAAAAAAACTTAGTCTATAAATGATGATTTGGAACACCAGAAAAAACATTGGATATCCCGTTCAAACTCCCTAATTTACTAATAATAATAATGAGTAATAATAAAATTTCTGGAACAATTTGGGAAGACTGATAACGTTCGGGTAATATCAGGTAACAGAAAAATATAGTAGGTACCACCATACACTTGGAACTTTACAACACGTTTTTTGTTGAGTACCTAATAATAAATGTTAGGCTATTGAGGTCAACTCGGTTGTCGAAACATTTGTCAGATGCCAAAAGAGAAAAAGTTGAGGTAGTGGAGCATTTTGAAAGCAAATTAGTGAAATTGCTATTGATTTCTGTAGATAGATGGAAAAATCGGTTAATCAAGTACCTACTCAACTAGACACCTGTTTAACGTTTCCACTTTTTTGCTCACAGATATGACATTATCGCTATATCGATTCTTTTTCTAAGTTTTAATTTGCAGAAATTATTTTATTTTCAAGTCCCTTATGACAATTATTATCTTTCTACGACTTTATTAAGATACAAAATAATATCTTTTTATTGGTATCTACTGGTAATTTCGGGATTTTTTCGTTCTTTACATTCTGCTTTATGTTAAGTAAAATGTGAATTATTTTATACTTTTGAGTGGTAAAAACAATCACCTAAATCTTAAAATAAATATGTAAAGGGTGTATCAACAAGCAGATTTGATAATTTTGTAGTTAAAAAATCGCACGTGCAACTTAGTGCGCGTATTAGAAGTGACACGTCTTAATCGATTCCATAAGGAAAAGATAGATAGAGGTTAAAAAGATTGCAGAATAAAAATTTAAAACCTTTTTAATTTATTACTTCAATTTGCACATTATAATCAATTGCTTCATCTGGAGGTGAAGCCGATACTATGGCTTTATGGTAACCAAAATATAAAACATATATTCTTGAATCTAAATGAAGTAGATTTCAATTGTTGCTTCTAATTTAGTCGTGACAATGTTTCAATAGTTACCCATTTCTAAACTGAATTTATCACCAAGAAAGATAAAGTGCTCATCCTAGGCAACAGGCACCACCGAAAATCAACGGCATTTTACCTTACCCTTACATATGACTGTATACACATTCGGAATACAATTTTTGCATAATAGGTTAAACTTTGAATTAAAAAAAGAGGTAATCGGCCTAGTCGACCCTTACAATAAACCGATTCCCGGAGAGAATGTCAAGTATTCAAAACAACTTTAGAATCATTCCCCATCCTCTTGTTTCGAACGACGGATTCACCAGGCGCCACACACTTAGGCGCAATTTCAATATATTGCATGTTTTTATATAAGAGATATTGGCTGATATGCATACATTTGTGCGTGCACTCTGAAGTAGCGACTCCAGATTATGGTGAGAAGCTACTCCTGTTAATGAGTGGCTACTGCCTTTTGATATGCATAAAGTGTTCTGATAAAAATGGAGATTCCACTCGGGTTATACCGAGCGGGCGCTCAGTTTGCAACTGTCGACTAGTTTGTCACGCCCTCCGCCCTCTCTGCGTTGGAACGGGTTAATCAGTGGTGGGTATTTATTATTGCGTGCATGTCAATAGGTATTTAACAATGTCGAGCTGTTCTAATGTGGATTCTGTTGAAAATCAAACCGTCTTCATCAGTATAATAAAACAACATCGTATTTTGTTAGAGAAATTTAATACCCCGGAAGTGTAAAGTAGAAGACGTAAAGCAATAGTAGACATAAAAGGAAAATTAGAAGCTGAATTAGGAGTGGAATATAATGAGGGGCAGATTTGGAAGATGACACAAAAGATGAAAACAAGGTTAGAAAAGAAAACGGACAGGAACCAAAACGGGAATAAACCAATAAAATTGAAAGGATGGGAAAAAGAACTGTTTATTTTCCTGCAAGGATGATCCAATTCTATTATTGCTAGATTGCAAGGTCAGTTTTACTGTTTCATTCAATACACCTCTATAAAAAATAAATAACTACTGAAATAGGTATGTTTAAACTTATAGATATTAATTTGTAAGCGCTGTTTCAGCAGGTTATAGGAAAACCAGACCAGAACCAGACCTTTTCTATATCGACCCGTATTTTACTATGTAGTATAAGAAAACGCTGTTTACGTATGTAAGACATCGACTATATGATCTTTATTCTGGGGTATCGGCAACCCTATAAGGGATCATGAACCACGGAGCCAATCCATAACCAGAGTCTCTTAAAAAAACAGCAGCAACTGTTTTCCATTGTATGAAGTTGTATATATGAGAATTTCTCCAAATTCATGAGTCAGACCAAAGCCAAGAAGTATCCACACTCGTATATTGACGCTAGTAAAAACTTTTCTGTTCCCATATTCGTCTCCATGAAAAGTAGGCTTGATTATGGGCACGTGTGTACCAATAGCTGAAGGAAAATTAAACTTTTCCTGCCATTTATTTTTGACAATTTTTAATTCGTCATACAACGATTTAATCCACATAATACTCGTCAAGACAATGGTAACTGTTCGAGATACCGTCGTCAGAAGAACACCGACATCTTCTGCTACACCAGTTTAGAATCTCCGATCACCAACTAACGCAAGAAAACCTTCATTTTTTCTTCACTACGCAAAGTACCACCCCTATTTTCTTCGGTCTCACTGAGGAAATGATTACTTATCCACTCCACGTTATCTTTAGTAAACCTGTATAAAGCACGGTAATCCACTTGATGTGCTTCTCTACGAACCTTATACAGTTTGACAGGTTGTTGAAAAGGCATAAATTCAGCCATCACATCTGACACCCTACCTTCACGAAGTTGAGTCTACAAATAAGGAGACTCGTATTGTTGAAAGTAGGCACTCAGTGGTCGAAGCAGATACTCTTATTAATGCATTCGAAAATTAGAGTTGGTACTCGTCGCGAGTAGTTCGTCACGAAATGATTGGATTCGCCACTTTAAAATGTGCGGCCACGGTAGACACTCAACTTTATACATAAATATCACCGTCGTGTCATTTCAGGTGAGAATGTATGAAGACTATGATTAGGTCTATTCTTTACCTCCTATTAATTTTGTTGACATTTGGTTTCAACGAGAGTCTGCTTATCGACAAGTATTTGAAAGAGCTATAAATATATCGATGATTTAAGGGAATCACTGATTTGGACATTGTTGAAAAGATTGAAAAAATGTCCGGTAATGAAGCCTAAAATTTGCTAAATCAACAGAATCTCTCTTGTACCGTTTCACTATTCTCTATGTATGTATATCATTTCCGATTTCTCCGTAATTAATAATTTTACACAGGAGCAGCATTGTTTCGCCTACTGCGTACCGTAGGTTCGAAGGCATTACATTTTTTTCTCCATTCAGTTTTGTTCTCCATAAACTCTTCCCACTTGTTATTTATTCTATCTTTGCTTCCACTAATAGAACTGAGTCACGCTACAATTGGTCGCAGAAAAAAATCAGAGAAATTCAATGAACTAAAAGGGGCTGACCTAGGAAAATTCTCGAATAATAAAAGAGGAAATGACATATCCAGCAACTTCCGAGGCACTGGAATGCCTCAAAGACGGTTGCTCAAGTCGCTTCAGCAAGCAGGCCAACAGTACATTTGTAAGCGGTCAACTTTTTGGGAGTCATCCAGGACTCCTGATTGAACTGAAGGGGTCTTATAGCTGATTTTTCTTTTAAACTATCTAGTACACTTTTTTACTTCAGAGTTGCAGACATTGTATCATTTAATGTTCTCAGGAGTACCTACATGGGTCTATTCCAGTCTAGAATTTTCAACAGTCTTCTGTTTTGGGGAAATCATATCAGTAGACAGTTGCAGAATGTTATTTAGAAAGTTCAATATTGCCTGCCCTCTACATACAGCAGTGTTTTATTTTATCAAGCACCAGCAGAGTCTTCTTTTAACTGTAAATTCGCTCCACGATTATCTCACGCGATATGGCAATTGCTTATCTGCTTTTTCCTCAGCATCGATTGACCGTCACACGTAACAGCTATATTACTCCTCCTCCTCTTAACTATTACATATTTTATTAAACATTTTGAAAATACTAAATTTGTTTATGGACATTTAAGCAAGTAATGAATATTGTATTGTATTCGAACAACGGCATGAACATCATGGCATCTAGAGGTTCCGGATCCAAATTTTTCTATATCTTGGACCTAAAGAGTGGCTACTGGCAAGTGGAGAGACAAGGAAAAAACAGCGTTCACCGTAGGTGCGGGATGCAGTTTCACGTAATGCCGTTTTGGTTAGGTTAGGTTTCCTATTGTGCCTGAAAATTTTACTAGAAGGTATCATTTACAAGAAAAAAATGAAAAGCAAGATACTGCATTGCGCGGAATTCCCCACCTACCGGATAATACCGCGCAGGTCGTAAGGTAATTACGCACTGGATTAAAATAATCTGAGAAACTCCGAATCGCAACGGAAACATTTATTCATGTTCTAATAAAAGTACCTACTAATATATTAAAATTAAACTAATTCTTATAAAAAATAAAAAAACATGCAAAACGGGGTTTTAAACGCGCAGCTTGTTTTTCATTGTTTTGTTACTCCTATCACATGTGTAGTTAATTTCTGATTCCCAACCGCTGCACTCTGAATGTACCCAATTAACACGTTTTATCCAACGGTACCACATTGATCTTGGGGTCTGTCATCTAGTTCATCATCGCATAGCTGGTTTTCATCCCAACTTTCAGACTCTGAGTCGTCTAAATGCAAGTTTCTTAGCGCAGTTTTCTTACGTAAGGGTTGTTTATTTCGATATACCTGGCCGAGGCTCCGTTGTCTGGTGCCTAGGACTGAATGGACTCTTCGGTCTAACTTCAACCATTACATTCGACTGTCGTGCAATGTTGTTTTCCTCGTTAACGTTAACTGCGGATTCATTCAAGTTAACTGGTATTTGAATATCTGAAACATCAGTCTCATCTGTCTTATTGAGATCGTCTTCAGAAAATGTATCGGGATATATAGGCCATATTCCAGCAGCACGAAATCCGGATATTCCTTGTTCCATCGTAGAGGCCAGTTCATAATGCGTTATTTTTTCGTGAGGAGATAAAAATCGCACTCACGGTTCAACGCGTTTTTCAAAGGTCAAAAGAAAGGCCAGTCAAGAGGTTGGAGTCTCTAACAATCCCATGCGATCTGCAGTTCTGCATAAATATCCAATGAAATATGACTTCCATGGTTATCGTGTATGAGAAGCATTTTTGCCTTTACATATTGTTCCAAATACATTTGAAAAACAATTCTTCATTTACCCACCCATTCTTGGAACATTTGTATATCGCTTGAATTGGTCCATCTCTCGTTAATTGAGGATTTATTTGTGCTCTTGGAAATATGAACATTGGGGGAACGTTCCCACGATATTACTGAGCGCACTTGCTTCTGAGCCTTTGGTACCGTCTTAAAAATAATTGTAGCCAATCTTTACCAGCTAGCATCTTGTCTTTGTCAAATCGGTTAGGAATTTTATTTGCTTCAGCAAAATAATACGCTAAACGCCGTAGTTCCATAAAACATATTCGCCAATTTAATAACTTGATTACTTGTGGCGGTTTCTTGTTCTGAATTAAAAACAGGCTTTCTTCCTAACCACATTTGTTAGTTGTCGTTACCATTTAGTTTTTGACGTAGAGTGTATTCTGGAATATTAAAGGATCGCCCTACTTCTCGTACAGCTTGCCCAGATTGCACGGCAACGATGGAATCTCTCTTCTCATCCCCCGTCCATTTACACTTTTCGGTTTTTCGAATATATGTCCGCGGCATTTTGGAAAATAAATAATGTCTCAACAACATGAATATATCCCTCAGGAAATAACCACGCAGCGCGCTATTACCCCGGCAGAGCTGCGAGGGGTTCCCCCAATGTGCATAATCAGAAGTAACCTAACATAGACCACCTAAGATAGGGAATAATTCATTGATTGCATGCAGAATGTTAAAAGTATATATGGAGAGAAATATCCTTGCAAAAGTTGCGTTGCAAATAAATAAATATATGCACTTACCACTCTTTGAAGATCGACAAAAATTACATCGGTTTGGAGAAAAACAAACAATCAACTGCGTCTAAACCAGTACTGCCACTTCAACGTAAATGTAAATGCGGGTGAATGTTCACGTACAAGAGGGCACCTTATGTTCAAATCTCAGAATAATATAGGGCTCTTCAGAAACACTAGTGCGCGGCATTACCCACTGTGCGGTATTCAATGGCTGATGGACATTGTACTGAAACAACTTTCATGGGAGACTTGCTTGGTATACTTGGATGAAGTAATTGTGGTTGGCAAGAATTGCGAAGACCACCTGCAGAATCAGGCACAAGTTTTCTTAAGATTGCGACAGTCTGGTCTGAATTTGAGTACCAAGACGTGCCATCTCTTACAGAAGAAGGTTCATTATTTGGGTCATGTAGTTTTTAAGAAGAGCATAGCTGTATACCCAATGAATGTGAAATCAGTCAAGGACTGGCCAATATACCAAGGAACAAACATGAGACAAGAAGTTTTCTCCGGTTGGGCACCTATTACCGTCGCTACGTACCTGGGTTTGCCAGTATCGCTAAACCACTGACACAATTCACTAAGCCAGTAGCAAGTTTGAATGGACGGGACATTATCAAGAAGTCTTCGATGCATTGAAAGGAATGATGATGATTGCACCAGTGCTACCCGTTCCAAACTGGAAAGTTCCTCCTGGCTACAGACGCCAGCAACATCAACATAGACTCTGCGTCTTGTCTCAAGTGCAGGATGGTTAGGAAAACGCAAGCCGCATTAAGGAGCTTCGTTCCAAAAAATAAAATAAAAATCCAAAATTCATGAGCACAAAGCAGACGCTAGCTGCTGTTGGTTTTCACTACGTACTCAAAACTTTCCAATACCTTCATAATACTGGTAGAGTTACTAAAAATGCCTTAAAATAGCCTTTGTGTCTACTTTCACAATACAAGCTATATGCATACCAAATATAATCAAAATCGCTGCAGAGCTTACACCTAAGAACTTGATAGAGAGTCAAACAGATAAAAAGATAGATATCCTTTGCATTCATTAATTTTCATACGGATATAACAGGAACCCAATTGCATGACTGCTCCCATTTTTTTACTTCCGATTCCTAAATATTTTTATGACTTAAACTTTTTCAATAATATCTGAAAATTTACTTGGGTTTTGGTAACATCTCTTAATCACATTCAGACACTTCGCTGTTCCAGATTGAATGTGAAAATAGTCTTGTTGGTACGAGATCCTAGAGGTACCTTGCAATCAAGAAAACACAGAGATTGGTGTCCTGGCGAACCGGATTGTGATCAACCTAATAATCTGTGTGCAGATATGGTTTCAGATTACAGTGCCGCAATCCAGCTCAAGAGAAGGTATCCTGACAGGTTTCGGTAAGTTATGAGCTTAAAATACGTTTTAGCATAGTTCCGTTGAAACTAATTTGTTATATTCAAGGTTTATTCACGATAAGAATAATAAAATATCACAATTGTGCAATATGTGTACTAGCCGAAAATTAGCCGCTAGACTACTTTTTCGGTCAAAATGCGCTAGATTGTTCTTTTTCCTAGCGGCTATCTAGCTATCTATCAATTCCAATACTATTTTTCCATTCGTTTCTCTTGAAAACAAATACAAATACTCAAATTATTAATTTTCCGTACGAATTCATGTTCCGCATCATCTCAGTGAAGATCAATTCCACATAGATTTTGTATAGTTTTAAATACACTTTTGGAGACAGATTGACCTTCGACTTTTAGAGTGAGCTAGAACTAAACAAACAGTTACGTCGACGCTCAATTGTTGATTACCTATAGGTTAATATCGTCCAGTACTAAACAGTAGAAAAAGTTACTCCGTTATGTGGTCATTTTCCTCGAAACTATTTGTAGATTTCATCGGAAGATGTATCACGCTATATTTACAGAGAAATGTGGTTGTATCAAGATAGTTATCCCAAAAAGTTGATAGGTAACCATGGTTGTATCTGGATTCCTCGTTCTCCGGACCTAAACATTCTTGATTTACTTTAATGGGATTTCATAAACTAAAAATTGATAGGTAGTAAGTAGGAAAATTGTTTGAACATTTGCTTAAGTTAAAAAATAATGAAAACATTGTATTAGAGTAATTATTTTCATTTCAGTTTGATTATATCGTATTTTATAAAACAATATACTACTGCCTTATTATTAAGTATTACTCTGCTTGAGGTTGAGTTTTGAAACAAATTTTGTTTTTGCTCTCTTATTTCTTGCTTATAATCAACACTAACTTATGATACAAATGATTTGAGTTTATTATTTTCCACAGTACTCTGCGATACGAAGATCTGTCACTAGATCCACATGGACACATTCGAAGTCTTTTTGATTTTCTCGGCCTAAGTTACCATTCTACAATATCAGAATTCATTGATTCACATACAAAAATTAACGTTGGTGGAGTATCGAGCACATTTCGCGATTCCAAGAGTGCACCCTTTCATTGGCGCTCAGATCTGGAGTATTCTGAAGTTCTTCGCATCGAAGAAGACTGTGAGGAGGCCATGAAGTTGTGGGGATATCTAAAAGTGACTAACGCTACTACCATCAAAGATTTCAACCCTTTGACGAAATATGAGGTTGAGTAATTTTGGATGTGACATTTCTAGAATCTACGATATTATGAAAATATATTATTTCCTACAGCCTGATTACTTGTCTTAACCAATAATAATAGGAGTAAATTATTACTCTGTTTTCCTGTTTATAAAAATAATAGCCTTCTACAAGATATTTTGTTCCAGATTATGGATTATTTTCTTCCTATAAATGAATGCATTATTTCAAAAACGAGTCAATAGCACTCAAGTAATAGACATAATTTTGTTGACTTTAGCTGTAACAAAGAAATCCAAAGCCTTGTGGATGTGGAAGCCCTAGTTTAGTTTCACTAACAGAATAAGATCGCTGTAGCTATTTTTATATCCAATTAAATACATTCTTGTGGGCATCTTCAACTTGAAAGGCGAAGGTTGTGATGCTGAGGTATGTGCCATATTTTCAAGCATCATCTTTTTACCAAGCTGGTACCAATTTCCAGGTACGTACTTTATAATAAGTATACTTCAATTTTGTAATATTCTTGCTCTGAAATCTTTATAAAAGCTTCTTTGAAATTTGGGCTAAAGATTTATGATTAAGTATGTTAATACTACAAAGTCCTTCCCAGGCCATATATGGCTCAATGACCCTTAACTTGAAATGTTCTTTGAAAGTATCCAGAACGAGATTTTTATGGATGATTTAAGAATTCAATAATTTTCGTAATTCTGGCTCGTAATTTCTCAAATTTAAAGTTAGGCCATTCTCCTCAAATACTTTCAAATTGACCTTCATAGCATATTTCTTTTTTATTTATACCTTTTCGATTTGGTCATAAATCATCTCCAAGTTCGAGGACTGTCTTAATTTTTCCGTTCCGTTCAGTTTTTGAACGTGATCAGCGATGGCTGTCGCTTTGTATACTCCTCTCTAGGACTCTCAAGGCAACGTGCCAACTGAGGTGCACGGCACTTGATAAAAAGAAAAATACAAAGCACGCGTACATAGAAAATAAACTATTCAAAATTCTCAAAATAGAAAAAGTGTGAACGAAGTAAACAAAAACAGGTTTTTTAATTTTTTTCTCTGTATTATGAGCGCTTTTCTTTTTTCGTCTTTATCTAATGTAAATAAAGAAAGGACATTTTGCCTTAGATAATCGGATTTCAATCTGACTTCTTTCACTAAGGTAGGTTCTAGTTGTTACATATAAGTGAATTTACTCTCGGCTCTCAATTCAAAATTTGTAAATACCTAGTTGGTCCTCTTATCCTGTACATTTTTTTACCGCTACTTCTCAAAGGTTCTACCTACCTATATTTCAAAATAGCCATGGTTATTTTTTCGGTTAATTGAGCTAAATAACTCTGATATCTAAGAAAAAAGTTATCAATCCGATTAAAGCGGTTAATTATAATTTAGGTTTACTATTACAAACTAGAAATGGGTTTGCTCAAACGGTATTTTTCTCAGCTTATCCGTAGCCAAGTAGGCTGTGGCATTTTGTTCTTTTTTTAATGACATTTTACGATGAATTCAAGAGAAATAAATCTATCTGCAAACATATATATCATCGTGAAATTATGTCAATAATTTTTGGCTTATCTCTTTTTAGCCTCCCTATTATAGTCAATTGTTTTAATCGATTATATCAGTAGAAGCATATCTGAATTTTATTAATAACATTACTAATAGAACTGAAGCAATTTATTAACAATTGTGCCTTGTTACGAAATATACAATTCAATAAGCATAGTGCTTGCAATTTTAATTAGAAAAAAAATTAGAAATTTTATTTCCAAACTTGAATTTCTCATTCTACGTTGTTATGTGCATAGAAACTGCATTATAATTGTGAAAGGCAAAAAAGTAACAAGAAAATATATTATGGAGAGAGGATGAATATCTCATATGAATACATATCTACCTTATAGTATTATTAAATTCGATTGAAACTCATCCAACATAATCAGTTGAGACTTCGTGGTATCCTATCCTAATTATCGAATAATAGATTAATACACAATATCACATTTAAGCCTAAGCCTATAGGTACTAACAAATTAGTCACAATCACATTTTGGGCTTCCAAAAATTTGTTAAGAATTTTATTGAGTGTAAAAAAGTTTGAATTTTAGGGCTTAAGCCTTATCAATGCAAACTTTTGTAGTTAACACTAAGTTACTATGGAATAATTAATATTGATTAAATAAGTGATTTCCAGAAATTGTAATAACTGTTTTTAGCATGTTTGGTGATTAATTCAATCTAAAAATGAAGTGTTCTGATTATGTTATATATTACACCAAAATCTGAATGATAAGTATTCAATACAACCTCCCACATTTAAATTGGCTATTTGGGTACAATACATCATATGAAAGGTGGTTGGTTGTACATAAACCAATAATTTCGAATATAACTTTCTGGATCTTACATTTAAGCATTGTGCAATTCATCTTGTTTGTATTGATATGATTGGAAAAAACTCTGAACGAGCCTTAATATTTCTCTTATAGACGACATCACGCACGATTACGCTATAAACAGAACAAAAAATAATTTAAGCACAATTATTGTTTTATAATGGCGGAGAGCTGAGGTATCTCAAAAAACAAAACTAACTCTTTTGTTTGGATGACGACGACTCTTTATTATTATTATTATTATTAAATTTTGGTCGACAATATCAGGTTAACTTTTCTAAGCCCTGGAGTAATAGGCTTCTTTTAAACTGTTTGTCCTTTATTTTTAGTATCACCCTTAAAAAGTGCTAGACTTTATTTAGCTAGCTAGCAGGACGAAATTCCGAATTACCTTTGCCTGAAAAAGTCACGACTAGGAGCATTCTCAGTATGAGCAGAGCTTACAAATAATAAAAAATTGGTAAAAGCCTTTACCTATGACTTCCCTCGACAAACCACCCCGCTTCGAGATGGAAACAACCTTGTCGCTTCTACCGTTCCTATATTGACACTTAATATTTTGGACACCCAGTATATATGATTAACGAAAACCCTCACATTGCGTCGCCGGTAGTCTTCAATATGCATACCAAAATTTGTTGTCCTAGGTCAAGCCGTTATTGAGCTACAACGCCAACAGACTACAGACAGACCGACGGACTTGAGATACCATGATTTTCGTGATCTAGGAACCCCAAAACGTAAATATCAGCAAAAATCTCGAGGTCGATTTTTTACGTGAATACATTACTTCCCTTATTGAGGGAAGTAAAAAATGCAATGTAGGAGCTCGTACACGAAGGATTCCGTACCATTCTAAATGAACACAGACGGATGACATAGTATTTGTTGTTATAGCGATAATAGAAATACCCATTCTCTGAAAATTTCAACTCTACCTATTACGGTTCATGGTATGCAGCCCGCACACATACGGACGGATGGATTTAGTATTTGTTGTTATACTGAGAATAGAAATACACATTCTCGAAAAATTTGAACTCTCTAACTATAACTGTTCATAAGATAGAGCCCGTTAATAGACGAGCTTATAGAGGAGTCTTAATACACACAGAAAACATATGTTTCTTTTTCAGAAATCATATCTTTGATAAATTTCCTTTTAAAAATTACCAAGTTCCTCCAAAAGATTATTGATAATAGAAAAATAAATTGACGGCTTCGAAAAACAATTGCCAATAACGGAAATATGTTGGGTAATTTAAGTTTTTTCCACATATACATATATTCAAATTGTAATTTTGTAGATATATTATTTATTTTTATGATAAATATAGATTATTATTTAGTCATACACTAGGTACACGTTTTTACCTCATAGATTACTAGATTCCTTTCAAATCCAGTGATAATTGAGTCTTGAGGTGTAGTATTATTTCTATTGTTACATGTTTAATAAAAAATTGAACCCAGTTACCGAATATGTTTTATTTCTAAAACCTTCTACCAGAGAACAGAGACGTACTTATGTAGAACATAGAACTGCCACAATATGTCGATAATTTTTTCCTGACCTTGATGACCCCCCGACCAGAAGTTACTAACCCCTTGACCAGGGGGCACTTATATATCACACCCACTCCCCTCAAAATTTTCATTTACCGCCACTACTCAATCTACTCAAATAAGGGAACTAGCTAATACGATAGCAATTATTATTTATTAGCATTCTGTGTCAATTCGTCCATGAAATATTGTTTCCGCAGCTCAGGAATTATTCAGGAAGAGTATTTGCTATTGGTGGATTTGCCAGTGACTAACTGAAGATTCGAATTTAGTTGAGTTCGAGGATGCTTCTTGTTAATCTGAGTTCCTCAATTCGCATAAAAAAATATATATTAATTAATAGACTTGCCAAAAGCAAGAAGTATAATTCCTCTGTATGTTTGTTTTTATGCATGTAGCCTCGTATCGCATAGTAAACATGCCCAATTTTGATGATTATTTTTCATTTAAAAGAGAGCAGAGGGAGACTCATACTCAAATTTTCCGGGTTTGATCGAGATTATCCCATTGTCTCTTCGGAAAAGCCCTTCTAATGCTAAAAAAATTATTTAAAAATTGTACTTTCTTTGGTAGATCTAAGTAGAACATATGAAATATTTATACTTGACAAGTTCTTAGCATAGGTATCTGCCGGGTTTGTAGTAAACAGTTGCATTTAATTCGTTATTTTGCTATTCTAAAGTTGTATATCAAGGTAAAAGATATAGATCTGAAGTATTCCCATTATTGATCAGATTTATAAGATACAAACACTCTTATACAATCACGATTCGTGTATTATTTCATATTGAAGTAAATAACTTATTATTATTATTATTATTATTTGACGCAGGGGTGCCAAAGCGGGTACTTAGGCCAATTCGGTCCATTGTGCCTCTCCCCCTTGCTCCTCAGACCTACGGTTCCCCGAGTATCCCGACAACCTGGTCCAGATATCTCAGGATTGCTCCAGGCGAGGTGCGTCTGATGTTGGTTAGATCCGGCCACTTCAGTCCTAGGAAGACCTTACGAACGTCGGATAGAGCGGGGCATTCTGTGAAGAGATGCTCCACTGTTTCTTCCTCCTCTATGCATGCCCGACATGTCGGGTTGTCGATGACACCCATTGTATGTAGGTGTTTTTTTAGCGCACCATGCCCGGTCCGGATGCTTACAAGTGAGCGTAGTTTGGCACGGGGCTAGGCACTCTTCGGCCCGTTTCCGGCATGGCACCAGTAACTGCGATGCAGACAGATCTCTGTAGTCTCGCAAGTCTGTCCTCATTTTTTAATTTGGTGCGTCGCCACCAAACTATTGAACCGTAGCATATCATGGGCCTTATCACTGCTGTGTACAACCATAGGGTGACTTTTGGCGATAGACCCCGGCTTTTACCTACAACTCTTCGACATTGCCATAGCTGCACTGGCTATGTCCAGATGTTTTCCCCAGGTCAGTTTTCTGTCGATAACCACCTCTATGTATTTCACCTCGTTGGATAGCTTGAACTGGGTTTTATTTAGTGTAGGCATTCTTATGTCGCCCACCTTTCGTTTTCTGGTAAAGAGCATAGCCTCTACTTTGTGGGGATTCACAGAAATAGACGTTGCCTTGCACCACTTTTCTAGGATATGGAGTGCCCTTTATCAGTTCGGATAGCATTCCAATGTGCTTCCCTGTCAGCAGTATGACTATATCATCCGCATAGCCTATGGTGTACAGGCCCTTCTCGTTCAGGATCGTTAGAAGGTCGTCTACTACTATGTTCCATAGCAAGGGGGAGAGTACCCCTCCCTCAGGACAGCCCTTCGTAACACTCCCTGAGACAGTAGCGCCTGCGACACTAATTTCAACTATTCTGCTCTCGAGTACATTTCCTATCCACCTGCCCAAACCTGGCGGTAAGGTTCTGTCCCGAAGAGCTTTATTGACTGCTTCGAAGGTAGTTCGATCGAACGCACCTTCGATGTCTATGAAGACTCCCAGCGAGTGTTCGCCATTATCCAGGGCTCTCTCTATCCTGCCCACCAGAACGTGGAGAGCAGATTCCGTAGATTGCCCTGGTGTGTAGGCGAATTGATTGGGGTGTTTGGGTTAAGACGTTACCCCTGATCCAGCATAGCCTTTCAGTAAAAACGAGGTAAGGCAAATTGGATGGTATGATTTGGCAGATGAGTAGTCACTCTTGCCTGGTTTCGGTAGGAAGACTACCCCGGCTATTTTCCATTTATCGGGTACGTATGCAAATGCAAGGCACGCCTTGAGGATAACCACCAGTTCGCTCAGTACAGTTCTCAGTCCCCACTGAAGGAGACACGAGAAAATCCCATCCGTGCCTGATGACTTATAAGGGGAGAATACCTTGACCACTTGTATTGTTCTGGTTCGATTTACGACTTCTCTCGCCAATTGCCAGTCCTCCGCAGAGGGACATCTCAAGTTGTGTTTCCTAGTAATATGGACCCTGGAAAGTGTGCTGACAGAAGTGTTTTTGTTGTGTCTATAGCAGTGTCAGTATAGGTACTGTCCTCCTTTCTGCCACAGCCCACTTGTCTAGGATCTTTGGAGATCACCTTAAGCAGTCGGGATGCTGGGTGTACTTTCTGTCTCTTTACAGAAGAGTCTCGATGATTTCCGTTGCTTTGAGCGAATTTCCTTCTTATATGATCTTTGGTATAGTTTGTAGACCTCCCAGTCGGACGTATTTCGGGATGAATTGGCTCTGTTGAAGAATATCCGCAGGTGGGTCCTTTTGATCTCAAGACTCATGCTCCACCATGTGGCGGAGCCATGTCTGAGCTGTCCTCTTTTCAGGGGCGAGGCGTGTTCATAAGCACTCATAATGTGCGTTGACTTGCTTGTCTAGGTCCTTTACAGACGTTATCTGAGTGGCCGCCCCATCAATGCCCAACGAAGACTCCAGGTGCGTTAGTTACGCTTCCCTGTCTGTCTTCCTGGGATTCCGGTACTGCTCTTTTTATGTCTTGGCCGCTAAGAGTCTCATTATTATCCATTTGGGGTCAGAGAGAGTGGCTTCGGAGCTGACCCTCCATTCTACGATTGATTTGGAGATCTCTTGTGTTGCGACTGAGATGTCAATCACCGTCTGACACCGCGTGGTTACGGACGTGGGTTCGTTCCCTCGGTTGAGGATTTCCAAATTTGTCCCTAACAGGTATTCTAGTAATGCCCTACCTCTGCTGTTGCAGTCTTCGCTGCTTCGCCCCAAGTAGTGGTGGGCATTTGTGTCACACCCTACTATGAGGTGTTTTCTCCCCTGCTCGCAGAAGTCTACCAGCTTTGCCAACTCCTTGCTGGGGTGGCTCTGTGGCGTTTATTGGCAGGTAGGCTACAATAACCTCTGCTTTGCCCTTTCCGAAGTCCTGGTGCACTTGGACAGCCGTTAGATCGCGTCCTGAAACACATGTCCTTGGTCTATCATTAATTGCTCCAACAAAGATTTTCCTTTGGGAGGAGTTGTCCCTCCATCCATATACCCAGTTGCCTGTGCTCCAGGGTTCTTGGATAAGAGCTATTGCTGTCTGCTCAGCCTCTAGGTGACGACGTATTAGAACAGTCGCCCCCGGACAGCGGTGCAGGTTTGCCTGAACTATGGCCAAACCGGTGGTTTTGGCCATCAGACTTGTACTGGTGGGTCGACAATCCCACCTGACTCCGGTGCGTCCATTTGCATGGGCACTCCCTGAGCCGAGGCAGTCTCACTTCCCTCTTTCAACTTGTTCGCCTTGCAGGTGACCTGACCAAGTAGGTAAAATAATTCGCCTGCTTTTTCGGCTAAGGCGTCTCTCTCTTTTCTCAAGAGTCCGAAAACAAGGAGTTTGCCCTGAGGTTCTTCCTTGACGGCCTCGTGGAAGAGGATCCACCTTGGTATGCCTGCCCAAGGGTTTTGAGCCTAGTCTCGACAGGAGGGCCGGGGATCCAGAGTCGCCTTGGTTAGCTCAGGCAGCTCATCTTCTGGGAGTACGGTAAGCCTTGCTCCCTCCCACAGACGTCCACAGGAGGCCACAGCCTCCCTGAAGGACCGCGCCGCCGAGACAACCTTTGTCTGCCTGGCGCACGTTTGCTCCCCGGCCTTCGCCCTCTTTCCAGGACTAGTCCCAGGTGAGGGCGTGTTACCGGGCGAGCGTTGGCGCTTGTCGGTCGCCGCACCGCTTTGAGCCGGCAGGGTTTTACCCCCGCTCATGCCCTCAGTGGCCGCGCCCGACTTAGGCTTCAATTTGGTGGGAGAGCTTCTCTGTCCCTCCTCCTTCTGCTGCGGCGCCTTCCGCTTCTGCAGCTGCCTCCTTGCTCCCCCGACAGCTTCTTCTTCTTCGGAGGGTCTTTCGGTACCACTGGTCTGGCCAGAACTCCCTCCTTGCTCCTTGCTTAAAAGTTTTTTTTGTGTCCATAGATCTTATTTTATTCATCCATCAGGCTCCCCACCCGCCACGGAGTCCGCACTGGGGACGCTGTATCAGTGCAGGGCGACCCTAGAGATATAGCCCCCGGTACCAGTCCCGCACGGACAGTGGGAGCTGTCGCTTGCAGTACCGGCACCCCATTCCCCCGCCGCACGATCCATGCTCCCTAGGAACTAACCCAGCCGGCCCTTTGACAGGACAGCACAGCCGATTGATGAAGGTGGGTTAGGCTTGACCGTCCGTTTAGTGGAACTCAGGGCCAAAAAGGAGTGTTGCCGGACTTCCGGCCTCCCGGAGCCGACTCAGCGACCAGGATCCCGTCATCCCACGACACGGTTCGCCCTGCACGGCACAAACACAGGGGTGCCACTAAGTACCCGGTACCGTTGCCGCAGCACAGACAAGGATGGGGGGTTGTTCTTGGTCGCTCCTGGGAACTAATTGCCTGTTGATCTTCCCCGGCGAACGCATTCGCCGAAGAGTTCCAACGCGTTTTCCTTTCAGGAACCTTACTGGTCCAGACCTACCAGATGTAGTCAGTCTAAGTATCCCCTCGCCCCAGGAGAGCCAATTTTTTGAAGTCCATTGTCGAGGATACCCCGCCAAGGCACGACGCTTCTGTTTGGGGTTATGGCAACTGTTAAACTATTAATGGTTTTTTTGCTTTCATAAAAGCTTAGACAAGCATAAAATAAACTTTCTGAGCAGTGTAATCCGAGATAAATGTATCTAAGGCATTTTACCAAATTGCAATTTACAAATATGTTGTCTTCACAACTAGAAGCATTTACCTAAAGTAATTCTTGTATGCTGAAAAATATTGGGTGTTATATTTGTAGGATTCATACACTCCTTATTAATAATAGAACTTTAGGTAAATGTGTAGATCAGGTTCCAAAGGATCTCGATAATTTCAATTTAACAGTGGCCTTATGGCATGTTTTGGATCTGTTTCCACCAAAATTTATAATATTTATAATAATATTAGGCGATCACTAGATTTAGTTAACCAACTATTTTCACCTCAAATTTCTGCTACTGTCGACTCATATGACATGCCTGTGCGCCACAGCGCTGCTGCACTGTTTACCACAGAATAATAGCTGTTTACTATGATGGCATATTATCAATATTTCATTGGTGATTAATTTATTTATTATTTTATTCCTACAAATTTGACCTCATGTATCGGGTGTCTGTAAAAACGTCATTATGGCAACATCGCACAGGCTAATTTTTCCTTCCCCTTACATTTTTATGGCTCCGTTTTCGCAGCATTTTTTTATTTATCGAGTTAATTTAGTATTATTAGCCAAATTACTACTAAATATATCACTATTTTCCTCAGCCAGCACCCTTATTCAATACACCCTTCCATAACATTGTTAGGATTTGGCTGGAGCCATCAATAAACTCTCAAGCCAGCACCTATATCCCATCCACCGATGTGACGTAAAACAAGAATCCGAGAAATTTGCATTGTTTAAATGAGAATACAATTCCCCACACACAGTTTTTCGAAAACGCTGTCAAAACTATTACAGATACGATAAATGTCTTTTACAAAAGTTGGAGGAAATAAAATTTTACATATAAAACTCATTGATGTCACATCTTAATCTTCGGCGGTTTAATCGTAGGAAGCGTCTATCGTTTGAAATCTAACTCTCCGTGAACATGAAACTGTAAACTACATAAAATCACATTTTAGATGCTTCTTGCGTCTAAACCATTAACGCTAGAGATGTGCCGCTACTGAGTTTTATCCGGACAATTTAATTTCCATCCAAAATTTTTATTCAGTACTTTTTTATCGTATCTTCAATAGTTTTCGCAGCGTTTTGGAAAAACGGTGCCAGGCACCGATATTCCCATTTAAACAACGTAAATAGTTAATAGTTCGGCCACTTTGCATACGTCACGATACCTAGGTATAGGCTTGAGAGTCTATCGACTGCTCCGGCTTGGTGCCTTAAAATTTTCATTGTAATGAGTTTCTACAATACAGGCCTACATAATTGCAAAAAAAATCCAAAAATCCTTTAGACCTTGATCTACACATTCACCAAACTTTATTGAACCAAGTAATGATAATAGTATTTAGTTTAATGATTACTGATTGTCTCCATTCAACATTCGCGCCCAGGCGAAGTGACCTTGAGAAGTTTTATACATAGAGTATTAGGCAATCCCATAGAATTGGATTAATATTTCTATGGGCAATCCTAACCACGTGACTTTTCAATTGTAAACATGGCATCTGGTTGGCAAAAAAAGGTTGTAGATTCCTATTGTTGTGTATTGCTCAGTATCCCGTTCACGTGGTTTTCTCGTTTTTATTCTACCTTTTGACGTTTTTGTAAATAGTATTCGTGTTTAAATCGTGAGTATCATTGCAGTAATTGAAAATGCAAAGCTCTTATTTGAAAAAGTAATGGCAAGAAAACCCAGACGTTATATATATGTTAAACCAAAAAATATACTACACTAGAATGACAAAGTCCAAAACTTCATCAAAGATGAGAACCTCAAGTCAAGACAAACAATAAATGCTCAACTTGAACTAGAGCTGCATCAAGAACAAACCCTCGATGGTAGCCCCCGCTAAACCTATCTCGACAAAGTGCAGAAGGGCAAGCCCAATCTGTGAAATGGCAACCGGTTTGTACAGACCTCCAGCGTGTTCTCGGAGGGTCATCAAAAGACCTGAACATGGAAATGGTTGAATGTGGGCAAAGTGGTCGAGGATGCGATGGTTTCAGGTTTACTGGCTGGGATGATGGTGACGGTGATTGTCTGCTCGAGATTTAATGGAAGGCCGAATTGGGAAGTTCGTAGGTCTTGTCAGATTTGGATCCGGTGGATAATTCAGTTTTATGAGAACTTGGTGTTTATATATGAGGGATGGATGAGTGATTTGGGAGGTTGCTAAGTTGAGACAAGTTCAGGAGCAACATTCGTCTACAGTCTACGTCAAATAAAGATAGTGTTATTGAGAAAAAAGTTGCTAATTAATAAGATAAAGCTGTAAATTTGAATATCGGATCATTGAATTTTTAATATATCATTATGAAATATTTTATTTATTTAGCAGATACACACTTTCACCCTCAGTGGAACTGTAATTGCAAATTATTTATTCCTTCGATAATTAATCACTAGAGAATATCCATAAATTATCATGCAAGGCCCTTTTTGACCGACTTCGAAATTGGAGGAGCTATGTATGTTTTTTTATGTTTGTGCGCGTTTTGTACAATAAACGTGCTCGGAATTTAATGATTATTTTTTCATTGGAAAGGGGCACATTGAGATTAGGGTTTTTAATGAAAAAATTAAATTTGCCATGCGCTTGTTCCCTAAATATCCTCAAATGGGGAGTGGGGGAAATTTTTGTGAGAAATAAAAAAAAATTGTGACAGGATTACATATGACATTTAAATTAGACAATTTTTTAAAACTTGAAACTTTAAACTGATACTTCAACACATGCAGAACATCAAAATCTTCATGATTTGTACAATATGTTGTCAAAAATTAAATTTCGTTTGATTAACTGGATATTTTAATGTTCGATATTGCAGTAGCAATAGAAAAAATACTTCGAATTTTTCAGTGTTATTTATAATCTGCCTGATTTCAGAAACCATTTCGCCTTTTTTCCGTCCTCTTAATTGCCCGACAAAAGAATGCATTACATTTCAATACCATTCAACAGTTGAGTAGTGGTGTAATATAGGTAGTTTAAAATTAAAAAAAAACATAAGATAGATAGATAGATAGTATCAAAAAAGTTATTTTGATCAAATTCTGTAAATTTAAACTTACCTATCTACAATCAACTGAAAATATATATAAGAAAGAAAGAAATACATAGAAGATATCATTTATTATAAGAAAACAATAAAAACAGAGATAGAAAATATTACAAATGTTTCAAAATTTTTAATTTAGGTTTGGGTTTTATTTTGTCGAGACCAGTTTTTACTGTTTTAGCATTCAACCACTTACAATTATAAAATATTTTGGTCACAATTAATTTATTTATTATGAACATTCGATGTTCTGTGCCTGGATGTTGTAGCCATGATGATATTGAAACATTCCTTTGAATTTTTTTCAAGAGCCTCTCTTTTAACAATTTTTTGTGTTTTATACTTGCAAAATTTTGTTCAAAAATATTCAGCGCTATGTTGACTACATTTGAAAATTCTGCTGATGGAGTGTTCAAACCCCCTTCTGTCGTACGTAGTTCATACAGACGATACAAAATAAGCAGTTGCCGCTTATCCCATAAAATCTTATCACCTGGCATTGTTAAATCTGATTTTCACAAAACACAGTGAAATTCTTGGTCACATAAATAGGCTATGTAACCCGCCTAATAAGAAAAAGCACAATCTTCGATAGAAATATCACTTTCTTCTACAGTTGACAAATCAGATCCACTAACAGTAGTTGAAGAGGAAAGACTCGTTGGCGATGAACTGCTGTCAGACTCCTCCGTACCGCTTTGCTGTGGGTTATCTTTGTTTTGTTTTGATACAGCATCACACACTTCGATTGGCACGTCTGAATCTTCCTCACAATTAGATCTTCTGGAAGGCTGCATAAGCAAATTCACGACGTTGCTTCTGAATGATGTTCTGAATATCTTTGCTGTGGGGTTTGGATTATATCCTCCTTTCTGGCGATATTTTGCAAATAAATTTTCCAAAATGTCTTGATTAAGCCGATTTGTTAGAAGAAAACTTATATTTGAGTTTCTTTTCTCTTCCTCAAAAACTCCTTCAATGGCATTTATCGTCTCTAACAGACCATCAAAACATGGCGGCCTAGATTTTTTATTGGAATTTCGATCAATTTTTAACATTGAACCAAATTTTGTCCTCGCTTCTGCAAAAATATCTTTTGAGACTGTGTTTATATTAGATAAGCCGCATTTGTATGGATTTCTTGTAAACAAAGTTCTACTGTCTAATACATCAAATAATCTATTCATGAATTCAATAAATGCTGCGGTATACTCGGCAGTCGAATTCTTAAGCTCGCCAGTGCTTATGCAAGTTCTCATTGCAGCTGCCATCGAATTACTAAAGACTTGGACTGCCAGTCTCACATTCATTCGTTGAAAGGGATTTGGGTATACATGGGCATCCGTAATTTTTGGTATAGCTCGACATGTTTTATTTAATTTATCTATTCTGTATGTTTCTCTAACATCATCGAATAAAACACTATTGGTACCAACTTAAAAATAGCCAGTAAGCAAATTGTTCCTTATACTTTTTACAAGATGCGGAACATCTAAAAGAGCAAACATTTTTTTGTCTCTAACAAAAAAATATGGCTTCTCGACTGTAAATCCAAGTTGCTTCAGCATGCTTTGGTTGGCGGTGCCCTGGTCGCATACAGATGCCTTCGGGCACAGTCCGGCTTTTATCAATTTTTGTACACAACTCACCAAAAGAGTTTTTAAATTGTTATGCTTAACCCCAGTGTTGGATAAAAAATAAGCTACAGGTAACTTCCATGAGGAATGAATGCCTCGTACCATAAATTCCAAGGCATATTTTGCAGATTTATTTCTTCTCCCAAGTAGACCCAAATCTTCAAATCCTTGGATTTTATCCAAAGCTTTATTGTATTCCAAACACTACTTTATAGCCATTTCATCAAAACAAATAATACAAGCTTTTTCTTTAATAGTTTTCGATATAAACTTTTTCTTAACCTGAGAGAAAAAATACTTGTTGAACCCTGGATTGTAGGTGCCAATTTCTAATTGTTGATGTTGCTGGTAAAACCACTTTTTCGTTCCTCAAAAGTTGATACGCTGCAGGTTATAGAACAACATCATGGCGAAGTTTCTTTGAGCCAGTGTTCATTGTACCTTAGTTGTCCTGAACTGCATCTCCAACAAAGCCTTGGAATGTTGCGAAGAAAAATTAAAAGTATTCAATAAATTCCTAATGTTTGTGCCCTGTTTGAAACCAGAATTTTTTTTCTTCATGTAGCTTATTTGCTTAACTTTATTCTTCATGTTTACAATCTTCCAATTGTTGTTTCAGTTTCTTCTTTCTAGGGGTATCGTCCTCATTGAATTTTAACTTTTGCTTGGTCTTTGTTGGTGTTGCTGCTTGTTCTAGTAGTGTACTAATTAACTCTATATTTTCTTCATCCCTCTTAGTTGGAGTTATTTCAACTGGACTAATTTCTGGAGACCATTCCATTTGAAAACGGTTCTTATGATACACTTTTTTCGGAGTTATTACTTTCAGGTCCGACAAAGTGACGATCCCTTCAGCTGTATTTTCTGATGTACTAGAGATTCCTCTTGACGTAAAAGGCAGATCAATTGATATTTTTGGTATTGCCGTACGATTCAAAGATGTTTTTAAGGCATTTGTGAAAGCAGAATTGTCAAAATGATCTTCACATAAATATCTGTTTCGAAGCGTTTTCATATTCATATCCAGTAGGTCTGCATTTCCTGAAATTAAAGTATTTGGCAATTAGAACAATAGCATACTACAGACCTGATCGGCAAAAAGCAATTTTTCCAGGCTGATCGAGACTTAGCCATTTATTTTAAATGTTACAGCCAATTATTTAAGTTTCGATTTAAATATTTGTTTGATATCAGTGTGATATCATTACTTTATCTAATTTCTGTAGTTGATGTTATCAAGAAATTGTTTAAAATCGGTAAAGAGCTCATAACTGTCCAGATATGGCCTTCCATTTAAAAAAAATAAGTTGGGCAGAGTAGGGTCGAACGGTATAGGTAGGTACCCTGTAATAGTCCAGAATAGCAGTGTCAGTATAGGTACTGTCCTCCTTTCTGCCACAGCCCACTTGTCTAGGATCTTTGGAGATCACCTTAAGCAGTCGGGATGCTGGGTGTACTTTCTGTCTCTTTACAGAAGAGTCTCGATGATTTCCGTTGCTTTGAGCGAATTTCCTTCTTATATGATCTTTGGTATAGTTTGTAGACCTCCCAGTCGGACGTATTTCGGGATGAATTGGCTCTGTTGAAGAATATCCGCAGGTGGGTCCTTTTGATCTCAAGACTCATGCTCCACCATGTGGCGGAGCCATGTCTGAGCTGTCCTCTTTTCAGGGGCGAGGCGTGTTCATAAGCACTCATAATGTGCGTTGACTTGCTTGTCTAGGTCCTTTACAGACGTTATCTGAGTGGCCGCCCCATCAATGCCCAACGAAGACTCCAGGTGCGTTAGTTACGCTTCCCTGTCTGTCTTCCTGGGATTCCGGTACTGCTCTTTTTATGTCTTGGCCGCTAAGAGTCTCATTATTATCCATTTGGGGTCAGAGAGAGTGGCTTCGGAGCTGACCCTCCATTCTACGATTGATTTGGAGATCTCTTGTGTTGCGACTGAGATGTCAATCACCGTCTGACACCGCGTGGTTACGGACGTGGGTTCGTTCCCTCGGTTGAGGATTTCCAAATTTGTCCCTAACAGGTATTCTAGTAATGCCCTACCTCTGCTGTTGCAGTCTTCGCTGCTTCGCCCCAAGTAGTGGTGGGCATTTGTGTCACACCCTACTATGAGGTGTTTTCTCCCCTGCTCGCAGAAGTCTACCAGCTTTGCCAACTCCTTGCTGGGGTGGCTCTGTGGCGTTTATTGGCAGGTAGGCTACAATAACCTCTGCTTTGCCCTTTCCGAAGTCCTGGTGCACTTGGACAGCCGTTAGATCGCGTCCTGAAACACATGTCCTTGGTCTATCATTAATTGCTCCAACAAAGATTTTCCTTTGGGAGGAGTTGTCCCTCCATCCATATACCCAGTTGCCTGTGCTCCAGGGTTCTTGGATAAGAGCTATTGCTGTCTGCTCAGCCTCTAGGTGACGACGTATTAGAACAGTCGCCCCCGGACAGCGGTGCAGGTTTGCCTGAACTATGGCCAAACCGGTGGTTTTGGCCATCAGACTTGTACTGGTGGGTCGACAATCCCACCTGACTCCGGTGCGTCCATTTGCATGGGCACTCCCTGAGCCGAGGCAGTCTCACTTCCCTCTTTCAACTTGTTCGCCTTGCAGGTGACCTGACCAAGTAGGTAAAATAATTCGCCTGCTTTTTCGGCTAAGGCGTCTCTCTCTTTTCTCAAGAGTCCGAAAACAAGGAGTTTGCCCTGAGGTTCTTCCTTGACGGCCTCGTGGAAGAGGATCCACCTTGGTATGCCTGCCCAAGGGTTTTGAGCCTAGTCTCGACAGGAGGGCCGGGGATCCAGAGTCGCCTTGGTTAGCTCAGGCAGCTCATCTTCTGGGAGTACGGTAAGCCTTGCTCCCTCCCACAGACGTCCACAGGAGGCCACAGCCTCCCTGAAGGACCGCGCCGCCGAGACAACCTTTGTCTGCCTGGCGCACGTTTGCTCCCCGGCCTTCGCCCTCTTTCCAGGACTAGTCCCAGGTGAGGGCGTGTTACCGGGCGAGCGTTGGCGCTTGTCGGTCGCCGCACCGCTTTGAGCCGGCAGGGTTTTACCCCCGCTCATGCCCTCAGTGGCCGCGCCCGACTTAGGCTTCAATTTGGTGGGAGAGCTTCTCTGTCCCTCCTCCTTCTGCTGCGGCGCCTTCCGCTTCTGCAGCTGCCTCCTTGCTCCCCCGACAGCTTCTTCTTCTTCGGAGGGTCTTTCGGTACCACTGGTCTGGCCAGAACTCCCTCCTTGCTCCTTGCTTAAAAGTTTTTTTTGTGTCCATAGATCTTATTTTATTCATCCATCAGGCTCCCCACCCGCCACGGAGTCCGCACTGGGGACGCTGTATCAGTGCAGGGCGACCCTAGAGATATAGCCCCCGGTACCAGTCCCGCACGGACAGTGGGAGCTGTCGCTTGCAGTACCGGCACCCCATTCCCCCGCCGCACGATCCATGCTCCCTAGGAACTAACCCAGCCGGCCCTTTGACAGGACAGCACAGCCGATTGATGAAGGTGGGTTAGGCTTGACCGTCCGTTTAGTGGAACTCAGGGCCAAAAAGGAGTGTTGCCGGACTTCCGGCCTCCCGGAGCCGACTCAGCGACCAGGATCCCGTCATCCCACGACACGGTTCGCCCTGCACGGCACAAACACAGGGGTGCCACTAAGTACCCGGTACCGTTGCCGCAGCACAGACAAGGATGGGGGGTTGTTCTTGGTCGCTCCTGGGAACTAATTGCCTGTTGATCTTCCCCGGCGAACGCATTCGCCGAAGAGTTCCAACGCGTTTTCCTTTCAGGAACCTTACTGGTCCAGACCTACCAGATGTAGTCAGTCTAAGTATCCCCTCGCCCCAGGAGAGCCAATTTTTTGAAGTCCATTGTCGAGGATACCCCGCCAAGGCACGACGCTTCTGTTTGGGGTTATGGCAACTGTTAAACTATTAATGGTTTTTTTGCTTTCATAAAAGCTTAGACAAGCATAAAATAAACTTTCTGAGCAGTGTAATCCGAGATAAATGTATCTAAGGCATTTTACCAAATTGCAATTTACAAATATGTTGTCTTCACAACTAGAAGCATTTACCTAAAGTAATTCTTGTATGCTGAAAAATATTGGGTGTTATATTTGTAGGATTCATACACTCCTTATTAATAATAGAACTTTAGGTAAATGTGTAGATCAGGTTCCAAAGGATCTCGATAATTTCAATTTAACAGTGGCCTTATGGCATGTTTTGGATCTGTTTCCACCAAAATTTATAATATTTATAATAATATTAGGCGATCACTAGATTTAGTTAACCAACTATTTTCACCTCAAATTTCTGCTACTGTCGACTCATATGACATGCCTGTGCGCCACAGCGCTGCTGCACTGTTTACCACAGAATAATAGCTGTTTACTATGATGGCATATTATCAATATTTCATTGGTGATTAATTTATTTATTATTTTATTCCTACAAATTTGACCTCATGTATCGGGTGTCTGTAAAAACGTCATTATGGCAACATCGCACAGGCTAATTTTTCCTTCCCCTTACATTTTTATGGCTCCGTTTTCGCAGCATTTTTTTATTTATCGAGTTAATTTAGTATTATTAGCCAAATTACTACTAAATATATCACTATTTTCCTCAGCCAGCACCCTTATTCAATACACCCTTCCATAACATTGTTAGGATTTGGCTGGAGCCATCAATAAACTCTCAAGCCAGCACCTATATCCCATCCACCGATGTGACGTAAAACAAGAATCCGAGAAATTTGCATTGTTTAAATGAGAATACAATTCCCCACACACAGTTTTTCGAAAACGCTGTCAAAACTATTACAGATACGATAAATGTCTTTTACAAAAGTTGGAGGAAATAAAATTTTACATATAAAACTCATTGATGTCACATCTTAATCTTCGGCGGTTTAATCGTAGGAAGCGTCTATCGTTTGAAATCTAACTCTCCGTGAACATGAAACTGTAAACTACATAAAATCACATTTTAGATGCTTCTTGCGTCTAAACCATTAACGCTAGAGATGTGCCGCTACTGAGTTTTATCCGGACAATTTAATTTCCATCCAAAATTTTTATTCAGTACTTTTTTATCGTATCTTCAATAGTTTTCGCAGCGTTTTGGAAAAACGGTGCCAGGCACCGATATTCCCATTTAAACAACGTAAATAGTTAATAGTTCGGCCACTTTGCATACGTCACGATACCTAGGTATAGGCTTGAGAGTCTATCGACTGCTCCGGCTTGGTGCCTTAAAATTTTCATTGTAATGAGTTTCTACAATACAGGCCTACATAATTGCAAAAAAAATCCAAAAATCCTTTAGACCTTGATCTACACATTCACCAAACTTTATTGAACCAAGTAATGATAATAGTATTTAGTTTAATGATTACTGATTGTCTCCATTCAACATTCGCGCCCAGGCGAAGTGACCTTGAGAAGTTTTATACATAGAGTATTAGGCAATCCCATAGAATTGGATTAATATTTCTATGGGCAATCCTAACCACGTGACTTTTCAATTGTAAACATGGCATCTGGTTGGCAAAAAAAGGTTGTAGATTCCTATTGTTGTGTATTGCTCAGTATCCCGTTCACGTGGTTTTCTCGTTTTTATTCTACCTTTTGACGTTTTTGTAAATAGTATTCGTGTTTAAATCGTGAGTATCATTGCAGTAATTGAAAATGCAAAGCTCTTATTTGAAAAAGTAATGGCAAGAAAACCCAGACGTTATATATATGTTAAACCAAAAAATATACTACACTAGAATGACAAAGTCCAAAACTTCATCAAAGATGAGAACCTCAAGTCAAGACAAACAATAAATGCTCAACTTGAACTAGAGCTGCATCAAGAACAAACCCTCGATGGTAGCCCCCGCTAAACCTATCTCGACAAAGTGCAGAAGGGCAAGCCCAATCTGTGAAATGGCAACCGGTTTGTACAGACCTCCAGCGTGTTCTCGGAGGGTCATCAAAAGACCTGAACATGGAAATGGTTGAATGTGGGCAAAGTGGTCGAGGATGCGATGGTTTCAGGTTTACTGGCTGGGATGATGGTGACGGTGATTGTCTGCTCGAGATTTAATGGAAGGCCGAATTGGGAAGTTCGTAGGTCTTGTCAGATTTGGATCCGGTGGATAATTCAGTTTTATGAGAACTTGGTGTTTATATATGAGGGATGGATGAGTGATTTGGGAGGTTGCTAAGTTGAGACAAGTTCAGGAGCAACATTCGTCTACAGTCTACGTCAAATAAAGATAGTGTTATTGAGAAAAAAGTTGCTAATTAATAAGATAAAGCTGTAAATTTGAATATCGGATCATTGAATTTTTAATATATCATTATGAAATATTTTATTTATTTAGCAGATACACACTTTCACCCTCAGTGGAACTGTAATTGCAAATTATTTATTCCTTCGATAATTAATCACTAGAGAATATCCATAAATTATCATGCAAGGCCCTTTTTGACCGACTTCGAAATTGGAGGAGCTATGTATGTTTTTTTATGTTTGTGCGCGTTTTGTACAATAAACGTGCTCGGAATTTAATGATTATTTTTTCATTGGAAAGGGGCACATTGAGATTAGGGTTTTTAATGAAAAAATTAAATTTGCCATGCGCTTGTTCCCTAAATATCCTCAAATGGGGAGTGGGGGAAATTTTTGTGAGAAATAAAAAAAAATTGTGACAGGATTACATATGACATTTAAATTAGACAATTTTTTAAAACTTGAAACTTTAAACTGATACTTCAACACATGCAGAACATCAAAATCTTCATGATTTGTACAATATGTTGTCAAAAATTAAATTTCGTTTGATTAACTGGATATTTTAATGTTCGATATTGCAGTAGCAATAGAAAAAATACTTCGAATTTTTCAGTGTTATTTATAATCTGCCTGATTTCAGAAACCATTTCGCCTTTTTTCCGTCCTCTTAATTGCCCGACAAAAGAATGCATTACATTTCAATACCATTCAACAGTTGAGTAGTGGTGTAATATAGGTAGTTTAAAATTAAAAAAAAACATAAGATAGATAGATAGATAGTATCAAAAAAGTTATTTTGATCAAATTCTGTAAATTTAAACTTACCTATCTACAATCAACTGAAAATATATATAAGAAAGAAAGAAATACATAGAAGATATCATTTATTATAAGAAAACAATAAAAACAGAGATAGAAAATATTACAAATGTTTCAAAATTTTTAATTTAGGTTTGGGTTTTATTTTGTCGAGACCAGTTTTTACTGTTTTAGCATTCAACCACTTACAATTATAAAATATTTTGGTCACAATTAATTTATTTATTATGAACATTCGATGTTCTGTGCCTGGATGTTGTAGCCATGATGATATTGAAACATTCCTTTGAATTTTTTTCAAGAGCCTCTCTTTTAACAATTTTTTGTGTTTTATACTTGCAAAATTTTGTTCAAAAATATTCAGCGCTATGTTGACTACATTTGAAAATTCTGCTGATGGAGTGTTCAAACCCCCTTCTGTCGTACGTAGTTCATACAGACGATACAAAATAAGCAGTTGCCGCTTATCCCATAAAATCTTATCACCTGGCATTGTTAAATCTGATTTTCACAAAACACAGTGAAATTCTTGGTCACATAAATAGGCTATGTAACCCGCCTAATAAGAAAAAGCACAATCTTCGATAGAAATATCACTTTCTTCTACAGTTGACAAATCAGATCCACTAACAGTAGTTGAAGAGGAAAGACTCGTTGGCGATGAACTGCTGTCAGACTCCTCCGTACCGCTTTGCTGTGGGTTATCTTTGTTTTGTTTTGATACAGCATCACACACTTCGATTGGCACGTCTGAATCTTCCTCACAATTAGATCTTCTGGAAGGCTGCATAAGCAAATTCACGACGTTGCTTCTGAATGATGTTCTGAATATCTTTGCTGTGGGGTTTGGATTATATCCTCCTTTCTGGCGATATTTTGCAAATAAATTTTCCAAAATGTCTTGATTAAGCCGATTTGTTAGAAGAAAACTTATATTTGAGTTTCTTTTCTCTTCCTCAAAAACTCCTTCAATGGCATTTATCGTCTCTAACAGACCATCAAAACATGGCGGCCTAGATTTTTTATTGGAATTTCGATCAATTTTTAACATTGAACCAAATTTTGTCCTCGCTTCTGCAAAAATATCTTTTGAGACTGTGTTTATATTAGATAAGCCGCATTTGTATGGATTTCTTGTAAACAAAGTTCTACTGTCTAATACATCAAATAATCTATTCATGAATTCAATAAATGCTGCGGTATACTCGGCAGTCGAATTCTTAAGCTCGCCAGTGCTTATGCAAGTTCTCATTGCAGCTGCCATCGAATTACTAAAGACTTGGACTGCCAGTCTCACATTCATTCGTTGAAAGGCATTTGGGTATACATGGGCATCCGTAATTTTTGGTATAGCTCGACATGTTTTATTTAATTTATCTATTCTGTATGTTTCTCTAACATCATCGAATAAAACACTATTGGTACCAACTTAAAAATAGCCAGTAAGCAAATTGTTCCTTATACTTTTTACAAGATGCGGAACATCTAAAAGAGCAAACATTTTTTTGTCTCTAACAAAAAAATATGGCTTCTCGACTGTAAATCCAAGTTGCTTCAGCATGCTTTGGTTGGCGGTGCCCTGGTCGTATACAGATGCCTTCGGGCACAGTCCGGCTTTTATCAATTTTTGTACACAACTCACCAAAAGAGTTTTTAAATTGGTATGCTTAACCCCAGTGTTGGATAAAAAATAAGCTACAGGTAACTTCCATGAGGAATGAATGCCTCGTACCATAAATTCCAAGGCATATTTTGCAGATTTATTTCTTCTCCCAAGTAGACCCAAATCTTCAAATCCTTGGATTTTATCCAAAGCTTTATTGTATTCCAAACACTACTTTATAGCCATTTCATCAAAACAAATAATACAAGCTTTTTCTTTAATAGTTTTCGATATAAACTTTTTCTTAACCTGAGAGAAAAAATACTTGTTGAACCCTGGATTGTAGGTGCCAATTTCTAATTGTTGATGTTGCTGGTAAAACCACTTTTTCGTTCCTCAAAAGTTGATACGCTGCAGGTTATAGAACAACATCATGGCGAAGTTTCTTTGAGCCAGTGTTCATTGTACCTTAGTTGTCCTGAACTGCATCTCCAACAAAGCCTTGGAATGTTGCGAAGAAAAATTAAAAGTATTCAATAAATTCCTAATGTTTGTGCCCTGTTTGAAACCAGAATTTTTTTTCTTCATGTAGCTTATTTGCTTAACTTTATTCTTCATGTTTACAATCTTCCAATTGTTGTTTCAGTTTCTTCTTTCTAGGGGTATCGTCCTCATTGAATTTTAACTTTTGCTTGGTCTTTGTTGGTGTTGCTGCTTGTTCTAGTAGTGTACTAATTAACTCTATATTTTCTTCATCCCTCTTAGTTGGAGTTATTTCAACTGGACTAATTTCTGGAGACCATTCCATTTGAAAACGGTTCTTATGATACACTTTTTTCGGAGTTATTACTTTCAGGTCCGACAAAGTGACGATCCCTTCAGCTGTATTTTCTGATGTACTAGAGATTCCTCTTGACGTAAAAGGCAGATCAATTGATATTTTTGGTATTGCCGTACGATTCAAAGATGTTTTTAAGGCATTTGTGAAAGCAGAATTGTCAAAATGATCTTCACATAAATATCTGTTTCGAAGCGTTTTCATATTCATATCCAGTAGGTCTGCATTTCCTGAAATTAAAGTATTTGGCAATTAGAACAATAGCATACTACAGACCTGATCGGCAAAAAGCAATTTTTCCAGGCTGATCGAGACTTAGCCATTTATTTTAAATGTTACAGCCAATTATTTAAGTTTCGATTTAAATATTTGTTTGATATCAGTGTGATATCATTACTTTATCTAATTTCTGTAGTTGATGTTATCAAGAAATTGTTTAAAATCGGTAAAGAGCTCATAACTGTCCAGATATGGCCTTCCATTTAAAAAAAATAAGTTGGGCAGAGTAGGGTCGAACGGTATAGGTAGGTACCCTGTAATAGTCCAGAATAATTTTAAAATGTGGAGATCATTTGTTGAATCGTTTATGAACAAGATTTTTTTTTTCAACTGTCATTGTGCCGTGCAGTAAAGTTGCAGACTCGTGTCGTCGTTTAAATCTGAAATGTTGTAGAAATTCCAAGCTCGGACCGGCACGGTTGCCAATTAAACTATTGTGTATGATGTATGAGTACTTGTCGAGATATAAATCTGCTTTTATTTTTGGTAGGTCAGATAATGTATAACACAAACATTATTATATTATAATTAGTACGTATATCACGTTTTAAAATAGGTAAAATCCAATCAATATCACAAATTTTGGAATATTAAGCAATTCAAATGCTGGTTTTTGTATTAGACGCGTTTTTTTGGTACTTTCGCTTAATTGTAATTGTATGCTTGAAATTATTTAGATTGTTGGAATCTATTGTTGTACTTGAATAAAAAAACATAATAATTAGACAGATAAATTTGGCAACGCTGTGGCAAAATAATTGACTTTAGAGCAAGTGCAAATAAATCCCAGATTTAGACGACGACAGAACTCTAGAACTTTACCATTTTCCTTAATTCATAATTCCTTACCTGAAAAAGCAATTCACTTTTCTAACCGGGTGGGATCCTTTACAGGAAATCTATACAGCTTCAGACTAGGATTACTTCTTTTTTCTGCATCTTGTATAAGCGCACAGGTGTCCGGACATCGTGAGTCGGATGCCTGAAAAAATGCTGTAGTTGCGAAGTTATTCACTTAGTGTGGATTCATGCAGCATCAAGTATGAATCATCGAGTAAAAAGTATCAAATAACAATTATCAATTAACAAGTAAAATGTAGCATTCATGCACTCAAATTAAGAATCAAGACGTAAGCGTAAGCATGCGCACAAGTCTGACAACTGCTGTATTCATTCTTCAAAATAACCTCTGTTCCCGCTGAAAACAAGTGTTGAGAATTCCAAATTTTCAATAAAAATGGAAGATACCGAATCATTTTTCAAGATACCCAATGAAATACACAAATATTTCAAAAAATGAGGTTATTTACTCTGATTTACTCCATCGGCCTGATCAATCCGCTTTCACCTCGTTCAAATAAAGTAAGAAAGTTGGCCAACTTCTACTTCTTATTCGTTAATTGATAATTGTTACTTGGCTGCATGAACACTCTCAATGAAAAATAAGAAATTCAACTTTTACTCTATTTGTAATTTAATTGTTATATGATACTCGTTAATTTCGGCTGCATGAATCCACACTAACTACATATTCAACCTACCTTTGTTGGACGGAAACAATCTTGATAAAAAGTTTTTTAGGCAGTTAGGGATACACTCCAACAGTTAAACTCAACACTGCACAAAAAGTACTTTAACTAAGCTGTTCCCAGTAACCACTACTTGAATATATAAATTAAAGAACATTATCTTGAAAACATGATTTATTCTAAAGATTAGGAAATTAAAACTAATTAATATAAATAATGCATGTTTTATTGAACTTATCATATACATATATTATATACGAATAATAAATAAACTTTATAAATATAATAATAGGTATGTATAAACTCGACATATCAGTTGTAAGAAATTACAGAATATGGAAATTTAGAGTTTTTAATACAAAAATTGAAATATAAAGATAATAATAGAATTTGTAATACAAAATTTTGAAAATAACATACAATAACAAGTAAAATATATGTAATATTTAAAGAAACAGAAGTAAAATAATATAATATTGTAACGTGGATAGATGGATAGATGTACTTACGGTTGTTATTCTTTTATTAGCTATTCATTCTACTACCTTGCTTACAATAGTAGTTGCTTGTATATTTCATTATGTAGTTCTAGAATTATAGTAGATTTATTCTGGATCCTTCCAGAAACTATATGTGAGGTACAATTTGTCATACTATTGTCAGTTTGACAAGGATCTAGAACATTAATTATGTGCATCTAGATAATCATAGAACATTCTCGATGAATGTCATGTCATGATTCAGGTATATAAAGCCGTGTCGATCACGGTACAGAGTCAGTCAGTCTTATGAAGGCAGTGAGTCTTATAAAGACAGTTGATAACAGTCAGTCTGTGGAGTCAGAGGTTAATAGTAGTTGTCAGTGAAGACAGTGACAGTATAGATTGTCAAGGTGACAAGTGGTGACAGTTGTACCATAATAGAAGCTCGTGTACTGAGTGTTTGGAAGTAAATCATTGGAAGCAATCTGCGAACTTTGAGTCTTACGCAAGTGAACTCACCCCACAACGTTTAGCACAGGGTTAAACGTTACAATATGTATAAACTAGAACCCAAATGAGCAAACCTTCTTACGCAGCTTCAAGAAATTATACAATATTTAAATTCAAAGTTTATAAATGACAGAAAAAAAATATTTCAGTTTGATAACTGAAGGTTTTTTGTTTAGAATGCAAATATTTATTGCTTGAATTTTAATAGGATCAGAGGATATAAGGCAATCACTTTTACCTTTCAAAATTTTATTCACATTCCTGGACCAAATAATTAAATGAAAAAGACAGATATCGTCCAGCACCAATTTGAAGATTGAATGTTCTTCACATGAAAACTTATTAATAAAGTTTTGATTTATTATTATTTTCAAAATAGAAAGAATATTGTTTTTATGACATAACTGAGGTAAAATACATTGTAATACATATATTATTTCGTTAAATGTAGTGTAAAATATTTCAGATGGATAAACCAGCTGTCTTTTATTATCATTGAATTTTATCAGTAACATTAGTTTGCAGTTTTTTAGCTAAATATCCTGCTACATATTCAAGGCTGCTTGTTTGAAACATAGTTTGACCAGCTGTCACTTCTGGTAAAGTGATATCAGGCACACTAAATTCTTATATATACAAATAAATTGTTAATTAATAAAGTTTTGAAGGAATATACAAAAGATTGGCAGGTTGGGTTTATATTGCGAGCACCACTACTCTTGATGCTGCCAAAGAAATTTTCCAGTGGATCCTGGATAAAATTTCTTGTTGAAAGGAACTTAATACCCTTACCTACAGCAATTTTCCAAATATATCTGAATCCTGCCAACGTTTGTACCCAGTTCTTAACGGTTGGAGGAGTGTACCGTTGTCCATTGGATTTGAGGAACTTCAGGGACTGGAAAAACTCGTGGTGTTGGGATTCTTCAGAAACCGCGCAGCGTAAACCATTTTCTACAAATGCTGTGCCATTCACACTGTCGAATGCCTTGTTCATGATTAGAAGAAAATCAGCAGTATCAACTGCTTCACAAGGTATCTCAGGGCCTGTCAATCAAACAAAATAAAATATTAAAATGATGAATTACTTTCAACATAAATCAATGCTCATTAGATAAAAATAGCTAATAATGATAACTCACACCGTCTTGCGAATCCACGTAAAATCGATGAAACCCTTTGACTAAAAACCTGAGCGGCGTAAGCTATTTTCACTTTCTTTGAGTTGTCAATATGAGCTTGTGTAATCTTGGGAAGCATTTTGTATTCACCATCAAAAGCATCGAGGGAAGCTAGAAGTACGATGTGCTGCCACTGCCGTTTTAACTGTTCCTTTATCTTCGAAGACAGCGTCATGTTCAAACAGAAGATTTCTTATACATTTCAGTAAGTGTGGGGGATCAAAAAGTCTCTACTTCATCCACAAGGAAGCCAAACAGTCTATTCTCTGCATTTTTTCTAATAAAAAATTCTCTTGTTTCTGAATACAATGAGGCAACTGCTGACCTGTTGGCAGCTCCTTTCTCACACACAATAGCAACAACTTGTACTCCAGAACTCCTTGCTGCTCTTATATTACTTTTGATAATACTTACCAGTGTATCACTCTTCATTCCTCCCTTGTTGAAATAGAAGGATATAGGCTGCTTCCACTTCATATGAATCCCTCTGGCCATGAAAACCATAGCCTTTTCTGCTATCAACGGAGTCCTCTCCCCATTCCCATTGTCTTGGAAACTAACAAATTTATCGAATTTTCGATCATATTGTACCGAAGGCTCTATTGATATTTCATCAAACATGATTGTGCATAATCTATCCACTGGGGCGAGATTGCTTACAGATATCTTCAGTTGCTCGAATATTGCTGGGTTGATGCCGGCTTGAAAAGGGACCTTATGCAGCAAATTATTCAGTGTCCTCTTGGATGGTAGAACAAAGATGGTACGGCAGAATTTATATCCTTTGGGACTCTGCTTCATTAAACCCAATGCGAAGATTTTATCTTCTATGCTGAATCTCCGCCCTCTAGAAGATTTTCCTTGGTGCTTCAACTGCGACAGGAAAAATGCTACTGTTTTTTTATTTAGCTTTGAATTCAAGAACTCCTCTGACACGTAAACCTCCTCAGCTACCTTCACTCGCTCTTTAGCTCCTGCTAATTCACGATCTAACCGCTTTGCAGTTTGTCGCATTTTTTTGGCCATAATATACAGTTCTAGTAATTTCGGAGACAAACACGTCTTATTCCTGTACGCCTTAAAAGAGAACTCCTAGATCTTATACCTGAAACAAAAATGATATAAATATGTAGAAGTAGTAGATAATGCCATTATAGAAATAATACAATTGAACAATGTTCAATTACTTCAAATTCTCAGAGCGAAGGATTAAATATCAACATTATTGTCATTTAAAAGTAAATTAGCCAAAAGTAACTAATTCCTAATAATATTAGAATTCAGGTTATGATCATTAACATGATTTAGCCGACAATCATTAGGTAGTTTCAAACTCCAAATATAACGACCATTAATCCTAATGAAATTTTCTGCATTTTATTATCTTTATTACGAATTAAAACCAAATTTAACTGAATTGTACTATAATATAAATTAAAATCTATTGAAAAATTAACAAGCCTTTTCGAGATGTTGCTGATTCATTTTTAGATATTGGTTTCGAAGAAGTAATATTCAAGTCTTTCACAGAACTAGGTGAGGAAGCTGAAATTTTTTAATCATGATTAAAAAAAATCATTTTACAATCAAATTTGAATAGGGTAACACAAATACTCACCTATTACAAATGATGTTGGATTAATGATAACTGGTATCTCATTGGTCGCTGGCGCATAAATCGTATTTTCTGTATCAGATGTAATGGCTGGAGAAACTAAAACAATTGTTTATATTTGATAAAAATAGAAGGGACAACAATAAAAAAAACTATTACCTTCTGGTTCGTTGAGATCTACATTAGACACAGCAGTGAATTTTAAATTTGAACCACTTCTGCCATGTTGAAGCAAGTGTTCTGGTCCAAAATGATTATTGCAAACTCTATAACTTTTCCAGATACTACATGGCTCCTTACCATGAAATTTCGGATTTTGGACAGCTTGAATCCATTGTTCATAGATCTAAAACAAAAAATATGGTTTTGAAATTAATACTAATTTAACTAAAGTTATTGGATTGTAAATATTTGAAACGAGGAGGATGATCGGAAATATATGACACAAAATATTCGTAAAATAAACATTAATTTTAAAATATCCAACGTTCTAATTAACTCCAATATTTCAAATTAACAACGGCGTTTCAAAAATAGTACTCTTGTGGAAATCTATGCATTTTAACACCTTTTCCACTTGTCGTCTTACAACTAGGAACACAACAATAAAACATTTTCGCAGAGAAATAAGAATAATAGCTAGAGATCAACGATAGAAAACTAGATAAGGTAACCATGTTTGCAAAGTACGCTTATTTATATCTCTTGACAATACTTAATATCCGATTAATAACTCATTAACTTTCTTAGAAACTTTGAATGAGATTATTTCGACTTTTCGAACATGAAACAAGCATCTAATGTTATCCTGTCAGTCTCTCGTTCAGCCAATCAGGAACATGGAACTTTGCAGCCAATCGAAATCCATATTTGATTAGTGTAGCGCTCTGGCGAGTGGTGTAAGAAGTAAAAATAAAGAATGACCTTGAGCATTGGAGTTATACTAGCCTTAAGAAGCTATTTAAACAGGAGATATAACACCTGAGAAGGGGGTGACGCTGTGAACGACGGCAGGGTCGTGGCCTAAAAATCGGGTTTGCGCATAACGAAAGTTCTCCATGTGTCTTCTCTGTCTCTAAGGTTAACATGCTCTATTTGAAACTTGATGCTTGAGTGTACATGAAACAAGGCGCGCTGAACTGCAATATAAAAAAAAAATATCATTAAAAAGTGGTCGACTTTTTTGTCTATGGAGTGACTTGAAATGTGGTAGAGCGGCGATTATGCGAAATATGAACAGATAGCAAATGACCTCCTCGTATTATAATATAGGTATGAAAATCGTTTGTAAAGCATAACGCATAAGAATTGTTATAGTGATAAGATCTGCTTTAAATATCTATTCTCATAAAAGTAAAATCATTGTATAGGGAATTGAATTGGTAGTAATATTTAAGTAATGTTTCTTGTCTTTATGGGATTCCGAATTAAAAAAACGATCCAAATGTATTTATTGTGCATTTCATAATAGGTACTAAACTCATATTGTCGTTCTCGCTCAATTTGCACTTAATATATTTCTCTTCGACACCGTCTCTCAATATTGTTATAGAATTATTTGGATCAAAGCATCTGTCCTCGATATGCAGATCTCAAATAAATATTTTTTTCATAGCTGCTCTACCTTTTTTGAAATATTTGAAATGATGACCGCAGCATCAAACCACGTAAGATATTTTTGAGAATTCTGCAGGTAACTATTAACTATTCATTACAATAAACAAAAATACTGATGGAGAAGATTTTCTTAAACAAAATGACATTAGTTCTACTGTTATATTTCTCCGACTTGCAAAAACATTATTCAAAGCAACAAACGTGAGCCATAATATAAAGTTGAAAACTAATAAACACCAAAACGTCAAACAATAAGATTTTCCTTGACATGAATTTGAATTTAAAAATACATCAAAGGCAAATGACACGTGCGCACTAACGTCGCGCATACCCGATTTCAATAGGCCACGACACTGCCGTCGTTTGCGGAGTCAGAGCGTCACATGGTTTTGTATAGACAGTTGAATCTCCTGTCTACAGAGCTTCTTAACTAGCCTGCTCGCTGCACTGTTAAGTCTAACCTTACAGCTAACACCAGAGACAAAGAACTCTGCTAACACTAACAGCCACAAATCACAAAACAAAAATTCCAATTCCAGCGCATTGCGCATTACAGCCGCTCGACGTTCTCAAGGTTGCAGACAGGCTGGTCACGTGATCATGCCAAACATTTGAAATTGATTTGTTGAGCGAATATGAATGCTTGCGCCATCTTTTGCACAAAATAATTACAACTTTTCACTGGAGAAATTGCTCCGTTTACATTGTCACGTATATATTTTATCTATGATTGTCACTCTAGTGTAGTATATTCTTTGGTTAAACTAAGATCATGAGTATTACTATAAAATAGAAATACTTACATGTGTTTTAATTTGTATGTTATTGGAATCGTTATAGGCCTTGTATAACAATAACGTGGAATAAAACAATTATTGATTTAAGTCATATATATTATTTATTAGATATATATACTTGAACATTCAGTGTGAATATTTCCTGGTTTTTTAAAAGATAATCAATAAATAAATATTGTTACGTTTAACCATGTGCTACACGTTGTGGGGTGAGTTCGCTTGTGTAATACTCAAAAGTTCGCAGATTGTTTCCAATAACGTTTTAATGATTTCAATTATCAGCATGCGCGACCCATCGGCCATAGGATACCTCTATTCAGCTTTATTTAGAAGCCATTTTGTCAGATAACAGCGCATAGATATCATAGTACATACAGATTTTGATGGTCACAGACAGTCATTAGCATGGAATTATTTGAGCACAGACATAGTACATTCTTTAGACTAGGAAAGAGAGGACCGGAAGGAAGTTGGTGCGGAAATTTTGTTTTACTCAATATTACTAATATACATAAATTGCTCATTAAATGCTCATTCTGAAACTGAAATTGCTCAAGCTGTAAAGTAAATAATCAATAAGATAATTTCAAATTAAATTTGTGTTTGTAATTTCACGAACATGACGCTTAATAATTAGTATTTTCGGGATTGATTTGCGCCAAAAAATTGCTCAGCAGTTGCTCAATCAGAATATATTAATTATTTCTATGTTTTTCGATTGATAATTGAATAATATTAATGATTAATAGTTTCTCAATACGGTTGTTAAGCTATAACGCCATCATAGTATATCTGAATGGTGGTAGTAGTAACCAGTACTGCATCAAATTGGGAAATATGTGCTTTATTATTACTATTTTCAAACTGATGTATATTGGTTGTATTTAGGTCAAATAGTAGTTGTATATACTTATCTTTTATTATTTAGGTAAATAACTCAATAATGAAGAATATTTCAGACAGAGATAATTGATGTCCGTGTTAGGTTTTGGATGTAGTGTTCTCTGGTTAGGTTAACGTCCATGTCCTTGTATCAAGAAGACTGGAAACAAGGAAAACTTTCTATGCTTCTCTCATTAGAACATGGAATTACCAAGGACACATCGCATTCGGAGAGCAAGTGAAGCCAAATGAGCACTAAATCATTGGACGTACCGTGCGCAATACCGTGTTGACAAGTTGACATTTACAAGCTACATTTGCACCAAAGCATGGAATACAGAGGTCGTGTCCACAGCAGTGTCTGATGACCAATCGATTAGTAATCGGTAATCAAAAAGTTGACGTCTTTAATATGACAGCTATCAGGAAACCATAGTGTAGCATAACCTACATTTTGTTTCAGATATTTCCCAATTCTATTCTGGACATCTATCGTTCCGTTTACCACATAATCTTTTTCATTATAAACATATTGAATGGAAAATACTGTTTCTTCTTCCATTTTCAATTCATCTAATATGTGTGATTGTATAATTAAATTATTTCAGTCAGTTTGACAAATGAACTAATCAATAATCAGTCGTGTCCACAAGATACATATTTTTGATTACTGATTACTAATCGATTAGTAATCAGACTCTACTGTGGACACGACCAGAGGCTACCAACCAGAGAACACTACCTCCAACTAACAAGAGATAATACCTTAGACAAGGATATCTAAGGATAACATCAGCAATCAGGCATGATGAGGTCATAGCTTTACAACCGTATTGAAAAAGTATTAATCATTAACTTTATTCAATTATTGATAAAAAAACATAGGACTATTCATTTATTCTGATTGAGCAATTGGTGAGCAATTTTTTGATGCAACTCAATCCCGAAAATACTAATTATTAAGCGACATGTTCGTGAAATTACAAACAAAAATTTAATTTGAGAATATCTTACTAATTATTAATTTTCCAACTTGAGCAATTTCAGTTTCGGAATAAGCATTTAGTGAGCAATTTATGTATATCAGTAATATCGAGAAAAAAAAATATCCGCGTCAACTTCTTTCCGGTAAAGAGAGGGGACTCGTTACGATGCTGCCGAAAATGAGGCAATTTGTCACCAAAAAGGGGTTCTCCAGTGGCTTAACCCACGTAGCGTCTGAATTTGAAGATAGTGTTCTCTGGCCTGAATATACCGAATATGAATCTGTTAAAATGAAATTTAATATAATATGATAGAATTTCCATTGAGTAACATCTAGGTATAGATTTTTAATATGCTGAAGTAAAATTTTATGAAAACCGTTAGATGCGAAATTAAACAACAAAGAATTTTATACTTCACTTTAATCTTTGGAAAATGGAATAAAATGTGTCACATAATAAATAATTCAATATTTTATACATTTGAATTCAAATTCACATAGATTAAAACAACATTACATTATTTCTAGTAGCTAACATGATTGTAAAAAATGTGATACAATACAAAAGTAGAATATACAGTTCAAATCTTATAAAACAGTAAATAACAATAGTATAAAATATTAAATAACAAAATGAAATAGTAAATATCAACAGAAAAGGACTTTCAGCAAGTTCAATTATTCTCCAATTCATCAAACTTACTCATACTTTACATTATTGTTAACTGATTCCTTACAGGATCCATTACTTCTGATTGAATCTGAAATAAAAAATATTTTACGTGTTTATATTACAGTTACATTTCTTCAAACCCTGAAAACTGCCAGAAAAGTTATTATATTGATATATCATTTTATTATAATAAAATAGATATGTAGGTGTAACGCCACTGGAGAAACCATGAATGATTATTATAAGTTATGATTTCTAACTACTTTATAGAATAATGAACAGAAAGTAAACCTTGAAATGAATAGAACTGGCCTGACTAGAAGTATGGTTATTTTTCAAAATAATATGTTAATAACGGAATAAATGTGAATTTTGTAACCAAGAAAACTAACGTTACATTGATTTTTACCTGTGAAATGTAATTTCTGGTTACTTTTTTCTCACTGCGGCTTTTGCAGTCATAAGCAGAACATTCAACCATATTAATTCACTGAAAATATTGAATTTTTATTACAAATTTAGTCACAAGATCACAAAATTTGAACAATGTCACCACCAATGTTTGTCACAAAAAAATGGCGTCTTCTTCATAATTTGGCCACAAAACCCAACATGCGCAGGTAATAATGGATGTTACGAGTCCCCTCTCTTTCCTAGTCTAAGGTACACTCAAGAATGTATAAAGAGAGGATGAGTAACTCTGTATGCAGTGCTATAGGCAAGAGTGGCTAAAATTACTTCGGTGATAAGTTGTCAATTTGGTAGGTTGCGCAGTATCTCACTGAGTGTCTCAACCTCACTCCCTTTGCGTACGTGCAAGATGTCAAATAAGAAAAGTTAAGCTAACCTATAACAACAAATCCTATAACCTAACCATTTAACCTCTCTTTAAATCTATGCTATTTACTATTTATTACATTACCAAGAACATGCTCTGAAGTCATTAGAATAGTCAGTTGAGGTAATTTTTTTGTCATCAAATTTGAATTGTGAGCAATATAAAATCATTGTTGTAATGATATAAAATCAATTAAGAATGTTAGTGCTTTTGTGAACGAGAGCATTTTATTCCTGTGTTCTACTCTTCTGTAAAATACCCTATGGATATGAATTAAAAGGGCTCTGTAAGAAGTCTGAAAGTGAAATTACCAAACAAGCATTGGGCGATATTTCTTAAGGATTGAAGAAAATATTGAAGCATCTGTACTTCTTTCTTTTGATCGAAAGATGTGAGGCGACGTATATCATCAGGAAGATTTATTAACTTGGATGACTTGGAATATTCCAAATTGGATCCAAGATGTGGAAGAACTTTCAGTGAATGAATGCCTAACTACTCAAGACTCAAACTCGTTCTTGCTCATACTCCAACATAAGGAATAAGTGATAGTAGTTCTTAATGTTGTTTAATTTTCAGATTCAATTTTTTTGTATGTTAAATGTTTATCGCTATCATCTGTAGCTTTTTTATGAATTCGATTGTATAATATTGGTCGTGTCATTAATTTCCTCAATTAATTGTTCCAATCCAATATTTATCCTAGTGGAATCTGTGCTTTTAATCTTACATTTTTCTTTTACTTTAGGTATTGGGCTCAAAAAATTAAACTGTGAAAGGTAGGATAAGTAGAAAATGTATTAAGCGTAAGGCTGAAAAATGTTGATAGAAAAATTAAATTAATTATTGGTGAAACATTTTAGTTCTGATTTCTCTTATTACATATGTACCTACTACCTATGTTACGCTCAAAGACATAAACTCTTATCCAGAACGCGTCGTTGAATTGGGTTTGATTTTTTTTCTAGTAAAGGAAATATATTTGCCTATGTGTCGTTGTGGGCAAGGAATAATTTTCAGAGGCAGAATTTGGTATTCTAGCGTAGCATATATTTATTATAGTAGGTATTTTATTGTGAACCTGTGTGAAAAAAGTGTTAAGTCCTACCTACCTATATAACAAATTGAATGTAGGATAAGACTACTCACGGAATTGAATTCAAATAAACTTGCACAATTATTCTCTTGGACTTGACTGCCTGCTTTGGTGCCGCATTGAATCACACAACATGATGGCGGCATTTTCTTCAATTATTTGTAAGCACCACTGTACCTGTACCTCAGCAGCCTCAACTCTTGTACTGTCTCTGTGATACTAAAATATGTATAAACTATAAACCAATATAATAGAAATTTTAAACAAACACAACGAACGACAATTGATTTCAGCTTCTAGCTTCATAAAAATAAACAAAGAACTATAACTGTGGCTTGGAGGCAGGTGTTCTCTGCTGGCCACCTCGCCCCATACATCAAATAAATAAACAAAACCTCGCTCACAAAGAGAACGTACTACTGTATGTACTACGTACAATAAATCATATCATAACCATAGCATAAAGTATACAAGTAGATGTAGATAGGTTATCAACATAGAGTAAATAACACAGATGAAGAAGGTTAGGTGAATGATAAATAAATATCATTTTTATATTTTATCCAATCCTGCTCGCCCGGTACAGAAGGATGCGCAGCGCAATTTTGCGCAACCTACCGAAATGACAGACGATAATCCTGTGTTTTTTGTGCTACCCCCACTACTCGTGTTACTTGTCCTCCCTATATTTGTTCATGGGTACACTGTTAAAAAAAATAATCCTTTGACAAATGATGGCTAAGCCAGATACAACCATGCTAAGCTAAGCATCAGCAGAGATAACAGATCCCAGTAGGCATATTCTGTACATTTTCATAAGTCTCAGAACTAAAAGTTGAAGGTCAAAATCATGTAAAAATATAGGGAGGACCATAGACAACCCACTGAGGGAGGACGCTTAGACTAGGACTCTCTTTCCTAGTCTAACGGACGACGAGTAACATGAGTAGTGGGAGTAGCACAAAAAACAGGGTTATGATATGTCATTTCGGTGTGTTCCGTGTGTTGTATGGGCGAAGGAAGCTTAAATCACGGTCGTATAATAAAAGGTCTTGCATCTCCACTTAAAAAAGTGTCACACTTATTGAAAGCGTTTTTCGTAATTCTAGGTTTGGCCGCGGAAGTCGCTGTAGTCTAGTGTCGTTGCCAATTTCATAAATATGATTCTTGATATGTACTGTACTGAATTCAAATTAATTTCAGAAACGGTAAGCGAATTATTTATTATATACTAAAAGTGATTAGGCGAATGATTATCTCAGAGATTAATTTTAAACAGATACCAGCCACTGACACATTGACACTAGCGACTAGCGCCACACACAAATTGACTATAATATAAACTAAAAATATCTTCAATATCCATGACAATTTGGCCTACCCAAACTTCGTGGAGTTGCAAGACCTTATATTATACGACCGTGGCTTAAATACACACATAGACACAGTGAAATACTGCGCAACATCCCAAATTGACAACTTATCACGGGACGTTATTTCAGCCACTTTTGCTTATAGAACAGGATACAGAGTTAGTCATCCTCCCTAAATAATTCTTGGTCAAAATCATTAACATAACAAATGTCTAGGTCAAAATACGATAATCTTGCCCTTTAGGTGGTCTAATTTGGAGCTACCATTGCGCACGCGCAAATTTCAAAAAAGCACGTCAACGTTGCCGAATCTTTTGCTGTCATAAGATATAAAATGAATGATATAAATGTGCATTCAGTAGGTCAAACTACGTATTGAATTGATTGTTTTCTATGAAGAAGATTCATGGAAAACAAACAATAGATATAAAAAATGATTAAAAATGTAATCTGCTTATATATTAATTCTATAAAATATGGAGGAACTTCTGCCGTCTTCTGCCATGTAACAATTAATATTAGAGGTATAGAGGTTAACTTATATTGAAAATATTCTCAAATTACTAATTTATTGACATATATACAATATAATATACTTTGTAGTGTAGTGTTAGTTGCCTAAGCTTTGAAATAGAACACTTTCATTTTATTGATTCTGTTCGCATTACCCAAGTACTCAAATAGGCACAACTTGAATGTAACTTGTAATGTTTTTTCTAAAGATTGCAAATTCAACAAAGACGTATTTGCTACTTGCTTAAAGGAGACCTGCATTTTGTTTAATATATAGCAGAGTTCGCCGATATATATCACTCGATATGTAACAGATACATAACATTGCTATATAGGTACCTATCGTGATATTTATTGGTTGATATTTATTTAATATGTTAGATAGGTTGGAAGCTTTTCATATTATTTGGCAAATATGCTAGATCACAGATTTTTTGGCGATAGACTAAGCGATTTGCAGAAAGAACAAGCTTATCCATTTCTGTACGATATTAACCCAGAATTTGTCCCATTCGTTATTGCCTTAAGAACAAAATTAAAGCCATTTCCCAAATGTATGTTTGGTTTCCTTTGATATGGTGGAAAAGCTTAACTATACAGGATTTAGAATGGTCTAATAAGAATAATTTCGTAAGACTATACAAAAGAAAGATATTTTTCCACAAATCGTCTTGGTAACCAAAAAGCTGGAAAACTAGAATTTCCTTCTAAGTATTTGAATCAGAACCAGAACAGAATATGAAGTTTGAAATGGATAGGGCCAGAAGAAATTCAACCCTTATTAGATGCCGAAAATCAAATGCTGATGATGATAATGTCCGATTATAAAGATATCAAGTTTCGTGAGGATGAATATGAGTTTATACTTCCTATTATATGAATACAATTGCACAGATTTATCAGAGCTCACAAGGTAGTGTCGCTTTAGCAAAATTAAATAAATGATAAATCTCCCGCGTAACCGTTAAAATGAAAATTAGATTCAGTAAAAATGAACTACTTCTAAAAGTATCATTCGTCAATTAACAGCAAAACATCCGGCAACGTTGACGTCCTTTTTTCAAATTTGGACATGCGCACTGGGGAGCTCCAAATTAGACCACCTAAAGTGCAAGATTGTCCAAAATACATCAAAACTCAACAAGTTTAGGTGTATTTTGACTTTCAACTTTTAGTTCTGAGACTTATGCAAATGTACAGAATACGCCTACAGGTTGTGTCCACAACACATATTAAATTCCCTGTTTAATCTGTGTCCACAAGATACTTGGTGGCTTGGTGGTAGTAGATATTTCTTTATATTGTGATACTGTGGTCACAGTGTCACAGCTTATTTTAGTGCATGGTACAAGTAGTAGGTAGGCAGTGTTGCCACTTTAGTAGAAATTCTACTAGATCTGGTAGATTGACTATCGGTCTGGTGGGCTTTTGTCGCCAAATTCTACTCAACTCAAATTTTTAGATGTCAAAGACTTACGAACAAAAATTCCGACAAGCATGGCTAAAAAATCTGAGTCTTCAACCCTGGTTGGGAGTCGTAGAAAGCATGCATGGTCCCACAGCAAAATGTAAGGACTGTGGCAAATGCCTAACAAACCGTTATGCTGACTTGAAGGCACCTGGACATTCGAAGGATTATTCTAAATATTTTGTACTACTTCGAATTATTTTATATATTATAATGTTTCACATTTGATTAACTCTTCAGCACTGATTTCTCTATTTCTTTTCTCAATCCAGATTTATTTAATTTTTTTTATCTTTCATTATTTATTTTATGTTTATATAATACTTATATGTTATGATATGTTGTTTTCCTTTTAAAAAAGTATTTATTTTATTATATATTTTATTACATCTTTACGGAACCCATTGTGTAGTTTGAATATTGCTCCTTAAATTTAAGATAATCTAAAAGATGTCACTTGTCACTTTCCTTATATATGAAAGTCTCGGGCGATAAAATGGGCGGCACTATAATGAGACAAGCGCGGAAAACTAGAGTTAATTCAAATGCTGAAAATGTTTAGTTTTAAATCACAATTACAAATTTTTAGTTGAATTCTTGAAATAGAATGAAATACAAGTTTCGTTTTTGAATACGTTTCATCACACAACTCATCAAAACATTTATTTATACAGCCAGTATCCAGTATGGCTCACAGAACACTAATAGTATGACCACTATACCACAGCGGCCAGAGAACTATATACACTTCTCGGCACATCTCTTTAAAGTGACATAAATCATAGAACGCAGCAATCTATATATACTAATAAGGGTGTTCGAGCAGGATTTCAAACCAAACTCAAACCGTCAGAGGCATGCGCATTTTAATTTTAAGAAGACGGAAATTCATATGCGCATGCTCCACAATCACGGAACACAGTTGGAAACTGGTCCAAACTACTGCTCGAACACCCTTAATATATACATGATATCTAGTAGATTTTTGGTAGATTTTTTTACTCGTTTTAGTGGAAATGGATTTCAAACTGTTGGCAACACAGGTAGTGTTATCTGCAAGACACTAGGCATAGATAAGTGACACATATGTGTTATGTGATAAGTGAGTGTCGCATGTACAAGACGTTTTTTGATTACTTATTGACTGATTACTAGCGATTGACGCGATTGTTAATTAGACACTGCTGTGGACACGACTGTTGTGTTGGACTTGGACACAGGCATAAAGCTGATATTTATTATCAGACAAGTTTTGTATCTGTTGGCAATGAATTTGGTACCCCAAGAGATTTTACAAGATGATGATTTTATACCAGCGACTCCACAAAGGTACAGTCTGAAAAATACAGGAAAAAAGAAGAAGAAATATTCCAGAGAATACAATTCTAAAACCAAAAAAGAGAATGAGTGTAATATCTTAACTACAAATGAACCATCGATCAAAACCGAGTATTATAGGCCTTATGTTTATCATACTATCAGAGAATTATTTAAGAAGGATACAACTATTCTACATAATGTCCATCTTGTGGGTATCCTTTTGAGTTATGAGAACGGTAAGTCTATTCTTTCTGAAAGTCCACAGGTGACTATAGAGTTAGACACCACATTATTAAATATGAAACCAAAACATCAAGATACTATATCCATTTATGGTTTCCTGGAATGTCGCGGGAATCGATGTGTTGTATCTGTACATTTCTACAGGGAAGAAATATTCATTAGCCTTAAAAAATATCGAGAAAATTTACTGAAACTCAGAATTTTTTTTCCGAATATATATCAAGAAAAGCATGGGGTATCCGAAACTCGTCAGAAGAACTAATATTATACACGAATATTGCGTATAAGGAAGGATCATGCGGACAATTCAGAATAATAATATTTGGAAAGTACCTACCTAATTTGTGGGGTTTGTTGCCAAAACACATGAAATTATATTTTGAAGCGATGACAATCGAATAATATCAAATTTGTGCTCGCAATAATAAACAGTCATATTTTTAATAAAAACATTCTACCAATAATTATTGTTAGTTCACCTGAAATGTTCCTTTTTTGCCTGCGGATTTAATGAAATAACTAGGTACAATAATTTTATGAAAATATTTATCATATTTGTAAATTACTGTATGTTGTGTAAAACAGATCGTAATCATAGATATTTGTATAAACTTTTTATATATATAAATAATACTGTAATAAACTGATCGAATATCTTCCCTTTCACTCTCAAGCCAATTCTACTTGTTAGTTTCGCTCTAATCATTTGAAAATTGTCCGTAAGACAGTCCATATTTTTTACCGGGCCCAAAAACTGTTATCAATTTCTTTGTAGGGCGAACCGGATGTTGGAATGTGAATTAATATAATAAATATTTTATTTTAAAAAAATGGACCAACGTTATTAGTTAGACTGAAAACTTTTGGCACCAACTTCCCAAGAACCAGCACCAATAGAATTAATATTATTTTGATTTTTTCAGTGCACCAACTAATAATGTCGTTTATTGTAAAAAATATTTATTTCATACTTTTGAGTGTAAAATTAATCACGGAAATCGTTGAACGTTCACTTATACCATTGGCCATGTATATTATTTGCTTGTACTTGTTATTATTTAGAAATCTAAAAACATCGTCGCGGAAATACGCATATTTTAGATTTTACACCGTTGCAAATCGAAAACCGTAACTTTATGTTTAAAATGTTGAATATAAATGTTGCTACAAATAATCTGGTCTTTAATTTGGTTGCCTCAGATTGTCAATTTTCGAAAGCAATTGCCCTCTCCACCACCTTCGGGGGCATTTTTTGGAGTGAAGGAGATTTTGGATTTGAGTTTTATTTCTCAAGAGTCCTCTTTCAAATGAATCAAAAATCATCAAAATTGGAGTACGTTCACTATATACAGCGCGCACATAAACCAAAAAAAGGCAGACAGTTGAATTGTATACCTCCTCCGTTTGGGTTCGTCGGTCAAAAAGAATTTATCATCTTATTAGTTGGTGCACTGAAAAGTATAAAATAATATTAATTCTATTGCTACTTGTGAAGTTGGTGCCAAAAGTTATCAATTTACCTGCAACTGCACAACTTCAAAAGTAACAGCACTAATAGAATTAATATTATTTTATACTTTTCAGTGCACCAACTAATAACGTCGGTCCAATTTTTTGTAAAAAATATTTATTTTATTTATAATCTTCGTAGGCAGCCTGTTGAAAAATTGTACCTACCATAGTATAAGTAAAGTAGGAAAGTAAAGTTTGCTTGTACATCAACATAGCAGAAAGTTGAGTGCTGCTGAGATAGTACCTCAAAATTGGAGTACGTTCACTATATACAGCGCGCACATAAACCAAAAAAAAGGCAGACAGTTGAATTGTATACCTCCTCCGTTTGGGTTCGTCGGTCAAAAAGAATTTATCATCTTATTAGTTGGTGCACTGAAAAGTATAAAATAATATTAATTCTATTGCTACTTGTGAAGTTGGTGCCAAAAGTTATCAATTTACCTGCAACTGCACAACTTCAAAAGTAACAGCACTAATAGAATTAATATTATTTTATACTTTTCAGTGCACCAACTAATAACATCGGTCCAATTTTTTGTAAAAAATATTTATTTTATTTATAATCCTCGTAGGCAGCCTGTTGAAAAATTGTACCTACCATAGTATAAGTAAAGTAGGAAAGTAAAGTTTGCTTGTACATCAACATAGCAGAAAGTTGAGTGCTGCTGAGATAGTACCTCAAAATTGGAGTACGTTCACTATATACAGCGCGCACATAAACCAAAAAAAAGGCAGACAGTTGAATTGTATACCTCCTCCGTTTGGGTTCGTCGGTCAAAAAGAATTTATCATCTTATTAGTTGGTGCACTGAAAAGTATAAAATAATATTAATTCTATTGCTACTTGTGAAGTTGGTGCCAAAAGTTATCAATTTACCTGCAACTGCACAACTTCAAAAGTAACAGCACTAATAGAATTAATATTATTTTATACTTTTGAGTGCACCAACTAATAACGTCGGTCCAATTTTTTGTAAAAAATATTTATTTAATTTATAATCTTCGTAAGCAGCCTGTTGAAAAATTGTACCTACCATAGTATAAGTAAAGTAGGAAAGTAAAGTTTGCTTGTACATCAACATAGCAGAAAGTTGAGTGCTGCTGAGATAGTACCTCACTAGTCTAGCCTAAAGCCTCCACCATATCATAATGTGTAAGGTTGTGTGGGCATCATTGACGTAGAGCAAACATTTCCTCCCTCTGATAGTTCGGTAGAAACCCATTCTTGACTCTTGATTTTATAGGCAAACATCATTGTAGGTTAGCATTTTATGAGTTAGTACACTGAAAACAAAATAATATTAATTCTGTTGGTTGGTAATTTTGAAACTGCGCTGATATATGGGTCATAGTAGTACACCGATAATTATTTTATTCTTATTCATCCGGTATATTATAATATTTATAACTTAGATCTTAGACAAGGGTCTAAGACTTAGATGCTATGGCAATCCTAACAAAATGAGTCATATTAAAAATGATAAGTCAGCACTTTAAAAATGCAATATCTGCACTTTATTAGTAGGTATCTATATCTTGACAATAAAGTTACAAGTGAGGTCAGTGTTAGTTCCCAAATTCTCACCCCTTTATAACTTTTTGCACCACCCCAGTATAACAGCACCAATCGAATTAATATTATAATATTATTTTGTATTTGTCAGTACACTTAATGATAAAAGTAGGTCTTTTTTTAATAAGTACCTATTTACAATTTTTTTAGTTTTTCATAAGTTATCAAATTTTTTCAACGTTCAAAAATATTCAGTGATTTCAGCAATCTTGCACATTCATATTGATGTAATTCTAAAATCGTTGAAGTTTTATTAAATTGTCCTATTTAAAAGTTGCCAGATATGGTATTTTCTTGAATATTACCGTCTCAAATTTTAGATTTTCGAAAAAAATTGCCTCCACCACTCCCTTTGGGGGAAGTACATGCTGTTGAATGAGAGACGAAGACGAACATCAAAATCGGAGCACGTTTACTATGCGAAACAGGAACAGGGAACAGATATAAATCAAAAAAGGGTGTGTGCGAAAACTTCTGAAAGAAATAAGTCTCATGATAATTTAGTATTAGACTGAATATTGAATATTCAGAACCATTTCAAACAGGTACTTTGGCAAAAGATTTATTAAATATACTGTAATATTTGTTTGGGCCCGGTGCCATACCACTGATTTGTAGAGGAAGCTATGAAATCAAAGTAAAGATATAGTATTACAAGTACTACAAATACCATTTGTCTTTCCTTCACATCCTTATGAAAGTCACAGACTTAGTCATACAGTCGCTTAGGCTTGTATACTTTGTTTCACGAATGTTGGCGGCTGCCTTAGAAACTCACGAAAAATGGATCAATCCAACTGACGGGAGTAAATCAGTGGCGTAAGAGCTAAGATATGGCATTTAAGGAAATTCATATAATTAGAGGAAAACATATCGATTGATTAAATAAGCAAACATAATAAGAAAGATTTATTATCAACAATAATGCAGAAACACAAAATACAAATTTATTGCTTGAGTTATTAAATAAAAATTTATGAACCTGAATTATCTGAAATGTCACAATGACTTTGTGACGCCTTGAAATTAAAATTGCGTTGCCTTCGGACATACGTGCAGCGCCCTATCATTGTATGAAAGGAGATAAGCTTGACATATTGATGTAGCTTAGATCGACAAACGTAATAGAGAATTTCATGATAATGAGATGCGATGAGACGTATAGCGATATGTACGTAGCTCGTGAATGATTACACACAATAACCATGATTCGTGAAACAAATTGTAGTTATATTTCTTTGTAGTCATGTAGTAACATACTGATAAGACTGGCTGAGTACTCTGATCTAAACCAGCTGAGGCCGAAACGGTATCTACCATAAGTTTGAACTATTAATTTGTTTTAAATAAATGTTGATAAACTAAACTTACTGGTTTGCTTCTGAATAATTCAAATTTGAAGTGATGTTCAGGCAGGCTTTATATTTGAAATTTGTTAACATGTGGAGAGAAGCATCGTCAGTGTATTTCTGTCAGAGAAAACATACCTACAAATTTCTGTGAGCCATTTTGTACATGTATCGCACTTACTTGATGATATTTACAGTTAACAAAGACATTGCTTAAATCTAGAATGATCGAAATAATTACGTTTCATACATACACGGCAAACAGCATCGTTTACACGGTCAAAGGATTCGGGAACAAATGAGGAGTTCGCGTTCAGAACCAGTTATATCCACTTTTATAAAATTTTCATAAAACGTGAAAAACCGTTTATACTTTGTATTTGGAAGACAATAAGATTCTGTAAAGGCAATTGTGTTTGAACTAGATTGACAAAAAGTATCATTGTTTTTTTTAGAAAGAAAATAACAATTTTAAGAAATTAGCCAAAAAATATGGATATAATTGGTTCTGAACACAAATGAGACAATTTATTTAAAAAATATTACTTATTTGTTGAAAAAATAAAGGATAATTTCAAAAATACCTTCTTCTTTTGCAAAACAAATAAAACATATTGTAAAGTTTAACCCTGTGCAAAACGTTGTGGGGTGAGTTCACTTGCGTAATACTCAAAGTTCGCAGATTGCTTCTAATGGTTTATTTCCAAACACTCAGTACACGAACTTCTGTTGTAGTACAACTGTCACCACTTGTCACCTTGACAATCTATACTGTCACTGTCTTCACCTACAGAACTACTATTAATCTCTGATTCCACAGACTGCCTGTTATCAACTGACTTTATAAGACTCACTGCCTTCATAAGACTGACTCTGTCCCGTGATCGACACGGCTTTATATACCTGAATCATGACATGACATTCATCGAGAATGTTCTATGAATATCTAGACGCATATAATTAATGTTCTAGATCCTTGTCAAACTGACAATAGTATGACAAATTGTACTCACATATAGTTTCTGGAAGGATCGAGAATAACTCTACCAACTCTAGAAGTAAATAATGAACTATAACATGAAACAACTATAGCAAACAAGGTAGTAGAATAAATAGCTAATAAAACTAATCACAACCGTAAGTACATGTCTACCTATCCACGTTACACTGCCCCCTTCTTAGCTTTGATCATCCCGATCAAACATCAACCCAACGCATTCTTCAATCTCGTCTGGGGGAACTCCTTGCATCCTCTGGTCCCAATCCTCGCTCTCGCCTCCCGAGGAAGACAGGTTACTTGATGGTACTTGTGATCCTCTTCTTCGGTCAACAAAATGTTTTACCGGAGTATAACTAACTCCTTCTGTAGATGAACATCTTTGAACAGGTGATCTGCTTCTACACAAGCTAACACGATCCTTGGTGGCCATACAACTTTCACCGCTACATTACTATCACTATTTTCAATATTGCATGAACTACTGCGATTGCGCCTACTGTCTCGGTCACTGCGTCGCCTCATGCGCTTTCTTCTATAGCGGCCGAAGCACCTTCTATCTCCTGCGCCTCTTTGTGGACTACTGCAACGTGAATTGCTTTTCCCACGACCACTACTGCCTACACATTGCCTGGTACTTCTTCGACATCTCGATATACTGCGCCTTCTAACAAGACTTTTTCTTCTACTGCTTGATCTCTCTCTAGAGATATTGCTCTCCTTTGAACTGGGTATGGCCTCTTCCCCCTTAACACCAGGCTCGATATCTGAGCTGTCTTTGTTAGAGCAATAATGATATTTCTGTTGTGCGCAATTTTCTTTCTTCTGGATATCGAAATTTTCTTGTACAAGACCAGTTTGAAATTGTGGACAGTTCTTCTTCATGTGCCCTTCTTGTCCACAATTCCAACACACCCTCGGAGTACTGAAATTTCCTGGCACATTGCTAGATTGAAAGTGTGGACAATTCCTTTTGATATGTCCTCCTTGTCCACAGTTCCAACACACCCTCTGAGTACTATATCCAATTGATTGACCATCCAGTTTTCGCAAAATTTGAATAATTTGCTTAATGATGCTACTTTTTCTGTACTTCTCCTCTTTGATTAGGCTAACTCGTCGAATCTGCCCACGATGGGGAAGAGATCTGGATGACTGTTTACCATCTTCATGCTCAAGTGCACGTGCAAGGGCATCTTCAATTCTTGTAAGGCCACTCAACCATAAGGCCTGCTGAATCTCAAAATCTCTTAGACCATAAATGGATGTCTGTACTGTTAGCCTGTCCATAAAGTTTCTCGGTGCTGTTGGGTATGCCAGTAGAACGAGCCGGACAACATCAGTTTCATACTGCTGCAATGTTTCGCAATACCTGTGTTGCCTGTACTTTAACTGTGCTTGCTAAACTTGGTCTAGATGTTGGTCACCATATCGCCTTTCAAGCTGATCTACTAAAATCTCATACGAATGTTCGCCATCAGTTAGGGTGTTTAAGATTTCAAATGCATCACCACGTAGAGCCAAGATCAATGCGGTGGCCTTCTCTTCATCTGACCAACCACTAGCCAAAGCAGCAGCATCAAATTGCTTTTTATATGTAGACAAAGACTGTTTACCATCGAATTTTGGGGCTTCAATTTTTACTGGATTAACTACACCATTTTGAATTTCATTGGAAGATCTTCTCAGAGGCACTTCAGGATTCGTTTGCAACATCTTTTCTTCTTTTAACTGAAATTTTTGATCAATACTTTCTCGAACCTTTTTTAATTTCTGTTCAACTTCTTCTTGAACTTTCTCTAATTTCTGGTCAACTTCCTGTTTATCTTCTTGTCGCACTCTTGCTTGTTCTTCTAGGATTTGTCTTATTCTTGTTTCTTGTTCTTCTTTTCTCTGCTTTCTAATTCTTTCTTGTTCTTCTTTATCTTGTTGCCTAGTTCTTTCTTGTTCTTCTTTATCTTGTTGCCTAATTCTTTCTTGTTCTTGTCTACTTCTTTCTTGATTTTCTAGAATTTGACTTATTTTTGTTTGGTCTTCCTGTCTAATTCTTTCTTGTTCTTGTCTACTTCTTTCTTGATTTTCTAGAATTTGATTCATTTTTGTTTGATCTTCCTGTCCCATTCTTTCTTGTTCTTCTTTATTATTTTTCAGGAACTCCATTATTTCTGCAAAATTTGCCATTTCGTCGTAATCTTTGGATCTGGTATTCACCATATATTCTCAGCAAAATGCGAAGATCCCACTTCTGATACCAATTGTAACGTTTAACCCTGTGCTAAACGTTGTGGGGTGAGTTCACTTGCGTAATGCTCAAAGTTCGCAGATTGCTTCTAATGGTTTATTTCCAAACACTCAGTACACGAACTTCTGTTGTAGTACAACTGTCACCACTTGTCACCTTGACAATCTATACTGTCACTGTCTTCACCGACAGAACTACTATTAACCTCTGATTCCACAGACTGACTGTTATCAACTGACTTTATAAGACTCACTGCCTTCATAAGACTGACTCTGTCCCGTGATCGACATGGCTTTATATACCTGAATCATGACATGACATTCATCGAGAATGTTCTATGAATATCTAGACGCACATAATTAATGTTCTAGATCCTTGTCAAACTGACAATAGTATGACAAATTGTACCTCACATATAGTTTCTCGAAGGATCGAGAATAAAGCCCACTGCAGACGGAGTATGTTTTGCTGCATGTTTCCTTGATAGGAGCTAGGCTTGGTGCTGTGCATGCTTCCGTGTAAGAAAATGACATCGCGTGCACGGTTGGTTGCTTGAACTCGTGCATGATTTGATGATAGAACCGGTGCTATTTTCGGTGATTGTTTTCTTGCATCGTGCCTTGTCGGAGCACTCGGAACTAGTCGAGTAGTACTCAAAAGTTATTGTGCTCATGATAACTGTTATTTTTGATTGTTGGGACATTTTCTCTGTTGTAACAATGATTAGAAATAGAGCTTGATTAGAATGTTCAATATTTTGTATCATTTGTCACAATCATATTTCTCTGTACTGTCATTTTACATACATGATGGCCTGCATCGTGTGAAGCCAACACAAGCAAGGGAGCCATCAACACACCATGCGCGGCAACATTTATCGGACCGTGCAGCAAAACAAGCAAGCAATCATGCAGCAAAACATACTCCGTCTGCAGCGGGCTTAACTCTACCAACTCTAGAAGTAAATAATGAACTATAACATGAAACAACTATGACAAACAAGGTAGTAGAATAAATAGCTAATAAAACTAATCACAACCGTAAGTACATGTCTACCTATCCACGCTACAATATTTTTTTTTCAAAAATTAAAAAAATTCAACTCTATGAAGGTGTATGGCGGATTCTTCATGTACACAATCACACATTTCATTCACAGATTCTCCAGCTTCATCTTCCTCTATAGTAGTTGCGTTTGCGCCATCCAGCATGTTTTTGAACCAGAAGAGGTCTTCCCTGCTCGTCACCAAAATGTTCTTTTATGAGGTGCTTAAAGCTTTTTTCTTTTTATCCGTTATCGAGTTGCCCAATGAATGCCTGCTTAGGTCTATTTCACTGTCGTATTTCCCTTTCTTAAGAAGGGATTCCCAGTTATTGGCTGGAGAAACAAACCGGTAATATTGTTACGTCATCACATTAATATTAATTTGTTTCTTTTTAGCAATAAACTTTTTAATATGTATTTTTTACAATACGAAATTCCTTTTATTTTCTTAAATACATTTTCTATTTCTTTTATATCAAAAATATGCCAGTCAGTACCAAGTGATTTTACCGAACTTACTTCTAAGTATATTTTATTGTATTTTTCTTTCGACATTATGCCGGGATTTGCTCTTAAAATCTTTTCAACCCGTCCAAAAGCTCGATCCGCGGGAAGGAAACTATGTCCTCGAACTGAATATATTATTATTTCCTGAACATTCTGAGGACTTTTGTTTTAGCCAGTAAATTTAGGAATGCATAACATGCGAATAATCTAAAGTGTCAAGATTCCTGCTAAGTGCCCGTCCAAATATAAAATGTTGGATTTGTTAAAGTCATGGGAATGCAGCGAAAGGAATACAGGCTAATTTGGTAAGCATAGAAGGCATCCCCAATAGGTGAACGAGGAAGAAGTTGAACCTGTTTAAGTTTAAAACAAAAAGAAATACTGTTATCAGGATTTTGATGGCAAAGGTACAAACTTTTAGACTTTTTTCGGCTGTTATGACTTTCTTTGCCACGCTATGAACCAATGAACATTCGTACTTTTTACTTCTTGGTTGTGCTTTTGCGTGACTTTCTATCCTCTTCCCTTTTTTCCCGTGGATGGCCACCCTCATCTAAAACTTTAGCTACTGTTGTGATTTGATTGTTTGTTATATCAAAAATTGCAACAAAAAATAGTTTATAAACTCGAACCCCTTTTGTTGCCAGACTTTGACATATGTAAGAAATTGTTGCGTTCATTCAGGGATTTCTTTACATTCCCTGTGACGTTTTGCTGTCATAACACACATGTAACGACATAGTAGTGTATCTTGGAGAACTTTACCTTTAGGATTAAAAAACTCCTTTCGTAGAATTAATATGTCTTGCACGCCCACCTTACAAAAATTCATAGGATTTCAGATTTTCCCATTTTGATTACAACGACGCCTGAAATTTTCTAGCCCAGGATCCGGATCTGAATATCTACAAAAACTTAAAAGTTGGCTTTAACTTAAACCATAGAAATAATACCTACTCCTAGAAGGCTGATAGAGTGAGAAGTCCCTAACGAAGAAAGAGAAACAGTAAAAGGGTTTCGAATGATATACGCTTGCGCGAAATATCTCAAGGGTGTTCGAGCAGATTTTAAAAATAGTCCCAAACCGTCAGACGCCTGCGCACTTCAATTTACGATGAAATAGTTTATTCCCAACTACTAGTCAGTTGTTCGAGCAGCAGTTTGACGATTTCCAAACTAGTCCGGCAGGGTGATTATGTAACCCCAACGCGACTGCCGAAAATTTATTAAGTAACAGCAACCGCGACAAAATAGCAACTGAAAACAGTGCTGCGTCTACCGAACGACTGGCGAGCTATAATTACCACAGAATACTAATAAATAATCATGAACAAATATAGGGAGGACGAGTAAAACGAGTAGTGGGAGTAGCACAAAAAACATTGGGTTATCGTATGTCATTTCGGTGTGTTGCGCAAAATAACACTGCGCATCCTTATGTAGTATGGGCGAAGAAAGCTTAAATACAACAATAGATACTGCGCAACATACCAAATTGACAACTTATCATGGGACGTTATTTCAGCCACTTCTGCTTATAGAACAGGATACAGAGTTAGTTATCCTCCCTTTATATATTCTTGCCCGTGATAATTACACTGAATTCCGTATAGAACGTCAGGATATCGTAATACGTAACTTGCAACTGCGACTATGTAGCCCAAGAATATATAAAGGGAGGGTGACTAACTCTGTATCCTGTTCTATAAGCAGAAGTGGCTGAAATAACGTCCCGTGATAAGTTGTCAATTTGGTATATTGAGCAAACTTGCTCAATTTCTTGTGTTCATATAATAATCGCAAGGAATATTTATATCCACGCTCCGCACGTGTTATAGTCTTTGACATATATACCGATTATATACATACTGGCTTAAGTTTATCTTCTTATCAATTTCAGTTGACCCTTAAATGGACATTGATTATTGTTCCTATCCCGTACTAATATTATTAAATAGGCAAAGATTAGTTTCTAATCTTTGAAATAGGTGTGCAGGTTTAATTCTTTTTTAAAATCTAGGATTTGAAAAGCGGAAACAATATAAAAATCTCTTTAATGAAATAACAATAATTAGGTAATGTTTTCTTTACTACGCCCATGACTGACGTTTATATGTCAATAATTGTCTTTCAAAATTTAAATATATAAGTTAGCAAATTTTAATTTAGACGGTCTACTTCGATGAAAAGTTACTTCTGGGTTCGTGGATTCTACTTTATTGCACAGTTTGCAACGTCTACTCATATTTTCAAGTTTTGAAACCAAAGAATATAATAGAATATTCAAAAACAACGAAAACATTAAAAAAGTATTTAAATAATGGGGGGGAGAAACTGATATGCGATGAGGCGTGGCCGAACAAGGGATGATGTCAACACAATATATTGTTTACAGTTCTGTCTATCTCTGTTAATAGTTCATTGATGCGCAGCGTGATTTTGCGCAACACACCGAAATGACATACGATAACCCAATGTTTTTTGTGCTACTCCCACTACTCGTGTTACTCGTCCTCCCTTTATTTGTTCATGGTGTAGCCAAACAATTTGCGAATATCGCTATATGACAGATTCAGAGGAACCTTCTATAATCGGTGCAGATTTGGGATTTATTCTTTTTACTTGTGTTATTTAGTTTTTGTGTTTATCTTCGTTCTTCGTTTGATGGATGTTGTTTTGGAGTGAAAGAAATGGCTCGCGCTGTGATGCTCAGAGATGAGGTATGTTTTCTCTGGAGATGACCTAGATTTAGAGAATGCAAGAGATGAAAGACGTCGTTTACGAAGCATGATCTATAATCTATAACATAAGAAGAAAGATATGCTCACGCGCATCTCTGGTGACGTCAGTCCGTGACAAAACGTCAGATTACAAAATTTCAAATTATATTTCTTGTTCGCATGCAGGTAAGTTACGTTAATTTATTTTTAAAAATTGTTTTATGTGCAGACTGTCGCTATTTTTCATTTCCGAAAAAGGAAAGTATTTGCAAGGCTTGGGTTCATACATGTAATCAAAAGCACAACTTCAACACCGACACTGCAAGAATATGCTCAGATCATTTCACAGAAAATGATTATCAGTCGAAAGAAAGACTTAAAATTGTCAAAGAATAAATGGAAATTGAACCCGGATACTATTCTACTATTCCATCAGTTAAACTAGTTACTAATCATTCCAACCTCGAGATGAGTAATCTTCATTCCATAAAAGATCTACAAAGTTCAACAAGAACTATAAAAGTGTAAGTAATGAATTTAGACAAAAATTGTATGTATTATAAAGTTTATCACGATATTTTTACATAGACACAAGCAGATAATTAGTGATGAAGATATGCTAGAAAAGCAGGAGCAAGAAATGTCTATAATAAATGAAGGTATATCCGAAAGAGAATCTGAAAACATTGTAGGCGTTTCAATCGCCACTCACACAGAAAGGTAGGTACCTAAATTATAAACGACACTTGGAGATTAATTTGTTAAATAATTCATTGTCCAGGTTAGAAAACCAATCTGATAAATTAAAATTCCTTGAACAAAAATGTTCACAACTTCAAGATGTTGTTGAAGAACAACGTGAACTACAATCCTTCCGCAAAATTTTCACATAAGGACAAATAAAAAAATAAAGGTCTACACACAGATGCTATTTGCATCTCGGTAGGGGATTGTTGGACTTTATTAAGTCAGACAATCTATTAGCATACTATTTTTTAATCAAGATTTGTATGTTAACCTGAATAAAGATTATTATTATTATTATTATTATTAAAAGCGTGAAATGGAATGAAGAAGTTGTTGCTTCAGCAATCTCTTTATATGCGAGAGGACCTCGCTCATACAGACTACTTAGAAAAAGAGGTTATCCTTTACCGGGAGTTTCCACTTTGAGAAGATGGGCCGCAAAAATTGATGCACAACCTGGTGAGTGAATGAATAAATGAGAATTGAATTTGTTTTTGATAATATAGATGGATTTTTTGAGGAATTTTAAACTCAGTATTAAGATGTATGAAATATTCTTCATTGACTAAGATGGAAAGAGCTTGCGTTCTTTTATTCGACGAAATGAAAATACCATCACGCTATGTTCAAGTGGTTATGTCAAGAGGAATATGTGGAAATCGGAAACAACTACTATTTTATGATTATGACTGTAATATCAAAAAATGAATTATTATTTGAGATAATAAAGAAACTTGAAGTATATGCCATAAATAGTGATTTGTGAGGTTGCAATAGAGCACTTTTAAGGGATTTAAAAATTTCTGAAAATAGAACCTTCTTTGCGAATCCTGTAACTAATAAAAATATTTATTTTTTTGCTGATGCCCCTCACATGATAAAGCTTATCCGCAATCATTTTCTTGATACAGGATTCGATATCAATAAGAAACTAATAACTTCTGCAGAACACTCAATACTTGGATTTGAATATTGCCCATAAGATCAATGAAAGTTTTTTGACTGTTAAAGGATCAGATCGCCAAAAAGTAAAGTTAGCTACAAATTTGTTTTCCCATACCATTTCTAGAGCTGTCTCAAGGTGAGGTACTTTGGGAAAATATCAGAATGACAATAATTGGTTCGAATATGCTTAGAATTACCTATTGAAAATTACAAATTACTGGTTTGATGTCTTCAATAGCAAAGTTCTGATTAGCAATTCAAGAAATCCAATTAAAGCTTACGGTTTAGCCTTGGATGAACAAAATGTTGTTTTAGATAAAATGACGAAAACAATATTGATTTTAAGAAAACAAAACTCAAAACTTTTCATAAAGGAATGTGAAGCACGATAATAAACCTGAAAATGTTCTGAAGATATCGGATTTGCCAAATTCCCATTATGAAAATGAGACAGATAATGCTAAGGTTGTTACTGGGCATATGCTAAGTTCCTTAGCGATATCTACTCCAGATAAAAGCAGTGAGGTCGAATCGCTGATTGATCCTGAGTTATCAGAGTATGATGGCTTTAGTAGGATTTGTTGCATTTAAATTAAGAAAAACGGAAAATCTGGGATACATTTCTGATAAAAATGAAGCTCAATTTTCATGGGTCAACCATTTGTCTGAAGGTGGATTGATGAAACCCACAAAGAGTTTTGTTAATAAATGTATATGGAGTTAGATTCCATTTTCAGGAAAACTCCTCATTTTGTCACGGAATGACGGCATGCGCGCAGCGGTTCAAAACGCGTTCACCAACTGAGCATATTTTGTTTGTTATATTTGTTATAGTATCATGTTTACGAAGCAACCTGCGGCGTCAGGCCCATCCTTTGGATATTTCAGACCATAGCCACACAAATATATAAGAAATATTATTTACATAGGCATATTTATATACCTACCTATTTTGATTAGCTATGTTTTTATATTTAATTTACCTGAAATTATGTGTCTATATTTTGTAGAATCTTTATAGTATAGAGTATTGATAGAGAAACTTTAGCTCAACAAAAATTTAAATGACAAGCTGCTTCTGGCGCTGTATTTGACAGCGTCTGCTTGGCCAGCGACCATTTTACATAATACGATTTTATTTTGCGACTAGCTAGCCGTTAAGGTAGTACCTCCACAAAAGTGTTGAACTAAGAAATGGTTGAAACTCCACATATATGTTATGCAATACCTTATCCATACATCTGTGCAATTTAAATAAGTTTGACCATCCCAAACCTGAGATATACACTTGAATTTGGCTTGATTTACACGTAACAGATACGTTATTATAGCCAAACAATACGTTATTTAACTCTACCGTCAGAACTAAAACTAAGAAGTTGTTAGAAAACTAGTATAAGTTAGAACAGGATATCACAACTATTGTAAGAAACATTTAGAATGAGTGAACATCTAGTTTCCAAGATAAAGCCATTACAAGCCCTCATAATTATGACCATATAGCATATATCCTGCAAGGCCAGAAAGCCGGCAACAGTACTCTATGCTCCATGTTCTATGATTAGGTTTGGGACCTTCGTGTTCTCAGGATCCACGGTCTGTAGATAGACACGGTTGTCTCAATCCTGGGTACTAGGGCGGTGGAAGCTCAGCGATTGCGTATCTAGCGGGCTTCAGCGTTCGACTGGCACTTTTGTCTGATTAATGTTTTTGCTTACGATATACATACATAGTTCTAATCTGAATGTAATAAAAAGTGACAAATCACAATAGGTGAACAGACGGCGGGCGCAAAGCTTTCCGACGAAATTTTTCTACGTTTCAATTAAACCATTCCATTTCAAAAAACCAAGAATATTGTGAAGAAAATGACTAATATTGGAAATAGTAATCTATCCACATTTATCGGAAGAAGCAATACAATCATATGTGCTACAGAGAACTTACATAAGAATCAAATATTTCAATACAAAACAAATGGTTGCTGCAGGAATGAAACGCAATTACGTAACAAGTGTTCAAGGAGAAACAAAATTATTAAAAAAAAATTACCGACGTTATCAGTTGGTGCACTGAAATTTACAAAATTAAATTAAAACTATTATTGGTGCTGGTACTTTTGAAGCTTTGCAGTTGCAGTTAGATTGAAAACTTTTGGCACCAACTTCACAAATATCTACCAGCACCAATAATTAATATTATTTTATACATTTCAGTGCATCAACTGATAACTCCAATTTTTTATAAAAATATTTATTTCACACTTTTGAGTGTTACATTTATCATGAAAATCGTTGAACGTTCGCCATTATCCATATATGCTCTGCTTGTATTTGCTATTATTCAGAAAACTAAGAACATCGTCGCGGTAATACGCATATTATAAACTTTACCACTTTACCGTAACTCTTTTGAAAAAATGTTCGATTTAAACGTTTCCGCATATTTTGGTATCTTTAATTCCGCCATCTCAGATTTTCGATATTCGAGAAAATTTACCCCCTTCGAGGACAGTTTTCGGAGGGAAGGAGATTTCGGATTTGCGTGTTTATCAATATGATATGAATCAAAAATCCAAAATCGGAGTACGTTTACTATATAAAATGCACGCACGAATCAAAAAAAACAAACAGTATCCTCCTCCGTCCGGGGTTTGTCGGTCAAAAATAAATAAAATCGTGACTTGATTTGACACACAAAAAACGGACACCTGACTTTTTTCGGTTTTAACGAATACCTTCGTACAATTTAGCTTATTTGGTCATTCAAGTTGTAATATTAAGAAAATTTCAATGAGGAGGTATCTATGCCTCTTTACACTTTAAACCCACCCTGAACTTTCGAATAATTGCAAAAATTTGTGATTTCCTTTTCAGCTGTCTTTCGTTTATTGATTGATTTTCAACAATTTTATGAGCAATGCTTCCCGAAATTGTAGGGCAAGTTTTTGCTTTAAGCGGTATATTGCAAGCAATTTTCAAGGTGGCCGGTTTTTTTGTCTGCCAGTGTAATTTACTATTACTGTTCACTACGTCATGTAGTATTATGGGGTTGCCATATTTTAATAAGGTTTTAACTTTATTTCTCGAAAAAACCAAGATCTATTGGAACCAGAGAAAACATATTGGAACGCACTCTTTAAATTGACAGTTTGTCTGAATAAGCAGCAGCAATAACTAACTTAATACTTTTGTCAGCGTCTTTACTTTGTTGTTCAAAAGTGATTTGGCTAATTTTAACACAAACAAACCAAATATTTGAAGGTTTTAATGAATTCATGTTTTTTGTGAGGTTAGATTTGTTGAATAAGGGAAATAAGGAAGCCTTAAATACTTACCGTAACTAGTCGTAAATAGAGGAAGGCAGTATTTTATTATGGTTCCCTTATTATTTTTTTAAGGTGCGCATGCTTAGCTTTCATTTTAAGAACGACTGTAATAAGGCATTTACCTTATAGCGCTTCCAATAATTCCCTATTATATGTAAAAACTAGGATATATGTAGTAAATATATAGACAATACATAGTGAGAGTGGCAAACGATTTAAATTCAGGTCTACGGCCTACGTCAAACGCGCGCTCGCTCCCGATTGGTGAACTGCTGATCGAGACAACCGTGTCTCTCTACGGATCAGCTATCAGCGCGACGTTGCCACGGACACGCACACGGAGCACAGAAGAATACGTTATCAGTAGATACAATAGATTTCGTGTACTGAGGCCAAATCTGTACAGTTGCAACAAAAATTACATTGACAATGGTGGATCAAAAATAAAATATAGAATATATTTTACGGCAACAGATTATATCCATCGCATTACCTATTAGTACCAAGTTAATATTGCGTAGTTTTTAATATTAATTACTACTTATTAAACTAATTGTCAATCAACCAAATATGAACACGGTATGTAAACTTTTGTTTAAGGTTGTCGCGAAGGAACTACCTTAACAACTGCAATGTTTTACATAATCACCATGCGGAATCAGTTTGAGAAAGGCGCAGTTGAAGCTTCATCTTAGAATATAGCGTTCTATGATTCTCTGTTGTTGGAGAAATCCCTTCCAGAGAACACTAAACCCTGGTTTTGTGTTTTGTCCATCAGTCTTTCATTGATGTTCTCTCTTCTATAATCTAAGAAGCTTTGAACGACGGCAGGGTCATGGCCTAAGATCGGGTTTGCGCATAACGAAAGTGCGCACCCAACATGTGTCTTCTCTGTCTCCATATCTATATATTTTATCTATGTTCTCTGTCTCCTCTCTCTGTGAAGTGAAATAGTGAAATTCAAATAAGGTTAGAGAATTGAGATATCAAAATGCGTGAAGATCAACTTTTAGAAAATTACATTCCTCATTGTCTATTGATGATTGCTTGTAAAGCATCCTATATTTGAAACTAGACGCTTGAGTGTACATGAAACAAGGCGCGCTGAACTGCAATATAAAAGAGGCTCCAGAAAACTTTTAAAAGTATCGTTGAAAAGTGGCGACTTTTTTGTCTATGGAGTGACTTGAAATGTGGTACAGCGGTGATTATGCGGAATAGGTTAGGTTAGGGCGGAATATGAACAGATTGCAAATTACCTTCTTGTATTATAATATGTGAAAATCGTTTGGATAGCATAACGCATATGACGAAAATTGTTATAGAAATAAGATCTGATTTAATTATGTATTCTCATAAAAGTAGTTTCGTTGGATAGGATATAGAATAAGTAGGTATATTTAAGTAGTGTTTCTTGTCTTTATGGGATTCCGAATTTTAAAAAACGATCCAAATGTATTTATTGCGCCTTTAATAACTTGCGCCTTTAATAACAGGTTCTAAACTAGTATTGTAGTTTTCGCTCAATTTGCCCTTAATCTCTTTCTCTTCAACATCGTCTCTCAATATTGTTATAGAATTATTTGGATCAAAGCATCTGTCCTTGATATGCAGATCTCAAATAAATATTTTTTTCGTGGCCGCTCTACCTTTTTGTTATGTTTGAAATGATGACCAACAGCATCAAACCACGTAAGATATTTTTGAGAGTTCTGCAGGTAACTATTAACTATTCATTACAATAAATAAAAATACTGATATAAAGTTGAAAACTAATAAACACCGAAACGTCAAACAACAAGATTTGCCTTGACATGAATTTGAATTTAAAAATACATCAAAGGCAAATGACACGTGCGCACTAACGTAGCGCGCATACCCGATTTTAGCAAACTATAGTTTGGCGTTCGAGCAGTACAAAATCCCAAACTGGAAACTGTTTGAAACCGCACATGCGCATTATAAACAGTTATCAAACCGTCCCAAACTACTGCTCGAACAGCCCATATATATATATATATATATATATATATATATATATATATATATATATATATATATATATATATATATATATATATATTGTTGCGTGGGTAGTTTATCATGTACTTACTGTTATTATTTCTTTTAGCTTGTATTCATTCTGTTACCTTGTTTGCAGTAGTGTTGCTTGTGTATTTCATTATGTAGTTCTGGAATTGTAGTAGATTTGTTCTCGATCCTTCCAGAAACTGTATGTGAGGTACAATTTGTCGTGCTATTGTCACCTTGACAAGGATCTAGAACATTAATTATGTTCGTCTAGATAATCACAGAACATTCTCGATGAATGTCATATCATGATTCAGATATATAAAGCCGTGACGATCACGGGACAGAGTCAGTCTTATGAAGTCAATTGGAGACATAAGTCGAAAGTAGTTGGAACGCGATAGTCAAAGTGACAAATAGTGACAGTTGTACTATAATAGAAAGCCGTGTACAGTGTGTTCTAAATAAATCATTGGAAGCAATCTGCGAATTTTGAGTATTACGCAAGTGAACTCACCCCACAACGTTTAGCACAGGGTTAAACGTTACAATTGGTGTCAGAAAAAGGGATCTTCGCATTTTGCTGAGACTATATGGTGAATACCAGATCCAAAGATTACGTCGAAATGGCAAATATTCAAGATTTAATAGAGTTCCTGAAAAAGAATAACGAAGAACAAGAAACAAAAATGAATCAATTCCTAGAAAATCAAGAAAGAAATAGACAACAAGATAAAGAAGAACAAGAAAGAATTAGACAAGAACAAGAAAGAATTAGAAAGGAAGACCAAACAAAAATAAGTCAAATTCTAGAAAATCAAGAAAGAAGTAGACAAGAACAAGAAATAATTAGGCAGGAAGATCAAGCAAAAATAAGACAAATTTTAGAAGAAGAACAAACAAAAATAAGACAAATCTTAGAAGAACAAGAAAGAGTGCGACAAGAAGATAAACAGGAAGTTGACCAAAAGTTAGAGAAAGTTCAAGAAGAAGTTGAACAGAAATTAGAGAAAGTCCAAGAAAGTTTTGATAAAAAAATCCAATTAATAGAAGAAAAGATGTTGCAAACGAAAGCTGAAGTGCCTCTAAGAAAATCGTTCAATGAAATTCAAAATGGCGTAGTTAATCCACTAAAAATTGAAGCCCCAAAATTCGATGGTAAACAGTCTTGGTCTACATATAAAAAGCAATTTGATGCTGCTGCTTTGGCTAGTGGTTGGTCAGATGAAGAGAAGGCCACTGCATTGATCTTGGCTCTACGTGGTGATGCATTGGAAATCTTAAATACCGTAACTGGCGGCGAACCTTCATATGAGATTTTAGTGGATCAACTTGAAATGCGTTACGGTGACCAACATCTACAACAAGTTTATCAAGCACAGTTAAAGAATAAGCAGCAACGGTCTGGAGAAACACTACAACAATATGAAATTGATGTTGCCCGGCTCGTTCGACTGGCATATCCTACAGCACCAAAATACTTTCTTGATAGGCTAACGGTACAAACATTCATAGATGGTATAAGAGATATTGAAATGCAACAAGCCCTTCGGTTAAGTAGTCCTACAAGAATTGAAGATGCCCTTGCACGTGCACTTGAATACGAAGCTGCTAAACAGGCGTCCAGAAGTCATCTCAGACTGCGACAGACACGATGGGTCAATTCAACCCAAGAGAAGTCGTATGGCAATGGTAATTCCATAAAGCACATTATTAAAATGTTACAAAAATTGGATGGGCAAACAAATGAACAAAGAACTAAGACTTTGTGTTGGAATTGTGGACAAGAAGGACATATAAAGAAGAATTGTCCACAGCCACAAAATAGCAATGTGCAGGAAAACTCCAGTTAGCCAGTCTTGCGGGGCGAAGACTGGCTTACTCCAACCAAGCCCCAACATCATTAAAAATCAAAATTTCCCGACTGAGTCATGAAGGATCCAGCTTGGTTGTGAAAGGAAGAATATGCGGTCGGGATTGTAATATTGTTATTGATACTGGTTCATGTTCTACCATTGTGCGAGCTGATGTTATTCCTGCTTGCAAAATTGACCATCCCAATAGAAGTTATGTACTTGAAACTGCAAATGGAGTGACAATACCTGTCATTGGTACTCACGAGGCAGATATTCAGCTGGGAAAATCCAAATTCAGACATAAAGTATTTGTTGCCGAGATTTTGGACGAAGTTTTATTTGGGCTAGACATCATGAATAAATTTGGCTTCAATCTGAACCTCCAAGATCGAATACTCAAAGTTAATGAAGAAGAGTTGTTTATGTCAACATCTGAATCTAGAATAAGAAAAATTAAGGTAAACAGGACCATTACGATACCTGGATGGTCTGACAATCTCATCCATGTTAAAATAGAAGGTTCTAAGTGCAAGGAGGCACTGGTACTGGAAAGTAATCCAGAATGTCTGCCAAAGGAAATGATTATAGAAAACGCATTAATAAATCCATCAAGTGAGCATCCAATTAAGGTGAGAGTTTTAAATCTGTCCGAAGAACCTAGAGTTTTAATGAAAAATGAAGTAATTGCCTGTGGGGAACCTATAGTATCTGTCAAAATCTCAAGCAGTCAAGGGAAAACCATGTGCCAGAAAGGAAGAGAGTTGAAAGAGAGAATCATTTCTCAACTTCATAACCAACAGAAGGCGAAATTTGGTGATTTATGGGAGAAATATAAAGAACTATTTTCTTTTTCGGAAACAGATCTAGGACGAACTAATATGGTACAACATCGCATTAACACAGGCAACCACCAACCAATAAAACAAATTCCTAGAAGGGTACCATTAGCAAAACAAAATGAAATGGCAATACTTATAGATAACATGAGGAAACAAAAGGTAATTGAACCTTCGAACAGCCCTTGGTTGTCACCGGTTGTCTTAGTCATAAAGAAAGATGGCTCGACTAGGTTTTGTGTTGATTATAGAAAATTAAATGAAATCACAAAAAAAGACAGTTATCCTCTTCCTAGAATAGAAGATACACTGGATTGGTTGTCAGGAGCTAAATGGTTTTCTACATTGGACTTGAAAAGTGGATATTGGCAAGTCGAAATGCATCCTGAGGATAAAGAAAAGACAGCATTTTCAGCCAATACTGGTCTATGGCAATTCACTGTAATGCCATTCGGATTGTGCAACGCTCCAGCGACTTTTGAGAGATTGATGGAAAGAGTACTACGTGGACTCATTGGAAAGAAATGTTTAGTATATCTTGATGATGTAATCGTTTTCAGTGAAACATTTGAGGAACACTTGAAAAATCTAGAAGAGGTATTTCAACGATTCTCACAAGCAAATCTTAAACTTAATCCCGAGAAATGTGCTTTCCTAAGAACTGAGGTGAAGTATTTAGGACACATAATATCTGCAAATGGTGTAAGAACAGATCCGGAAAAGACAGAAGTGGTTCATAATTGGCCTGTACCAAGGAACAAAACAGAACTGCGAAGTTTCTTAGGCCTGTGTTCATATTACAGACGATTCGTAAAGAATTTTGCTAGTATTGCCCGTCCATTACATCGACTAACTGAGAAGGAAAGACCGTACAATTGGACTCCAGAATGTCAGAATGCTTTTGAATATCTGAAAGGTGCTTTGTGCTCTTCTATTGTTCTGGCTTATCCCCAGAGAGAAGGAGAATTTATCCTAGATACTGATGCCAGTAAAACAGGAATTGGGGCAATTTTGTCCCAAAGAATCGAAGGACTGGAGTATGTACTAGCATATTACAGTAAGAGTTTATCAAAGGCTGAACAAAATTACTGTGTGACGCGGCAGGAGTTACTAGCTGTAGTCAAGGCAATAAGACATTTCCACAAATATTTATACGGTCAGACATTTGTTCTACGGACCGATCACGCATCACTTAAATGGCTGTTTCAGTTCAAGAGCCCAGAAGGTCAGATAGCGCGCTGGCTCCAGCAACTTCAAGAATATGACTTTAAAATTGAACATCGTCCTGGTATTAACCACAGAAACGCTGATGCATTGTCAAGACGGCCTTGTGCAGAGGACTGTAAAAACTGTTCAAGACTTGAAAATAATGTACCAGAAATTCTTAAAGTCAAACGAACTTTGATAAATGGCGACCCAAACTGGAGTTCGGAAATACTCAAGCAAGACCAACTGGATGATAATGATATTGGACCAGTAATGAGGTGGAAAATGGATGGAGCAAGACCTACTTGGCAGGAGATATCCGATTTGTCTCCTGTCATAAAAGGATACTGGTCACTTTGGGAATCTTTAGTAATTGATGATAACGTTTTAAAAAGAATATGGGAAAGTAATGATGGTAAGACTGTTCATTTGCAAATAATTCTTCCACGGAAAAGAATTGCACAAGTACTGCAAGAGATTCATTGTGGAGCAAGTGGTGGCCATTTAGGTATCAATAAAACGTTATCGAAGATTAGAGAGAGGTTCTACTGGTTAGGAAGCCGTGCTGACGTAGAGGACTGGTGTCGGCGATGCGATACCTGCTTTACCAGTAAAGGCCCAAATACCAGAACCCGCCATAAGATGCAGCAGTACAATGTGGGTGCCCCATTTGAGCGAATAGCCATCGATATTACGGGGCCATTTCCAATAAGCAGCTCTGGAAACAAATATCTCTTGGTCATCATGGATTATTTCAGTAAATGGCCAGAGGTAGTCGCAATTCCAAATCAGGAGGCAAAAACAGTGGCCGATGCCCTAATTGAACATTGGATAAGTCGGTTTGGTGTGCGGTTAGAAATTCACTCGGACCAAGGTCGAAATTTTGAGTCGGAAATCTTTCAGAGTGTGTGTAACCTAATGGGGATTAAGAAAACTCGTACAACTCCACTGCATCCACAATCCGATGGAATGGTAGAGAGATTTAACAGAACACTAAAAAATTATTTGAGGTCAGCAATCAATGAACACCAAACAAACTGGGATAAGTGTATACCGCTCTTCCTACTGGCCTATAGATCTTCCACTCATGAATCGACCAAAGAATCCCCAGCTGGCATTGCTCTTGGTAGAAATCTGAAACTTCCGTCTGACATCTTGTTTGGTTCACCAAGCGAACCTCCCACATCTGTAGATGCCTACATTCAGAGTTTGAGACGAAGACTCGAGGAAATACACAATCTGGTTAGAAAACAGTTGAAGATTTCTAGTGATCGAATGAAGGCCCGATATGATATTCGTGCAGAAACCGGACAATTAAAAATTGGTGATAAAGTGTGGTTGTACAATCCACAAAGACGAAAAGGTCGTTCTCCAAAGTTTGACAAACAATGGGAGGGACCATATACCGTTATCAAGAGGATAAACGATGTGGTTTATAGAATTCAGAAATCCCCACGCAGTAAAATGAAAGTGGTTCATATCGACAGACTTTCACTGTACAAAGGACTGAGGTGACATTTGATCGGGACGATCAAAGCTAAGAAGGGGGCAGTGTTACGTGGGTAGTTTATCATGTACTTACTGTTATTATTTCTTTTAGCTTGTATTCATTCTGTTACCTTGTTTGCAGTAGTGTTGCTTGTGTATTTCATTATGTAGTTCTGGAATTGTAGTAGATTTGTTCTCGATCCTTCCAGAAACTGTATGTGAGGTACAATTTGTCGTGCTATTGTCACCTTGACAAGGATCTAGAACATTAATTATGTTCGTCTAGATAATCACAGAACATTCTCGATGAATGTCATATCATGATTCAGATATATAAAGCCGTGACGATCACGGGACAGAGTCAGTCTTATGAAGTCAATTGGAGACATAAGTCGAAAGTAGTTGGAACGCGATAGTCAAAGTGACAAATAGTGACAGTTGTACTATAATAGAAAGCCGTGTACAGTGTGTTCTAAATAAATCATTGGAAGCAATCTGCGAATTTTGAGTATTACGCAAGTGAACTCACCCCACAACGTTTAGCACAGGGTTAAACGTTACAATATATATATATCTATATGTTAGGGGTTGGTCGTTTAAAAACACTTTTTAAAAAATATAGTTTACACTTTATTTCCTATTAATTTCTACACAACTACTTCCCTAACATTTAAAGTTACTGTTGTAAAATTTGAACCGACAGATGCTTAATGAAACTTATTGATTAAGTAGTTAGAGCGACTGCAACTAACAAACTTAAGATCAAAAGGATGTTAACAGATCAAATCAAAAGCTTAATATTTTCATATGAACTCATTATTTATAGTTTTCATTAAAGAAGAGGGGAACATTGGATGTTGCTGCTATGAAATATAATACGGTTAACAACTACAATGTTGCAAACAATAGTTTCCTTCATATGGTTAATAATGGTATCATGTTACAGAGTATAGAAATCATGATAAGAGTTGCCTCTCAGATAAACATATACAATATTGCTAATAATGGACTCATTGTCTTTGGATACATAACAATCCTCCCCCCTTATTTAACATTTTTTATCTACACAATGATTCAAATTTTACAGAGAATAAAATGAAATAATATAATATTTGTATATAATGATTAAAATAGTATATGTAATAAAAGGAATAATATTGATTATAAAATATGGGTATACAATAATTACATTTCAGCAATTTCAACATCATCTCCTTGCCTATAAGAAGTTCCTTTTCTTGGGACGAATCTGAGTATATTTCTTCTGGGTGGTTCTTCTGGTAAAACGTTGTCTGGATTTCTTGTTGAATAATTAATTTGAGGATAAATCTTATTACATTGTTTCTTACATTTGTAAATTATATAAAATAAAATTATTAATAGGATCAATACAATAGATACAATTGCAAACCAATGAGATTTTCTTTGTATATATGGTGTATTAATAATATAATCTAATTGCTCTGAATATTGATTCAGTTTATGCTCAGCAATGTTCAATTCATCTAAGTTTAATTTATTAATTTTTGGAGGTTTCAGTTTTTGTAGTTTCTCAGATTTTTCAAAATCATTACAACACTTAAAATCGATGTTTGGCATTTGGATAATATTGATGTCTTCTGAATTGTAGTCTCTCTTTGATTGGACGCGTACTGCACCAATATAACTCACAAAGTTTGCTTTAAGTTTAAACACTGAGTTTGTTCTGGCTGGAAATGTTTTCACTGTTTTATCTTTGCACTGCACTGTTATTGGAACTTCTTCAGTTGTTGCAATTAACCATTCGTTTGCGGATACTGACTGGACTTTATAATCTTCTATAGTCGTTTGTATAATTTGACAATTTTCTGGGGTTTTCTTTCTTCTCGTATCTTCTACTTCACATGGAGTATTCTCATCTATGGGATATAGTATTTGATTGAAACATATTATGGTTTCTTTGTTGTGGTCTTTGCATTTTTCCAACTCATTCATTACAATATACAAATTATTGTCTTGGTTGATAACGACATATTTCACTGTATTCAGTATTAGATGAAATAATTTAGTTTTTGGATCATATATTGGAATAGAGTAAATATGTAAATAAATAAAAACAATACAAAAACAATTTTATTATTTGATTGATATGCTTGGAGTTCAGTTAATTCAAAATATCTTGGAATATTTGTCAAACTTGGTAATAAAGGTAGATTGTTTGTCGTTAAACTTGTAGGTATTAACCTTAATTGAAACACAAAATCTTCAGGTTGTATTACTGAGGGATGGATAAATTTTAATTTAGCGAAAGTGATAGCGTTTATAATGTCACTAAGTTCATTATCAATAAGAATTAAAGATTCTAATAATTGTTCACACACATTGATTATGTTTAATTGAGCTTCGTAGAAGTTTTGATTATCAGGTAAATTCAAGATTGCATTTTCAATTTTATGCAAGTTTTCATTGAATGTGTATTCATCAATTTGTAGTTTTCTAATTGTATAATTAAAATTCTTAATAACTGATGTAGTCACTGATATCTGATTCTTCATTAAATTTTCCAGTTGTCTTTCGTTGTTTTCTACCTCATTGATTATATTATCATAGTATTCACCATCAGAACTATCTAAATTTCCAGTAATTGCTTTCCAAATTGAACCAATAAAATTAAATGCGCCTCTCTTGTTACGAATATTACTTTCATATGGATCAATATCATTGTCGATTTCTTTTAATTTATTTTCTATTGATAATATCATTTGATCCAACATCGTGATATGTGGTTTAATATCTACGTGAAATGCTTTTATTCTTGGATGATCTTTACTAGTATATGATTTTATATATAGTAGAACTGTGACATCATTTTTATAACTATCTTTCAAAATTAATATATCTTTAACGACTAATAACCTCCAATTTTCGTTTGACAATCTCATTTCTTTCTCATAATAATATTGAATTCCTATAGTATTGTTAAATTCTATAAATTTGTAATTCTCCACTTTATCATTATCTTTATTCAATGCTTCTACCTTTTGTATTCTCTTCAATGCAGTACTCAAGTACAATGATATATCTGTAAAAGGAAAAATGAATGTTGTTAAAATTTCTCTAGAAAAAATACTTTTATTTTGTGATTCTGGATATGCGCTCACGTAGCGAGTCTATATTTCAATACTGTCTCATACACATCTAAGAAAAACAAAATATTTATTGTATTTTTGAGCTTACCTGATCAGAGTTAATCTGAAATTCTCTGTTTGTTTCAATGTCCCTAACTTTCAGTACATTCTTAATATTTCGATTATTTCATATGGACCATTTGATTTATTTTTCAACTTATTTCCGATTTGTGATTCTTTAATAAATATGTAGTCATCTATCTCAAATGTTTTATCATTCGGTTTATGTTTTTCATCAAATCTTTGTTTAGATTTTGCTTGCTTTAGTATAGTCCTTTCTCTTGCAACTTTATAATAATAAGAGATTCGGTTATTTAAATCTCGTACATACTTACTAATTAATTGTTCTTGATTATATAGATTTTCAGGAGGTCTAGAATTTGTATGTCCAAATATTAATTGATATGGGGTAAAACCATGGGTATTATTTATTGAATTATTGTAACATACAACTGCGTACGGTAAACATGTTAATGGGTGATCATTAGGTCTTTCTGTGACAGTTGCTCTAATCATTTCCATAAGTGTACTCATAAATCTCTCAGTTGATCCATTACTTTGTGGATGGTTCACGGAAGAAAATGTTAATTTAATATTATTATATTATTATTAAATTCGGGACCTAAGTCACAATGTATTCTTGAAGGAGTACCATAGTGCATAAAATAAAGTAACAGGGTATTGACTATGTCCTTGGCACTTTTATTTTCAATTGGATAAACTTGAGTAAATTTACTTAATTCTTCTCTTATGACAAACACGTAATTTTTTGTTGGTACCTCTAAAATATCAAGGTTTATTCTTTCAAAAGTTGTTTTTGGTGTTTCTGTTACTATTAATGGATTATTTAGATTGTTCCTACAAACTTTGGCTTTGTTGCATATTTCGCATCTCCTGATAAATGTCTCAACATCTTTATTTAAATTTGGCCATTGGTATCTCTGTCGAAGTCTGTGTATTGTTTCATGAATTCCGCGATGTAAATTATTAATCCCTGCATGATTCGGTTCTATTATGATTTGTCGCTCATCTTCATTTGGAGTTATAATCTTATGATCACATGTTATGAATTCAATTTCATCATCTGAGAAAATATATGATAGCATTTCTAATACTGGTAAATCTTTTATTTCCTCTAAGAAATATCTATTATTGTGAGATAATTTGTCTTTGTTATAGTATAAAATTTCAAATACTGCTTGATCTGCATTATGTTCAGGTATTATTACAATAAAATATTTCCTATTCTTAACAGTTCTTGAACTTACTATATTTACTTCATGTTCTTCATAGTTTTCCTCATCATTTAAAATATCATCAATTATTTTATATTGATTTTCATTTAAATTATCTAACTTGAAGAATGATAATACATTTTTCTGTGACTTGTCTCGAAAATTATTATTAGAAAATTTGCATTTCGAATAATCTATTAGAGATTTTATTTTACGCAATTGTTGAAAATTATCCCATTCATGTAAAATTGTTTCATACGCTATTTCAGTTTCATTGCTTTGCTCATCTGTATTTTGTTCAATTGGTTGTTGCTCATTTTCATTTTCAATTTCATTTTCTTCAAGTTCTTTTATATTATCATTATTTCCATAATATATTCTTTTTAATTCTGATATATAATTTATATTTATTCTTGATAAGGCATCTGCATTTGCATTTAATTTACCGGGCTTATATATGATCTCATAATTATATTCTTCCAATTTTAATCTCCATCGTGCTAAAATTGATCCAGGATCTTTAATACTAAATAACCATGATATTGGTCTATGATCCGTTACTAACTTAAACTTTGTTCCATAAATATAAGGTCTAAACGTATTTGTTGCCCATAGAACAGCTAAGAGTTCTTTTTGTATAGTTGAATATTTTACTTCGTGATTATTTAACGTTCTAGAAGCATATGCAATTGGTAGATCTTTTCCTACAATGCCTTGTGATAATACTGCACCGATTGCAAAATTGCTCGCATCCGTAGTTATAATAAATTCTTTATTGAAATCTGGGTATTGTAATATTGGATAATTAATTAATTTTTCTTTAAGCATATTAAAAGATTTCATACAATTTTCGTCAAACAACAATTCTGTTAATGGTTTTACTATTTTCGCAAAATCCTTTATAAACTTTTAACATCTTTTGGTGTTTTTGGTATTGGGAACTTTTCTACTGCCTTAATTTTCTGGATTTGGTTTAACACCTTCATTTGTTATGACATGTCCTAAATATGTTACTTCTTTTCTTAAAAATTCACACTTGTCCGGCTGCAATTTTAAATTCGCGTTCTTAAGTCTTTGAAATATATCCGTTAGTCTTTCGATATGTTCTTCAAGTGTAGCAGAGTAAACAATAATATCATCCACAAAACTAATGCTCTTTCATTTTGCATTCCTGCTAATATATTATCCATAATTCGTTGAAAAGTTGCAGGGGCATTCTTTAGCCCAAATGGCATTCGCTTAAATTCAAAGTGACCGTTTTCTTCATTAAATACTGTTTTTTTCAATATCTGCCGTATCTAACTCAATTTGTTGAAATCCTGATGCTAAATCTAATGTTTTGAAATAATTACATCTCCCTAATTGATCTAATAATTCATTGATATTCGGTAAAGGATATTTATCGTCCACGGTTGCTTCATTCAATTTTCTGTAATCTATTACAACTCTCCATTTTTGTTTTCCACTAGCATCAAGTTTTTTGAGTACAACCCATACTGGTGATGACCAAGGTGAAGACGAAGGTTGAATTATATCTTGTTGTAGCATTTTATTAATTTGATTTTTAACTTCTTCTTTATGAACATGTGGATAACGATACGCTTTAGTATAAATTGGTTTAGTTTGGCCTGTGTCGATTTTATGTTTTATTTTATTAGTGAATGTAAGCCTGTCTCCATCTAAATAAAAAATATCAGAAAATTGAGAACACGTAATTTTAATTAAATCTCTCTCTTCTTCGTTGAGATGGTCTAGTCTTAAAGACTTTATAATTTCTTTCTGTCTACTATTCAAATTTTGTTTAGTCATATTCAATACTGAAATTTCCTCTTCAATTTCTTCAAACGGTTCTAATTCAAGCTGATCAAATTTTATATTTTTGCAATTTTCATTTTTATTAAGAACTGACACATAAAATTCACCTTTTTCATTAGTTTCGACGATTGAGTTTGGGAAACAAACGTTTTCTTTTAATTGAGCATTCAATATCAATTCCTTATTTGGTACGTTACATTTAAATTTAAAAATTTGCTCTCTTCTTTCATTAATTTCTACTTGATTTAAAATATCATTATGTTTATATAAATTAATATTCCTATATTTAGTTATTAATTGACGATTATTAATGTCAATAATACAATTATATTTCTGAAGAAAATCCATTCCTAAAATTCCATCAAATTCAACATCTAATTCGTATAAGTATACCAGTAAAGTGTGGTCAAAGAAAAATGGATATTCAGTAACCTTATTCAGTGGGATATTTCCTGGTGTAACGCCTCTTAAATTAATAGTTTTCACTTCTTGAATTTTATTAACAATATTAACTTTACTTGGCTTTAAAATAGTTATTCCAGCACCTGTATCAACTAAAAATTTTGTTTTTCCGTTCCTACATAAAACGTAAAAAAGATTACTTCCGTTTGTTGCACTTACATATTCGTTTTCGTATTCTGTTTCTGTATACTTTTCTGGTTTGTTTGACTGGACTGGGTTTCGTGTACAGAAGTTCCAGCCTGCAAATCTGTACGATTCTCGTTTAAATGGTGTGTTTGCGAATTATTTCTGGAGTATTAGTAGTATTAGGATATCTTTGTGGAAAATGAGAATTATTCGACGACCTATTATTATTATTATAATTGTTATTATTTATTTGTTGTTTACGGTAACATTCAGATGTGAAATGACCTTCTCTCTTACAATAGTTACATTGTTTTATATTCCTGGTTTTTATTTTATGTGGATCATTCTCGCTTGTATAAGGTTTCTTTCGTTCTAAATAACTCAGCTGATATTCTGTTTTTATTATCTGTGCAGCTTCAGCAATACTTCGAGGTTGAGATGCACGTACGATTTTACCAAGGTTAGATTCTAGTCCTACTAATAATGTTTGTAGCGCCATCTTGTCTACAAGGGCTTGTTGAGCTACTTTTTGGTCTTGTGTTAAAATAATTTGTTGATTTATAGCCACATATAATTTAGAATGATGCGCGTTAATTCTATGAACATGATTCTGTGGATTCTCATTATTTCCTTGTTTAAATTGTTGTAAATCGTAAATTAAACTTGTAACGTCTCTAGAATCTACAAAATGTGTTTTTAAAAGATTCTTTATCTTTATCCAATTATTCAAGTCTCTCGAATTAATTAATTGAGATGCTCTTCCTTTCAGTTTATTTTTTATTACTATAGTCAATAGGAATTTCTGACTCTCCGTCGCTGTTTCAAATGCTGCGTCGCAAGAATTTATAAATACGTTTAATAATATAGAATCACCATCATATTCAGGTATAACTTGAGATATTTCACTTAGTCTATATTCTGGTTCAATTATTGGTTGGTCAGCAATCTGTGGTTCCATTCTGTTCAATATTATAATTCGTTATTTGTTACTATGACAATATGTATTTCTTTTAATAATCTCAGTAACTTCAACAGTATTATTAGAAACTTATTAACTTTATTATAACTATTCTTTTCTTTGAAACGTTTATTGAAAACTTAGACAATATTTTGAGAAATCACCCAAAGAACTTCACATATAGTGTATTTATTGGTTATATAAATATCGACTTAAACGAAAATACAGACAATTCATAAATTTACCTAAACACGATAGGAGAGCATGGATATAACCCAACCATTAACACTACCACTAGACCACAGTCAGGTACATGCATAGACCATATTTTCATCAAATCAAAAAACGGAAACCTTGAGTCAGTTATTCCATTGACTATAGAAACATGTATTACCGACCACTACACAACACTAGTGCAAATGATATTCAACAATAAGTACGCAAAAGAGAGCAAAACCAACTCAAAATTTTATAAACAAATAAATGAAAAAGAATTGATACAAAACATTAAAAATACTGATTGGAAATATTTCAATGAAATAAATGATTTGGAAAGCTCGGTTAATAAATTTGTTAGACTAGTTCAACGTGCAATAGATAAAGCCTCAAAATTCATAAAAGTTAAAAACAAAGATATCAAGAGGAAAGCATGGGTTACTGGATCATTATTAAAATCCATTAATTAATGTATGCCAGATTAAAGGAAACCCCACACTACAAAATTTTTAAATACACACAAAAAAATCCCGACGGCCTTGTAGCCAGCGGAAAGGTAAATTTCGCAAAATTCATTGAATTGAAATTTGAACAACCTTTTCATTGGTATACCTACAAGTCATTACATATAAATTGCTGTATATATCATCATAGCCTTGCGGATAGAGGTATTTGTTTTGGCTGTTGAATATAAAGCAGACAGGGTTCGCGTTCCACTTCAAGGCTGAATTTTTTTTTCGCCTATTTCTTATCAATAAATATACTATATATTTTTTTAATCAGGGTCTATATTAAGATCTCCAGGAAATGTACTATTACATCAAATTTATATTGAGTGTTAATATTTTATCAGTATTTCTTAATTTTTAACTTTTGAACCAAATGTTTTTTTGGACTAAGTTATAGACATATAACAATATGCCGCTGAAATTTTTTCGAAATTCAAAAGTGCGAACGATCGCAATAGGTACATTTCTATAAGAAATTTACCTAAAAACACTAGAAAAGGTAATAAAATACACAAAAACAAAATAGAACAGGAAGGGGCAGATTCAAAACGATTATGGGAAGTAGTGAATGAATTAACTAAAGCAAGACAAAATTCAAAAATATCATTGATACAAACCGAGGATGGAAATATAACTTGCGATCCGAACATAATATCTGAAAAATTCAACTCATTCTTTAGCAATGTAGGTTCAAATCTAGCAGGAAATATTATGCAGGATAGAAATTATACGGAAAATAAAATCAAAGAAGATCATACCATATTCCTCTTCCCCACTGACGAATATGAAATAAATGAAACTATTTTACAGTTGAAAAATAAAAAATCACCAGGATCTGATAACTTGAAAGCTGAAACACTGAAACTCATTTCAAGTTACATAGCCAAACCTCTGAGTTCTAATATCAATAAATCTCTGTCAAGTGGTCACTTTCCTTCTGCTTTCAAAATGTCAACAGTAGTACCTATTTACAAAAGTGGGGAAAGAACAGATGTATCAAATTATCGGCCTATAGCACTTATATCAAATTTGGGTAAACTTTTCGAAAAAATCATCAAAATAAGACTAAACTCATTCCTGAAGAAACACAATTTGTTATCAGAATCACATTATGGATTTACAGAAAAAAGTCTACTAATGATGCGATAAAAGTACTCACAAGCAAAATATATAACTCCATAGATAAAAAGAAACCATCCATTGGAATCTTTCTAGACTTTGCTAAGGCATTCGATACCGTGGACCACAAGATACTTTTATCAAGTTTAGACGATCTGGGAGTGAAGGGTAAAGCACACGACCTATTCAACTCATACTTAACTGACAGAATTCAACAAACAAAAATACAATACAAACTCAGCAAAAAAGAAATTATATCGTATGTTGTACCCCAAGGAACAGTATTGGGACCTTTACTTTTCAATATATATTTGAATAATTTATTCTCAATACAAACACAAGCCAGCATCATAAGCTTTGCAGGTGATACGGTCATTTTTTACGAAAGTAACACCTGGGATGACTTAAAAAGTAAAATTGAAATTGATTTTGGTAACATCAAAAAATGGTTCGATAATAGATTCTTATCCATGAATCTCAAAAAAACTTTCTACTTGCCTTATGTAGCTTATGCACGAGCCACCCAACATTTGACAAGATATTACTAGAAGAAGACCTCGAAATCTTACCATCAAAAAAAGATAAATACTTGGGTATAATGATAGACAGCCACCTCAGATGGGACGTGCACAAAATCTATCTAGTAAAAAAGTTACGTAGTGCCCTATATAGAATCAAACAAGTCTCAAATAGTCTCACCATCAAACATAAAAAAAATATTTATCATAGTTTAGTTGAACCACACCTAGACTATGGTATTATAGGATGGCGTGGGGTATCTAAAATATACCTGAAACCACTAGAAATCATACAAAAGCGATTTTTAAAACAAATAATGGGTAAAAATAAACGATATCCAAGTGAAGCTCTATTCGAAGAGACACAAGTTTATGATTTGAGGAAACTTTATTTTTTGAAATTAGGGAAAACGCAATACTTACAGAAGAACGAACTTCTTCCTTATTCTCACTATCATGAGACACGACAAAAAAAATTAAACCGAAAGTATTCAATTGCTTACCTGATGATATTAAAAACGAACCCACAATCCATCGCTTCAATAAGTTGTTCAAAGATTATACCAGAGAGTTACCATCTACTTACATAAAATCAATTATTGAAAACTGAAGGAATTAATAATATTAGTAAATAAACTATAATACTAACAATTTCATGATTATATTTCTTGTATTTGTATTTTTATATACTAATACTTTTATATATTTTAATTAAGTTTATATTTTAGTACTATATTTTTGTATTTATTTCAAATGAGTTTATGTTTAGGTACTGTTTTTTAGATATAATATATTTTCGCTCTACATACAGGTATATATGTGTATTCTGATATATATACTATACCTCGTAGATTAGGCTGCATTTATTCACACATTACCTTTTTACAATTGTAATATTTTTTTATAGTTTTCCTGTGAATAAATTACAAATTCTCTTTGAATTACTGTATTGTAACGTGGATAGGTATTCATGTACTTACGGTTGATATTCGTTTATTAATTATTTAAGCTACTACGTTGCTTACAGTAGTTATTGCATGTATATTTCCTTATGTAGTTCTAGAATTATGGTAGAGTTGTTCTCGATCCTTCGAGAAACTATATGTGAGGTCAGTTTGACAAGGATCTAGAACATTAATTATGTGTGTCTAGATAATCATAGAACATTCTCGATGAATGTCATGTCATGATTCAGGTATATAAAGCCGTGTCGATCACGGGACAGAGTCAGTCTTATGAAGGCAGTGAGTCTTATAAAGACAGTTGATAACAGTCAGTCTGTGGAGTCAGAGGTTAATAGTAGTTCTGTCGGTGAAGACAGTGACAGTATAGATTGTCAAGGTGACAAGTGGTGACAGTTGTACCATAATAGAAGCTCGTGTACTGAGTGTTTGGAAATAAAACATTAGAAGCAATCTGCGAACTTTGAGTCTTACGCAAGTGAACTCACCCCACAACGTTTAGCACAGGGTTAAACGTTACAATTGGTGTCAGAAAAAAGGGATCATCGCATTTTGCTGAGAATATATGGTGAATACCAGATCGAAAGATTACGACGAAATGGCAAATTTTGCAGAAATAATGAAGTTCCTAGAAAATCAAGAAAGAAGTAGACAACAAGATAAAGAAGAACAAGAAAGAATTAGACAACATGATAAAGAAGAACAAGAAAGAATTAGACAGGAAGACCAAACAAAAATGAATCAATTTCTAGAAAATCAAGAAAGAATTAGAAAGGAAGACCAAACAAAAATAAGTCAAATTCTAGAAAATCAAGAAAGAAGTAGACAACAAGATAAAGAAGAACAAGAAAGAATTAGACAACAAGAAAAAGAAGAACGAGAAAGAATTAGAAAACAGGAAAAAGAAGAACAAGAAACAAGAATAAGACAAATCTTAGAAGAACAAGCAAGAGTGCGACAAGAAGATAAACAGGAAGTAGACAGAGAAAGTTGAACAAAAATTAGAGAAAGTTCAAGAAGAAGTTGAACAGAAATTAGAAAAAGTTCAAGAAAGTTTTGATCAAAAATTTCAATTAATAGAAGAAAAGATGTTGCAAACGAAACCTGAAGTGCCTCTGAGAAGATCGTCCAATGAAATTCAAAATGGTGTAGTTAATCCAGTAAAAATTGAAGCCCCAAAATTCGATGGTAAACAGTCTTGGTCTACATATAAAAAGCAATTTGATGCTGCTGCTTTGGCTAGTGGTTGGTCAGATGAAGAGAAGGCCACCGCATTGATCTTGGCTCTCCGTGGTGATGCCTTGGAAATCTTAAATACCTTAACTGGCGGCGAACATTCGTATGAGATTTTAGTAGATCAACTTGAAAGGCGATATGGTGACCAACATCTACAACAAGTTTACCAAGCACAGTTAAAGTACAAGCAACAAAGGTATGACGAAACATTGCAGCAGTATGAAACTGATGTTGTCCGGCTCGTTCTCCTGGCATACCCAACAGCACCGAGAGAATTTATTGACAGGCTAACAGTAGAGACATTCATTGATGGTCTAAGATATTTTGAGATTCAGCAGGCCTTACGGTTGAGTGGCCTTACAAGAATTGAAGATGCCCTTGCACGTGCACTTGAGTATGAAGCTGCTAAACAGGCATCCAGATCTCATCTCCATCGGGGACAGATTCGACGAGTTAGCCTCATTAAAGAGGAGAAGTACAGAAAAAGTAACATCATTAAGCAAATTATCGAAATATTACGAAAACTAGATGGTCAATCAACTGGACATAGTAGTCAGAGGGTGTGTTGGAACTGTGGACAAGGAGGACATATCAAAAGGAATTGTTCACACATTCAATCTATCAATGTGCCAGGAAATTTCAGTACTCCGAGGGTGTGTTGGAATTGTGAACAAGAAGGGCACATGAAGAAGAATTGTCCACTTCAAACTGGTCATATACAAGAAAATCTCGAAATCCGGAAGAGAGAAAATTACGCACAACAGAAATATCATTATTGCTCTAACAAAGACAGCTCAGATATCGAGCCTGGTGTTAAGAGGGAAGATGTCATACCTAGATCGAAGGAGAGCAGTATCTCTAGAGAGAGATCAAGCAGTAGAAGAAAGAGTCTTGTTAAAAGGCGCAGTATATCCAGATGTCAAAGAAGTACCAGACAATGTGTAGGCACTAGTGTTCGTGGAAAAAGCAATTCACGTTTCAGTAGTCCAGAAAGAGGCGCAGGAGGTAGAAGGTGCTTCGACCGCAATAGAAGGAAGCGCATGAGGCGACGCAATGACCGAAATAGTAGGCGCAATCGCAGTAGTTCAAACAATATTAAAGATAGTGAGATGTACTGTAGTGAATTGACGTCTCCTTGCCATATACCTAGATTGCGTGATCGTGGTTCAAGATCACGTAGTGGTGAAGGTTGTGTGGCCGCCAAGGATCGTGTTGGCTTGTATAGAAGCAGATCACCTGTTCGAGTATGTTCACCTGGAGGTAATCATAGTCCGGTGAAACATTTTGATGATCACCGAAGAGGATCACAAGTACCGCCAAGTAACCTGTCTTCCTCGTGGGTCGAGAGCGAGGATTGGGACAAGAGGATCCAAGGAGCTCCCCCAGATGAGATTGAAGAATGCATTGGGATGATGTTTGATCGGGACGATCAAATCTAAGAAGGGGACAGTGTAACGTGGATAGGTATTCATGTACTTACGGTTGATATTCGTTTATTAATTATTTAAGCTACTACGTTGCTTACAGTAGTTATTGCATGTATATTTCCTTATGTAGTTTTAGAATTATGGTAGAGTTGTTCTCGATCCTTCGAGAAACTATATGTGAGGTACAAATTTGTCATAGTATTGTCAGTTTGACAAGGATCTAGAACATTAATTATGTGTGTCTAGATAATCATAGAACATTCTCGATGAATGTCATGTCATGATTCAGGTATATAAAGCCGTGTCGATCACGGGACAGAGTCAGTCTTATGAAGGCAGTGAGTCTTATAAAGACAGTTGATAACAGTCAGTCTGTGGAGTCAGAGGTTAATAGTAGTTCTGTCGGTGAAGACAGTGACAGTATAGATTGTCAAGGTGACAAGTGGTGACAGTTGTACCATAATAGAAGCTCGTGTACTGAGTGTTTGGAAATAAAACATTAGAAGCAATCTGCGAACTTTGAGTCTTACGCAAGTGAACTCACCCCACAACGTTTAGCACAGGGTTAAACGTTACAGTATTATATAACTAGTACTGCCGTACTTCCATTTTCTATATATATATATATATATATATATATATATATATATATATATATATATATTGTTTGATTCTGAATTCTTGACTGGTTTATTATTTAATAAAATTGATTTTTGTTGGGGATGCAGTCATTTAATAAATAAAATTCTTTGGATTATGCCAAGCTTTCGAGAATGTTTATTCTCTTCGTCGGGGCAAAATTCGTGAATTTATATAAAATTAACCACAAACAGGAAAGATTTCATAGTCAGCACTGTTTTATCGATTTAAAATATTTTCAGCGTGGCAGTGTTGCCGCATATATCGAAAAGTAGCAGCAACTTTGTTTTTTTAAATGAGACACCCTATATAATATTATAATTTCCACTCCGCTATTGGTTTTTGAACATATTTTTAAAATAAGAATTTAAATACGTCTCTATTTTGGTCTAAAAATAGAAAACCGCTAGAGATAGTTATAGGGAAATATTTTACAAATATGTTCAAAAACCAATAGCGGAGTGGAATATAATATATAGGGTCTCATTTAAAAATCAAAGTTGCTGCTACTTTTCGATTTAAGCTTAGTGTCGATAACTTGTGCGATTAGATTTTTAGCAAATTCCTACTTGCCGCTTCCCCAAAATTTCTAATTTTCCATCGACCGTGTGACTGCCTGTATATGAGAGATACAATTACTGTTTATACCAGGAAATTTTCAACGGCATAAAACCTAATAAAACTACTTTAAACAGGACGCCGTGATATATATATATTGCCGCTTATACAAGAACAGAGAGCTCTACATATCACATATATATTCCAATACAGGAGGCTTTTTCCTGGAAAAGGGTACACCTTTGGAATGTAAAATAACATTGAATTAGTGCCGTACCCAGACCGCTGTCCTATTTTTTATAATTTCGCACTTGCATATGATTGAATATCCAATACATGAGATGATTGATGATTTGTAGTTACCCATCTTAACAATAGACAAACAGAAATGGTTATATTACATTTTCAAGACAAACCGTTAATCAAAATATTAAAGCGCTTTCTGCAGAAGCAAAACTCGTTCTTTGGCTATTGTGCAGCAATCATCAACGTAACTGTAAAAAACAAGTGCGAGTCGGGCTTGAGTAGATAGGGTTCAGGGTTCCGTATTTAGGATTTTCGTTTAAAATTAGTGAAGGCCAATATTTTGCTTCCTTATCAAAATTCTACGTTCAATACTATTCGAGATGATAAGGGGAGAGTGGTCAATTTTCGTAGGTATACCTACATATTTTCTTTAAGGACAATAAGAAAATATTTTTGAATTACTTTTAACTGATAATATCTGGGCGACCGAGCTTTGCTCGAGTAACACAGAATTTAGAGTGGGTCTATAATAGTTACCCTAAAGTTCAAAAATGTGCATATTTATAGTTAAAGTGTATTGCGATCGGTAAATATTGCTTTTATCATTCACATGGCTCAGAAATTAAAGGTTTCAAAATAAATATGAATGTGGAACATGCCAGAGCTCAGCTGTATCACCAATCGACTTCTCAACCCCCAAACACTATACATACTGAAACTTTTATCTGCGGATCCATTCTTGAAATAGCTGGTGTGAACCTCGAGGAATACACCGATTAAATATGAAAGTATCGTCAATCGATTTCTCGACTCCGAAAACACCTTTTTGCTATTTTTTACCAAAATCTGCTAACCCTTCCTTGAAACAGCTAATGTGTACCTAAGGGTCGCAATATACTAGATATATACAAATTTTCATTGAAAATTTCCGAATAAATTTTCAGAATCTCATATTAACATCTGTTATTTAAAAAATGGGTTTTGTTAAAAAAAAACTTAAAGGTGATCAGAATTCGAACCGAGGAACTCTAGATTAATACCCCAAAGCTTAACCATAGGTCTATTTTTTCCTCCGATATTATCGGGATTCATATTGATATCTGAAATATAATATGTAAAACTCCTAAAATAGGAATATTAATTGCTGAAAACGATTTTTCTTGTGAAAGTGAATACAATCAATCGATTCAATACACTCTAATACCCATAAATATGAATTTTCATCGAAATCGGTAGATATATATAGATATATACATCTCGTTTTCATTCTGGTGGGCTCCCTTACATTCTATAGCCGTTTGGGCGTCCAATTATATAATAATTTCAATCTTACAAACAACAGAGCGGCCATACGGTGTATATTTATTTCATTTACAGTAAATATAGCGTCCGGCACTATTGCCAAATGTGCAGTGGAATGGGATGGTGAAATGTGATCTAAAATATATTTCTCGTATTTTGAAACTAACAGCGGCTGCCTAGCATTGGTTGTTTCTCCGAATAGTATTTCATCTGACTTTTTGTTCCTTAAACTTTATTATAATCACTCAATTGTCATATATTCTGTAATTCAATTTATATAAAATTGAATTGTAGATGCTTATGATTTTAAAATGTAAACTCATTTTCATCTTTGTCATTATTTCTGTCTCCAACATCAAATAGAAATAGAAGTATTTATTTCATGTAAACAATTAGGCATGTATGCATTTGTCCTGGACAGTGATATAGATCACATCAAATAAAATAAATTAAAATACGCTTCAGATGAAGACATAATAAACATACAAGTGACAAAGTACATATAACTTAATTCAAGACAAGGATTATGAACATGTTAAAAAAAGAAAATAATAGTAATAGCAATGTAGAAAAAAGGATAAAAAAGGATTACCCACATACATGTACAACATGTTCCAGATAATCATCTATGAAGTTAAAACGGTGTTGTGTTAAATATTTACGGATCTCAATTTTGAATGATGCACAAGACATATTATTATCTTTGAATTGTTTGGCAAAGCATTATACAATTTTATGCCCAGAAATATATAGGAATTATGTGTCTATGTCTGAATAATGGAGGACAGATATAGTTTTTTTCTCTTGTATTATAAGAGTGAACATAATTGTGCTGGATTCTTTGACATGTTTTTTATATGAAGCAGGCACTCCAAAATGCATCAACATGGTAATTGCAGGATGTTAAATTTTTTTAACAATGGCTTACAGTGATCATCATTAAAATTAAACTCTATAACTGTTACAAAATACCTAGGAATATACCTAGACACACATCTTAAATGGGATCATCATATAAAATATGTAACGAGAAAACTCCAAACCATTTTATATAAATTCAAATTCCTAAATAATTATTTACCCATCGAAGAAATGAAAGTAATCTACTTCTCCCTCGTAGAGAATCATATCCGCTACGGTATCGTAGCTTGAGGTAATGCGCTTAAGACACATCTAAATCGATTGGAGGTAATACAGAGACAGTTTTTGAAATTAATCCTTCAAAAAAACTCCAGATACAATTCCAATAGCCTCTATAGAGAACTAAAAATTATGGATACCAGGCAATTATTCTACCTTTGTGTGAATATGAGGTACCACTTCCAAGAACATAAAGCTGATATTCCTAATCATGAATACAAAACACGAAACCGAAACAAACACATCCTCCCGCATGTCACAAAATCCAAATCTCAAAGAGCCTACTCTTATATTTCAGTAAAAATTTATAATACGCTGCCTGACTGGTTTAGTGAATATTATTTGATGTTTGATATCCTAAGGGTCTTTTGTAATGTAAAATCATCTGTCACACGAAATTAAATCTATAACGGCTTTTCCCAGATTTTGCCAAACTTTTTCACTAAGGCACGTTTCTGCTCAGCTCACGCACTGGTTTATTGTTTGTACACAATTTGTTTTTTGTGATTTAGTTAGTGTTTACCTTCCGAATGAATTTACAGCTGTATATTAACTTACTTTCGAACCGAATATACAGCTGTAGGTTACATACTTATACTTATTATCTTATATTTTTACATCTTTATATTTTTATATTTTTGTTTTATGTTATATAAATTTATTTGATTTGAATTTAATTTTTAGTTTTGACTTTGTTTTGTTTGTGTATTGTTTGATTTTGATATTTTTATTTTGCTTTTTAAACAAAATTTTTATTTTTTCGACAATAAAGCATTTCTCTCTCTCTCTCTGAAGAAATAAAAAAATGTAAAAACAAACAAAACTTCAAAAGAAAGTTAAAGAGGTATATATATGAAAATGAAAGAAAATTGTTCTCTCAACTCTTTGAACTCTAAATTATTGCATTTTGTTTTATTTATTGTTATATATTTTTTTTAATTCTTATTTATTTAATGTATTTTTAGAATTCTATAACTTTTTTATGATATTTGACTGATTTTATATATATATATTTCAAAACTATACATTTATGCATTCTTTTATTCTAATAATTTAACAATTTTAGCATTTTATAGATTTTATATTATATTATTTTGTTGTCTTTTATATTTCTCATTTCTTTTTACACCATCATATTCATACATATTTCACTATATTTAGGTTCCATATATTTTACATTTTTAATGGGAAACAAGTGCTTTGCACTTATCCTGAAATCACTTTATTCTCTCCATGTAGTCACTTATTTGTATATATCTGTATTTATATTTTCTGTATTTTATTTTCTACTTTGAATAAAGTTATATTATATTATTATTATATTATATTATATCATATTTGCTGGATGTTATTATTCGAATGACTTTTTTTGTGCAATGCATATTTTGTGGCTGTGACATGTGTTTCTCCAGATTATCAAGGCATACGGTCACTATTATGCTATGAAACATAGCAACATATGCCATTCTTAGATAATCTTTATCTACATTCAGCTTCAGTTACCTGAGAGTATTTCTCTTTTTTATAGATAGGTGTAACTTTGGAAACCTTGAGAATATCTGGAAAAATACATGTACTCATACGAAAATTAAATAGATTCGGTAAAGAAATCGCTACATTTTTATTTATCAGCGGCTCTAGAATTTTTCAGTTTATGAACAATGTTCAATATTTCTGAATAACTTGTTGGATGTACGTAAAAAGTCAAATGGTTTATTGCTATTTTTTGCATGCAATAATCGAGGAGATTTGCAACAAAGTTCGCAGAATTTTGTATTATGTTGTTTATGCAAACTTCAAAAGAGTTGACAAAGTCCTCAGCGGATAAATTGCTTTCATTCCTTAGGTTATTAGTTTTACCTAAATTTGTATTTATTATTCCCCAGACTGACTTTTGCTTATTTTTGATTCAAATATTATCTTATATTAAACTCCACTTTTTTCGATTTGTTAATGTTAAGTAATTCGAAGCTTTCGAGCGTACTGGTCACTTCGGCAATAGTATGAACCTGGGTTAGTTGTGACTTTAGATTTTTAATATCAGGAGATTGTCTCGTCCTTGAAACTAGCAGAGCAAAGTGAGCAGAGTCAAAATTACAAATTTGGTGCTTGCAGAGCTAATTAAGTGCTAATTACCTGCTGTATACCGAAATGAATTGCTCTTATAGTTTTTTTTTAAATGGCTGCTTTGCTAGCTTTAGATCTAAAGCTAGCTGAGCAACCTTGAAAAATATTTATTGAGAACTTCTTTGTTAGTGCTTAAGGTCTAATTAAGTGCTGTATTCCGAAATTAATTGCTCTTATGGTTTTTAGAAAAATGACTGCTTTGCTTTTAAAAATTATTTTTTTCTATAAAATCGTAGTTGATGCTTGTAGAGCTAATTAAGTGCTAATTATTTGCTTTATTCCGAAATTAATTGCTCTTGTAGTTTTTTTCTAAATAGCTGCTTTGCTAGCTTTAGATCTAAGTCTAACAGAGCAGCCTTTAAAAATAAACTTTTTGAGAACCTCTTATAGTGGTTATAGGGCTAATTAAGTGCTGTATTCCAAACTCAATTGTTCTTAAAGTTTTCGGAAAATGACTGCTTTGCTTTAAGAAACGCTTTTTCGAGAAAATCTTTTTTCGTGCTTTTAGAGCTAATTAATTGCTAATTAAATGCGGCATTCCGAAATTATCTGCTCTTATAGTTTTTAGGAAATGGCAGATATTGTCGCTATCAGAGAAAAAACATATAATCTATACCCCCGATATATAAACTATATTAGTAACCATTATTTGAGGTATTTTTTATAAAAAATCAATAAAATTTACATATTTCCTATGTTATTTAATCATGTGCTGTATCTCGAAATTAATTTCTATAATATTTCGGCCAATACAATTATATCGGTAAGAAAAGAACTTACCGACGTGGTTAGTAATGAACTTATCCACCGGTAAACCTATCTTACAGTCGTAGAAACATATACGGTTAGCAATTGAAAACAGTCCGGTCCTACAAAAATTAAGTTTTATCCCTTAGCTTTTTAGTATCAGAATTGTACATTTCTTAATTGGGAGAGATAATAAATTCAAAACCATTTTAATCTCAATTTTAAAGTGGAATTAAAAATGGATTACATAAAATTAAGTACTTTCAAGTTGCCCGGTGTACCTTAAAAGCTATAAATATCCCCACAATAGATAAATTGACATTTTTATTTGTCTTAAAAGAACGTTCTCTCTCAGAAAATTATTGGAGCAATTAATTTCGGAGTACCACACTTAATTAACCCTACAATCGCTAAAACAAAAGTTCTGAAAACTATGATTTTCAAAGGTTGCTCTGCTAGCTTTAGATCTAAAGCTAGCAAAGCAGCATTTATTTTTAATATCAGAAGAATTAATTTCGGAATACAGCAATTAATTAGCACTTAATTAGCTCTACAAGGACCAAATATGATTTTCCCGAAAGAATTGATTTTTAAAAGTAAAGCATCCATTTTCCGAAAAACTATAAATAAGAGTAAATAATTTCGGAATACAGCACTTAATTAACACAATTAGCCCTAAAAGCACTATAAAATAAGTTCTAAAAAAGTAAGTTTTCAAAGGTTGATGTGCTAGCTTTAGTCTAAAGCTAGCAAAGCAGCCATTTTCCAAAAAAACTATAAAAGCAATTAATTCCGGAAACAGCATTTAATTAGCTCTACAAGTACCAAATATGTATTTTTGATTCTGCTCACTTTGCTCTGCTAGCTTTAGGGACGTAGTAATCTCAACATTTTAATTTTAAAGTTATTTTCAGGGACACATACCTTTTTTATGGAAAACTAGATGTGTAAAGATCTGACAGAGATAACTAAATGAGCAGATTTTGTTTCTGGATCTAAATGGCATATATTTCAGATCATTTCATCTAATGCAGCTGTGAAACCTGAGATAGATTTGTTTGACATTGGTCGACACATGATAAAATTCCTTTATTTTCGGACAAGTGCGGCTCTATAACTTCAAGAATGAAAATGTTATCATCTAAATTTGTGAATAGATTATCTACTCTAGTTTCTCTAGATTTAGTTATCCGCTGGTGTCAACAAAAACTTTTTCTAGCATAACATGTGATAAAAAATGTTTTTGCATTCAGTTAATTTATTGTCATTGGTTTTAAGTCTAAAAGTTATAATTGAAAGTCACCGACAGCCAGTACCTTATTATTGGAGTTTTTTCTGTAAATATTCTGTGCAGATAAGTTTGAAAAAAATTACTATCACCATCCGGTGATCTGTAGGCACAACAAAAACTAATTTTCATATTTTTAAGCTGAGATAATTCTGCATCTATCTTATCGCAAAGATCTTTTACACATATGTTACGGAAATCTAAATTGGTCTTAGTATAAATGCCACCATGAATGCGAATCTGTCGAATATTGTCTATATCCTCGGAATACGATACGATAGAGTTTATGTCCTCCATATTAAATGACATGTCTGTCACTAATAGTTCGTCAATATTGTTCGTATTGTTAGTTCACTTTGTTCCTAATACATTGAATAATGATTTAAAAAAATAAATTTTAATACATAGTATAAATTAAAAAAATCTCAAAGAATGGTTTTTATCTAGAGCGATTTTTTCTTCTATAGATTCGAATGGCACTAGGTTTATCCACATGATCACAAACGATTAACTTATAAGTGCTTCGAATGTATATCAGAAGGCCCCAGATAAGTTGAATACGCGATGGAATGAAAGTTAACGTATTCAAAATGAATATTTTAGCGCCGCGCTGCGCCAGATATATCGAACTAATTACATTCGAATATCAATCTAAAATCTCTTGGGACGTGCATGGAGCGTCCTTCCAATTTTTGTTCCATCGGTTAAGGTGATCATCTTGACCAGAATTACACTGATGTGTAATAGAGCGTCCCGGACGGGATATATATATATATATATATATATATATATATATATATATATATATATATAAAACAAGCTTGATTAAAGAATAAGACAAACAAGAAGTGAAGTGATGGCCTTACACCATAAATGAATTGAAACCAAGTTTAGATGAAGACCATAGAACCACAAATTTGACAAAAATTATATACAATTATATAACCTATAAGTAACATGCCACTTATCTATTTTCACTGTAGGTGCAATATTTGGAAATTATGAATGAATATATGGAACTCACTCCTTGCACATTAGAGCATTTGTTAATCGCATTGGGTTCTTTGCTTATTTCAATCATTTCGTGTATTAGCCTCTTTGTGTAGTTGGACTCCTTAACCAAAATAGCAGCCCCTTCAAAGTTAGGGTTATGGTGTTTCTGGCAGGCATGTTGGGCCAAGGCACAGTTGAGCTTTTTGATTTTACAGTCACTTTTATGAGCTACTATTCTATTGCTAAGTTGTCTTTTAGTTTCCCCTATGTATACCAATTCACAATTGTGACAAGGTATTTTATAAACAACATTCCTTGTTTTGCCAATTGAAAACTTATCCTTAAGATTGGAAAAATTATAGCCAATTAAGTTCATGTTCCTCTTAGCTACTTTATTACAATTAAGGACTTCTTTTATTACACACACCAATTTGGGAGTTAGTTCCTTAATATAGAAAAATAGCCAACAAGTCCTTGCTGTTGTTGAGACATAGGATTAACAGAGGAAGTATGGCTATTATCACGAGAGGGACTACTGTACAACAGCTTACGCAACAGTTTACTGGGGTAAGAATTGTCAAGTAATATTTGATATAATTTGTCAATATTATTCCTCAACAGAGATGGATGGCTTATCCTTATAATTCTGTTCTTCAAACCCAGAATCAGGTTGATCTTGATTCTTTCGTCATGATACGAGCAATAGTTAAGGTACCTACCACTGCTCGTAGGTTTCTGATACCAATCTAAGATGACAGTCTGGTTATCAGTGCGAATGGTCCTGGTGTCAAGAAAGGAGTTGTTCTGTTCCCTTTCGATCGTAAATTTCAGATTTGAATTATAAGAATTAAATATTTGTAGGGTAATATCATAAGCATTTGTCGGAATTGAACAAATTATGTCATCTACATATCTCTTTAAGAAGGGAACTTCAAAAGGTAGTTTACGCAAACAGTCGTCCAATAGGTCATCCATGACAAAGGCTGAAATTATTGGTAAAATCGTAGACCCCATCGGGGGTACCAAAAACCTGTGAGTATATTTCTCCCTGGAATGTGAAGATCGTACTTTCGAAAATGAATTTAATTGCCAACAAGATCCCATGGATTAAGGAACTAACTCCCAAATTGGTGTGTGTAATAAAAAAAGTCCTTAATTGTAATAAAGTAGCTAAGAGGAACATGAACTTAATTGGCTATAATTTTTCCAATCTTAAGGATAAGTTTTCAATTGGCAAAACAAGGAATGTTGTTTATAAAATACCTTGTCACAATTGTGAATTGGTATACATAGGGGAAACTAAAAGACAACTTAGCAATAGAATAGTAGCTCATAAAAGTGACTGTAAAATCAAAAAGCTCAACTGTGCCTTGGCCCAACATGCCTGCCAGAAACACCATAACCCTAACTTTGAAGGGGCTGCTATTTTGGTTAAGGAGTCCAACTACACAAAGAGGCTAATACACGAAATGATTGAAATAAGCAAAGAACCCAATGCGATTAACAAATGCTCTAATGTGCAAGGAGTGAGTTCCATATATTCATTCATATTTTCCAAATATTGCACCTACACTGAAATTAGATAAGTGGCATGTTACTTATAGGTTATATAATTGTATATAATTTTTGTCAAATTTGTGGTTCTATGGTCTTCATCTAAACTTGGTTTCAATTCATTTATGGTGTAAGGCCATCACTTCACTTCTTGTTTGTCTTATTCTTTAATCAAGCTTGTTTTAGGTTGAAGGTATTCCATCAATTTGTTATTCTCTACTCTCTGCTTTATAGAATAACTATGTTCTATACTTTGACATTTCAATTGTCATACACGATGGTTAGCCCGCCAAATCCAACACATTCAAACCAAAAAAATATGTTTTCGTTTCCGTCTATCCATCAATTTCAAGGAAAGAAAAAGCAATAGTTCCGTTAAAGTTTTTTTGTTATTTCTCATTCTTCCTTAGCTATTTCAAATAGACAGCCACTGAATCTTCACCTACTATATTTTCTACGTTAAATGGTTCAGTGATTATAATATGTGATGTTCTTTACTGTTTATCTAATGAAGAAAATGTATCCGTACTTATGTTTTGTTAACTTAACAATGTAACCTCACTTGCATAGTATAGTAAGAGTCTTTTTTTTTATATAATTTGTACACTATATATAATTTTTTTATAACTACTTTGTATCCTGTTTTTAGCCTTGAAAAAGAAAATAAACATTTTCGAAAGCTCGGTGAGCAAACAGAGTCTTCTCAATTAAGCCCCATTTATCGACAGATTTCCCAGTCTTTATTCTAAGTGTTAGTGATCTAACAAATACTGTCGTACTTCCACCACTAATTTCTATATATATATATATATATATATATATATATATATATATATATATATATATATATATATATATATATATCCATATCAACAGAGCGCCCGTACATTGACAAATTGCATTTAATAGAGCGTCCGTGGTAATTGAGCGTCCGGGACGCTCTATTACACATCAGTGTAATTCTGGTCAAGATGATCACCTTAACCGATGGAACAAAAATTGGAAGGACGCTCCATGCACGTCCCAAGAGATTTTAGATTGATTATATCTGGCGCAGCGCGGCGCTAAAATATTCATTTTGAATACGTTAACTTTCATTCCATCGCGTATTCAACTCATCTGGGGCCTTCTGATATACATTCGAAGCACTTATAAGTTAATCGTTTGTGATCATGTGGATAAACCTAGTGCCATTCGAATCTATAGAAGAAAAAATCGCTCTAGATAAAAACCATTCTTTGAGATTTTTTAAATTTATACTATGTATTTAAATTCATTTTTTTAAAATCATTATTCAATGTATTAGGAACAAAGTGAACTAACAATACGAACAATATTGACGAACTATTAGTGACAGACATGTTATTTAATATGGAGGACATAAACTCTATCGTATCGTATTCCGAGGATATAGACTAATAAGTCATATTCGACAGATTCGTATTCATGTTGGCATTTATACTAAGACCAATTTAGATTTCCATAACATATGTGTAAAAGATCTTTGCGAGAAGATAGATGCAGAATTAACACAGCTTAAAAATATGAAAATTAGTTTTTGAGTAGATAATCGGTTCACAAATTTAGATGATAACATTTTCATTCTTGAAGTTATAGAGCCGCACTTGTCCGAACATAAAGGAATTTTATCATGTGTCGACCAATGTCAAACAAATCTATCTCAGGTTTCACAGCTGCATTAGATGAAATGATCTGAAATATATGCCATTTAGATCCAAAACAAAAGCTGCTCATTTAGTTATCTCTGTCAGATCTTTACACATCTAGTTTTCCATAAAAAAGGTATCTATCCCTGAAAATAACTTTAAAATTAAGATGTTGAGATTTCTACGTCCCTAAAGCTAGCAGAGCAAAGTGAGCAGAATCAAAAATACATATTTGGTACTTGTAGAGCTAATTAAATGCTGTGTTCCGAAATTAATTGCTTTTATAGTTTTCTTTGGAAAATGGCTGCTTTGCTAGCTTTACACTAAAGCTAGCACATCAACCTTTGAAAACTTACTTTTTTAGAACTTATTTTATAGTGCTTTTAGGGCTAATTGTGTTAATTAAGTGCTGTATTCCGAAATTATTTACTCTTATTTATAGTTTTTCGGAAAATGGATGCTTTACTTTTAAAAATCAATTCTTTCGGGAAAATCTTATTTGGTCCTTGTAGAGCTAATTAAGTGCTAATTAATTGCTGTATTCCGAAATTAATTGTTCTGATATTTAAAAAAATTGGTGCTTATATATATATATATATATATACAGGGTGAATCACGACCAACGGGATGGAGGTTTATGGCGAAACGGTAAAAGTTTTAAAATGTCTGTCACTTTAGTAGTTTGTACATTTACTACATTTTAAAATTATTGTGGAATATACAGAATGTCCCAAAAATTTATGGCGTATCAAAGTTATATTTTTTGTCATGGAACACCCTATATTTTATTGCATTTTCTGGTTGTCCCTAAAAATTAAGATACTCTTTCATAAGGGTTCCCTATACCTAAGTACAGAGGGTTCTGAGTTATGCTGACTTTTCTTAAAATGTAAACTTATCGAAAAAAAATCATATCTAATTAATATAACAAATTCTAGCAAATTTTCTCTTACATCTAAATAGTTGGGCATTCGTTGAGTGTATTCCACGATTGAGTACACAACATATCTTTACAGGGTGTTAAGAATTTACAGTCTCATTATTACATCATTCAATGTGTAATATTGGGCTTATTTTAAATTAGACACCCCGTATTTTATTAATTCACCATGTCAAAAAAGAATTCTTCTTTCAAATGGTATAAGGGTGTCCTATACCTAGGTATTATACTTTTCCTGCAATTTACAATTTTCTTATATTTAATGATACATCGATTTTAAAACAAAAAATGCATACTTAATCTAGTTGGTACCTAACTTAATGTCATTTTATGACATTTCTCTGTTAATTATCTTAACAATCCTGTGTTAGTTTCAAAATTTATCGCTACTAAAATGAAGCAGTACCCGTTCAACGAAAGAGTCGACATGATACTTGCATTGGGGAATGTTTAGAAAATTGTTTCCTAGCATCTAGAGTTTATGTTCAAAAGTACAGAGCTCACCCAAAAAAGGAAGTTTTTGAAAGACTACTCAATAGATTCCGTGATACTGATAACGTTACATACGAGAAGGTGAATAAAACCAAACCAGTTACTGGTAACAACGCCAACGAATTTGATATACTGCTGTCCATTACGGAGAATCCTAATACTAATAAATTTTTGAAAAACGACTTCTGGATCCTTCACGAAAACCTACCACTTTACCATCCGAAAGAAAATGTGGCTACAATTGGACGGAGCTCCTGCTCACTTTTCACGTGCTGTTAGGAACTACCTAAATAGAAAATTTAGAAATAAATGGATAGGTAGAGGCGGTCCTTATAATTGGCCAGCTAGGTCACCAGAATTGACCAGGATGGATTTCTTCAAATGGGGTTATATTCAAAATATTGTATATGCTACACCCCCCACTACTCCAGTCGATATGAAATTAAGAATTTCGAACGCTTTCGCGTCTATAACACCCGATATGTTGAATAATGTAAGTAAATCGTTTGAAGATAAAATCACATGTTGCATTGCACAAAATGGCAAGCATTTTGAGCATCTATTATAGTAATTTCAATTTTTTTGCTTTTAATAATTTGTTGTTCGTTTTGTAGTATTTATGTATTTGCTTTATTAAAAATGTGTTTGTGTTCTCAAATATTTATCAGTAAAAAAAGGAGATAGTGTACCTCAGCAACTACACGTGTGCATATTTATTAGCAAATAAACTTTTTTTACAACAACTATGCCAAGATGATTTGTTTAAAAATTTAGAGAGAATGGCAAATGTTTTAAACTTCGATTTACCATTAAATTTGAAATTTGTAAATTGCACGAAAAGTATAATACCTAGGTATAGGACACCCTTATATCATTCGAAAGAAGAATTCTTTTTTGACATGGTGAATTAATAAAATATAGGGTGTATCACTTAAAATAAGCCCGATATTACACATGAAATGACGTAATAATATAACTGTAAATTCTTAACACCCTGTAAAGAGATGTTTAGTACTCAATCGTGGAATACACTCAACGAATGCCCAACTATTTAGATGTAAGAGAAAATTTGCTAGAATTTGTTATATTAATTAGATATGACTTTTTTCTCGAAAAGTTTACATTTCAAGTCAGCATAACTCAGAACCCTCCGTACTTGGGTATAGGGAATCCTTATGAAAGAGTATCTTAATTTTTAGGGACAACCAGAAAATGCAATAAAATATAGGGTGTTCCATAAGAAAAAATATAACTTTGATATGCCACAAATTGTTGAGACATCCTGTATATTCCAGAATAATTTTAAAATGTGGCCTCTATCAATGTACAAACTACTAAAGTGAGAAAAATTTTAAAACTTTTACCGTTTCGCCATAAACCTCCATTCCGTTGGTCGTGATTCACCCTGTATATATATATATATATATATAAAAGAATTTCTCGTTTAATATAATTATATATTACTTTTAACTGATATGTAATGTGTCTGAAGAAAATTTTCTTTTCATTTTGTAATTCGCTCCATTAAGTCAACCCCCCAGTATCAGAATTCATTTACTTAAATTATACGTCCGTGTTGCGGTCACCTAACTAAATCAGTACTTCATTTCAATTTTCTCCGTTTTGTAGAAAATAAGCTGTGATAAGACACCAGAATGTCAAGGTACTCTCTAGTCCATGCTTGTTTGATGAGCCTGCATTATAATGGAATATATTCTTTTTCGAAATAAAAATTTAAATATATAAGGTTACTATTAATAATGAAGATATAGGTATGTATTTCACTTGAATGAAAAGTTAGGATTACATGTTTCTTACAAAATACTCCAATCAAAAAACAAATCACTTCTTGGTTTTCTTTTTCTTTGTAGCACCATCTGTGATACATTTCCTTTTTCTAGTAGAACCATATTTCTCTTCCATATCAGATATGAAGGTGGCAAAATTTGCCGCACGTTTTTTGGAATTCTCTTCAACAAGTTTTTCCAATTCCTCATCTGGAATAAAATTAATATCAAAACAATGAATATAAAGATATATTGTTCATGGATATTTTGAGATCTGAACTAACAATCAACTGCTTTTGTTTCCTCCTGCTCCTTTTCCCACTTCTTGCGTCTTCTCATTTTCTTAACCTTACTCTCATTGAAAAAACATCTATAGCTCTCAACTTCGCCATCGTCAACCATTTTCTGTACAATTTCAATTATTCTGGGTTCGCTGTCACAGCTGCTAAAAGGTACCATCTCCAAAATTTTATTCATATCACCTTTGCTGCTCAAATAGGCCTTTTTAATATCACGCAGCTCTGTATCAGATCCAATATACTGTTTCTCATATTCCTGGATATCCTTTATCTCTATTTTTTTAAACATCTTCCGCCAGTAATCAATCCAGTTGAAAGAAGTATCCATGTCTTCGTCAAACTCTCCGACTTCATCATAAAGTTTACGTTTATCTGGATTTTGAAGGATGGAGTGTATCTTACCGAGAGCTTTAAATTTTTCAGTAGCTATCTCCTTCTGATCATGTGAAACACGATCGGGATGCACAAGTAGTGACATCCGATGATAAGCTTTTTTGACTGTGAATAAAACGTACTATATGGTTCAAAATGAATAGATAATAAAAAAATATATATATATATATATATATATATATATATATATATATATATATATATATATATGGTTAAAAAATTACCTTCCTTATCAGATGCATTACGGTCTAGTCCGAGAATCTCGTAAAAATTGCTGCTACCAAAAAAATCTTCACACAAAGTCTTGAATGACATAGTTACTGTAAATAACTTGTTGTTAGATTTGCAATCAAAACTGCCTAATGAGATTCGAAATTTAAAAATCTAGGAGTATTATTCACTAACAATTTTTATACAATTTATCATTATTATCAATCAGAAACCAGAAACCACCACAACAAATGTCATGTAAACATGCACCATAGATAAAATATATACACGGGATAGAATGGAAACTCTAATATAAAGTGGCTGTCAGCATTTTGCGCGCCATCTCTTATCGTGGAAGCCTACTATGTAACAAGATGGAAAAATAATTCATAGATTCCTGTATTTTGGCCATCTAAATGGAGGGATTTTTGAATTTAGATTTCATATTCATCTATAGATGAAAAAAAAAAGAAATTCTATTTTTTAAATAATTTTATTGAATAAAAGTCTACAAACCACTATACATGTATATTATGTAAAATTGCATAGGAAAACGTCTAAAATAAGTTAAAATACTATAAAAGCAGTAATAGCTAATTCTATATAAAATGAAATAAAATTTTGTATACATTTCAAGTGTCACATACAGGATATTTTTACTATTTATCACAGGTTAACAATTGGGTTAAGCACTAATAATCACTAAGTACAAGATCTTAAATCGCTTTGATAAGCATTTTATAATATATTTAGATATTAATAAACACCAAAAGGAGACAAGGTTACTGAATTTATATATAAAAAAAAAATAATTGCTACAATATTGATACACAATACAAATCCAGATTAAAAAATAAATATGAACTTCAAGTACATTTTTATGAGAATCATGTCTTGGGTAGAAGTTTTGGTTTAAAAAGTTCAAAAAGAAACAAAAATATTAATTAAAAAATGTATTGAAATACCATCATTTGGACATAACAAACAAGATATAAACAAATTAAGTCTTACCCTGTTCCACACCACCCATGAGGTCGGGTAACAAAGGTGCGTTTTTTTTATTACGTGGTATCCCCAAATAGGCCTATTCCACGATAAAAAGAACATATAAAAATGTCTCGATGAAATATGAATAGAGCCAGAAATAAGAACGAACAAAAACAAGTAGGTCCTTAATTAGGAAAAATATAAATTATTGCTGAAAAAGATATAATGATGTAATATTCATATATTAATTAAATTGAACCGTGGCATTACCAAACGAGCATATTTATAAGATCCACTCAAAAAAGAACCTAACAAAATGTTCCTAGTTTTATTATACGGAAAATCTGATAATTTATACAATTATTATTTATTCTGGAGGACCGAAGGACATAAAACAAAGAAGGCAAGCTTAATAAATAAATTCAAATTCTCTATCAAACATCAATTTCTGTGGATCCTCAGCCTAGAAATGTTTCTAATTTTCTTAGCACTTTGAAAAATTATTGGAGCATTATTAGGAATTGGTCTGACATCTAAACCTCTTATAACTCGATTAATTTGTTTTGTGTAATTAAATATTTGGACTTTGATCAAATAATTGAAAATAGATTTTTGTAAAATATTATTATGCTGACATGCAGTTAATTGTATTCTCTCTATTAATGTTTCAAAAGTAAATGCCACTAAATTCATTTTATATAAATCACGATTAAATATATATCTAATTATACTTCCCGCTTTTTTCATTTTCTCCAAGAATGACGCTGTAACATAATTCAGGGACAGGTTTTTCTTATTATATTGCTTGGCAAATGTGAACATCTCAGTGGGTTCACTACCTTGACATGCCTTCTTCACAAGAAGATCTTTGCAAGAGCAAGGCACGTTTCCCACTTTTTTTATAAGGTATCCCGAGACATATCGCAGTGCCTGGATTTCAATGTTCTGCAAGGATGAAGGCACATCTTCCGGAACAGTACAGAAGCCTTCTGAAGTCGTGTCATTCTCACATTCTGGTAGCCCCTGTTAAAAAGTTCAAAATATTTAAAATGAGAATTTATTATAGGTGTAAGCAGTTAAAATAGTAAAATACAAATAAAAGTTTCATACTATAGAAGTACTGTCTGAATACGGTGATTTATGTGATTTCTTATGTTTGTATAACTATAAAAAGACAAACCTGTGCTACAAGTCTCTGGAGGCTTAGAAAAACTTCTGAATTATCATCCTCACAGTTGGCTCCAACAGATTGGGATGAGGTCAGCTGCCTTACAATTAAACTCTTATAATAATTTCCAAAGTCCATTGCTGTTGGATTTGTATTTCTTTGTCCTCTTTGCCTTATTTGCCCAAAGAAATTTTCCAGAGGATCCTGATTGAACGTCCGCGGCATCATATATTCAAAATTTAAACCTTGCAGGACTCTCCATAATTCTTTAAAATTTTTTATTGTTTGTTTCAAATTTTTTAGTGAAGGTGGTAACACTTTTTCAACTTTTCCATCTTTATTAACTCTTTGAAAATAAACCGTATCCAGTTTCTTAAGTGCCTCATCCCAGAATGTCAAATGAGGTGAATTTCTCGTAACGGCTATTCGTAGATTCTTTCCTGGAACAGTATTGAAGGAGTTTCCATTAAGGCTATCAAAAAGTTTATCCAGAAAGTCCAACAAAATAGCAGTATCCGCAGCCGACTTGTCTAATTTTATTATTTCATCCTCTATGCACACAGTTGTTCCTAGAATGAGAGAAAATATAATAAGAATAAATGACAATTTTAAAAAACTAATAATTAGTTCAATATCTTAAAGTAAGTACCTGAAAATGCAAATACGTTAATTGCAGAAGCAACCGAATGGCTGAACACCTGCGTACATTTGGCGACCTTCATTTTATGTATCTTTTCTGGGTTCACATGTGAATCTGTAATCTTGGGCATCAATCTTAGACTGCCTAAGAAAGGATCTAGCTGGTAGGCCTTGAAAATATGCTCCCATTTTGCAGTTTTATTAGAGCCCTCTTCTTTATAACATAAGTTATAATTTATTAGATTATTTCGAAGGCACTTGAAAATGTGAGGAACATCAAATAATGGGATTACTTTCAAGTCATCTATTTCAAAGTAATAGTCAACAAAATCATGCCCTTGTCGAAGATATTTTGCTTTGGTATCATCCACAAGCTTATTAATCGCTGCTTGATTGTTAGACCCTTGGTCGCAAACAGTGGCCACCACATGCAAGCCAATATCGCGGCATTTTCTAACTATGCATTTTATGATATTCATTATATCATACTTTTTTGTACCACCATTAACTAAATTATAATAAATGGGTTGCTTCCATTTGCGATGAATCCCTCGCAGCATAAATACCTGAAAACAAATAAAAACAACATAACATTAAAAATTATTCTTATGAAATAGTTAAAATAAATTATTTCCATTGACCTCACTACCCCCTTACCTGAGCATGATTCGCTATTTGCGCGGATTGTTTTGATCCTAAGTTTTCAAAACCAACAACATTTCCTTCGTGCCAATTAGGTTGCAAGCTGGGTTGGATGCTTATTTCGTCGAACATTAAGATACAATACTTATCTAGAGGATTCTTGAAATTCTTTGCTTCTGCCTTTAGAACTTCTAGAACCTCGTTGTGAATTCCAGGACGAATTGGAATTCGGTTCAGTAGTTTCATAACAGTCTTCCGTGAGGGCAACGCAAATAATTTTGACAAAAATCTATATCCGCTAGCACTCTGCTTATATAAAGCTAATGCAAGTACTTTATCTTCCAGAGTATATCTTCTTCCTTTAGGTTTTTTATCGGAATTACAAATTTGACTTTGGAAAAACCGTTGTCGTATGCGATCCATAGTGGATACACATTTCTCAAATAATTCGGTTTTTGTGAATTTCGAAGCATAATCCAATCTTTTCTTTAATGAGAGTCGACTTCTAGTCAATAGGGCTGCTCTTTTTTTGAAGTCAATAGCCATACGATAGAGACGTTTGGCTTTTGGCGTGAGTTCTTTGATGCTCGTGACATTTACCTCAGCAAGTAAGTCAGATCGTTCTAAAATAGTAGATTAAATATTCATAATAATTCAAATACGCAAAAGTGATAAAAAATAGACTTACTTCTACTTTTAGGTGTACTAGGTGGTGATAACTTATCATCATCAGAGTTATGAAAGGTAACGGAAGATAATTCTGGCCCGGCTAGAGAACTAAGATGACACTCTCCTTGTGATGTTGACTTTAAGTCATCAGTGTTTAAGGACTCTTCTATTTTCAATGAGCAAGAGCCCCTAGTAGGAGATTCTGTGTAAGTTATAAGATGATCCAGAATATCGTCGACTGGCTCTAAGGGTTCTAAAGAACAAATACAATTAATGACAGGAAAAAAGGGCAGTTCAGGAAAGAAAACTTGTCAATAAAAGTATTGATAGAGATAATATTATGAAACATTTTCAAATTCCCTTTCAAAGATAAAGAATAATAGATAATAAATCACAGATGAGCAGGTCGTTGAGCATCTTAATTTCATCAAATTACATTACTATTCTATTTAATATGCTTCAGTAATATCAATCACCGGCTCGTCAAATTAATAAACTTTTAATGAGAGGAAAAATTACACACCTTAGAGAAGAAAATGAGTAATAACATGCACATTATAATTCAAACATGATAAAAAATAGATATAAATGTTAAGTTACCTGGCAAGTTAACTGATGGACAGACTCCTTTTTTAAGCACATTATTGGGGCCAAAGTCTTCAGGCTTAAAATGTGCAGCGCAAACTCTACAATTACTGTAAATTTTATCAGGTGCCATTTCCTCCTTCAACCTTCTGTTTCCACATAAAATAATCCACTTTTTTAAAAGTGAATCATCATCTTGCTTGGAAGGATTTGGGAAGCGATGTTTAGAAAAAGATCTTTCATAACAACCATAAACACAGCATCGTAGGGCAGGCATGATGTTGTAAGTACTCAAGCAATACTTATTTATAAAATTATATATATATATATATAAATATATAATAATAATAAGGACACAATTTAAAATTTTAAACCTCAAGCGAACACATTCAAGGTAAAATTGATAATTAAAATCTATCAACAAACAGGGGAGCCATCTGGGTAATTTATGATGACTTAAAATGATTTTAGTTGGCTTCCAGGCCGATGGGGTGGCGCTCAAAATGTTGGAAGCTTTTACGGAATAGAGTGCGCAGGCCTGACATGCACAATATACACAATGCAAATGACTTTAGCTCCCGCGTTCCACACCAGTTTTCTCTGTTCCACACTCTCGCGCCACTTTAGTAGAATTTGAAGTTGATGAAATGACACATAATGACACAGGTCACGGAACATGACAAGAGACAAGACATGAGGAGGCGTGTTCCGCGATATAACATCAGCGGTCTATGAAGTTGCGAAATGCGATATGAACAGAATCATTTCCTGAAATCAGCCAGTAACAATTTCGCAACATTATTGAATTTAATCAACCAGTTAACAGTAACTACATTAAAATATAAATAAAAAGTAAATAAAATAACAGATTTAATGAGTTATTATAATCAATGGTCCTTTCCACGTCCACAGCAGTGTCTACAATTGGTTAGTAATCAGAAATCAACAGTTGACGTCTTTAATATGACAGCTATCAATAAACAATTATTACATAACCCATCTTTTTGTATCTAGTATTTGGCGCTGTTGCTATCTTTGCCGTTTGAACCACAGAATACTAATGTTTGAACCGTAGATTTACTGAGATTCAGAATAACGTACTTATATGAAAATCATTGTTCCTCAATCAACTCAATTTAAGGGTTGGAACATGTGGCAACCCTGTTTTTATTGAGTTTATGCATCATAGAGCATTGACGTATCTCTATGTTCTTTGGTATTTGTAAATCATATACTTAAACTTCTATACCGCTAGCATTGTGGAAAAAATTATGCAAAAATGAAGCCAAAGACCTGGGGACAGCTGGCGATAAGCGCATGCGTCATGAACTTTTTTGGTAAGAGAAGGGACATGTCTCTGTTTAATCTGTGGTTATAGCACAAATTAAATATCTTTGCTCTGTGGTAAAAAAACAGAAGAGCCACTCTATCAAAAAAAAAAATTCCATCAAATCTCTATCTCATATAAATGTCACTATTACTAAATTTCTCAAGAGGATTGCTGTAATCTCTCAAAATTTGTCTAAAATTCTCATTGATGATTTCAAAATAAAACTCACAAATAATGTCTTATAGTTTGAATACCCATCGAATGGAGTTTCGTCACGATTCTTGACATCATGTGCCATTTTGCGCATGTCGTAAATAGTTTGAATTAAATTTTAATACCTATAAGCAGAAGTGGCTGAAATAACGTCCCGTGATAAGTTGTCAATTTGGTATGTTGCGCAGTATTTCACTGAGTGTCTATTGTTGTATTTAAGATTCCTTTGCCCAAACTACATAAGGATGTGCAGTGTGATTTTGCGCAACCCACCGAAATGACATACGATAACCCAATGTTTTTTGTGCTACTCCCACTACTCGCGTTACTCGTCCTACCTATATTTGTTCATGCATACAAGAATATATAAAGGGAGGATGACTAACTCTGTATCCTGTTCTATAATCAGAAGTGGCTGAAATAACGTCCCGTGATAAGTTGTCAATTTGGTATGTTGCGCATTATTTCACTGAGTGTCTATTGTTGTATTTAAGATTCCTTCGCCCATACTACATAAGGATGCGCAGCGTGATTTTGCGCAACCTACCAAAATGACATACGATAACCCAATGTTTTTTGTGCTACTCCCACTACTCGTGTTACTCGTCCTCCCTATATCTGTTCATGCATTAACAAATATAGGGAGGACAAGTAACACGAGTAGTGGGGGTAGCACAAAAAACACAGGATTATCGTCTGTCATTTCGGTAGGTTGCGCAAAATCGCGCTGCGCATCCTTCTGTACCGGGCGAGCAGGTTTGGATAAAATATAAAAATGATATTTATTTATCATTCACCTAACCTCCTTCATCTGTGTTATTCACTGTATGTTGATAACCTATCTACATCTACTTGTATACTTTATGTTATGATTATGATATGATTTATTGTACGTAGTACAGTGTGAGCGAGGTTTTGTTTATTTATTTGATGTATGGGGCGAGGTGGCCAGCAGAGAACACCTGCCTCCAAGCCACATTTATAGTCAAAGATATATGTTATAGTTATTTGTTTATTTTTATGTAGCTAGAAGCTGAAATCAATTGTCGTTCGTTTTGTTTGTTTAAAATTTCTATTATATTGGTTTATAGTTTATACATATTTTAGTATCACAGAGACAGTACAAGAGTTGAGGCTGCTGAGGTACAGGTACAGTGGTGCTTACAAATAATTGAAGAAAATGCCGCCATCATGTTGTGTGATTCAATGCGGCACCAAAGCAGGCAGCCAAGTCCAAGAGAATAATTGTACAAGTTTATTTGAATTCAATTCCGTGAGTAGTCTTATCCTACATTCAATTTATTATATAGGTAGGTAGGAGTTAACACTTTTTTTCACACAGGTTCACAATAAAATACCTACTATAATAAATATATGCTACACTAGAATACCAAATTCTGCCTCTGAAAATTATTCCTTGCCCACAACGACACATAGGCAAATGTGTTATATTTCCTTTACTAGAAAAAAAATCAAACCCAATTCAACGTCGCGTTCTGGATAAGAATTTATGTCTTTGAGCGTAACATAGGTAGTAGGTACATAAGTAATATGAGAAATCAGAACTAAAATGTTTCACCAATAATTAATTTAATTTTTCTATCAACATTTTTCAGTCTTACGCTTAATGCATTTTCTACTTATAAAAAAATGAGGTTTCATTTTCCTACCTTTCACAGTTTAATTTTTTGAGCCCAATACCTAAAGTAAAAGAAAAATGTAAGATTAAAAGCACAGATTCCACTAGGATAAATATTGGATTGGAACAATTAATTGATGAAATTAATGACACGACCAATATTATACAATCGAATTCATAAAAAAGCTACAGATGATAGCGATAAACATTTAACATACCTACAAAAAAATGGAATCTGAAAATTAAACAACATTAAGAACTACTATCACTTATTACTTATGTTGGAGTATGAGCAAGAACGAGTTTGAGTCTTGAGTAGTTAGGCATTCATTCACTGAAAGTTCTTCCACATCTTGGATCCAATTTGGAATATCCCAAGTCATCCAAGTTAATAAATCTTCCTGATGATATACGTCGCCTCACATCTTTCGATCATAAGAAAGAAGTACAGATGCTTCAATATTTTCTTCAATCCTTAAGAAATACCGCCCAATGCTTGTTTGGTAATTTCACTTTCAGACTTCTTGCAGAGCCCTTTTAATTCATATCCATAGAGTATTTTACAGAAGAGTGGAACACAGGAATAAAATGCTCTCGTTTACAAAAGCACTAACATTCTTAATTGATTTTATATCATCAAAACAATGATTTTATATTGCTCACAATTCAAATTTGATGACAAAAAAATTACCTCAACTGACTATTCTAATGACTTCAGGCAATGTAATAAATAGTAAATAGCATAGAATCAACGAAGTAATTCTAGCCACTGTTGCCTATAGCACTGCATACAGAGTTACTCATCCTCTCTTTATACATTCTTGTGTTCATGCATGCAAATTTCTATTTAATTTGGCTGTCAACATGACAGATGTCAGTTCGACAAATGAGCTAAGCGATGCATCAGTGAACAGTCGTATCCACAAGATACCATTTTTGATTACTGATTACTAATCGATTGGTAATCAGGCACTGCTGTGGACATAAAAATTAATATAACTGCAGTAAACAAAAGTTTAACATAACCTATCTTTTGATTCTGCTATTTCCCAATAATGGACATATATCGTTCCGTTTGCCAAATAATCTTTTTCATTTTAAAAATATTGAACAGAAAATACTGTTTCTTCTTCCATTTCCAATGTATTATTGTAGAAATAAATAATTTAAAATCTTTTGACAAACGTCAGTTTAACAAATGAGCTAAGCGATGCATCTGATATCAGTCGTGTCCACAAGATATTCTATGGTCGTGTCCACAGCAGAGTCTGATTACCAATCGATTAGTAATCAGTAATCAAAAATATGTATCTTGTGGACACGACTGATTACTTATTCTTATTAGTTCATTTGTGAAACTGACAGTTGTCAAAAGATTTAAAATAATTCAATTCTACAATAACACATATCAGATGAATTGAAAATGGAAGAAGAAAAAGTATTATCCATTAAATATGTTTATAATGAAAAAGATTATGTGGTAACGGAACGGTAGATGTGCATAATAGAATTGGGAAATATCTGAAACAAAATGTAGGTTATGTTACACTATGGTTGTCTGATAGGTGTTTTATTAAAGACGTGAACTTTTTGATTACTGATTACTAATCGATTGGTAATCAGACACTGCTGTGGACACGACCTATGGTAATGCTAATCGTCGGCATAGTATATATGCGCTGTAGCATAGCATCAGAAAAAGAAAAATAACAGCAAGTCAAAGCCAGAGATTTGGTTGTCTCTGGCCAGCTGGCCAGTGGCCAGAGAATACTATCTTTAGTACAGAGAACACCTACCTCCAACTACATGAGACAACCACTTACTTGTCTAATTTGTCTATATCATATCTATGGGTCTATGGTCTATAGTCTATATGCTAAATGCTATCTCCAAGTCAACGCTCTGACGTGGATTAAGATTACTTGGTTTTAAAAATATTTATTAAAGAGTTTTCAGAACTTCAATATGGATTTAGCAACAATGTTTGACGATGTTAAGCGAATGAATAAGAGGCAGGTTGGTGATATACAAGATTTTCTTTCAATATACTCTCATAATTATATATTCCATTTTGTTGCTGATAACAAGCTTTTTCTTAATATGTGCTGATGGAAATGTGAATGTATTTTAAATATGTATATTTGTATTTGCTGGACATCAGGTATTAGCTATGATTGCCGAGGTTACATTTGTTTGAATAATAGTTTTGTAATTAAAAATAAAATTCGTTACAGTTTATCTATCAAGTACTTAGTTTTGGAATGATCGTGTCTTCAGCTCTTATGATATGGAAAGGTTTGATGGTTGTAACAGGCAGTGAAAGTCCAATAGTCGTAGTTTTATCTGGAAGTATGGAACCTGCTTTTCACAGAGGCGATCTACTGTTTCTCACAAATTATCCTGAAGAACCGGTGAGGGTTGGAGAAATTGTCGTCTTCAAAGTAGAAGGAAGGGATATACCCATAGTACATCGAGTGCTTAAGCTACATGAAAAGTAAGTATTTTGATTGTACTAGGACATGTCATGGAACTGTTGCCAACAAAAATTATTAGATGGTCACTTCAGTTTAGCAAGGAGAAAAATAAGTTTGCTATTTTCACCTCGAATTCTCCTAATTCCGATTCATATGACAGGCTTGTACGACACCACGCTGCTGCACTGTTTCCTTTGATGGCGTATTATCAACATTTCATTGGTTGTTTATTTATTTACTATTTTTTCCTACAAATTCGACTTCATGTATCGAATGTTAGTACAAACGTTTCATTCTGGTAACATCGCACAATGGCTCTATCTACAACATAAATAGCAGCAGGCTGATTTTTCCTTGCTCTAATACTTTTATATGGCTCTGTTCTCGTTAATTGCAGCACTTCTATTATTTTTTGGGTTAATTTAGTTTTACATTAGCCAAATTACTATTGAAGTATATAACACCCATTTTCCCTACCCTGTATCCTTATTCACTCCTCCCTTCTGTAAACTTGCGCTAAAATTTCAATTGGAATGTCTTTCTAAAATATATTCCTACACATCTAGCAAAAAAATCCAAAATTTGATGGGGTCTGTTCTACACATTTATAGTAGCCTCCAAAATATAGTGGCTAATTTGCATATTATTGCGAAATGAAGATAAGAAGATTTATAAAAGTGGTATCACGTTGTAAATTCTTATTGACAGGTAGAAATTCTGAAATAATTCGGTAAAGTTCAGGACTGTCTTTAAAATATTCATGATAAAAATAATTGATCTGTACATACTAATATTTCAGTGCCTGCAAGTTTTGCAATATTTTCTAAGAAAATGTATTCTGAAAATTACACCTATTACTAAGTTTAATAAATAATAATGCATAATCTGAGAAAATGAAATTAAAATCAAGTCATATAGGCGTAGAAAAGTACTGTACCGAAATACCCGAAATTTTCCTGAATACGGCTCATAAGTACCTGGTTAAATGAATGGTCGTAAACAGTCATAAACCACTTGAAATGTTAATTGCAATGATGTATGTACTTTTAGAATCTGCCACTATATTTTGGAGGCTACTATACCGAGACCCTAGAATTGAGTATCTGTGCTATGGTTAAAATAAACTCCTTCAACCACTTCTGAAATCCTACCTACAAATGCTGTTTTTTATAGAGACAATGGAACGGTGAAATTTTTAACCAAAGGTGATAATAACAGTGTTGACGATCGAGGACTGTATGCTCCAGGTCAACTTTGGTTAACTAAAAAGGACGTTGTCGGTCGAGCTAGAGGTTTCCTTCCATATGTAGGAATGGTAACGATATTGATGAATGAGTATCCAAAATTCAAGGTATGACATTATTTAGTAATATTTTCTTGTAAGTCTTAAAGTTTGATGTTATATTTTATATTATTAAACGTCTTGATCTCATTTGCTTTAATTATGCACAATAATTTGTCCATATTGAAGAACTTCTTTCCTACTTCCAAGAAGGTTTGCTAATATTTACCTATTTTTTCAGTATGCTGTCCTAGCCTGTCTGGGTTTCTATGTGTTGGTTCATAGGGAATAAAATTTATTCCAAAATTTGCAAAGTATATTTGAATGAGTCTTATTTTGTATTTATTTTCCGTTTAATAAAAGTACTATTTGGAAAAAATATTTTTATATTACCTACCCCTTTTCCTCTAAATTGCAGTAACCTAGATGAATTCTGAGGGTTATAAAAAAATCTATATTTGAATCGGAATCTTCAGAACGTTCTGTAGGTAGGTATATACCTATCTTCAAAGTCTGGCGGGCATATTCTCATTGAGCAATAAATATATCCAAATGTTATTCTTCTAATTCTTAACGATTTCTTTGTAATGGTTCAGCATATCTACAGCTTATATGAATAGTTTCATGTGTACTAAACAAAGTAATCATCAAATTTTACACTGAATAACATATCAGAGTCAGAATATATACTTAAATTGTGTATACCAACGTGCAGAGAGCGTATTTCCAGTTCATATGAGCAATAAATTTTCCAGATACCATTTAATACAGTTATTATATTTAATATTGACGGTCACACTGGCCTGGCTCGCAAACCCTTTGAAATTACGCAATTGATAATTTATTTTTATACCGAAAAGTTTCACACTCTTATTATTGTTACTACTATCTCGATATACTATTATTCTTCCATAAGGTTGAATGGGGGCACCGCCTAATTTTTCCACTGAATTGTGTTCTAGTTGTCTTGATACCTGTTCAAAAATTCACAAAGAGAACATAAAATATCTCTGTTCACAATGCAGCTTTTTCTCGTCATCCAGCCAGAGCCCCGCGTGTAACTATTAGCTGTAGCCAAAAATCTAATTTTCAGAGAACGCGCGTGAAAAAAAACGCTACATTGTGAAGCAGGTCTCACAACAATCTAGTCCTGACAGTTATTTCTTCTTTGTACATTATCTGTCGTCATGTATAGATTCATTCTGATAATCAAGAAAGGTTAAAATTAAAATCAGTGCCAACAATATATTTATTGAAATATAACTACTAATAACATTTTAAAATCTGTCCTTAACATTAAAGCAGGTACTAATACCGTGTTATTTTCTAAAAACAATACCTAAATACTTACATCTAAAAAAATATTTGGTTTTAATCAATTCCTTATTGGCATGAATAATAACCCGGTTTATTTATGTAATTTATTGTACTAATTTCTCTAAGGAGAATATTAAAAAATATTGTATTTTGTGCTTGAAAGGAATTCTTTATACGTTCACAACCTAAAAAGTAGTTACATACATTCAATCTCATAAATGCTATATTTGATTGTGTTTTACCAACCAAAGGCAAGATTTCAGATAATTTTCAGTTCAATTCATATATGCTCGATTCTATATACTTTATTTGATAATTCTGTTATAATTTAAAAAAATAGTGTTACTGGAAATTTGATAAGAATCTTATCTAACGGAATTAGAAGAAAATAGCCAACAGTAATTCTATCTCAAGTCTATGATAAAAGTGAAACTAGTTTTTTTTGTTGCTGTTTTCCGTGTCATCAGGTTCGTATTGAGGATTCAATGGGTAACAATGTGCAAATATAAAAATGGCATAAGGAATGTTTTCAATTTCAATCAGTAACTAATAAAAGGTGAAATGTATATAAAAACTCTCATTTATCAAAAAGTAAAAACTCAAGAAAAAAAACATTCTATAAATGTCAGTTTTAAATATTAAAAAAATCTTATCCGAAAAACAGCCTCTAAGATTTGAGAAAATCAAATTTACATATTTCGATATAGATTCACAAGCAACATTTGTGCAAGTGGGAAGCTGATGCAAAGCTTAAAATACGGACGATTTATGTCATTTTAGTATTACGGTAAATTATTTACTGTGTATAAACTACTGGTCTTCATGGAATGCCGAGATGTTGTGCAGAGAATACTCCACTGTTGAGATAATTAAGATAATTCCCCAATAGGTGCGTTCTCCAGCCATAATCTATGCAGATACACGTATAAGTTGTCGCTCACAGCAACCTTGTAAGGTGTTGGATTAAGAGGTCTCTTGATATCAGGTCTCACTAGTTTTAAAGAATTATTGACATTTTCTTTGATTTCTTGAAGTGTAGGCAAATATTGGACAATTTCTCCATTATTCCAGTATAAAGTGAGCAACTTCTCTACTTTCGTAGGTATAACAAATGCTCTTTTAGATTCTTGGAAAGGGTGTCTGCACAAAACTTTATTATTTTGAAGAGGTGGCTCTTCCACTGATCTTTGCAGCAAGTCGATCAACGCATAAGAATTGCCACATAGCCTATAAACATTTTTCTTTCCGGGAATCGTGACCTTCGCCACATCATGGCTTAGTTTGATTCGCGGTTCATCATTTAATTCAACCATTTTATAGACGCATCCGAGGGCTGGTTGCTTCTGACATGTGACTAAATGGGTTCCTATTCCAAAAGAATCGATTTTATGGTTTTGATCATTAAGGCTTAAAATGGTTTCCTCGTTAATGTCGTTAGAAGCCATTATCATCAACTTCGCGAAATAAGGTACATTATATCTTACACTTATTTGGATGAAGCAATCTCTGGCAACGTTGGATAAATATGCAAGGTCACCACTATCCAATCTTATTCCTACCGCTTGGTAACCAAAATCGCTCAAACTAAGAGCTACTGCACAGAAATTAATTAATCCGCTTCTCTTCACATCGTAAGTATCAACCAATGCCATGAAAGCCTCAGGAAACGCAATAGCAAATGAAATGAAGGCTGCTAATTCCCCCTCGTTGATTTCAGACAGAACAACGTTAAAAATTGAAACAAGTTTCTCACGCCATTTTAAAACGCTTGGAATAAATTCTTCTTCCTTGCCAGATTTCTTCGAGAGTAATGTTTTGACGTTGAGTTCGTTCAAATTATTGAAGGATGTTATGTAAGAGTGTGCATGCGTACCTTTAACCGGAATATTGAATAGTTTTCCTGCTAATACATTACTCGTGCCATCGAAACCACCAATATATGAATATTTTGATGCTGATAAGCCTCCGTCAGGTCCCTGAGCACGCCTGAGACCAAACTCATACATTTTCAGGGATCCAGCAGCAAGTCGATACCGAGCGGCGTTTGTTGTTATTAAGCTCGCAAAGTTGACCAAGTTCAGTAAAGTAGTTTCAAGTAACTGGGCAACAATCAACGGTCCTTCTATTCTTATGAGTGGAACTCGAGGAAAAACAACTGTTCCTTCTTTTACTGCATATAAACTAATACTGTCAGCTGATATAGTTTTCAAATACTCATAGAAATCTTCTTCGACAGTATGTGGTAATATTTGTCTTATATATTCTATATCACTATCTGAAAAGCGGAATTTCTGAACAAACTTGAGGCATTCTTCCAAACCAGCAAAAATAGTGAACTCTCCGTTGAATGGATTTTTCCTAAAAAATAAATCGAATACAGCGTACTCTTCGGTTTTAGCAGATTTCCAGTATGAATAAGCCATCGTTATTTGATATAAATCTGTTAAAAGCGGTTGGACTATACTGTTTTGACCTTTTCTATCGGTTTGCTTTCTGTTCATGTTTACTCCGTTTTCTTGATATATTCAAAATCAATTCACAGCTAAACTATCCAGAGTTTGCAAAAGACCAATGACTAGTAGCAAAATTTGTTTCATGTACTTCCCCCACAGATTACAAACCAATTTCACATTTATTATGGTTTTTTATACAGTACTTAGATGTATAGAGTATGGATGGCTAGTTGTAGGTATATATTCTCTGGGCTAGTCATAGACAGAGAACACTACCTCCAAGCTCCAAGTCATAAAGTTGGGTTAGTAGCAAGAATATATAAAGGGAGGATGACTAACTCTGTATCCTGTTCTATAAGCAGAAGTGGCTGAAATAACGTCCTGTGATTCTGTGATGTTGCGCAGAATTTCACTGCTTGTGTCCAACAAACATCTAGCTTAAAAAGCACTGCAACATTTTTGACAGAATTTGCTGTTAGACTTCTTGCGCTCTTAAGCTGGTTTATAAAGAAGCTTTTAAAAATAACTGTTGGGGTAATCTGATAGTGTTGTAGTTGTAGACGATATTCTTTTATTTATGTCAATGGACCATAGAACAAAGCCAAAAAAACTTGGAACGGCCCCGATCACTTAAAATGGTCGGGTCCACAGCAGTGAATGATTACCAATCACTCAGTAATCAGAAATCATAGATCGTCTCTACAGCAGTGTCTGATCACCACTCACTTTATAGCATTTTTTCGCGAGTTACCGGTGATCTGTTGTCGGTAATAGAACGGTTATACCCCCACATTAAAATAAACTTGAAGGTTATTCTCGGTTATGTTTATCGCGAAAATGGTCCGGTTATCAAATTATCATAATGACGTTTAGTTTTTTGACAAATATTTTGTTTTGTAGTTTTGATTGATAAGTTTTATGTTGAAAGAATAGTATTATTTATCTATTATTAAAGTATTTAAGTAAAATAATTATTTCTTTATTCAGTTTTAAACGTACTGGTCAGTATGTTTGTGATATTACCAGCCGTACATCCATTTTTTGATGATTTTTTTTAATTCGCCCATAACGGAGATACTAGAGAATCATGTGTAATAAAACCAAAATTATATGAGCAATATTTTCATCCGAATACCTACCGACCACTCAGACTGAATTTCCAGTTATAAAAGGAGTATTAATTCTTTTACTCTTCAGGTTGAATGTTATTTAATTCAATTTCAATTAATTCTTCTTTCATTATGATCAAAAAAATGATGCGAAAAATAAATGAAATATGATTAATTTTAACCCAACACTCAAATCAAATACAAAAAGACATGCAGCCAAATTTGATTTTTCAACAGTTTGACAATTTTGACATTTGTAACGGCCAGTTACCATGCTCAAGAGGACGGGAACCAAATCAGTTCCCGTTTCATAAGATTATTGACGTCAGAAAATATTCCCCTATTACCGTTTATGTCGCGAAAACGTACCGGGAAGTACAATTCGGTTCCCGCTAGTTCACCGGGAACTCACGAAAAAATCCTATTAGTAATCAGTTATCAAAAAGTTGACGTCTTTAATATGACAGCTATCAGTAAACATTAATGTAACCAAACCTATGTTTTGTTTCTGCTATTTCCCAATTCTATTATGGACATCTATCGTTCCGTTTACCACATACTCTTTTTCATTATAGATATATTGAACATAAAATACTGTTTCTTCTCTCATTTTCAATTCATCTGTGTAATTGTCGTATTAAATTATTTAAAATCTTTTGACAAACGTCAGTTTGACAAATGAGCTAAGTGATGCATCAGTAATCAGTTGTCCACAAGATACTGATTTTTGATTACTGAGTACTAAGCGATTGGTAATCAGACACTGCTATGGACAAGACCATACTCTTGAAGTCCATAGTGGAACTGGACTACTGGACAATAGCAGATACAAAAGATGTTGTACTATTTCTTACATATAGGCGAATCCAGCCAAGCGCTCGCCCTCTAATGGGAAAAGTGCCAACTGAGAACAGATAGGTAATCGTTTGTTTACATTCGTATCTGTTAACACGTGAATTTCACTCATCATGCCGAAGAAAACTAACTACAAATTGTGGTGTAATATAATTGTCACAGCAGAAAAACAAGTGAAAGACAATCCATTTTCATCGTTTTCCCAATAAAGGATCAGGATTTTTCTATACTATGAACAATTTTGGAGTGTTCGAGAATGAGGATTGAAGGTTAGCTTTGGAAACAGTTTTAATAATGTAATCAACTCATTTATATTATGTTCTCAAGGTATAGCTTTAATATTCAATATCTACTGTGTATTATGGCTCTAAAGTTATTAGCAACTTACTTGCTCTGTTCAGAAAATTTGCGAAACATCTCATAATATGGATTCACTGTACTGCTTAGTTGAACACTTTTTTGTACTAGATCTGCATTCTCAGATAAAAATACTTGCTCTTTTAAGGAAATATGAGGAACGTCTTATATTGTTTATCTTTAGATGTTGATGTACTTTTTATGTATATTGATTCCCTCAGCTTTCAAATATCTCTTATCTCAGGATTTTCTGGTGAAAGCCGTTATTTTTTCAAATTATCAACTGAAAATATTTCCAGTATAACTATGACAGAATCCATATCTCCGCTTCCATGATACCAGCAACTATATCTGCAAGATGAGCAAAATTTACGTGTACATAATTATTTCGCTTTGTAATTTTAATGAATGATTTTACTTACTTAATATTAATAGATGCTTATATTATAATAACAAACGACTATTTTTATTCCAAAACACAATAATTGCCCTCAAACACAGATTAAAACACTCACATTAACGCAACCTCATAAAGATTACATATAATCAGCTGTTCTTTCCAACAAACATTACCTATCTACAGTGGCGCCCTCCCACGTGGTGTGGTAATTGGATGCGCCAATATATAATACTCCGATATTTTTCATTTTGATGACGTCAACTTTCTGATTACTAAGTGATTGGTAATTAGACCCCTGTGGAAAGGACCATTTAGTGTTTCCAGATTCTTGTATTTGGTGTAAGTAAGATTTGTGAGAATTGCTAGATTAGAATGAGATTCGAATGCCCCTCACACATTATAACATGACTCTGCTTGACATATCACCAATGCGCATCTGTTTTTATTTTATCCGAAATATTATATTCTAGTTCTAAAAGTGCTTTTCCAGTTATATTTTAGATCAGTGGATATGACCACCATGACACAATTTGACACAGACTAGTGACATGTGACGTGACATGAGAATTGCGTTTGCGCAAATGTAAACCTGATATCTGTCTTCTGTCTTTTAGTATTTCTGTTGTTTAAGAGTACAATTGATTCACAAAAATGAAGTAAGTTTTCTGAAAATATTTCGTGCATCCTGTTATGAAGATTTGATTAAAGCCGTTCAGAATACTTACTGGACAATATGTGGATTAATCTGACAGCCATTTTTATATTTTAGGATCGGACTCTGTGCGTACAGTGGATTCAAAATTTATCCAGGCCATGGCAAAACAATGGTCAAAGTTGATGGAAAGGTTAGTTTCTTGCTTCTCTAAATTGATTTGCATCTACGTATTTTTCACATATATATTTTAGAATTTCACATTCCTAAACTCTAAATGTGAGCGTGCTCATTTAATGCGAAGGAATCCACGTAAAGTCACTTGGACTGTGTTGTACAGACGTAAACATAAGAAGGGTCAGGAAGAGGAAGCTACCAAGAAGCGTACGAGACGAACTCAAAAATTCCAACGTGCTATTGTCGGAGCTTCTCTCAATGAAATTATTGCCAAGCGGAACCAGAGACCTGAAGTGAGAAAGGCCCAGCGAGAACAAGCTATCCGGTTTGTATACCATAATTTATAATCTGATATTCTGTACTGCTGAATAACATTATGCTCATTACCCAATTCAATTTTAATTATTTCTTGGGTTAAAATGCGGGTTTTCGTCCTAAAAAATATCAATTCTTTTGTCTCCCTTCTGTAAAATTCTTTTTCGGTACGGTTGATGAACTGGTTCCTATGGGTCTCTACATACTTTAACAGCAACTTTTAGAATTTGTATTGGAATGTCTGCCTACGATGTAAATCTATGCAATTAGCAAAAACAAATTTAAAAAATCGCTGCTAATGTTTACTATGTGTGATTATCATTTGCTGTCGTTGAACATCCGGTGATTTAAACCGAACACACTGATAATGACATGACAATTGATGATATTTAATTGTCACTTTAGTAGATGATGATTTCGAGATGAAACACAACACGCTTGTTGAGTTATGGATCCCAAATCATTAAGATATATTTATGTTGAGTAATATATCTCATTTGCAATAGCCTAATTCAAATGACTTTGTATCGCTCGATGCACTCGCATGTTTTTGTGCAAAGCAGACAACTAAAAATACAATGACGATGACATAAACTTCAAAATTGTTCACAATTCTTTGTTGGTGATTCACATCCTTGCTTACATATTGCAAGTGATATCAAACCATAATAAATGAGTAATTATTGTTGCAAATCACTATTTTACGAAAAAATGGAACATGATTTATAAATAGTTGGATTTTTAATATTGATGTAAACCTAAAATGTTTTGCAAAATGCTTTGATTTTGCAAACTAGACCTCGAATTCTTTATAGCAATAATGAGTGATATTATTGGACCTAAACTTATGGGGGCTAATTTGAGTACCTAGCTACGTCAATAATGTATTTACGGAAATTACAAGAAATGCCTCCTCATATATGAAGTGATTAAATTTTCCACATTTTTTCTGATTTACATTATTAACTATCTCTGAACTTCTTAGTGAATCTCAAAGAAGTTTGTATTGATTGATTAATAGTATTGTGGTAAATTTCACGAGGGGCGAGGGCGAGTGGTGACAACGACACGAGTCCCAGAGAGTCAATATGACATATACCTAGAAGCTAATGTTCACGATTGTCAGTTTCCAGGCTGGTGCTGCGAAAAATATATTGTTTTCTTATCATAATTGTCTACCACATTCGAAAATATTTTGACCGTTTTCCTGGCATTAAATGTTGATATGTTATACATTACATAGTTTATTTTATAATATAAAGAATAAATATGGTGCCCATAAGAAAAACAAAAGTTATATGAAATGAAAAAGATGAGAGTATTTTTGAAAATCCCATCATCTTCGGCTTAGTGCATTTCTTGCGTAAGTAAAATAATTCTTCTCTACGCGTATTAAAATGAGCATTTAGATATAAATAAAATTGCCGATTTTGAGTTTTTTTAAATAGATCAAGAACGGTTCAATGAATCAGTTTTTGACGACTTTTATAAGCATAATTTGAGAAAAGGAAATGGCGTAAAAATGTATTGTTTCTGGGTATGATTCACACTTGAGTTAGAGCGTGCAGAAAGCAGAAAGGCATCTATTTGAAATGAATTATAGATACGTGACGGTGAGCAGCCTCGCTCGAGCTTAAATCCGAGTATAACCGTGTCTGTCAGGACTCCGAGATTATTCACGAGGCTCTCCTCTTGCCACCACAAAGCCTACAACTTGCTTTGTGGTGACTGACGGGTACGCGTACTTGAGACGTGCTCAAGCTTGAGAACGTGCAAATATTGGGCACTAGTCTTTTACTAACTTGTATTACCCGCGCGGAAGCCTAAAAAATTCTTACAGCATGAACTGAACATGACTCGAGGTTAGAACGGAAGTTGCACTATAGATCAAGGGTCGCTATTTAACAAAAAAGTTGATTGTTTATCTTTGAATTATCCTATGCCTTATTGTGTATATAATAAATTAGAAAAAAATTGAATAACATTCAATAATTTTTTTATATTGTAGTGCTGCTAAAGAGCAGAAGAAGACGACAAAGACAGTCAAGAAGGTGTCTGCTCCTGCTAAGGCCAAACCAGCACCCAAACAAAAGGCCAACAAACAGGTTCCAAAATCCGCACCTAGAGTTGGAGGAAAACGTTGATATATTTTATAATTTTGACTTAAATTAATAAAACACTAAAATTATTGATTTGTTTCTGTACATGAGGCTTCTGTAATGCTGAGATCCAAGTATGTATTTGTGAACCAATGGCGAGTGATGAGTGAACAGTTCAAGGAGCTTCAAAACTTCGGTAATACCGATAATCCCTTATTTTAAAAATATCAAATACGACTAAGATTAATATGCAATACCGAGTGTTTTATAATCATCATCTGAAAAAATTGAAACATCTTCAAATAAAAAATATTTCAACAAAACCTTCGTAACATCAAACAAAATAGTAACTTCAAATTGTGACGCTTTAGCTAATAGGCTGGGCAAAATCCAAGGCGTGCAACATTTCTGGTTTAATTTGTTACATGCTCTTTCGTTTTTTTCGTCATTAAGTGTTAGTTCCATATACTCCTTAAGTTTATTGTCAAGTACTATAGGATATTTTATATATGGCCTTTTTTACTCGTGTTCTGGCTGCGAGAGTTGAATCCTGGATCAGCTACAGGGTGATCGGCAGAATCTTTTGGTGGGTATTAATGATGGAATTTTGTGGTTATTGAGGGATTTTGGTGGTTTTTCGATGGGGATGTGTAGTATAAATATTTTATCTATGATATCGGGTTAAAAAAGTGAACCTATGTCGGGTGCAAATAAGAGTGGGGCTGCAGTCGTGAATTGAACATTTTCAAAAAGATGAATAAAACGCGGGAAATAGTTTTATTCACAATACTAATGAAAAAAAAAGTCAAATACGTAATAATTAACAAAAGAAATCTCTGTATTTTTTTGTGAAAAATGATAATCTATTTAACAGACACAAGATATATTTCGATTTCAATAGAGTATCCAATCAAATTTAAATAAAAACATAATTACTAAACATTGAGGGTAAGTCGCTACTATTAACGATTATATACTCTTATATAGTATACAAGCTTTTGCCTGCAACTTCATGCACGTGGAAAAATGCATTCAAATAGTTATTGCGTGATTCGTGTACAAACAGACAGAAGCGATAAAATGTATCCTATATTTTAAGTTAGACCTCTAATAATATATGGTTGAAAACTGCACTCACCTCTAGTGGCGGCTCGTGACATTTATAGCAGAGGAGGCCAACTCTACAAAATTACTAAAAGACTACAACTTGCACTTTTCCCCACCCCTGGACGTATTACGGTGCCTTACATTTTTTGTGGTGGTTTGGAGGCATTCAATAAAAATTAATCGATAGCAAGAAAAATATATGAAATTCTCATCTAGAATACTCATTTTCGATCGCCTGTTAAATATTCTAATAATCAAATGATATAGGTACCTAGTACCTATACACTTAACTTGTTAATCGCGGCTTTGTCCGTGCTACCTACCAGTGAAAATCCTGTTGGAATCGGCCTAGCCGTTACGGAGATTTGTCGGAAGTTAAAACCTGTTATTTGAAATTACAAACATACGCTTCGATTTTATTTATTTATATAGATTTTTTCTAAAATAAAAACAGTTATTACAAAGTTATTCCTTTTAACGTTAGCTACCTGTCGAAACAACCAGACAGACAGAAAAAATATAAAAATTGTTGGTTTGTTGTTAGTGACATTCATAGGTACCTACTTATATATGTACAAATATGCAATTAATTATATAGTTTAATTTAATAGAGGCATGTCATTATGCATAGATTAATAAATAGAATATTGAGTAGCAACTCTATGATGTAAAAATTGTCTCAAATTCAAGTACTTGACTGCCATCTCTGCATTCACTACATTGGACGAAGAACTAAATGAGTAATTTTTGGCCGGCGGCAAATTTGAAATGTAATAGCTCGTGATTTGAAATCATCTTACGTTGTTTCATAAATCATATTCTCAATTAATTTCGTAGGTTTCTCATAAAGTAAAATTGTATTGTTTAGCTTTATAAAGAAATCTATGAGAATAATTAATAATATGATATAAGAACTAACAATATTGATGAATACCGGAAAAATAAAAAAAATATTAATACATATATATTTATTGAATTCTATTTAAAACAAATTATATGTGCAATAATTGCTAAGCAATAATGAATTCATGAAGAAAAATTCAAACATATTGTAACGTGGATAGGTAGTCATGTACTTACGGTTGTTATTCGTTTATTAGCTATTTATTCTACTACCTTGTTAACAATAGTTGTTGCTTGTATATTCCATTATGTAGTTCTAGAATTATAGTAGATTTATTCTCGATCCTTCCAGAAACTATGTGAGGTACAATTTGTCATACTATTGTCAGTTTGACAAGGCTCTTGAACATTATTATGTGCGTCTAGATAATCATAGAACATTCTCGATGAATGTCATGTCATGATTCAGGTATATAAAGCCGTGTCGATCACGGGACAGAGTCAGTCTCATAGATAAGAGATGTTGCATTTACACTGAGCCAGTGAGTCTTGTAAAGTCAGTTGATAACAGTCAGTCTGTGGAATCAAAGGTTAATAGTAGTTCTGTCGGTGAAGACGGTGACAGTATAGTTTGTTAAGGTGACAAGTAGTGACAGTTGTACTACAACAGAAGCTCGTGTTTGGAAATAAACCATTGGAAGCAATCTGCGAACATTTGAGTGTTACGCAATTGAACTCACCTCACAAAGTATAGCACAGGGTTAAACATTACAATATACATGTCATTTTGCATTTTGTGATACAAAAGTTTATTATGGTAATTAGATACAGAGATAAGTTTACAGTTAAATACCTTTCCTTGGTTAAATCTTAGAAATAACTTTATTGAATGAAAACAGATTAATAAAGAGAGTCAACTAAATGATGTTCACCGTTCTACAGGGACCTATTTATATCAGCACTATGCTTATGGTTAACAATATATCCTTTTATATATATATAAATATATCCTTTTATATATATAATATATATATATATATATATATATATATATATATATATATATATATATATTTATTTGTAGAAGGTATATAGGGGATGCAGCAATCATAAGTTTCTATCTTTCAACATACAACTTCACACCACTTTGAGATAATGGACATTTACCTACAATTCCAATATATTCTTATTTTAATGGTTCAGCTATAATGACCATATAACTTTACAAAAAAGTAATTCAACTTGGCTATTTTAAAAAAAATTGTTGATATATTCAAAGTTGTACAATAGAGAAATATGTACATATATACAACTACCAAATAATAAATAATGTAACGTTTAACCTTGTGCTAAACGTTGTGGGGTGAGTTCACTTGCGTAATACTCAAAATTCGCAGATTGCTTCCAATGATTTATTTAGAACAAACTGTACACGGCTTTCTATTTTAGTACAACTGTCACTATTTGTCACTTTGACTATCGCGTTCCAACTACTTTCGACTTATGTCTCCAATTGACTTCATAAGACTGACTGCCTTCATAAGACTGACTCTGTCCCGTGATCGTCACGGCTTTATATATCTGAATCATGATATGACATTCATCGAGAATGTTCTGTGATTATCTAGACGAACATAATTAATGTTCTAGATCCTTGTCAAGGTGACAATAGCACGACAAATTGTACCTCACATACAGTTTCTGGAAGGATCGAGAACAAATCTACTACAATTCCAGAACTACATAATGAAATACACAAGCAACACTACTGCAAACAAGGTAACAGAATGAATACAAGCTAAAAGAAATAATAACAGTAAGTACATGATAAACTACCCACGTAACACTGCCCCCTTCTTAGCTTTGATCGTCCCGATCAAATGTCACCTCAGTCCCTTTGTACAGTGAAAGTCTGTCGATATGAACCACTTTCATTTTACTGCGTGGGGATTTCTGAATTCTATAAACCACATCGTTTATCCTCTTGATAACGGTATATGGTCCCTCCCATTGTTTGTCAAACTTTGGAGAACGACCTTTTCGTCTTTGTGGATTGTACAACCACACTTTATCACCAATTTTTAATTGTCCGGTTTCTGCACGAATATCATATCGGGCCTTCATTCGATCACTAGAAATCTTCAACTGTTTTCTAACCAGATTGTGTATTTCCTCGAGTCTTCGTCTCAAACTCTGAATGTAGGCATCTACAGATGTGGGAGGTTCGCTTGGTGAACCAAACAAGATGTCAGACGGAAGTTTCAGATTTCTACCAAGAGCAATGCCAGCTGGGGATTCTTTGGTCGATTCATGAGTGGAAGATCTATAGGCCAGTAGGAAGAGCGGTATACACTTATCCCAGTTTGTTTGGTGTTCATTGATTGCTGACCTCAAATAATTTTTTAGTGTTCTGTTAAATCTCTCTACCATTCCATCGGATTGTGGATGCAGTGGAGTTGTACGAGTTTTCTTAATCCCCATTAGGTTACAAACACTCTGAAAGATTTCCGACTCAAAATTTCGACCTTGGTCCGAGTGAATTTCTAACGGCACACCAAACCGACTTATCCAATGTTCAATTAGGGCATCGGCCACTGTTTTTGCCTCCTGATTTGGAATTGCGACTACCTCTGGCCATTTACTGAAATAATCCATGAAGACCAAGAGATATTTGTTTCCAGAGCTGCTTATTGGAAATGGCCCCGTAATATCGATGGCTATTCGCTCAAATGGGGCACCCACATTGTACTGCTGCATCTTATGGCGGGTTCTGGTATTTGGGCCTTTACTGGTAAAGCAGGCCGACACCAGTCCTCTATGTCAGCACGGCTTCCTAACCAGTAGAACCTCTCTCTAATCTTCGATAAAGTTTTATTGATACCTAAATGGCCACCACTTGCTCCACAATGAATCTCTTGCAGTACTTGTGCAATTCTTTTCCGTGGAAGAATTATTTGCAAATGAACAGTCTTACCATCATTACTTTCCCATTTTCTTTTTAAAACGTTATCATCAATTACTAAAGATTCCCAAAGTGAGCAGTATCCTTTTATGACAGGAGACAAATCTGATATCTCCTGCCAAGTAGGTCTTGCTCCATCCATTTTCCACCTCATCACTGGTCCAATATCATTATCATCCAGTTGGTCTTGCTTGAGTATTTCCGAACTCCAGTTTGGGACGCCATTTATCAAAGTTCGTTTGACTTTAAGAATTTCTGGTACATTATTTTCAAGTCTTGAACAGTTTTTACAGTCCTCTGCACAAGGTCGTCTTGACAATGCATCAGCGTTTCTGTGGTTAATACCAGGACGATGTTCAATTTTAAAGTCATATTCTTGAAGTTGCTGGAGCCAGCGCGCTATCTGACCTTCTGGGCTCTTGAACTGAAACAGCCATTTAAGTGATGCGTCCGTAGAACAAATGTCTGACCGTATAAATATTTGTGGAAATGTCTTATTGCCTTGACTACAGCTAGTAACTCCTGCCGCGTCACACAGTAATTTTGTTCAGCCTTTGATAAACTCTTACTGTAATATGCTAGTACATACACCACTCCTTCGATTCTTTGGGACAAAATTGCCCCAATTCCTGTTTTACTGGCATCAGTATCTAGGATAAATTCTCCTTCTCTCTGGGGATAAGCCAGAACAATAGAAGAGCACAAAGCACCTTTCAGATATTCGAAAGCATTCTGACATTCTGGAGTCCAATTGTACGGTCTTTCCTTCTCAGTTAGTCGATCTAATGGACGGGCAATACTAGCAAAATTCTTTACGAATCGTCTGTAATATGAACACAGGCCTAAGAAACTTCGCAGTTCTGTTTTGTTCCTTGGTACAGGCCAATTATGAACCACTTCTGTCTTTTCCGGATCTGTTCTTACACCATTTGCGGATATTATGTGTCCTAAATACTTCACCTCAGTTCTTAGGAAAGCACGTTTCTCGGGATTAAGTTTAAGATTTGCTTGTGAGAATCGTTGAAATACCTCTTCTAGATTTTTCAAGTGTTCCTCAAATGTTTCACTGAAAACGATTACATCATCAAGGTATACTAAACATTTCTTTCCAATGAGTCCACGTAGTACTCTTTCCATCAATCTCTCAAAAGTCGCTGGAGCGTTGCACAATCCGAATGGCATTACAGTGAATTGCCATAGACCAGTATTGGCTGAAAATGCTGTCTTTTCTTTATCCTCAGGATGCATTTCGACTTGCCAATATCCACTTTTCAAGTCCAATGTAGAAAACCATTTAGCTCCTGACAACCAATCCAGTGTATCGTCTATTCTAGGAAGAGGATAACTGTCTTTTTTTGTGATTTCATTTAATTTTCTATAATCAACACAAAACCTAGTCGAGCCATCTTTCTTTGTGACTAAGACAACCGGTGACAACCAAGGGCTGTTCGAAGGTTCAATTACCTTTTGTTTCCTCATGTTATCTATAAGTATTACCATTTCATTTTGTTTTGCTAATGGTACCCTTCTAGGAATTTGTTTTATTGGTTGTTGGTTGCCTGTGTTAATGCGATGTTGTACCATATTAGTTCGTCCTAGATCTGTTTCCGAAAAAGAAAATAGTTCTTTGTATTTCTCCCATAAATCACCAAATTTCGCCTTCTGTTGGTTATGAAGTTGAGAAATGATTCTCTCTTTCAGCTCTCTTCCTTTCTGGCACATGGTTTTCCCTTGACTGCTTGAGATTTTGACAGATACTATAGGTTCCGCACAGGCAATTACTTCATTTTTCATTAAAACTCTAGGTTCTTCTGACAGATTTAAAACTCTCACCTTAATTGGATGCTCAGTTGATGGATTTATTAATGCGTTTTCTATAATCATTTCCTTTGCTAGACATTCTGGATTACTTTCCAGTACCAGTGCCTCCTTGCACTTAGAACCTTCTATTTTAACATGGATGAGATTGTCAGACCATCCAGGTAACGTAATGGTCCTGTTTACCTTAATTTTTCTTATTATAGATTCAGATGTTGACATAAACAACTCTTCTTCATTAACTTTGAGTATTCGGTCTTGGAGGTTCAGATTGAAGCCAAATTTATTCATGATGTCTAGCCCAAATAAAACTTCGTCCAAAATCTCGGCAACAAATACTTTATGTCTGAATTTTGATTTTCCCAGCTGAATATCTGCCTCGTGTGTACCAATGACAGGTATTGTCACTCCATTTGCAGATTCAAGTACATAACTTCTATTGGGATGGTCAATTTTGCAAGCAGGAATAACATCAGCTCGCACAATGGTAGAACATGAACCAGTATCAATAACAATATTACAATCCCGACCGCATATTCTTCCTTTCACAACCAAGCTGGATCCTTCATGACTCAGTCGGGAAATTTTGATTTTTAATGATGTTGGGGCTTGATTGGAGTAAGCCAGTCTTCGCCCCGCAAGACTGGCTAACTGGAGTTTTCCTGCACATTGCTATTTTGTGGCTGTGGACAATTCTTCTTTATATGTCCTGCTTGTCCACAATTCCAACACAAAGTCTTAGTTCTTTGTCCATTTGTTTGCCCATCCAACATTTTAATAATCTGCTTTATGGAATTACCATTGCCATACGACTTCTCTTGGGTTGAATTGACCCATCGTGTCTGTCGCAGTCTGAGATGACTTCTGGACGCCTGTTTAGCAGCTTCGTATTCAAGTGCACGTGCAAGGGCATCTTCAATTCTTGTAGGACTACTTAACCGAAGGGCTTGTTGCATTTCAATATCTCTTATACCATCTATGAATGTTTGTACCGTTAGCCTATCAAGAAAGTCTTTTGGTGCTGTAGGATATGCCAGTCGAACGAGCCGGGCAACATCAATTTCATATTGTTGTAGTGTTTCTCCAGACCGTTGCTGCTTATTCTTTAACTGTGCTTGATAAACTTGTTGTAGATGTTGATCACCGTAACGCATTTCAAGTTGATCCACTAAAATCTCATATGAAGGTTCGCCGCCAGTTACGGTATTTAAGATTTCCAATGCATCACCACGTAGAGCCAAGATCAATGCAGTGGCCTTCTCTTCATCTGACCAACCACTAGCCAAAGCAGCAGCATCAAATTGTTTTTTATATGTAGACCAAGACTGTTTACCATCGAATTTTGGGGTTTCAATTTTTACTGGATTAACTACACCATTTTGAATATCATTGGACGATCTCCTCAGAGGCACTTCAGGTTTCGTTTGCAACATCTTTTCTTCTATTAACTGAAATTTTTGATCAATACTTTCTCGAACTTTTTCTAATTTCTGTTCAACTTCTTCTTGAACTTTCTCTAATTTCTGGTCAACTTCCTGTTTATCTTCTTGTCGCACTCTTGCTTGTTCTTCTAAGATTTGTCTTATTCTTGTTTCTTGTTCTTCTTTTTCCTGTTGTCTAATTCTTTCTCGTTCTTCTTTTTCTTGTTGTCTAATTCTTTCTTGATTTTCCAGAAATTGATTCATTTTTGTTTGGTCTTCCTGTCTAATTCTTTCTCGTTCTTCTTTTTCTTGTTGTCTAATTCTTTCTTGATTTTCTAAAAATTGATTCATTTTTGTTTGGTCTTCCTGTCTAATTCTTTCCTGTTCTTTATCTCGTTGTCTACTTCTTTCTTGATTTTCTAGAATTTGATTTATTTTGGTTTCTTGTCCTTGTCTACTCTTTTCTTGATTTTCTAGGAATTGATTCATTTTTGTTTGATCTTCCTGTCTCATTCTTTCTTGTTCTTCTTTTTCAGGAACTCCATTATTTCTGCAAAATTTGCCATTTCGTCGTAATCTTTGGATCTGGTATTCACCATATATTCTCAGCAAAATGCGAAAATCCCTTTTTCTGACACCAATTGTAACGTTTAACCCTGTGCTAAACGTTGTGGGGTGAGTTCACTTGCGTAATACTCAAAATTCGCAGATTGCTTCCAATGATTTATTTAGAACACACTGTACACGGCTTTCTATTTTAGTACAACTGTCACTATTTGTCACTTTGACTATCGCGTTCCAACTACTTTCGACTTATGTCTCCAATTGACTTCATAAGACTGACTGCCTTCATAAGACTGACTCTGTCCCGTGATCGACACGGCTTTATATATCTGAATCATGATATGACATTCATCGAGAATGTTCTATGATTATCTAGACGAACATAATTAATATTCTAGATCCTTGTCAAGGTGACAATAGCACGACAAATTGTACCTCACATACAGTTTCTGGAAGGATCGAGAACAAATCTACTACAATTCCAGAACTACATAATGAAATACAAAAGCAACACTACTGCAAACAAGGTAACAGAATGAATACAAGCTAAAAGAAATAATAACAGTAAGTACATGATAAACTACCCACGTAACAATAATATCTGACCGCTAATATAAAAGGTATCAGTTTAGTCTTGGTGAAAAGTGAAATCACTAATAAAAATATTACATCAAATTATTATGTATTTTCAGAATTATTTACAGCAATGATTTGTCATGAGAAAGATAAATATGTGAAATTCTATCTTCAAAAATATTAGTTCAATTTCTTATAAATAAAATTACAGGACCACTGCATATTTTTTGAGAACATGATTAGATTTAAGGAGAAACTTTTTTAGAATAGTTCTAATATGGATATCAGGTACAGTAGAAACTTCATTATGTGAGGTAGATACAAACAAATTGATGCTATTTTTGTTACATATAAGTTACTAATAACATTAACTTCAAGTAGAATTCATCAACAATATGATACAACTTTCAAGTGCCATATTGGTGTGTTCTCTGTCATTGTTACCAACGATCTAAGAGAACCTACTATTCCAGAATAGTTTTACTAGGAAAGTCATAGAAATAGATAGTTAATATATTTTTGGATTACATTTAATTCTTAATCATCCAGCAAATGCTGTTTTCGGGTGGCACTGTTAATTGGGGTAGTAAAAATTTAAGATAGTTTTCAACGGGATTCCATCTCGATAGAATTATCTTCATTTTCGGTATTATACAATTTGAACAACCTTCATTCTGATAATGGTTATTGAATCTGAAATAGAATCTGATGAGCTCAAACATATAGGTGTATCATAAACTTATTTACTCACTAATTAGATTTTCTAGCAATGTGTACCCTCTAGAAATCTGAGATGTTTCTACAAGATGATCAGTAGGGGATCCTTCCTGGTAATCTGCAATCCCAATTATTATATTATTATTATTATTATATATATGTATATAAAATGAGAAATATTCATAGCACCAATAATGTATATTGAAAGTAGGAAGAATACTTACAGGGCAAATGTAATGTCGCAAATGCGATCTTATTCAATTTTACTGGACCAATATAATAGTTTCTGAGGTAAATATTTTCAAATTCTGAAGAAATCATTCTCACTCATTCCCTTCGACGATCAATGTCAATGAATGGGATAATCGATATCTGGAAAAAGTCATATAATTTCTACATAAATATTCGTATTCATATTAAATAGATAATTACTATGAAAGAATTGAGATAAGTTTATTTTTATACAGATTACTCTTAATCTGACGTTTGTAAGATTGAGTTAGCAATAAATTTTGCTTAAAAACTATAATTTCTTCTCTTACTAACCTTCGAGGATTATCACTTAACATGGCACCGTAGATAAAATACGAGGGGAGGCACACACTCATTTCAAAGAGTTTTAATGTCACTGTTGTAAAACCATAAAAAGTAAGAATAAAATAATAAATAAAAACATAAATTTATTATACTGACACTGACAACCGTGAGTGATCATGATATGCTCAAATGCAGATTCCTGTAAGAGATACATTTGCTTTTCTCTAGTTCATAACGCAGTTGGGGGATGGCGCCAGCTCTATCAATAACAGACTCTAGGCAATCTGAGATCGGATACCCTGATCGCCCTGATCATTATGTGTATGATAAATATATTATGTTGTTGGTTGTCAATATTTTATGGTTAGTGATCTTTGATCTTTGCCTGGGAATTCCTAATTTCCTCCACAATGACAATGTTTAGATTATCGTTGCTAATACGTGTTAAATGACTAATATTCATAATAATATAGAATTATTGAATTATGAACATATTACTGACTAAACCATATGTGCACTAGTAATGCTCATCGGACATCGGTTCATAAAGGAAGGAAAGGTCGTTTTCTTCTTGAATTGTTTATTTCTACAGATTATATGCCGCATACAGGCTGTCATTAGTATGTTTATTGGCTTCTGGTCAAAATAATAATTTGAAAATTAACAAATATAATCAATTGTGGTCTCTTCAACTAAAATATTTTTAGATTTCTGGTGCTTCTGGTTATACCGGAAGTCTATCTACTTTGTTATTTTAAATAAAACACACAGTATATTTTTAAAAATTTGAATTCACCTATTCTTAAGAATCATGAATACCTTTAATTTTTTCAATTTGATCCAGCCGTTTAGGAGTTATTAAATTTTCTCTAAAAAAAATACTGTAGCAGACATTTATTCAAAAAATCAGAGAGCACTAGATTTTTTGGATATCAATTTAGGATTCAAACTATGTTTAAACAACATGTTGGAGTATGTTTTGCAGTCAAAAACGGTTGTCTATATTGTGGGAATTAATTTACTATGGCACGTTAACTTTTCGAAATTTTGAAGAACCATAACTTGATTTTTTTAAATAGCACCCCCATATTTTATTATTTAGTAGTCTTCGGCGTTTAATTTTACATCTCTTATATCCCACATGTTCTATACCTGAGATTGATAGTTTAGAAGATAATCAAGTTTTCTTTAAATGCACACATATCTCGTCGATACTTACCTAGTACCTATACCATGGAAAATAAATAAGCATTCTCCATGAACAATTGTCAGTCATACGACAAAGTAAAATGTATAGAAATAATGTGTTTGACACAGGCATAGAGACACAGGGATGTCTATACAAATCAAGAAATCCTTATTTTATTTTTTATGAATGGAGGCAATTTCCCAACGGATGAGAATGGAAAAAGCTTGCTTGATGATGGGCAATGGCGCGAAGTTACATCAGAAAACCTGATAAAAGCAGGTCAGCATCAACAAGAGGTACAAATGAAGAAGAAAATGCACTTGCTGTTGTAAAAATCTCTCTTGGATTTTCAAATCTGGTCTTGACATCAGTACAACCCCGAATCAAGTGCTGACATTCCTAGAGGTAGAGGGACACAACCTGAGAGATGAGAGCAGTGTTTGCGAAGAAATGAAAACCAAAACCAGGGGATGTAATTCCTTTAAATTAGGTGTATCATCACACGTGTATCCCAAGTAATGTTACCTGACATTTGGCCCAAGGGAACCATTATCAACCATTTTTTAAACCTGCAACGCCTAAATTCAACAGAAAACATTACAATTAACGAAACAAAGTTAAGAATCCTGCATATTAACGTAAGATCAATACGAAACAAGACTGATGAAATAGAAAAAATATATTGTAGACAAAGACATCAGTATACTATGCGTAACGTAACACAACACTGGCTGTCTGAGGACGAAGCAGAAGCCTTCCAACAGAGACAACCAATCAAATACAGAACTACACTATGGCAGGTTATTCCACAAGGCAGATCTCTGCTGTGGTTGGTACAGTTATATTTGTAAAAAACTCTTTAAATGTAAATAAACTAGATTTTAAGAATTATAATACAGATAAATGTTTTGAATATTGTGTTGCATATATGAATGCTTTAGATATATACACTGTGGGCAAAATTAAGTTAGAACACATTTGAACCTGTTACATTGTTTTGTTTTCAAGCCGATTTCAATGGAATTGGGACACAGTAACAATTCGTTTATTTTTTGAACGGCTGCTGTTATTTCGTATAAGGATTGTTGGTTGTGCAACCCAAAATACCAATTCTGTTATTCAAATGCATAAATGTCAACTGTCAACGTAAAAAGAGAATAAAGCCCGCTGCAGACGGAGTATGTTTTGCTGCATGATTGCTTGCTTGTTTTGCTACACGGTCCGATAAATGTTGCCGCGCATGGTGTGTTGATGGCTCCCTTGCTTGTGTTGGCTTCACACGATGCAGGCCATCATGTACGTAAACTGTCAGTACAGAGAAATATGACTGTGACAAATGATACAAAATATTGAACATTCTAATCAAGCTCTATTTCTTATCATTGTTACAACAGAGAAAATGTCCCAACAATCAAAAATAACAGTTATCATGTGCAAAATAACTTTTGAGTACTACTCGACTAGTTCCGATTGCTCCGACAAGGCACGATGCAAGAAAACAATCACCGAAAATAGCACCGGTTCTATCATCAAATCATGCACGAGTTCAAGTAACCAACCAAGCACGCGATGTCATTTTCTTACACGGAAGCATGAACAGCACCAAGCCTAGCTCCCATCAAGGAAACATGCAGCAAAACATACTCCGTCTGCAGCGGGCTTAAGGTAGAGAGTATTATAAAAAGCTGTATCAGTGTACGTACAAGTTACCATGAGTCTGTAATAAACTTTTATTGAATCAACGATTTTCACTGAAACCTCTCTAAAATCAACAGGTTATGGCCCCAGTTAACCGAGTGAATTGCGGAGTTTGAAAAAGTGATTACGAACGAATTCTAGAAAGTTGGAAACTATTACCGTTAGACTCGTGGTACGGAAAAGTTCAAAAAGTGGGAAGAAAATGGCGTCCGGAAGTAGCACGATCATAGTGAAGCCATTCGACGGAAGCGGTTTCGGGAATTGGGAGTTTAGAGTGAAACTTCTGCTAGAGCATCACGAAGTACTAAACGTAATTACCGAGGAACCTCCAGTCGGTGACGAAGTGGTTGTTTGTTCTTGGAGAAAGAAGGACTTGAGAGCAAGAAACTTGATCGTACAATGCTTGAGCGACAACGTGCTGGAAATGATAAAGGAAAAAAAAAACAGCCATGGAAATCATGTAGACTTTAAACAAAACTTATGCTAAAAGTGGTGTAGCCACACAGGTACAGTTACAAAGTAAGCTCAGAAATATGAATTTTGCTAGTTCTAACTCACTTAACGACTTTATTATCGAATTCGAGAAAACAGTGTCGGACCTAAAGAACTGTGGAGGAAACATGAGCGATGTGGAAATGATAACTCAATTATTATCTAGCATGCCGACTACATTCCAAACAGTAACAACAGCGATTGATATCTATTTCTGTCAGAATCAAAACGCAGTTACATTAGACTTTGTGAAATCGAAGTTATTACAGGAAGAAGAAAGACAGAAAAAGGAGAAAGGACAAGGATAGACAAGTCAAGCTTTTATGGCATACAAGAAGAACTAGAAAAAGCCTGTAAATAAAAATCACGAAGACACACGAGAAATGAACACATTAAAGTTTAGATGTTATTTCTGTGGCGTGAAGGGCCATAAGAAGTCAGAATGTCGTAAAAGGAAAGCTCAGAATACCTGTAACGTTACCGAAAAAGATAAAGAAGAAGAGATAAGCTTCATAACCTCTGCAGGTACAGAAACAATATCAGAAGCAAATAACATTGTCAATTTCATTATAGATAGTGGGGCGACAAACCACCTGGTGAACAAAAGTATAGGAAAATATCTGTTAGATGTCAAAGACATACACTGCAAAATAAACGTAGCCACGGTAGGAGAAATTATTATAAGTAGAAGACAAGGAACATTGCAGGTTGAGACTGAGAAAGGAAGAAAACTCAAAATTAAGAATGTCTTAGAATGTGAAAATATAATGTACAACCTACTGTCGGTAAGAAGAATGGAAGAGAAAGGTCTCCAAGTAATTTTTGAAAATAAAAATGCAGTTATCATGAAAAATGGTGAAGAAATGGCAAAAGGAAATCTGAAAGGAAACTTATATACTTTAACGTCAAAATAACTTGTGGCACAGAAGAATGGGACATTCATCGAGATATGCCTCAGAGGAAACTTGCGAAATATGTCTCAAAGGGAAACAAACAAGGATACCTTACAAGAAGCTTGACGAGGAGAGAAAAGCAAAGAGACTATTGGAATCAGTATCAACAGATGTGTGCGGTCCTATTACACCAACATCCTACGACGGTAAGAAGTATTTCGTCACTTTCATAGATAATTTCAGTCATTTTTCAATTGTATACTGTATGGAACAGAAGAGTGAAGTATTGGAAAAGTTTAAGACATATGTATCGATGGTTGAAGCTAAGTTTAGTTGCAAAATCGAGAGACTAAGATGCGATAATGGTGGAGAATATATATCCACAGATTTAAAACAATTTTGCCGAAACAAAGGAATAAAGGTACAATATACTTTTCCACACAACCTCCAACAAAACGGTATTGCGGAGAGGTTCAACCGAACCATCCTAGAAAGAACCAGATGTATATTCGATTCTGATGTAGACAAAATATTCTGGAGTGAAGCAATCAAAACTGCAGCTTATCTAATCAACCGAACTGCAACTTCCACAATAGCAGAAAAGAAGACACCAGCTGAGCTATGGTATGGGAAAAAACCAAATCTTGAGAAAATAAGAATATTTGGATGTGATGCTTATGTCCATACTATAAGAGAAGAAAGAAATGGAAAATTAGATGCATGTAGCAGAAAAATGATCATGATGGGTTACACAGACAACGGCTATAGAATTTGGGATACAGAAAAACACAAAATAATTACAGCAAGAAATGTTATTTTCAACGAACATTGTAAAGAAAATAAAGTAATTATTCCAATACAAGATGACAGCTATACTAAAGATATCAAATGTGAAATAAACAATGATCATCAAAACAGCCTTGAATAAAATCATGAAACCGAAGAGCAGCCAAAGGCGAAAACAAGAAGTGGTAGAGAAATAAAATTACCCAGAAGGTACGAAAATTATGACATGAATGAAGAAGAAAACCTAATGATAGCATTATCTGCGGGAAATCTATTAGAAGAATTACCTCAGACGTTTGACGAGGCCATGTCCATAGGTAAAGGATGGGAAGAAGCCATTGAAAGTGAAATGAGTGCGTTGATTAAGAATGAAACGTGGGACATAGTGCGGAGAACGCGAGATCAGAGTGTAATCGATTCGAAATGGGTTTTCAAAGAAAAAGAACTTGATGGAAAATTAGTGAAGAAAGCAAGATTAGTAGCTCGCGGTTATAGGCAGTGCGATCAAAGCTACGAAATGTACTCGCCAGTGGCGCGTATGGTTGCATTAAGAGTGTTGTTCTCCCTATGCGTTCAACAAGATTTGTTTATCGGACAACTTGATGTGAAGTGCGCATTCCTGAATGATGACTTGAGAGAACCAGTCTACTACATGGAGATACCAAAAGGACTTAAGATGAAACAATACAATCCTGACATGGTGTGTAAGCTGAAGAAGTCGTTGTATGGACTTCGACAAGCTCAAAAATGTTGGTATGAAAAACTACACTGTCAATTGACAGACATCAGTTTAAAAAGGTCAAACTCAGATCCTTGTTTATATTACAATGCAGATATATTTTTGATCGTACATGTTGATGATTTAGTTTTATTTTCAAGATCATTGCAGAAGTTAAACGATTTGAAACAAATATTAATGACACAATTTGAAATGAGAGATTTGAGTCCAAAAGTGTCAAAAGTTTCTACACTTAATTTTCTTGGATTGAATATTGTCAAAAATGAAAAATTTCTGTTTGTAAATCAAAAGAATCTAATAATTAAAATTTTGAACAAGTTCGGTATGAACGATTGCCGTTTATCGGATATTCCGATACAACAAAAAATTATTTTGGACAAAAATGATTTTGAGAAGGAACATATTGATAACTTACCTTATAGACAATTGATAGGTCATCTTATGTATGTAATGTTAGGTAGTCGACCTGATTTGTGTTTTGCAATTACATATTTTAGTCAATTTCAAAATAATTTTGGAAGAGAGCATTGGAAATTTTTGAAGAATGTTCTCAGATATCTGAAAGCCACACAAAATTTTGGATTGAAATTTGTTAAATCTAATTGTGAAGAGCATCAGCATCGACAAAAGCACTTATAATATGTGCTTTTGTCGATGCTGATTTTGCTAATGATCCGAATGATCCAAAAAGTGTTTCGGGATTTTGTATAAAAATATTTGATAATTTAGTATTTTGGAAAAGCAAGAAACAACCAACTGTTTCATTATCAAGTGCTGAATCTGAGTATGTTGCACTATCAAACTGTGTTACCGAATCAATTTTCTTGTCTCAATTGCTAAGCGAAATTTTAAATAAGAATACATTTCCTGTTAGAATTTTTGAAGACAATCAGTCTTGTATTAAAATGGCCAAAATCTTAGAAACGAAAAGAACAAAGCACATAGATGTGAAACATCATTTTATCAGAGATTGTGTTAGTAAGGGTGAAACAAATTTGAATTATATTCAAAGTGATCAGCAAGAAGCTGACATTTTCACGAAAACTTTGAAAGCTGTAAAATTTAAATATTTTAGAGAAAAATTGAATGTTATTTCCATAAACAATTTATAAACTCAGAATTGAGGAGGGGTGTTGGTTATGCAACCCAAAATACCAATTCTGTTATTATAATAGTTCTAAGATTATAGTTTTAGTTCAAATGTATAAATATCAACTGTCAACGTAAAAAGAGAATAAGGAAGAGAGTATTATAAAAAGCTGTATCAGTGTACAAGTTACCATGAGTCTGTAATAAACTTTTATTGAATCAACGATTTTCACTGAAACCTCTCTAAAATCAACAAGGATGACACTACAGGGCCGGATCTAGGGCTTAATTTATATTGTAGTGCTATTTTTGTCGTTGCAATAATAAGCGGCTGTGATTAGAAAACATGTTTTGAGCTCAATCTGACTATTAAACATCGACACACCAAATAAGTATAAAATAATACAAACTAAATTAAAAATATGCCCTTTTTTCATTTTTATTAGAAGGCTGCATAACGCAAGGTCAACTGCAGGGCATCATAATGTCAGTATTATTTTATTCAAGTTAGCCATGGAATACCTTGTCAATGTCATGTTTTTGAAATTATCTTAAAGTTTTTGAAATAATAAGAATCAGATTGAGCTCAAAACATGTTTAATAATCGAAGCCGTTTATTATTGCAACCACAAAAATAGCACTGCAATATAAATTAAGCCCTAGATCCATCCCTGTAGTGTCATCCTTATACGAAATAACAGCAGTCGTTCAAAAATTGACGAATTCGTACCGGGTCCAAATTTCATTGAAATCGGCTTGAAGGCAAAAAAATGATTGGACCTCTCACTCAAAGAGGCATAGTTTTATTTTATTCCTTATTCAACTTATTGGATAGAAATTTAGCGCGAATTCTGTCCATTAATTTGGACAAATTTGGTTGACGTTGTCGTCTCTCGGGATACATGTTAAGATACCTACACTTCCAATGTATTGATCTACACTGTTTCTATCATTCATGTAATAAAGTTTTATCATATCTCGTTTTTCTTCATTGGATAACTCCATTTTCAACGACTCAGCAATTGACAATAACACAGACTGTCATTTACGTGTCACTGATTGGAAAAATCAAAGTCAACTACAAGGGCAATTTATCCGAAAAAAACGAATTTTCGGAAAATCATTTTATTTTTTCCTGGCTTTATTTCTTAATGAATCTCTAAATTCATAGCACATTCACATTGCCACTCTTTTCACTCTTTCCAATGGTGTTAATAGTTCTGTAACCTGACGTTTCCTCTATGTGTAACTATTAGTAACTTTTTTTTCTCATGGGAGCCATAATGGCATTCCATAAGTTGCCCTTGTTGTCGACCCGAGAAATTAAATAAATTACTTGTATAAAGTAGTTGGCTTTGATTTTTTTCAATCGGTGACACGTAAATGACAGTCTGTGTCTGAGTCGTTGAAAATGGAGTTCTCTAGGGAAGAAAAACGAGATATGATAAAACTTTATCACAAGAAAGATACAAACAGTGTAAATACATAAATTGAAAGTTTATCTTAACATGTATCCCAAGAGACGACAACCACAAGCCAGTTATTTATTTCGAAACACACAAAAGCTTTAATCATCTTCCATGTAATTATCCATTCGTCGTTTTTTTAACCGGTGAGTGAAAGTCATCCAATTCGTTAAGCAAGCCAGCTTCGTCTGTCATCGAAAATGTCCAGTCTCACCGATAAAAAAAATCGATGGCAATCGGTTCATCTACATCTGTTTCGATATCTACATCATCCTTGACATTTGTGCACGTTCGTCCTTGTCAATTTTCACAAATAACGGAGCAGCGTAGACCGACTTTCCTGCAGCTACAATTCCTCGTACATCTTTTCGAACATTTGCAACAAATTGTTTTTTACAATTCCATTGGTATGACTGCTTTAGTAGTGGTAGTTGGGCAGTTGGGTTATTGGTAGTAAGCCATTTATCTTTCGTCTCCACCCTCAATTAGTTGGTTTCAAATGATTACCTAGCCAATTCTTGACTCGATAATAAACTCGGAAGGCATGTTGGCGAGCAGCTTCACAAGATGAAGGCAATGATGCGAGATTGAAAGACTTATTCGTGGTTGATTTCCAGAAACATTGAAATCTGAATACATCTAAATATATTAACTCCTTCATCTTGGCTCCATATAGAGAGATTATGAACTTTTGTGCAGAACAATCCAAATGATTATGATGGGAATGAGAGCATAAAAAGGGTCCGAGTATTACTTGTTGGTCTTGTTCAGCATTCAATAATTTAATGAACCTTGTTTTTCCCATTCGAAAGAATGCTGATGTGGTATGAACGATCATGTACTATCCCTTAAGAGAAAACTATCTTCCAACCTATTCTTCTTGAGAAAAATAAATGACAGTCAAGATCAAGATGCCCAAATCACCGCGTATTATGCTCTATTTCATTCTCACATATACAAAATAACAAATATTCAGAATTCAAAAGAGGGCTATGAGAATTCTTGCTAAGTTCAATGAACACTGCGCTCCTCTTTTTAAGAAGTTCAAAATACTGACACTACCTTGTGTTTATATTTTTCACAATCTCTTTGAAATACACCAACAAAAAAACACACTGGAAAGTGCACCACACAACTATCCAACACGTGTAAAAAAACACATAAGAATTCCAAAATATAGACTTGTTACTTCTGATAAAAATACATTAAATATCAGATTGTATATGCCAGCCATGTACAAAAAAATGGCCTTCAAGATCTTTAAAAAATATATTAAAATGGTTCTTACTGAAAATTGTTTCTATACTGTGATCGAGTATTTAAACACAATGAAGAACCTTTATTAAAAATTTATTTTATTTCTTTTGCCTAGGGTAGGGTATTATAAAGTAATACTATCTCGCTCATTTATTTATTTTTTCTTTTTTTTTGCTTATACCCACTGTATGTATATTCGTGATATCTTTTACAATTTTTCATATACCTACTCTTTATTTGAAATGTACTTACTTTACACTTTTTCAATCTTTTTTGCATATAACTTATTTTTTTAATAATTTCTGCCTTATACTCACTTGCTACAATTGTACTATTACAAAGAGTAGTTGAAAAATATTGTATTGTATTATATTGTATGGCAGTAGTTTATGACAGACTTTCTATTTTTTTTATTGAGGGCCCCCTTCTACTGCCCAACCGTTCAGATATCTCAATAGCTATAACAGTTTCTCCAGCCCCGTTACTTCTAGAAAGTTCAGGATATCGGATGGCTCAGGTGTGGTTGGTTTTCCTATTCTATTGTTTGAGAAAATGTGGATAGAGAGAATTCTCGTTAGTATTGCGAACTTATTTTTACTCTTACTGGTGCAGCCCGTCGATTCTTTATAGTTTCCCAATAAAATCTTGGCCTGCCTCATTCCTTGTGATTCTATCCAGTATTGGGATATTTTCCCAATACAAGTAGACTTTCCAGACCGAGGTGGTATAGAATTCGACAGTGTGCTTTTTTTAATCTTCGTTCCCGCATTCTGCATAGTAAACGTGCTTCCGATTTCTCATTTGAAAGAAGACTGATGAGAAAGGTTCATCATCATTATCATCACCATCATCATCATCAAATAGCTAATCTTGCTCAGTTTTGGAAATAAGCCTTCCTTAACATTTTCCATCTAGTGCGGTCTTGTGCTGCGCTTGACCAGTTACTCTCTACTCCCTTTAGATCATCTGTCCAACGAGTTGAAGGTCTTCCTGACTTCTTAATGCCTTCTGTCGGAGTCGCCACTCAATCACTCTTTTTGTCCATCTTTCGTGTTTTCTTCTTGCTAAGTGACCTTCCAAGCCCACTTCATAGTGGTTATTCTTTCGACTACGTCTACGACTTTAGTTCTTTGTCGTATTATTTTATTTGGTATTCTGTCTCTTAAGCTTACTCCCAACATGGAACGTTCCATAGCTCTTTGGCAACTCTGAGCCATTCGATAGATTTTTGTGTGAGTGCTAGTGTTTCAGCACCATACGTCATAACAGAATATGCATTGCTCAAAGACCTGCCGTTTAAGACAGAGTGGGATTTCTGTTTTAAAGACAAATCTAAGTTTTACACAGACAGCCCACGCCAGGTTTATACGTCGTCCAATTTCGCGTTGTCGCGTAATATTCGTATTTCGTGACTAAGGTATTTATATGATGTTACTTTTTCAACTTCGCCACCTTCAAATATAATGTTTTGGCTCGTTACCATATTTGCCATATACTATGTTTTTGATGTATTTATTTTGAGTCCAACCCGGCGTGAAGAAGCTTTATCTAGTCTGTTAAGCATTTCTCTGGCATGATTATGCCCATATCACCCAGTCAATTTTCTTGAAAAAATACTCCAGCAGAGTAATATATAGTTTAGGGGAAATTGTATCTCCTTGACGTACCCCTTTTCTATTTTGAATCGTTCTGTCTGATCATAGAGTTTTACAGTTGCTGTTGCATTTTGGTATATATGTTGAATAAGAGCTGCGTATCTACGATTTATTCAGCAGTCAGCTAGCGCTTTATGACTTGTAAATGATCGTTAGTTCCATATCCCGGACGAAAACCCGCCTGTTCTGTTTAGTATTTAAACGTTTTGCTATAATTTTGGTAAATAGTTTATAAAGATGTGACAGTAAACTAATTGGTCTTTAGTTCTGAAGATTTGCTATGTTACCTTTTTTGTGTAATGTAGTTATTACAGCATTATTCTATATAGTAAGTAGGTGTTGTTGCAGTTGACAAACACAGATTTAAAAAAATGTAATAGCATTTAGTGGCTCATCTCATTCGATAGGGGCTGTAGGAACTTGTCGTTGGTTCGGGGGCCTGGTTTCTTGTGGGGCTTCTGACGCCGAGCTGCTGCGCGAGAATGAATTAGAGAATAAATGTGCATCCACATTCCACAGGCTCTGCTTGTATGAATGATAGGGAGATCCTATAAACAGATCCTTCCCTTGAATGTGAAGCCAATGCAGTGTAGGGTCAGTATTAGACTCGACCGCTTCGGGCTCAGTTCGTACCTAGGTTTGAACTGGGCGCGGAATGTCGAGGTGAAAGCCCGGAAGAAATCACACAGCCCTCCGATGAGTGCGGACTCATCGGGTGTCTGCTCCTCTAGGAGCGGACGATACGTAGACCTAAAGGCCTAAGGCCTGCGTATCTTTATGCCAAGCCAGGATTAAAAAGATACGTCAGGGCTGCATGGCCGGGGGCGCGCCCGGTTGTTAGTAGCGGACTCTGGATACCTGGCGAGCTCCAGTTTCAATTAGCCTCCTCACAGCATGCGGGGCTCTGTTGTGGGGGACCTTCAGTTCCCTAGCTACTCGTGGGATTCAAATGAGTAACCTAAATGAAAAAAAAACAAAAGGATGGCGATCCTCAATCACCAAAATCATGGAAGAGTCTAGTGCACCTCAAACTATCCCTGTGGAATCTACCCCAAGGCAAGGGAGCTCGCAGAGCCCCAACAGGCCATGGAAGTGTAACCCTCACAGAGATCAAGTCCAACTTCGGAGAAAATTTCCAAAAAGATGAGAAAAGAAGAGTTCTCGCCTATGGAAGCCTCCAGAAAAAATAAAGGCAAGAAGGACGCTGGAAACCGAGAAGAGGCAAACGCCCAATCGGCTCCTTCGACCAGCCAAGCAGCTGTTGCTTCTGGGGAGCCAGCCGAGGATCGGAAGAATCCACTCAAGACTGAATACTACAGGAACGCGACTTTAGGTATTAGGGTTGGCATCACGCATACCCAATATCCCGACGAACTCCTGACTACGGACCAATTGAAAGCTGTTCAGAAGCACGTTCTGAAAAGGGTAAAGCAGCAGAGGAGAGTTGAGGGCGTCAAACCCTGCTTTCTCGATGTCAACTTTAAACCAGGTTGGATCCTTATTTCTTGTAAAAATAAGGAAACTGCAGAGTGGCTTAAGAGCCTAGAGCTCAAACCCTGGGAAGGAGCAAGTGTTGTTGCCGTGGGAGAGGAAAATCTTCCTCGACCAACGGTGATAACTGGTTACTTCAGGGATAGCCACTCTGATTCTACCGATGACATCATGGAATTCATTGAGTCCCAAAATGATGGGCTGGACACCAGCAACTGGAGAGTACTGCGAAGGACTGAGAAAAGAAAAGCAGCCCTACTCACCTTCACCGTCGACCCACCATCAGAGGCCAAACTCAAGAGCGATGGCCTTATTATCAACTTCATGTTTGGCGAAGTAAAGCTAAACTTGAAAAAAACTGCTTCTCAAGCAGCGACAAGTCCTGTAGGAGGAAAGGACATGGATCTGGAAGGGGAAACCCAGAAAGATCTTGAACAAAATTCTACCTGATGGTCGCTGCGGGAGCGGACAGCTCAAAGGCTATAGGGCCTAGAGCCACAAGAAGAGGGTCCCTTAAGTATAACTCAAAGGTAAGTGGAATTAAATTTGCTTAAATAAATCTCCACCGATCCAAAGCGGCCATGAGTGTCCAGAGTCGGTGATGGATAGAGAGTCAATTGAAATTGGTCTATTACAGGAGCCAAACTACAGCAGGGGCCAAATAAGAGGGTTTCCAAAAAGTACGGGCAAACTGATATACGGTACCAAAGGAGAAAGGCCGCGTGCGGCCATAATCCAGTTTGTCGAGAGAGATCTAGTTGCAGTGTTGGTTCACCTGATGATTGGGGCATAGAAGATACAACTGATCTGCGCCTCAGCTTACTTCCCGCGAGAGGAACGAAAAGCCCCACCGTAGAGGTAAGTCAATTAATTAACTTTTGCATGTAAAAAACTTGAACTTTATTGTCGGGTGTGACGCAAATGCCCATTGGCCACCTGGCATGGGGACGTTCAAACATAAATTATAGAGGGGAAAGTCGAATCGAATCGAATTTCTAACCCGAAATAATTTACAAATTGCAAACAAAGGAAATAATCCTACGTTCGTAAACAAAATAAGACAAGAGGTCCTAGACATTACGATTTCAAATGCCCTCATGTCTAGAAAAATTTCCAAATGGAGAGTTTCGGATGAAGCCTCGATGTCAGATCATAATTAAAATACTATTTATCGCTCAGCCCTCACCAAATACGACAAAACTCTCAGGGAGTCAAAGAGAAACTCTTGGAAATCAATGTGTGAAAGGACAGAAGAACTCCCCACAGCTACCAGGATCCAAAGGCTTTTAAACAGACAACACTCTAATGACCTAGGTTATCTGGTAAAAGAGGATGGCAGCTACAATTTGGACAGGAAAGAGACGTTGGAGCGTCTGCTTCAAACGCACTTCCCGGACTGTAGTACAGCAAACAACCAAGTAGGGGCAACCCCATGTTACGGAGGTATCACAAGGGCAATGAATGCATCTAAAAAAATCATCACACGAGAAAAAGTGGAATGGACTGTCAACAGTTTGAAACCACATAAGTCCCCAGGTGGTGACGAAGTTGAACCTATAATGATTCAAAAAAGTTTGTGACATATAGGTCAAATATTTACAGAAATCTTCAGAGCAAGCCATGCTCTAGGTTGGGTACCGAAAGTATGGAGGGGAGTGAAGGTGGTCTTTATACCAAAGGCTGGGAGAGCAATCGAACAGGAAGGATGCCCAGCTAGGTACCCACTCCATAAAAATCAGTATGCCTACCAAAAAGGCATATCGACTATCAATGCACTGGACGACCTCACTGGAAGGATTGAAAAGGCGATAGAGTGGAAGGAAATAGCACTATGTGCATTTCTAGACATTCAAGGAGCCTTCGACAATACATCCTTTCTATCTATCAAATGGATAAAATGTATGCTAACAAGCAGAGAAATTACTGCAAAAATGGGAGACGAATCCAAAACGATAAGAACTGCCAGAGGATGCCCCCAAGGAGGGGTTATATCTCCCATGCTATGGTCCATCGTGGTGGATGAACTCCTTTGCGAACTAACTGAGATGGGCTATGGGGTTATTGGCTATGCTGATCGCCCTGATAATCTCAGGAAAAGATATGAAAACCTTAAGAACATTGACGCAAGATGCTCTCGCACTTGTACTAAGGTGGTGCAGAGGCAGGGGACTGAACATCAATCCCAAAAAGACGGTTATCATACCATTTACCAAACAAAAGGAAGGTCGACATTGAAGTCCCATTACTTTTAGATGGTAAAGAAATATTGCTTTCCAAGGAACCTGGATCAAAAACTGAACTGGAATAGACAAATTACACATATAAAGGAAAAATCACTAATGAATATATCAGACAGCTACTGGGAAAAACATGGGTACTTAGTCCCAATATGGCCTACTGGTCTTATGTCACTATAGTCCGTCCGGCTACATATGCAGCCTCAATCTGGTGGCTGAAAACAGAACAGAGTTCAATTCAAAATGAACTGAAAAAAAATCAAAGATTAGCTTGCATAGGAATCTCAGGGGTAATGCGAACAACACCAACTGCAGCAATGGAAGTTACCCTGAACTTGACTCCACTGCATTTGCATATCCAGAGGTGTGCATTAGAGGAAGCCCTAAGAATGCATAGAACAAGCAAAACAAGATATCCGAGAGTGACAGAACACAGCAGCATTCTAAAGAAAATCCCATATCTAAAAGACATTCCTGTCGATGATATGGGAACACAGCTCTGCTTCAGCAGAAACTACGAAATAAAAATACCAAGTGAATGAATGGATGAGAACTCCTCTGCCTGTGGAAACGGAAAGACGGGCCTTAACCTGGTACACAGATGGTTCACTGAGGGATGGCAGAGTTGGTCTGGGGGTCTGTGGACCTTTCACGGAAATTCACAGATCCTTGGGCGGGTGCTGCACAATTTTTCAGGCAGAAATAATGGCTATTATAGAATGCACCCATGCATTTCCTAAAATGATGTACAGGGGGCGAAATATCTATATAGCAAGTGTTAGCCAGGCCACAATCAAAGCAGTGGCAAATGTTGCTAAGACCTCAAAACTGGTAAAAGAATGCCGTGAAGGTCTTGTGCAACTGGCAAGAGGCAACAAAGTTTGCCTTATGTGGATACCAGGGCACAAGAACCTTCCAGGCAACGAAAAAGCTGACTCTTTGGCCAAAAAAGGCTCTGAAAGGCTTCCAACAGGCCCTGAGCCATTCTAAGAGCAGTATAGCAGCCACATCGAGTGACCGCCACCAGCCCCCTAGCCAGCTCACGACTACAAAGGTCCACCGAGGAATTTGCAGTTCAGCTGACCAGTCCAAAGGAAGAGAAAACCAGAAGACTTCATCTAGAACATCAATCTATCGGAAAAATATGTTTTTGTAAGACCTCTCACTTTCCATATCCTAACTCTTAGAGTGCATACATGAAAATTTTTCTTAAATTAAAAATATTTTTGATGAGTTTTAAATTTTATTAGACTCCATTTTTGATAACTTTAACTTTTCATAATACAATTTTGAATTGAACTTAACTTTTTTCAACGATTTTTCACTAGAATTATCTTATTATAATTTTATTCTCCTGTTAATGCCAGGATAAGTCATACTTTCGCCCTAGAAGTTTATATTTTGATTCTGCTGATATGAATCCCATTGCCAATAGTGATAGTAGTACTAATATCAATATTTGTACCAATAATTATAGAAAAACATTTAGTTGCTATTTACGGCAACAAAAACCTAGAAACGCTACAAGAGAATCATCCTATTCAAATTTTAGAATTAAGTAAAACTCTTTTAGTTGTTACTGATAACAGCATAAGAATGCATTCTAAAAATCCCTATCCTTGATTACCTGATTTACCAACTAGATCACATTTACCCTTTACCCAATGATAAAAATGTAATACTTGAACCTCCATATAAATATTTTCTGTATACTAACGTGAAAGAGATTTGGACTGATGAAAAATGCATTAGAAATTTGAACTACTTCATTTGTAAAAATGTCCAAGACAGTTTTGTATGCTCATTCAAACATAATTATAAAAATTGTATTTTTCATGAAGCATCTAACAACTACCTGGTGTATAAGTCTCTAGATATGACCTGCCATTTACTATTTTCTTCTAAATCAAATGTTACTATCATTGAAATATGTCGAAATATTATTCAAAAATTTCAACTCAAGGGTTCATACTTATTAGGTAGTCGATGCAAAATTATTATCAATGAAGATGTATTCGTGAATACAAAAAGGAATATTACATTTTTGAAATCCTTTACTTTTGATATAAATTATTCTTTATTACCTAATACTACTTTACATTTTAATAACATTCATTTAGCAAACCTTTCAAACTTGAAGCTTTCAATGAAATATTTGGAAACTACTAAAGTTAATCATTTGACACAAACGCTTGAGTCCTCAGGAATCAATTTAAGTATTATTTTGATGATTGGACTCTTGGACTCTGCATGTTTACAGTAATTAAGGTTTATCAATCAATTCGATCAAAACGAATAGAAAGACAAAAACCATTGTCCTGTGTCGAAATTAATTTAACACCTTTGCCAAAAACTGCGGTTCCCGTTCATTTGAATGAGGGACTAAAACAAACCGAGGACGTTTTGTCCTAACGGGGGAGGAATTATATTCCCAAATCGTAACTCAGCCATATAAATACTAAATTTCTGTTATAATATCACAATATATCGTTTCCTGTCCGAACCGTTCACAAAAGTTCAACGTCACCACGCGTCAGCACTTTCCAAATCTCTTTTATTACTTATAACTATGTATGGCATCCTGTAAGTATCATGTTAAATATAATAATTGCTGATATATACCGATACACACTTGAATCGGTAACCATTTAGCTATTGACAATCGTTGTAATAGTTAGGTTCCTTTGCGACGAAATAAATTGTTTTTAAGAAGTGTTCTTCGTTTTGATAATCTTAATTTTTAGATGTAAATGTAGATGTAGTTATACAGGGTGTTTCCCAATATATGCGCAGGACTTGAGGATGTGATAGCTCGTCCAAAAATATGAAAAAAAGTTTATATTAACTTACGCTCTAAATTACTACAACTGGTGCTGCTACTTTTGAAGTTGGTGGCACAAGTTTTCTATCTACCTATAACTGCACTACTTCCAAATTATCAGTATCAGTGGAATTAATATTATTCAGTATTTTTCAGTGCACAATTAATAAAGTCGGTTCTTGTCTTTGTAGAAAAGTTTTATCATGTTCTTCAATATCAATTCATCAAGTATTGTTCAATACAATCTAAGTATCAATACTTATACTGCAGAAGGGCCCAGGTCCCAGAATTCGTGATTTTGCAACTTTTTGCAACTGCTATTCATTACCCGCCACTCCATTATGTCCCAGTGTTGTTCGGGCCTAGTTCATCTAGTTTTTCTAGGGAAATGCTTAGAAATTTGCCTAGACTTTTGGAATATTTGTTTCTAGGCCCATATACCCCTATTCCATTTTCTTCTGTAGTTTTGGATCCGTCTACCTATGTACCCTTCAATGTATTTATCTTGAGTCTTTGGATGGCATCTTTTCCCCATTTAGTTTTGTTTCTTATCTTTGTGTTGAATTCTTTTGCAAAGAAAAATTTTTTTGTTATCTTATCTTGGGGCATATCCCAGATTTGATTTCCAGGAAGAGGTCGAAACTTGCATTTGGTGATTCCCTCTAGGGTCATTTTGTATGTTGTCCTTATCTCTATACTCTCCATTACTATATGGAGGGATGTAAGGGATTATCTACACAACCATAAATGTTTTCATTGCACCTGTTATGCATATACAAGCTAGTATTTGGATTTTCGATAGATTCGCCTTTGTTTGTTTGTTTCTGCTGCCCCTTAGGTGATGGTCGGTCACACTATAGACGTGTGCATCCACTCAGGGTATTTGGGTAAACTCGCCAGTTCCTGACCTTAAAGATTCTGCAAACTATCAGAGCTTTCATGGCTTTATTCGTTACTTTCTTTCCGTTCACGTTTGTTCCGGAATAGATTGTTATCTAAAGTCCCAGATATTTCACCTCTGGCTTCCATTCAATAATCTTCTTGTCTAGTTCGATGGCTTTGAGGTAGGTTTTCGCTATCGGTTGATACTTTGCTTTGCTTTAGTTAAAGCTTACTTGGACTATATGTCTCAGAGAATTATATCAAATTTGAATCTTGGATCAGTACGACTCACCAATTGGTTCTTTGAGAGGTTTGGGTGGTCCGCTTTCCCCACTTTTTAAATCTCCATTGTCGTTGGATATTTCTTCATTATCAACTACTACTCATTGCTTTCCAAATTTTCTTCTAGATGGGTAGTACTTGGAATCTTTAATTCTTTGGTAGGCTAGTTCATCTATTCCTGCCCACAGAATTTGGCCCATGCCCTCTTCTTTTAAACCGATGACCTCCATCGGTATGTCCTCAACCCTGGCTTCCTCAGGTGAGAGATCTTGATTGCAGAGGTAGCACCTAACTCCTTACCTTCCCAAGTAGGGGAGGAAATTCCCTTTTTTCTTATTCTTTTCTTCCCGGGAGCTTCTTGCCTTATTATTTAGTATAGGAGGAGAATGTAGATGATTTAAAGGGAGAAATGATGTCCTCTTTCTCCATCTCCGTCTCTTCTTTCCTTTCCCTATGAGGAAGACTCTTCTGAGAGGATTGGGCTGTATTGCTTCAACCAATGGGATGCTTCGTTTCGGATTGGGTTGGATAGCGGTGGTATCCAACAGTATTTTTCTTGTTTGTCCATGGTAGATCCCACGAGTAGCAAATTATTCGATTCTTGTAGGGTCTGTATGTAGAAGCAAGGGTATTGAAAATGGAGCTCCATAAGGTCTCTAGAGTTCGCAGACCGTGATAAAGCTTCCTCTTTACCACGCATCCATTGGCGTATCCTTGGCATAGCTTGGGGGGCTTCTATTGTGGCTGCGCTCCACTTTGCCAGCCGGCTAAGGCGAGCCCCCACATCCAATAGATATATCCCCAACAACCACCAATTGGCTGGATTCAAAGTGTAACAGACAGCTTTCCACGATAGGGAACACCTTCTCCATGATGTGTTTTATGATATCTTAAGACTTCTGTGTCGAGGTGCATGATCACAAATATCTCATGATTTGGTTCACGGCAAAGTTTCCGCAAAGGCTTTAGGAAGATTTTTAGGCTCTCGCACACTGCTTATGACTATCGCTGACCCAGATTGTGTTGCTTTCGGACGTACGAGCTGCACCCTATCATGGTATTGAAAAAGATAAGCTTGAAATACTGATGTCGTAGCTTAGAACCACATACATAGTAGAAAATTTCATGATAATGAGATGCAATGAGAAGTATAGCGTGATATACGTAGCTCGTGAATGATTATAAATGCCATCATTTGTGAAACAAACTGTTTATTTTGTTCCTATTAGGAAGGCTCTATTATTTCATTTGGGTTTATTGACTGTATTTGTAGGTAATAATTAATTGTACAGGGTGATCAAAAAAGAAAAATAAATGTAAAATGTAGAAAACCAAGAAAATCTCAATTGTCCTTTTATGACCTTTAACTTATTTTTTTTTACAATCAATAATAACTGTTTTTTTCTTATATAGGTTACTACAAAGAATTTAATAAAGGGACAAGAAAAATCCGTTTTAAACATTTTTGTCACTGGACGTTTGTAGATCCCTGTCGATGTTTTCAGTTCGACGACTATGACGATATTATTTTTGCCGGGAAAAATAGCTGTTATTCAAATATTCAAAAGGCCAGGAATTTCTGGGCAGGTTTCCATCTGCAACAAAATCTAATTCGCCAACTCCTACAGGCTTGCCATCCTTGAGCCACTTTGCTATCTTTGACAGACAGTGTGGGTAGGTATTCCTTTCTCCACGTCGATCAGAATAACACTACTAATCCCTGGGATTTCTTGAACTGTTTCCGAATATCTTGATCTTCGAAACTTACGGAAAATGGATTTGAATAGATAGATACTGGGGGTCACTAGGGCCTACTGAAACATAAGTTAATGGTCTAGTTAATATAAAGCTATAAAAATAAGGGTAATTTTGTAAAAGAATGTTTATTCCGAAAATTATTAATTTTCGAAATAATTGACAATTTAACATTTTCTATGTAAATATGTAAATACATGTAGACTAATGGATGGAATAAACTGCCAATTTCTTCAGTAGCACCTTTGAAATTTGTGCCATTATCCGAATACAAATATTGTGTAGTCCTCAGTGAGATATTAGGTATCCTTTTTAAATCCATAACTTTACCATTAGCAATGGGCGAGTGTGCAATTTCCACATTATACACGTAAACAAAAGTCCCTATCAATTTTCTTTATGATTCCCAACAGTGACATATAGGGGTCCGAAATAATTTATAACAGTTTGACGTCTTATCCCTGATGTGAGACACACTGTAAGTAGATAAATTTCCCATATTTATCACGAAATGTTTGGATTTTCTTAGATTTGCAGCATAAACCCTTTCTTCATATGATTTCCCAATACTCCTTGCGTATATCATTAAAAATGAATTCCTGATGTTTTTCATGATGAATTTGTAATATCAGAATCAGAGTTACATTTTTCAGAGACAATATTACCTGTTTTCTTGCAGATTTATCTAATCAAAGAGCCTTGCTGATTCAAGTTTTTCTTTTTCCTTGTGATTTTATCCAATAAGACACCCTCAGAATCTAAGTACCCAAGCTGTACTCCACACAAGTCTTCTCCATTTAAAAAAAAACGGTTTATCTTTGAGAGATGGTTGGTAGATGACATATATGGATTGTTAGGATTTACAACCCCAAAATGTCTTCAGAAGATGTTGCTGGGAACGACTGATAAGTTCCGTTAAAAATATTTTGGGAGTTACTTTAGAGGAAGAATAGGTATTCGAGGGACGAACAAAACTTTGCTATCTTTGTTTGTGGAAGCAGACTTGTATTTCAACAAATCCTACTGACCCTCAATGTCTGACGCCATCATCTAATTGGTTCACATTGGCGCTCGTAAGTTTCGAAGATCAAGATATTCGGAATTAGTAGAAAGAGTCCCTGAAAATAGCAGAATTATTTGGTCGACGTAATTAAATCTTCTTTGAATTTATATTTTAAAAATTTGCAAATAACTTGTATAATATTTACACATTGTTAGGAACTTGTTTGACTTTTCTGACAATTGTTATTATTTTCTTTTGCCATCATGGCCCACTTCAAACATCGCATAGAAAGTAATGTACAGTTCTTTCATAAAAAATGTTGTTTCCCTTTATTCCGAAACAATTTAAGAAGTTGTTCTTCATTCTTCAATAACTTTATCCTTATTTTTTTATTATTCCTTTTTATGGTGAAATTATAAAAATAGTGGGTTCCATTTGAACAAAAAAATTATCGTTGTTCTAATTTAATTTCTATTCTTCTTTTTTGATCACCCTGTACAAATAATTATAAAAATATCATATAAATACTATATAAGAAAGTAAATCTTCATCTACGAGAAAACAAACCCAAATTAAATAATAAAGGGTTCCTTATAGAAAAAGATTATAGTCATGTACTGGTCCAGAAAAGTCATTTTTTACATATAATTATAAATATCTATGTCAAAAACTTGTCTATCTACCTTAGGGTAGAACATTATACATAATTATTTTTTACAATTCTAATTGAAATAACAAAGATACAGTTCGGAGGTATCTATTTCTGTCCGGGCATGACCCTGGTCACCACAGTCATCGGAATGGGAGCAAATGGTAGCTCTACAGCTCACTTTCAGTCTAGAATCCAAAAAAATATCAGAATAAAAGCTTCTCAACTAATGGAGTATCACAAAATATCTTGAAGGAAGTTCTTCGGTCTAACAGAAGAGGGCACGTGGCAAATTTTGAGGGCAGGAATAGATGAAGCATTACAGATATCCATTTCTGACTTGGAGAAATCCCCGTGCATGGCCTGAAGAAAACTGTAGAGGCAAAGTGGAAGAAGTGAGAGAAATTAAAATCTTCACTATAGAGTAGAGCTTGATAGCCGAGAAGCATCCGAGGAAGCAACAATGGAGATTGATGAAGTGCGTACCAATTAGGGGTCTTGCTGATCCAAGAACCTTGGGTCTACAAAAGTAAAGGGCTTTAGCTGTCAGAAATGCAAAGTAAGACATAATATTAGTGAAAGTACACCCAAAGAAAGAACATTAAACACGTTTGTATTTCAGAATTCATAACGAGGAACCATCTCGAATTCAAGATGAAACGAGAGGTAGTGGTAATAGTTTCTTGCTATATGGTAGAAGACGGGCATGTACCTCTCCGAGAAATCCTTGAATTACTTGAACACTGTTAAAGCAGCCACAACACATAGGATTTGACGCCAACGCTCATAACACTGTTTTGGACAGTAAGCACACCATCCACAAAGGTGAGCAATTGTTAGAATCTATATTTGAAAGAAACCTTATTATGGTTAATAACTTATTATACATAACATTATACTCTACGTATGTAACAAAACTAAGTGAGGAAGTATTAGATAAAACAGTGAATATCATGAGCCTACAAGATCTAGTAGTAGAATCGAGTGAACCTTCCATGTGTGATCACAGAATAATTACGTTTAATTAGTATTAGAACATTAGAGACAAATTCTCCCGAACAAGCCCTCCGAAGCAATCCTCAACAATCAAATTGAAAAAAATGTTGTGAACATAATATAATAATGTGAACGCGGCATAAGCCGATATTGTGACATTTCAAGTTATGCTTATGGAGATTCACGTGCCAAAGTTAACCGTGTGGAAAATTACCACTACTGGAGTTTCGTGATGGAAAATGTGCTCAAGTTTCACGACTTGGAGGATGCGATTGATGAAGAAAAGGCCGCCGATGCAACAAAAGTCACCCCGGATTAGAATAAAAGGGCATGTGCGTGATTGGTTATGGCTTTGAACCTAGGTGTCAAATGCACGGGCTTTTAAGCGTGTGTGGTTTGGGTTCGATTAAAGAACTTGTACGACAAAAGAGTATTCGCACAGAAGATGGGCCTTTTGGAAAGGCTGATTTCCTTTCGACTGGATGATTGTGAGTCGGTGTCAATGTTTGTGTTGAAAATAACATCGACAGCCAGTAGATTAAATAATATCGGATTTGATCTACAAGATAGATGGGTGTCTGTGATAAAACTGGCGGGGCTTACAGATGAATGTCGATTATATTGGCCATCGAGAGCACAGGTGCTTAAATCACGATTGATAACGTGATTGCAAATGTGCTCTGGGGAGGTAATTGGTTGATTAATGAGGACACTTGTACTTAGTACTCTATATTAGCTGTCTTTAATAGTCACAGATATTCAACTACAGATTGAAAGATTCGAAATGCAAGTCAAGATGCAAGTAGAACAAAACAACAATGATACAATGGCCGACCTTACAGTAGTTACGGTACATTTGAACTACTTAACAGTGTTGCCAAGATAACTTTTGCTTCAATACTTCCTCTCAAAATTATCCAACAATGTTTACAATTTTTTTTTTCAAATTTAACATCTTACCAATTTATCAAGTTTAAGTAAACCTAATTTATCTCTTAGTTTAACAAAACGAACTCGAGCAAGTAGTTTTGTCAAAATATCCGCTAATTGCTCATCACTTGAGACGTATTCAACTTTCAAGAAACCCTCATTCACTTTTTCTCTCACAAAATGAAATTTTACATCAATGTGTTTAGACTTTTTGTGACATTATTGATTTCTTGCCAGTTTTATTGCACTCTGATTGTCAACAAATAATACAGGTGGTATATTTTGAACTACACAGAGTTCTCTAAACAATCTACTCAACCACAGTACTTCTTTTGCACCTTCACACGCAGCTACGTATTCGGCTTCCGTAGTAGACAGCACTACACTCTTTTGCTTTTGACTAAGCCAGCTGACAGCACCACCAGCATTTTTACACAACACACCCGTTGTTGATCTTCGCGTCATGATGTCGCCTGCGAAGTCTGCATCGCTATACGCTTCCATGAGTTCTTCTGTACCTGAATGGTACAGCAGTCCAAGTTCATTGGTCCCCTGAAGATACCTGAAAATCCGTTTCACAGCTCGCCAGTCTTCCTCTGTAGGTGCACACAACTTTTGCGAGATGGTGTTTACCGCATAAGCAATGTCAGGCCTCGTACACACCGCCAAGAAAACCAGACTTCCAACAGCTTCTCGAAATGGAGTTTCATTTCCAACTGCAACTGTACTGGATTCATAAGATTCAAACGGTGTAGAAACGCTGTTTGAATTTTCCATATTAAACCGTTTCAAGATTTTTCTTACGTATCCACTTTGGCACAAGAACAACGAACCATTGTTTAGACGTTCAATTTGCATTCCCAGCAAATAATCTAACGGTCCCCACGTTATTTTGAAGTTCTGTGCTATTTTCTGTCTGAAGCTCGAAATTTCTTCCTCGCTTGTACCAGCTATTACGCCATCATCAACGTATATTACTACGTACAATTTGTTACCATTTTGTGTACGCATAAACAGACATGGATCAACAGAACTAACTTTCATACGTTGTTCAGCCATAAAATCCAAAAATCGCTTATTCCAGCACCTTGGTGACTGTTTCAAACCGTACAGACTATGGTTTAATTTGCACACTTTTCCCGTCCCATCATCAAAACCTTTTGGCTGCGACATGTAAATCTCTTCATCCAAATTTCCATACAGAAATGCTGTACACACGTCGAACTGGTTCAGATGTAATTTTTCAGCTGCTGCGACACATAATATTGTTCGTATCGTATCATGCCTCGCTACAGGACTAAAAGTTTCATGAAAATCGATACCAGGCATTTGGGAGTATCCTTTCGCAACCAACCTAGCTTTATACTTATCAATCGTACCGTCTGCTTTTCTTTTAACTCGAAATACCCAGCGAATGTCGATCAGCTTCTTACAAGCAGGCAATTTTGTTAAATGCCATGTTTCGTTTTCCAATAGAGATCCGATCTCGCATTCCATAGCTTCCTGCCATTTTGCTGAGTTTGCAGACTCCATTGCTTCTTTGTATGTCGATGGGCACTCATCGTCAACCACATGAAGAGCCATCAAAACATAATCCATCAAATATTTTGGCTTTTGGCACTTTCTTGACAGTGACTTGTAATCTTCATTATCTGATATCTCTTTGTTCTCCTGTTCAACATTCGTTTCAGGTTCGACATCAGGATAATCAGCAGGTCCATCGTTTCTGTCATCTTCTTCAAAGTGATCATTTTCAACGATTTCAGGTCACTTGATTATCTTTAGGCATCCAAACTCTAAAACCGTCTTTTTCATCGCAGTATCCAATAAACCGACCCGGATTACTCTTTTTGTCCCATTTTCGTCTCGCGACCTTTGGAACGTGCACAAAGCATTCAGTTCCAAACACTTTGAACTGTTCAAAAACCGGACACTCAACTTTCGTCCACAATTCGATGGCACTTTTGTTTTTCACGTTTGTAGGTCCTGTTCTGTTCAGCACATGCGCCGCTGTATTTATAGCTTCTGCCCACAGCATTATTGGTAAGTCTTTCGAATAAATCATCGAACGCGCACTTTCGACTAAGATTCTATTCTCGCGCTCGGCTGTGCCATTTGGTTCTGGCGTATACGGCATTACCACACGCATGTTGATTCCTTTTGACTTGAGTACAGACTTAAAGTCACCGTTGTCAAACTCTTTACCGCCGTCACAAAGAATTTCGTTCACTTTGTTCCTGACATTTTCGCATTCATTTAAAAAACATTTGGTTGATTCCGATTTCACTTTTATAATAAACACTCTTCTGAATCGAGAGAATTCATCTTTGAAACACAAGAAATACCGCGCACCACCTAACGATTTTTCTTCCATAGGTCCACAGACATCAGCGTGTATTCTCTCTCCAGGTTTCGACGCTTTTACATTGCGCGTACTCAACGAGTTTCTATGTTGCTTTCCGTACATACATCCATCACAGAACTCTTCATCCGACTCGACTTGATACCTTTTTGTCTTAAAAAGGTCACCACATGGCGCTTATTTTGATGACATAAACGTTCATGCCACAATTGAATATTCTCTTCGTCGTTCACAGCACACATTGCAGCGGCTTCTTCAGGAACACACACTCTCATATCCAATGTATAAAGTCCCTTTTCAAATTTAGTTCCACTTAGTTTTACTTCGCCGTCTTTCTTGAAAACACATTTTTTCTTATTCGCTTCAAATACATATCCCTTCTCGATTGTTCTGCCAACTGACATCAGATTTCGTCCAACTTTGGGCACATACCAAACAGCAGCCAAGTGATTTGTTATCCAACGACCATTTTTCTTCATTTCCACGTTAATCGAGCCTTGGCCGTAAGCGTGAATGACGTCGTTATTTCCAACTTTCACTTGTTTGGGAAAACTAAACTTTTCAAAAGTAACAAACCATTCTTTTCTGTTCGTCATATGAGCTGAAGCCCCGGAATCAGCCAACCATGAGTTTGTGATTTCACCATTTTCAGAACTCATTAAAGCATCTCCGTCTGGTTCATTAGTTTTTCGTTTTTCACCACTATACTGCTGTTTCTTCTGCTTACGTGGACACTGCTTAACGAAATGACGAGTTTCATGGCATTTAAAGCACTTTAACGACTTTTTATCATAGTTTTCGCTTCGTTTCGCTTCACGTAGTCTGGTGTTTTTGGCATAGTGGGCAACACTATTGTCTTCCTTCTTACTTGGCAATCTCATTTCTATTAATCTCAATCTCTCAGTTAATTTGTTGATTGTTCTGTCACCTACTGGAACACTTTCCCATACACTTTTAAATTCAAAATATTCCGGCGGTAACATGGACATGATTCTGCTTAGCAATAACAGATGTGGCAATTCAGTGTTCACCAACCTCTTTAATTCGGAATTCAACTCAGAGAAATTCTTTTCCAGGCGACTTACATGAGTAATCATGTCTTCATTATCGTTCGTCTTTAGTGTGAAGAACTCTTCCATTAACCGATCCACTTTTTGTTCAGAACTTTGTTCATACATAGATAATAACTTCAACCAAATCTCTTTCGCGGTTTCACATGTTGTCGTCAGCTTCACGTTCGCTGAATTCATGCTTCCAACCAAAATTAACTGTGCTTGAGCATCTGACTTTTCGAATTTTCTCAACGTTTCAGTATATGCATCAATTACCGCTGCAGGTGCTTCTGGCTTGACATCACTTTTTACGACATCCAACACCTCATTGTGCTTCAACAACAACTCAACTTGTCTTTTCCACGTTGTCCAATTCGACACATCTTGTAGTTTCTCAATTTGTACCTTGAAATCCATTTTTCATATCAAATGTTTCACGTTTTGCAGAAAAAAAACAAAATGTCCGACAAAACGACTGATTTCGACTCGCCACTTTTCTCGTACAATTTTCGTCACACACAAACAACCCACGCTATTTAGCGGCCTGGGCCCATAACCTGTTGAGGTAATTGGTTGATTAATGAGGACACTTGTACTTAGTACTCTATATTAGCTGTCTTTAATAGTCACAGATATTCAACTACAGATTGAAAGATTCGAGATGCAAGTCAAGATGCAAGTAGAACAAAACAACAATGATACAATGGCCGACGTTACAGTAGTTACGGTACATTTGAACTACTTAACAGTGTTGCCAAGATAACTTTTGCTTCAATATGCTCGATATGGAAAGGCAAGCATTCTATTCAGACAATCGATTGAATCATGGAGGTAATGGTACCAGCCGTGCACAAGGTGGATCAAAACTCACGGATTACAATTGTGGCAAGTTTGGTTACAAGAAATGCCAATGAAAATAAAAGAAGCGGAAGGTAAAAGGTAAAAATGGTAGTGGAAATAACAGTCATGGAAACAACGGCAACAGTGGTGATAGAGATGTTGAAGCAAAATTGATCAGGATAATGCCGAAGACGACAACGGCGAAAAACTGTGAATGGTTCATCGACAATGGGGCTTCGAGGCACATGACCCCGCTTCATATATTGTTAAATAATTATTATATACTATCCGACTTTTTCCGATAAGCTCTTTCAAAGTGTCAGAAATATGGGTTATAAAGAAACACTGATTATGCGATTGTTACGATGATACCTGCCATCGGTTACTTGCACTACCTACCTGCTAGTAAAATGAGGTCATATGGTATTTGGTTCTGTCGTCTTTGTAACGTAATGAGAGGTAGCGATAGCGACTTTGGAACATAGTTCCTTCCTGAAATCGACTCCTGTATGGTTTGACCTAGATCGAAATATCGGGTCAAGGCTATGCAGATAACATAGTCATAATCGCTAAAGGCAAATTCGATAGCACTCCCTGAGAAGCTTCAGCTGCACCAATGCATGGTGTCAATCGACAATATTCCGAAAGACGCCGCAAATCCGTGAGCATTTCTCAAGATGAATTTAACGTCATCGTAAAATATGTCCAGTTCAACAGAGAAAGAAATTATCATCATGTCAGACAACTAAGCTGTGCTGAGTTCCCTTGTAATAATAATCAACTCCAAGATAATAATAATAATAACGCTTTATTAACACAATCTAGAATACATAATATAAAAATACAAAAATAAGTGTATACACACTTGTTTCGGTATGAGTATACGAGTACATTAATTTATTAATTAAGTGTTGAGTTGTATGTATTTAGAAATAGACAATTTGTAAAAAAAACAATTTTCGAAATAGTGATGCACAGATCTACCAGATTCAAATAGCTGATTCCTCAGTTGCCCTCTGAATTGATTTATGTTGATCAATGATTTTATGTTTTCTGGAATACTGTTGTATAATTTCTGAGAGAGGTAAGAGTAAGATCTTTGAGTAGCCTTTTTGACATGAATGGAATGATATAGTGTTGTTTTTTGGAGTATTGTATTCGTGTTCCGGTATTTGAAAAAATTTCTTATTTGTGTGATGGCGTACACAGGAACAGTGGTAATATAATTGCCTGATATCGAATATTTTCGTATCGGGGTATAGGATATTTGTTGGATACTGGGAGTTCTTTGAGTATATTAATTTCAAGAATCTTCTCTGCATGACTTCTGGAGTATGGAGGTAAGTTTTTGGAGCTGAGCCCCAGACGAGTCTTCCATAACGAAGATGACTTTCAACTAAGGAATAATATACTGTTTTGAGGTAGTTTTCAGGTAACAGTTCTTTTCCGGAATTTATACAATATGGCACTCAATTTTTCCATCAGATATTTATTTTTTCAGTTATTTACAACATCCAACAGGTAACCAATTATAGGATGAGGAAAAGAATACATAGATTTTGTGTAACATATATAAATAGATCATTGTATAAAAAACAAATAATCAAATACTTAACTATAATAATAAAAATACTAGAGAGACAACGACAAAGAAAAAGAAAATAGTCATAGTCAATAAATTACTGAACAAATATCATTTTGATTTGAGAAATATTACTACCAAATATATCGACATCGGCCTCAATTTTTTCATAATTCTTAAACATTCGGTAAAATGGGGATGTTAAAAGAATGTTTGTTCGTGGGATAGATGGTAAAAATATAATACAGTAGAGCGTCGATTATCCGAAACAATTGGTTCAGAGGGTGTTCGGATAATCGATTTTTCGGATAACCGAACATTTGAGAAGAAACGTGGGAAAAAAAGTGGGATGGGTGGGATACAAAGAAAACAAGTTTATTGGACAGAAAATATTACATTACACTGTAATAATTTTTAATAACACCCTCGAGTATTACATATTAAAGTACGGGTTAAAGTACCGGTTGCAAATAAGTAAACTTTTTTAGTTCATTGATGTGATAAAAGAACAGTACTCCACGAAATTAACCTAAAAGAAAAAATCGAACATGTTTGTTTGCTTAAGTTTTGAGACTCGTTTTTTTGCTGCCAAGTCTCGTAGGCGTCTCAAAGACAGTAGCTTAACAGCATCACATTCGTCTTGCTGTTCTAACCATTTAATGGCAGTCTCGAAACATTGGAGAGCTTCTTCATTGGACAGACCTTTTTCAACTGAAACGCTGTCATCATAATATTCATCGACGTCATCTTCAGTCACTTGAACCTGTGCTATTATGTCGTCACCTGTCAACAATTCGTAGCCAGGATCGTCCTCGTCACACTCTAGCCACTCATGAACGTTCTCTTGGTCACTTTCCTCAAATCTTGAAGACTCTCTCATCAACTCGATCTCTTCTGAGACAAAGTTTTCTATTGGTTCTTCAGGTGTAGGCCTAGTTTCAGACTCTACTGCCGGGCAAAGCTTGTACCAGGATTTTTTAAGGTGATCTCTTTGACATTAACCCACGCTTCTACTGCCATATAAACAGCATCCTTTAAGTTGATATTCTTGTATATTCCAAGGATCGTGTTATCATCTTCTTTGCTAATTAGGACGCTACGAAGCAATGCTTTACTGTAATAACGTTTAAACGCTTCGATCTCCCCCTGGTCCATAGGCTGAAGGATGGATGTAACATTTGGTGGCAAGAAAACCACCTTGAACTTTCCATCTTCTCTCTCAAGTGAAAGACAAGATCGGTGACTTGGAGCATTGTCAATCACCAACAACACGTTTCCAGAATCCCCAGTTTTCATCTGATTTTTGTTCACCTCTGGAATGAAAACAGTGTATACCACTCGATAAATACTTTACTCTCCCTATAACCCTCGGTTTCAAGCAAACTCTTTAAAGTTTCTTTGAATTTTTCAGTAGCTCCAGTGTCAGCTGACAGCTTTTTACCTTGAATATCTAGCCCTCTAATCCCGTGTCTAGATTTAAATCGTTTGAGCCAACCCGTAGACGATTTAAAATCTTCATTACCCCCCTAGTTAAAAAACTGAATTAAAAACTATTCGAATAATATCAAGGATTTTTATGGGTGGTATCTACAGACAAACAGTCGCCAAATCTATCAACATTATAAAGAAAAGAGAAAAAATACAAGCAGTACCTTTCTCATTATCATATAGCTATTAATGAAAACAGGGTTATTAAATCTAAGATTAAAATGAAAACAGCATGGAACATTTTTAATTCTGTGACTATATGAGAGAATATGTTCTTAAATCTGAGGACGCTGAATTGATTGAGGATGGTTCCTTAATAGCTGAGCTATTCTCAAGGCAATTTAACCTTTCCTCAATATCAGCGGTTAGAAAACGACAACATGAAGCTGAAAAACTACACTTCTGTGTTTCTTGCTCCAACAGAGGAGCACAAAGTTTTCAGAATCATCATGGAAATGCATAACCAATTTCTTCTTTTGGACTGGATGAGATCCCTATTTATTTCTTTAAGCGTGTAGCTTCGATAGTTTGTCAGCTCCTGACTGATGTTAACTAGTGCTTTAGGAGTGGATGCTTTCCATAATCACTAAGAATAGGTAAGCTAGTGTGTGTTCTCAAAAGGAGAGATAAGCATATGGCCAGAAACTACAGATCACTTTTGCCTACAGTGTTGAAAGTCATCGAGAGAGCATTATATCACAGGATTATGGCATTCTTACAGCAAAACAAAATAATAGTTGATGAACAGTATGGGCCGGGACAGTCTACTGAATTGGCCATTTTTAATACTGTTTCTTACGCCTTCGAGTGTCTTGATCGTGGCAGGTCTGTATTTTGATCTCTTGAAGGCTTTCTGCACTGCACCATTAAGCACCAAATTTTGCTAAATAGATTAATGCATATGGAATTCGAGGCTTATGCCAATTATTAATAAAATCCTGCAGTACCTTCACACAACACCACTTTCTATGAGAGGGGTCGGTACTATAAAGCCATTAAGGCTTTTAGATCATTGTCGGGTGAAATAAAGAGAATCGCTGGCTTGGATGATTTAAATAGGTTGCTGTTTACGTCGATTGGCGAAGAAAATAGCAGTCACTTTTTTGGATATAAGGAGTGTTTAATAATGGCTCTGCAATATCAATAAAAAGGTGTTTGGAAAGATGAGTTACCGAATCTAGTATCAGGATTGCAGCAATTCTAGGGCGCAGGATTATTATAACCATCAGGGAAAGCGGAAATTATAGCAGGACGTACTTTCGCCTTTTTTATGGGCGATCCTAGTAGATAAACTATAGTTCGTCTGTCTGAAGAAGTTATTCATTACCTGGGGTACGCGAGAGATCTAACTATAGTCACAAGTAGCCGTTTTTAATTAAACTATTAAAACTTACCTAAAAGAGCATTAAATATAGTAAGTAACTGATGTAAGAAAAAAACTTTTTTACAAAACTACACTGTTCGTGTTTACAAAAATGAGGAACCTGCATGATCTATGATCAATAGTGAGGAGCATTGCTGTGGAATAATTTTTCATCAAAAGCTAAGATGAAAATCCCGCATGAAAAAATCATATACAAGGCCAGAAAATTACCCTAGAAAGGTGTAGACTGATGAGCGGCTAGAACTGAGGATGAAACCGTGAAAAGACTAAACGATTGTATACTCATGTCGTGGGGAGAATAGAGTAATGATCCAGGGCACAGCTGGTAGAAGCTGAGAGGAGCCTTAAAAACGACATCGACTGTCGCCCTGAAGGTGATACTGTTATGATAGTAGTACTTATAAGTACTAAACTTATCTACACTACATATTTTAGTACAGGGCAGCGGATATTAGGAATGCTAATGGACTTAACGGCCCTAAAATTGTAGTCTTTGAATGGGATTACATTATAATAAAGCAGCATAGGGAGGAATAGATGAATCAGTAAGTTCTATGTTTTACAGCTTGCTTAATAAATCATAACAAGATGAAAGGGTCCATTATTTTCATAAATGGTTCCAAAATCGATTGAAAGTCTTACAACAACGTGAATTCAAGAGATTTCAGAGGAGGAAACACTTATCAGCATATTATGCAAGGCAACTTCAATTCCAAGTATTCAAATATGTTAGTAATTATTTGATTTTTAATATACTGTTACGTGGGTAGTTTATCATGTTTTTACTGTTATTATATCTTTTAGTTTTTATTTGTTCTGATTCCTTGCTTACAATAGTTATTGCATGTATATTTCATTATGTAGTACTAGAATTATAGTAGATTTATTCTCGATCCTTCCAGAAACTTTATGTGAGGTACAATTTGTCATACTATTGTCAGTTTGACAAGGCTCTAGAACATTATATGTGCGTCTAGATAATCATAGAACATTCTCGATGAATGTCATGTCATGATTCAGGTATATAAAGCCGTGTCGATCACGGGACAGAGAGTCTTATGAAGTCACTCACTCTTATAAAGGCAGTTGATAACAGTCAGTCTGTGGAATCAGATGTTAATCGTAGTTCTGTCGGTGAAGACAGTGACAGTATAGTTTGTCAAAGTGACAAGTTGTGACAGTTGTACTATAACAGAAGCTCGTGTACAGAGTTTTTCAAAATAAATCATTGGAAGCAATCTGCGAACTTTGAGTCTTACGCAAGTGAACTCACCCCACAACGTTTAGCACAGGGTTAAACGTTACAACTGGTGCCAGAAAAAGGGATCATCGCATTTTGCTGAGAATATATGGTGAATACCAGATCGAAAGATTACGACGAAATGGCAAATTTTGCAGAAATAATAGAGTACTTAGAAAATCAAAAAGAAGAACAAGAAAGAATTAGACAACAAGAAAAAGAAGAACAAGAAAGAATTAGACAACAAGAAAAAGAAGAACGAGAAAGAATTAGACAGGAAGAAAAAGAAGAACGAGAAAAAAATAGACAGGAAGACCAAACAAAAATGAAAGAAGCAGACAAGAACAAGAAAGAATTAGACAAAAAGATAAAGAAGAACAAGAAAGAATCAGCCAATACTGGTCTATGGCAATTCACTGTAATGCCATTCGGATTGTGCAACACTCCAGTGACTTTTGAGAGTTTGATGGAAAGGGTACTACGTGGACTCATTGGAAAGAAATGTTTAGTGTGCCTTGATGATGTAATCGTTTTCAGTGAAACATTTGAGGAACACTTGAAAAATCTAGAAGAGGTATTTCAACGATTCTCACAAGCAAATCTTAAACTTAATCCCGATAAATGTGCTTTCCTGAAGAACTGAGGTGAAGTATTTGGGACACATAATATCCGCAAATGGTGTGAGAACAGATCCGGAAAAGACAGAAGTGGTTCATAATTGGCCTGTACCAAGGAACAAAACAGAACTGCGAAGTTTCTTAGGCCTGCGTTCATATTGCAGAAAGTTCGTAAAGAATTTTGCTAGTATTGCCCATCCATTGCATCGACTAACTGAGAAGGAAATACCTTACAATTGGACTCCGGAATGTCAGAATGCTTTCGAATATCTAAAAGGTGCTTTGTGCTCTTCTATTGTTCTGGCTTATCCCCAGAGAGAAGGAGAATTTATCCTAGATACTGATGCCAGTAAAACAGGAATTGGGGCAATTTTGTCACAAAGAATAGAAGGAGTGGAGTATGTACTAGCATATTACAGTAAGAGTTTATCAAAGGCTGAACAGGACCAAGACCAGACATTTGTTCTACGGACCGATCACGCATCACTTAAATGGCTGTTCCAGTTCAAGAGCCCAGAAGGTCAGATAGCGTGCTGGCTCCAACAACTTCAAGAATATGACTTCAAAATTGAACATCTTCCTGGTATTAACGACAGAAACGCTGATGCACTGTTAAGACGGCCTTGTGCAGAGGACTGTAAAAACTGTTCAAGACTTGAAAATAATTTGCCAGAAATTCTTAAAGTCCAACGAACTTTGATAAATGGCGACCCAAACTGGAGTTCGGAAGTATTCAAGCAAGACCAACTGGATGATAATGATATTGGACCAGTGTTGAGGTGGAAAATGGATGGAGCAAGACCTACTTGGCAGGAGATATCTGATTTGTCTCCTGTCATAAAAGGATACTGGTCACTTTGGGAATCTTTAGTAATTGATGATAACGTTTTAAAAAGAAAATGGGAAAGTAATGATGGTAAGACAGTTCATTTGCAAATAATTCTTCCACGGAAAAGAATTGCACACGTACTGCAAGAGATTCATTGTGGAGCAAGTAGTGGCCATTTAGGTGTCAATAAAACTTTATCGAAGATTAAAGAGAGGTTCTACTGGTTAGGAAGCCGTGCTGACGTAGAGGACTGGTGTCGGCGATGCGATACCTGCTTTACCAGTAAAGGCCCAAATACTAGAACCCGCCATAGGATGCAGCAGTACAGTGTGGGTGCCCCATTTGAGCGAATAGCCATCGATATTATGGGGCCATTTCCAATGCAGCTCTGGAAATAAATATCTCTTGGTCATCATGGATTATTTCAGTAAATGGCCAGAGGTAGTCGCAATTCCAAATCAGGAGGCAAAAACATTGGCCGATGCCCTAATTGAACATTGGATAAGTCGGTTTGGTGTGCCGTTATAGATTCACTAGGACCAAGGTCGAAATTTTGAGTCGGAAATCTTTCAGAGTGTGTGTAACCTAATGGGGATTAAGAAAACTCGTACAACTCCACTGCATCCACAATCCGATGGAATGGTAGAGAGATTTAACAGCACACTAAAAAATTATCTGAGGTCAGCAATCAATGAACACCAAACAAACTGGGATAAGTGTATACCGCTCTTCCTAGTGGCCTATAGATCTTCCATTCATGAATCGACCAAAGAATCCCCAGCTGGCATTGTGCTTGGTAGAAATCTGAAACTTTCGTCTGACATCTTGTTTGGTTCACCAAGCGAACCTCCCACATCTGTAGATGCCTACATTCAGAGTTTGAGAAACCGGACAATTTAAAATTGGTGATAAAGTGTGGTTGTACAATCCACAAAGACGAAAAGGTCGTTCTCCAAAGTTTGACAAACAATGGGAGGGACCATATACCGTTATGAAGAGGATAAACGATGTGGTATATAGAATTCAGAAATCCCCACGCAGTAAAATGAAAGTGGTTCATATCGACTGACTTTCACTGTACAAAGGGACTGTGATATTTGATCGGGACGATCAAAGCTAAGAAGGGGGCAGTGTTACGTCGGTAGTTTATCATGTACTTACTGTTATTATTTCTTTTAGTTTGTATTTGTTCTGATTCCTTGCTTACAATAGTTATTGCATGTATATTTCATTATGTAGTACTAGTATTATAGTAGATTTATTCTCGATCCTTCCAGAAACAATTTGTGAGGTACAATTTGTCATACTATTGTCAGTTTGATAAGGCTCTAGAACATTATTATGTGCGTCTAGATAATCATACAACATTCTCGATGAATGTCATGTCATGATTCAGGTATATAAAGCCGTGTCGATCACGGGACAGAGAGTCTTATGAAGTCAGTCCCTCTTATAAAGGCAGTTGATAACAGTCAGTCTGTGGAAACAGATGTTAATAGTAGTTCTGTCGGTGAAGACAGTGACAGTATAGTTTGTCAAAGTGACAAGTTGTGACGGTTGTACCATAACAGAAGCTCGTGTACAGAGTGTTTGAAAATAAATCATTGGAATCAATCTGCGAACTTCGAGTCTTACGCAAGTGAACTCACCCCACAACGTTTAGCACAGGGTTAAAAGTTACAATACCATTGTGCAACTATCTAATTAGCTGTTATTTTCCATAATATCTATATTAATAATTCGTGATCTAGAAACTGCATTGATTAAAGTTTCGAATCCGTGCTACTTACCAAGTAGAAACTTACCATTTTATTCTTTGGTGTAGGTACCCAGATAGTACGAAGCGTTTATGTATATAGCAAATGATAGGTATTGTAAACAGGACAAATAATAAGATAAAATTGATTATATTTATTGACTAGGTGTAAAGGGGAATATTTTATGTATGTAATTACAATACACAAAATCTGCAAGAGGTTTTCATAGAAACCTGTGCGCAGACCTAATATGACTTAAAAACGAAATAAATAAAAAAATAACCGAAAATAAACTAAAAAAAAATTAACTACTTGTTAATTTATATTTCTCTCCACAGTGAGTAGGGGGAATTCGTTCTTCAAAATCGGGAACTTCATATATAGTGTAGTGCGCGGAGCCCCGAAAGTCGCTTAAAAATCATTCTGTGGGCCTTTCGAGACTAAAATCTGTAACTTACAGGATCGACTGGTATTACCTTGAATAATTTATCCCCAAAGTCGTCAAACCATCGTCCTGTGCAAAAAAAAAGGTATGCGAAATTTTGTGTTTTTTACGTATGTCGATAGAGCATAAAATTCTGCTTCGGTCTGAATTTGTGGCCGTATCGTCCCAAAAAATTAAATAATTTAGAAAAACAGTGCAATCCCCCATGTTTTGTAACTTTCGAGAGCGAATATCTCGGCTCGCAACCTACCAAAAATGCAACAGTTTTAATACTTTTTATCATATATCACTCATTATCTCAGAAACTAAGCCTTAAATTGAGAAAAATGCTCTCTTTAAAAATTATTGCCCCGTTCTTTGCGGTGATAACGGTTCAACATTCATATTTTTAACGTAAATAATAGCATGCTGTAACAATAAATATAAAACTAAGATATTGGCCGAATCCATCGCGCAGCTACAAGCGGCAGGCTCGAAGATCATACTCTCGGTCGTCCTCCCTCGCGTCTCTCACCCTCACGCCGTAGGTTTGGTGGCGGGATCAGGATATTCAGATTCAGATGTGACATGCAGAAGAGGGACATGAAGGCAGCTTTGATATAAAAAATGCATATTTTGTAAAAAAAGGTCTAATATAATGAATCGGTCTCAAGAGTTAACAACAAACGTTGAAGTAAAAATTAAATTAAAATCAAAAGGAATCTCTACGATTCTTAAGCGCATTGGTTCCAATGATCTAATTGCACTGGAGGTGAAATACCATCCCCGATATTTGGTAACAACTTGGTCAAAAGTTAAAAAAACGCACCTGTTCCCTCAACTTCTAAAGAGGATGCACAAACAAAGCAAGACCAAAATAACGTTACTATGAATATGCTATTTGATGAAATGGAAAAGGGTTTCACAGCTCGGAAGGGATTATCTGCAGCTGTCATTTACAACAGATATGTTGAACTTGAAGGAGAGATGTCTAAACGTCAGTTAATGAAGCGTGTCAAGAATTATTTTAAAGATCGTATATACATTGTTCAGTCAAAGAAGGCTAACGAATCAGACATAATAACGCCTACGAAAGTCACAAAAGATGAAATATTTAGAAAAGTATCAAATGGTGACACAATTCCTAAATTTGATGGCTTTCCAGATTACTCCGTACTTCATTAGATTGTCAGCAATATTAAGCAAGTAATGGACAAAATTCCAACGTTTTCTAATTTTCAAGAAACGTACATCTTCAGTTTTAAACAGCATATTCTAGAAACCCTTATCTGGCTGGTACTACTAATGATTTCCCAATAAGCTGAAAGTGTGAAAGAACTTGTCGTGTGGTTTATTAGTTTCAATGAAATCGGGTTAATGGCCAACAAATTTGGAATTAAAGCTGACGAGCTTAGTCAAAATATAGAAACTGGCCCACGAAGGAAAGTTGGTGATGAAAATGCTGTTCTAACATTGCACGAACAGTTCTGTCGGTTCAAAGTTTTCAGCCACACTGAAGTGAACCTGTTGTGTATTTCTACAAATATTATTTTTGACAAAACAATAGAAGATGCCCTCTTAACTGCTGAGAAGGCCGGTGACGATGCTCTCCGAGCGTTTGTCGAAATCATTGATACCGACGAATTTTGAAAATCACAAAAAAATACATTTAATGAAGATGGGTGGCAGTAAACCAGTGCATCAACAGATATTTAAATATGAACTAACGACGTATCCCATGTCATTGACTTCAAACCAGAAAGTTTCTGCCTCTTCCAACAAAAGCACATTGGGACAAATTCTTCAAGATGTTAGTAAGTACATATTAATTATTTGCAGCTTTCACAAGGTATCGATTTTAATAAGAAAATTTCATTGGAGGTTGTCCGTCAAAAACTTGTAGCTGTAAGAAAAACAAAATTAGCTGCATTGGCTCTTGTCGTCGCATGGGTCAAAAATATTGTGTATATAAAAATACATTGCCAAATATTCCAACATTAACACATTTGCCTGAAGACTCCAGTAGTGACAGCGAATAAACAGTTGAGAAAATACAGAATTTTAATTCATAATCCTGCAAAAAATTGCAGACTGGAGAATGCTTAATGTAAAATAAGCGAAACGAACAGCACTTTTGAATATCCCGCCTCCAAACCTATGGCAAGAGGGTGAGAGACGCGAGGACGCGAGGGAGGACGATCGAGAGTCTAACATTGGAGCCTGCGGCTGGTAACAGAACGATGGATTCGGTCAATTTCTTAATTTTATATTTATTGTTACAGCATGCTTATTATTTTTGTTAAAAATATAAATGTTGAACCGTTATCACCGTAAAGAAAGTGGCAATAATTTTTAAAGAAAGCATTTTTTGAATTTAAGGCTTAGTTTCCGAGATAATGAGTGATTATGATAAAGAGTATTAAAACTGTTGCATTTTTCGTAGGTTGTAAGCCGAGATATTCGTTCTCGAAAGTTACAAAACATGTGGGATTGCACTGTTTTTCCAAATTATTTTAATTTTTTGGTACGATATGGCCACAGACGAAACTTTCAAAATTTTCCAGACCGAAGCTGAATTTTATGCTCTATCGACATATGTAAAAAACACAAAATTTCGCATAACTTTTTTTGCACAGGACTATCGTTTGACGACTTTGGGGTTAAATTATTCCAGGTAATACCAATCGTTCCTGTAAATTAAAGATTTTAATCTTGAAAGGTCCATAGGGTGACACATTACATCGCGCCTACTTTAGCTAAAGTACCGGAGTCAGTCCAATTCTAACCTTGCCTTGCTAATTGAATTATAATTCATCGAGACCATTGAAAATGGAATGGATGAACGAATTTTGATTTAGTTTTTTTCGAATTTGCAAATTTTAGGAAAGTGATGGGCGACAGACCTCCTACAGAATTTCCTTTCGATTACCTATCCCCAGCTAATTAGAATTATTGTTCATCGGGGCCACTAAAAACTTGGAATGAATGACTGAATAACAAAAATAGTGTCGAAGTTATTAAATGATGCAATGAAATGAACAAACCAATTGGTAATTAAAATCTTCGGTGGATCGCGTGAATGAAAAAAAAATATTTACACATTATGTAAAAAGTTATTAAATTTGAAATTTGAGTCTTCTAAGCTAATAACTAGCATCTTCTCTCGAATAACTTTCGAATTTTATGATGTTCAAATAATGAGTTGTCTGTTAATACCTACCCTAATTTCCTTTAACTCACGCGATGCAACTGTGTTTGCAATTTTAGTAAACATTATTTTCTCCTCTTCAGTGCATCAACTTATAAATAATTCGGTCTTATTTTTTCAAAAGTTGTGTTCACAATTTATACTGAATGATTCATGCAATAAGCAAGTTTTAAATTTTAGTATTTGATGAGTATCATTTGTTCTTTTCAATGAATTATCCAATAAAATTTGACGTGTGTATCTGTCTGTGGTATCGTGTCTCTCAAACGGATATACCTACTGATTTTGTTTGTTTTCTTTATTTGAAATTTAATTTTTAATTAATTAATTAATTTGGTAGAGGGCGTTCTTGACTAGTTTTTGACTGACGAACCCTGAACGGAGGAGGTATACAATTCGACTGTGTTTTTTTTGGTTCGTGCGCGCGTTTTATACGGTCAACGTAATCCGATTTTGATGATTTTTGATCCATTTGAAACAGGAGACTTGATAAATGGTTTCATATTCATAATAAAGCAAATCCGAAATCTCCTTTCCTCCGAAAACCGCCCCCGAATGGGGTGGAGGTGGCAAATTTTCTCGAAAATCGAAAATCGAAAAATGTTTCTGCGATGTTATAATTTTAAATATGTGTACTTTCGCTAGGTGGAAGAGGCAATTTCTATCGAAAATAGAAAATCTGAGAATGGAAAATTAATGACCAGATTAATTGTAGCAACCTTTATATTGAAAAAATTCCCATAGAGTTACGGTTTTCGAGTTAAAAGAGTGGTAAAGTTTATAATATGCGTATTTCCGCGACGATATTCTTAGATTTCTGAATAATAGCAAATACAAGCAAAGCATACATGGATAATGGTGAACGTTCAACGATTTTCGTGACAAATGTACATAATACTCAAAAGTGTGAAATAAATATTTTTTACAAAAAATTGGACCGACGTTATCAGTTGGTGCTCTGAAAGTACAAAATAATATTTATTCTACTGGTTCTTGTGAAGTTGGTGCCAAATGTTTTTAATCTAATTGCAACTTAACAACTTCAAAGGTACCAGCACTAATAGAATTAATATTATTTTGTACTTTCACTGCACCAACTAATAACGTCTGTCCAATTTTTTGTAAAAAATATTTATTTCACACTTTTGAGTGTAACAGTAGTCACGAAAATCATTGAACGTTCACTAAGACCAATGAAGATAGTACTTACCCTATTACCCACGTATTTTATTTGCTTGTAGTTGTTATTATTGAGATCTCAAAACATCGCTGTGGAAATACGCTTAAGTATTTTAGATGTTACCATTTCAACACCGATTTAACTCGAAACCGTAAATCTAAGAAAAAAATGTTCATTATAGATGTTGCTACAAATAATTATGTCTGTCATGTAGAACCCACAGATTTTCAATTGCCTTTGTTGAAAAAAAATTTTAATTTAAACGTTTCCGTATATTGTCCTATCTTTAATTATACCACCTAAGATTTTCGATTTTCGAGAAAATTTACCGGAGGCGGTTTTCGGAGGGAAGGAGATTTCGGATCTGCGTTTTTATGAATATGGGACCATTTATTGACTTGAGTCTCCTCTTTCAAATGGATCAAAAATCATCAAAATTGGATTACGTTGACCATATAAAAGGCGCGCACGAACCAAAAAAAGCACAGTCAAATTGTATACCTCATCCGTTCGGGGTTCGTGGGTCAAAAATATATATTTTCACTCGTATTTTCAGAAATATTTTTTTATAATAAAACATTATTGATTTATACTCAAATTCAGCTTGTTTTTTTGCTTTTCAAACTATAACATTATTCATATCAAGCCCTATAATCTTATCAAATTATCGTCAAAAAAATATAATACATCTCAGTTGCGTTCCTTTATAGGCCAACATCAAATTTATAGCAAATATGTTTTGAATGATGTGTAAACAAAAAGTGTGATAAAGCTGGAAAACGATATTCTTTTGGTGCCTCACTGACTTATTGTCAGTAAAGATTTCTCTTCGCTTGTGAATATTGAATAGTGACGGTCTGGTTTAGTGATATGTTTATGGTTCAATGAAATATTTCAGTGCTTTTGAGTATTTAAAGTTTCCTAACGTAACTACAGCTGCGCTATCACTGATTACTAATTACCTACTTATTCCATTAGGTATATGAGAATCATTACGCTAAAGTAAATATCAGGTGAGTTAATAAATTCATTTCCAACAATAAAAAAAATATCTCACCAGGTAGGCTATAGACTTCTGTAGCAAACATGTTTAATTTAGATAATGGTACGTTTAGACAACGAAAACAGCTATTGTATGAATTTCTATGTTGAAAATTTAATTTCTCATAAACACCTAGCACAAAAAATTGATAATTATAGATGTTACATACCTACTAATAATAATAATGATTATTTTCATAATCTTAATAATAATATCTACCATTAGTTGTTAGGTTAGTTGCTCTCATCTTTATTATTTTAATATTGCTGTTCCTGATTCGTTGAAAATTTATATATATATATATATATATATATATATATAAATTCACGATTTTTTTGCTGACGAAGAGAATAAACATTCTCGAAAGCTTGGCATATATATATATATATATATATATATATATATATATATATATATAATAACGTGATTCAACTTGAATTGGGTATTTCTGCCGAGGTTTGAATGGGGTTTAAAAAGCAGAAATCCCCAATTCAAGTTGACTCACGTTATTCTAATAAATTACTGCCGTATTTCCATCTTCTTCATATATATATATATATATATTTTTTTTTTTTCTGTAGATTTCTTGAACCATAATACTTATATAATTTTATTTTGTAATATTTGCCTTTAAGAATAAGACATATAAGCAATCCTAAAATATTTTCGAGGGAAATCAAAAAATTCATCTTTCAAAATTATCATGAATTTGTCAAGATGTTGGAGCATTAACAAGTATTAAATTATATTTTATATTTTTTTTATTCTCTTACTGTCTACTATTTAAGTTTACTTCTAAAAATATTGTAATAGCACAACACAAGTGTTAAGTCACTTAGGTGCTCATTTGTATTTGAATTTATTTGCCTAATGTAATTCATTTGTAGTTGTTTTATAATGATAATAATAATAGTAGTAATAATAATAATGATAATAATAATAATAATAATAATAATAATAATGTATATTATATATATATATAATATTAATATATACATGTTGATATTGAGATTGAACCGTTGTGGGTATATCGGTCGTGATTTGAGTGCAAATCTAACTGGTTTAGTGAGTGCGATTTTAATTTTGTTTGGTATCAAAATATCGACAAAGTAGTGAACTTCGAACTGAATAAGTGATGTTATTAAAAAATTGGTTGCCTATGTAGATAATTGCAGAAATAAGTACAAGCGAGCCCAACACGCATAGTAACAAAACAACATCTGCAGCATCTAAAACACCTATGAATAATCCACTCATAAAGAATCTAACAGGGGCGTGCTACCTAAAAATGCTAATAACAGTTATTGAATATGGAGAAACTGGAATGTGCAAGATGTAAGATCAAAAATACACCTAAGGACCCAAAGAACCCTATTTTCCCTTGTGACATATGCAGAACTTACATTTGTGGCGACTGCTCAGGTTTATCATCATCGGAATCAAAATGCATAGTTTTGCAGAGACGTATTCTAAAATATCATTGTGAAAGCTGCAGAAAATGGAACATAAATGATTTCTTTGAAACCTCACTGAAAGATAAAGAAGAGATAATCGAAAACAAAAATACTATTATTCAAATATTACAGGAGCGAATTAAAGATATGGAAGACAAGCAAAAACAACAACATAACATTTCCTACTCAGATATAACGAAGAAGAGTACCATAGAGAAAATAAGCACCATACAAAATAATATCCCAAAAATTATAATTAGACCCAAAAATTAACAAACATCCATAGACACAAAGAAAGATATCAATAAATCCATAAATCCTGCTGAATTGAAAATAAGCATTGATAACATAAAGACAACTAACAATGGTGGTATGTTTATTAAATGTCAATCAAGAGAACAAGTTGATTTACTGATGAAAACAGCACAAAATAAACTACGAAATAAATATAATATATCCATATCAAAGATGAGAAAGCCAAGAATAAAGATTACAAATTTCACTGAAGATATGACTATGGAAGAAATTGGTAAAGCCCTATATGACCAGAACGATATAACGGGAGATATCAAAATTACATATATCAAAGAAAACAAAAAAAGGAGATAAAACAATTTTCTGTGAATGTTCATCAGCATCATTCAAGGATTTAATAAAAAAAAGAAAAGTATACATTGGATGGGAGCGCTACCCAGTATTTGAAGATCTGAATGTGCTACGCTGCTTTAAGTGCCAAGCATTTCATCATAAACAAAAAGACTGTCGGAATGAAGTCGTGTGTCCAAAGTGCAGTGGTAATCACACCGAAAACACTTGTGACAATCACCAAAAGTGCTGCATCAATTGTAAATGTGCTAACGATAAGTATAATAAAAATTACAACATGGAACACTCATCATACGATTTGAACTGTCCATCTTTGAAATATTATATTGAAGTTTTAAAAAGTAAAACAGATTACCAAAATGACGAATGATCCTATTGTTAACATCCTGGACAGTTTAGAAAGTGAAGATGGTGATCCAAGTGACATAAAAAATGTTGATATCATAACTGAATTTATTGAAGATATAAAAACAAAACAAAAATTGCTCAACATCTTACATATTAATATCAGGAGTATTAGGAAAAATCATGAGGAACTACTATTATTCTTAGAAACTTACAGCTTGAAACATACGGACTTGATTGTACTGAGTGAATGTTGGAATATCGAATCTGTTGATAAATATAGCATCACAGGCTTCACCACTTTATATAATAATAGCAGAAACAACCAGAATGATGGAGTACTTATTTATGTGAAATCTAGTTTAAAATTTACATTTGATAACACAATTTTACCGCAATGTAAAATCACTATTAGTCAAATTCTTTGCTCAGTCAATAATATCAAAATATCCATCCAAGCCTGCTACAGAGCTCCATCAACAAATGCAGAACTTTTTGTACATGAGCTGGAACATTATCTGCAAAATATCCCACAAAATCAAATAAACATATTTGTTGGAGACATAAACATTGATTTACTGGAGAGGAATGACCTTGTATCAAACAATTATTTTGCACTCATGTCATCTTTGGGCTACAAATCATATATTAACGCTTATACGAGGGTGACTCCTACAACATCAACTTGTATAGACCATATTTTTGTGAAAGAAAATCTACTACAAACTAACATAAAATATACATCATTCGTCATCAATGCAGATGTTACCGATCACTATCCAATATTTCTTGACTTACACTATGACGAATTATCTGTCCTAAGCGCAAAAAAACTAAAAATATTGAAGTTTTAGATACTAATAAATTTATAAATCTATTGAAACTGCAAAACTGGAGTATAACAAATAAGTATAATGACCCAAATGTAGCTTTTTCAACATTCTTGGATATATTTATGGAAAAATATGTTGAGAGTCTATACAAAAAGGACATTATTAACTCTATAAAAAAGAGGGACAAATTGAAGTTTAAAGCGATCAGGAGTAAAAACGTATTACTAATGAACGAATATAAATCATACCGAAATCAACTTAATAAAATAATACATAAAGCAGAAAATAATTACTATAAAAATGCAGTCAACGAAAATAAAAATGATATCAGAAAATTGTTTAAAGTAGTTTCTGAATTGAGCAACACAGAAAATAATAAAAAAAGTAATACGATAAATATCTATGATAGAAATAATGTTAGATTCAATAACGATGGTGATATGGCCAACTATTGTAATGAATATTTTAGCGAAATTGGTATGAAAATGGCTACTCAAATCAATAAATCTGCTAATAACTACAAAAATAGATACCCAAATACTTCTGAATCAATGTTCTTATATCCAGCTACTGAAAGTGAAATAATCCAACATATAAGCACCTTAAAAAATAACTCTTCTCCAGGCATAGATAGGATAACATCTAAAACTATAAAATTAATACATCCATATATTATATCTCCACTTCTGTATATAATCAACTTAATATTCGAGACAGGTATAGTTCCAGACAAATTTAAAACTTCTTTAATAACCCCCATTTACAAAAAAGGCAATGCCACGGATATTTCTAATTATAGACCCATAAGCACAATAACTAATTTTTCCAAAATATTCGAAAAATGCATGAAAAGTAGACTCAATGATCATCTGAATAGACATCAAATATTACTAAAAAATCAATTTGGCTTTAGGGAAGGTAAAAGCACCGCTGACGCAATGTTCGAAGTGGTTAACTCAATAAAGGATAGCTTGGAAAAAAATAACAAATGTATTGCAGTATTCTTAGATTTGGCAAGGGCCTTTGACACAGTACAACACAATAAACTCCTTGATGCCTTGGAACAATATGGAGTGAGTGGAATTGCTTTAGAAATCTTTAAACACTATCTCAACAATAGAAAACTATTTGTTAAAATTCGAGATTCGACAAGTGAACCCTTGATTACACAACTAGGCATCCCACAGGGCACTGTATTGGGGCCTTTACTCTTTATTATATACATAAATTCACTGCTATGTCTGAACACAAGTAAATCCATAATCTCATATGCAGATGACACTGTGCTCATATTTGAAGACGACTCTTGGGATGGTGTTAAAGTAAAAACTATTGAAGGTATCCAAAATGTTAAAGATTGGCTGGATTTTAATAAACTCTCACTTAATATAAAAAAAAACAAAATACATAGCATTTTCCATCACAAACTACAATAGACCTAATTACAATAACCTGAATTTTGAGAACACTACAGAACACATAACAGAATGTGACAATATCAAGTATTTAGGTGTTACCATTGACAAACATCTTAGGTGGGATCAGCATGCCCTTGAACTAGTAAAAAAAATGCGTAGTCTTATATATACAATATACCGTATCCGTAAAATTTTAAATAAAGAACAACTACTGATTGTATATAGAGCACTTGTAGAATCGCTTATAAAATATGGCATACTCATATGGGGTGGAATATATGACAACACCTTACATCAACTAAACGTAGTGCAAAATTATATACTAAAAGTGATGTTTAATAGAAATAAATACTATTCAACCAGTTTCTTGTATAATGAAAGCATTTTAAATATTAGAAGTCTGTATTTCCTTACTATTTAAATATTCTACTATAAAAATAGTCATTATCTCCAACAAATATCTCATTCTTACAACACTCGAGCAAAAAATAAATTACAAGTATCAATTCCATTGTACAAAAAAAACTCCTCTCAAAGATTCGTTACATATTTGGCACCTAAAGTTTTTAATATACTGCCCCTACAAATAAGAACATCAAGCACTATAAAACTATTCTACAAAATGTGTATAAAGTATATTTGTATAAACTACAATAAGTTTGAAGCTTTGTTATAAACATGTATTGTATCTCTATAATAATTGTGAATGTTTGCTCATTAGATACTCATTTAACGCTAGATGTATTTTTCTGTTTTTCTCTTTTTTCTAACACTTTAGATTGAACATTATCATACATACATAAATTATACACGGATAATTAGATTAGATAATTAATAGTAGTACATTTTGCACATACAAGTGTTATACACTTAGGTGCAAATATTGCATGATTGAATCCTAACAAAAATATTCATAGCTTTTATATTGTCCTTTAATTGTATATTACATGTGTAATAATAATAACATGTGTAATAATATTGGGGCTCCAAGCTTTATCAGTTAAAACACATAATTACTGCTAAAAATGAAAGATAATTTCATATGTTTTCATTTATTGTATTAATATTTTTTAGCAGTAATCATGTGTTTTAACTGATGAATCTTGGAGCGCCAAGCGAAACTTCTTAATTTTTAGGTGAATTTTCTTACCCTTTTGTACAAACTGAACCTGAATCCCAACCAAAATAAAATTATATATATATATATATGTATATATGCAAATTTTATCTCGGAATCTGGTATACCGATTTGGATGAAAATTCATATATATGAGTACCAGAGTGTATTTAATCGATTGGTTCTATTCACATTCACAAGAAAAATCATTTTCAGCATTTAATATTCTCATTTTATGAGTTCTACAGCTTATATGTGAGATACCAAAATTAGTCCTATGGTTAAGCTTCCTGGTATTAATATAGAGTTCCTCGGTTCGAATTCTTATCACCTTTGAGTATTTTTTTAACAAAACCCATTTTTTTTAATAAAAGATGTTAATATGAGTTTCTAATAATTTAATCCGAAATTTTCAATGAAAATTTGTACATATCTAATATATTGCGACCCTTAAGGTACACATTAGCTATTTCAAGGAAGGGTTCGCAGATTTTGGTAAAAAATAGCAAAAAGGGGTTTTCGGAGTCGAGAAATCGATTGACGATACTTACGAGACATATTTAATCGGTGTGACCCTCGAGGTCCACACTAGCGATTTCAAGAATGGCTCCGCAGATAAAAGTTTCAGTATGTATGGGGGTTGAGAAGTCGATTGTTGATATAGCTGAGTTTTGGTATATTTATCATTCATATTACACATTCATATTTATTTCTAAATCTATAACTTATGGAATATGTGAACAATAAAAGCAGTATTTACCAATCGCAATAAATTTTATCCAGAAATATAAAATAAGTTTAAATATCCTTAGTAACTCTTATAGACCCATCTTAAATCCTGTTTTACCAGAGCTCGGTCTCCAGATATTATTTATTTATTATTTATTTATTTTGGATGTATCTTGGGATTCAGGTTCGGTTTGCAAAAAAAGGGTCAGGCATTCATAGTAGCTTATATTACAAAAGTTAAGACGTTTCGCTTGGGGCTCCAAGCTTCATCATTTAAAAACATATTACTGGTAAAAAAATATTAATAAAATAAATGAATACTTACATATGAAATTACCTTTCGTACCTTAAACACATATAGGAACTAGTTTATGTTAAACATAATTTAGATATTCTTATTCTATGCGGAAATCAATCATTTTTCCTTTTTTATCAGCTTTGTTATGCATGGCATGTGATTGATTTTTATGACAGGTGTGTTTTTACGCTATATATGTTATGAGAAAACTTATTTCCAAAGATTGGTGTTTATGTTTGGTGTGTATTATAAATTTTGTATGGCATAATATTTTTATCATAAATGAACTATTTCACAGTAGTTATTCAATTTCATATCTTCGTAGTAACTTCCCCATTTGTTTCACGGCAATCTTTTTCAGAAATTTCCCGTCGTAAGTAAATGTAAGGCAACGGCAAAATTATTTGATAAAGTCAATATTGTTGAAATGTTGTAGAAATTGGTTTGGTTCATTGACCTTTAAACATGCTTCAATGGTCGTATTTTACATTATTTTGAATAAAACCCAAACCTTGATAAAGGGTTATGGAAGGCATGAAAAATAAGACACATTCTTATTATTATCTATTTATTAACTATTAGGTTATTATTATCATTATTGTCTTATTGTATATGATTTTTCAATATTATTAATATTTAAATTATGATTAAAATAAAGCGTATAAATAGTTTTTTGTCATAGCATATTTGATTATGGAAATTATAAAAAAAGTTTTTTCAACGAATCTATTAGAAAAAACTTTGGGTAATAACTTTGGAACAAAAAAGATATCGATATATATGGTTTTAAGTTTTTTATTGCAAATTTAATTTACTTTCCGTTTTTAATGAAATAATTCTGGCATTCTATTTAAAATTTCAAAGAAAAAGCAAAAACTTCCGATAGTCGAGTAAAAACTATCAAAGTGAGGTTGATTGCATGTATTTATGAATAGTAAATTACTTTTAATCATGTTCTTGATGAAATTGCTATTTTCTCTTTTTTATCCAATATTTTATAGACAGCGTCTAATAGACACTGGCACAACTCGAATGCAACTAGTTGCTAAATTTTACATGATACGGGGGCCGGCCGAAACTTTCTAAATATTAAAAAAAATATATTTTGGTAATAACTTTGTAACAAAAAAAGATATCGATATACGGTTTTGAGTTTTTAACTGCAAATGTAATTTACATTTAATTCTGGCATTCCATTTAAAATTTCAAAGAAAAATAAAACAACTAAACTTTATAAATAGCTACCTCTACCGGGAGCAGCAAAAATCAATGTGGCAAGGTTATTTTTCTTTATAAGCGGAGCTTCCTTTCGTAAACTAGATATAGTTTGCTAAATTATGTTATGGCAAAGCAGAATTTTATTAAAAGCATTTTAATCAGTAAAATAACAATTGATATCAAAAAGATGCAGAGTTTTAGCAGCATTACTTTGGTTATATTTTGTTCTCAACTCTGTTCTCAACATGCGTTTTTATACACGACCATAGCTGTTGCGCCCCCTAGCCCTATAGTTAGGGACTTGAACGGAGGATTTTTTCCCTACTGCCCTACGACTATTCTTTTCTGAGATATGCTACCTGTCCATTTTTAATGAAAAACAATGTGTATATAAGTATCCCTAAATTGATATCAATAGATCTACTGAATTATATTCTTGTCTTTTTCTTACCTGGGTGAGGTGAATTATTTTTATTTTACATTTACATCTTTAAACATATCAAATATGCCAATCCTTCTGTGAAGTGGATAAGGTGGTTATTTTATATTGTAGTGAATCACTTCGCAAATTCCACTCTATTTGTTCAAAGATTCATATGAAACTTGGCGCATATGATGTCATTCTATACTTGCCTATTATTGCATAGGTCTCTCAAGTTTCTCAGTCCAGTACAGTTCTACTACATCTTTCTCCCATGTTAGCACAAACATTTCATTGTCTCAATGTTTAATTTTTCTTCTATTTCTATGTTTGTTAGCCATCGATAGTTTTCGTTCCCCATTTTGCTTGGACCAGAAATTCAAATTCTTCTAATAATTTTTCATTCAAAAATCAATCTCTCTTCATCTTTTGCTGTAAGATACATAAATGTTTATTAGTATAGAATATAACAGATTTACTTTTGAGTTAATTTTTTTTAAGGAAATTTGCTATGTAATTACTGTCTTCAATCATTGCAATAAATGAGTTTAGAATATCTAATAAGAATTATGCTAGAGATGCTATTTATAGATATTAATTATTCGATTGAAAATTTGTTCGATACGCTTTGTTTATAGATACATATAAACTATTAGTTATATAACTAATAGGTAGGCATATAACAAATACAATCTAATGGAAATCGCCCAAAATAGTAAATAGTTGAAAATATAAAAATAAACGATGATAATTTGCGTTATTTGATATGAAATTATTATGAAAATGCGTTATTCTTTAAGATTGATATATTATTAATTATTTTTTGTGTTTACGATTAAAGTCTTTCTCATTGAAGAATCATGATGAGTAATTCAAAAGTGGGCAGCTTCGCGCGAGCTCCATCTTAACTTTAACGTTCAGGTAGTATACATTTCGGTATAGCCACCAAAAGTGGGTGGCGACTCCGCAGCTAGACCACCCTGTATAAGCAGGTATCCGAGGCATCATGACCTCGCCCGGGACGGCCCAATAGACGAGGCAAGCGGGGCTCTCGCCCCCGGCAAATTACTGGTATGTAGGTATCTGTTTTAAGTCGGCTGTTGGACCGAATGCGGGATATAAAGTGCCGAGTCGGGCTGTGATCCTCTCTCACCTCACGATCGCTCGTTATCCATTGACTGATCCTGTAAACAGCGCCCCCTCAACAGTGACCTTCGTGACGATCATGTTTTTTATCTTATCTTGGGTTCCATCGTTATTAAATACAAGAAACCTCCATTGTAATCGCAATACTCTTATTAGATGATTAATACCTAATATTTTTAAAATGCCACCAAGGTTATGAACACAAAATTTTATATTAAGTATAGGTAAATGAATAACTCTAGTCATGAAAGCCTCCTAATGAAGGTTACAGTCTGATTGGTGTCTTTTGAGAATCGTTTTAATTACATTTATGATCTCTATTAAACGAATCTATAGAGTAGGTAGGTACTTACGTACCTACTCAGGTGTGACTACCGAAACACATCTGCTTCGCAGAGTTACAAAAGGTTTATAATAGTCATTCTGTAACATGAGCCTAGATATGTTTCATATTCGCAGAAAGAAACTGTCGCCTTCGCTCGTTGTGACAACCAAACGAGTCCTAGAGCGAAAATGACATAGACACCTATACCCAGAAGCGAATGTTGTTTCACGATTGTCATTTTCGCGTCTTTACCCACGTGTTGGTTACATCATTTTTTGCAGTACCTGCCTTGGACGTTAAATTTCATAGAATCGTTTGGCTGGCGAAAAATCATTATTTTTCGCACTAGTGCGTAAAGTAGTTCTTTATGTTGGCGGGGAGAAAACTTCAAGCATTAGTATCATAAAATTGCATATTATCATCGAGGGTATGGATATCTAGTACTTACGCGACGATAATCATTTCTAGAATGTTGAACTTTATAGGCAGAATGTGTGAAAAATATGAAATTTATCTGCATGCAGCTATAATAGGTATAATTATTTCTAATCTACATGTTATTAGATACGTGAAAGTAATAATCTGGCCTCTATTTAAGCATATTGCGTTCACGGAAAAATAAATGGGTGATTTGGCATAGTTAAGTTTATGTGGAGAGGGAGTGCAGAAAAATTAATATATAATGATGTATGTATACATTAAACTAAATAATAAAATTCAAACTGTGAAATTTACCTATCCGATGGCTACGAGCTGTCGTTTATTTTAGTGTAGGTATCATTAGTCGTGAAAATCGTTGAAGGTTTAATTATTTTCAGAGATTTCAATAAACAGCGGTAACACCGACTTTACAAATACATTTAAGTCGGTATAGTTAAATTTAAAAAACATGTCCAATACAAATGTTTCCGGATATACCTAGTCACTTCTTTAATTTTGCGTTTCTTCACCTCCACCTAACACCTTTGGGGGCAATTTTTGGGGAAGTAAATGTTGGGTTTTAAATTTATTTGATATGGAAATATATTGTGTGAAGTGTGTGAAATAAATGGCTCGAGCGGTGATATTCATGCTGCTGTTCTGGCTGAAACAACAAGAGTAGACCCAATGACCTATTAACAGAGATAGAGAGAACACTTCATTGATAAAATACGTTTTGTTTGTTGACATCTTTGTGGGCAGGGGGGGTGAGCTGTGGAAACGATCAGAAGGGGGGATAGAACGGTTTTAACTAAACCCCGCCTCACTGTACTCGTCTTTTCGCATAGAAAATATGACACCAGTGGCGTCTCGTTGTTTTAGGTTTCATTTGCTATACGTCGAAATATTTAATACCACAAAATAAATCAGAAGCTTGGTAAAAAAAAGTCAATGTCCGAAAGTTGTTCCGAAAGTTATATGTTCCAGCAAATAAACTTGCTAAATTTCTTGTATTCATATAAAAATCGCAAGGAAGATTTATATCCATGCTCCGCACGTGTTATAGTTTTTGACATATATACCTATTATATACATACTGGCTTAAGTTTATCTTCTTATCAATTTCAGTTGACCCTTAAATGGACATTGATTTTTGTTCCTATCCCATAATAATATTATTAAATAGGTATGTAGGTATAATTCTTTTTTAAAGTCTAGGATTTGAAAAGCAATATAAAAACAATATAAAAATCTCTTTAATAATAACAATGATTAGGTAATAATTTCTACGCCCATGACCGATGTTTATATGTCAATATTTTTCTTTCAAAATTCAAATATATAAGTTACCAAATTTTAATTTAGACGGTCTACTTCAATGAAAAGTTACTTCTGGGTTCGCGGATTCTATTTTATTGCACAGTATGCAACGTCTATTCATTTTTTCAAGTTTTGAAACCAAAGAATATAATAGAATATTCAAAAACAACCAAAACACCAAGTATTTAAATAATGGGGGGAGAAACTGATATGCGATGAGGCGTGGCCGAACAAGGGATGATGTCAACACAATATATTTTTTACAGTTCCGTCTATCTCTGTCATTGGTCATTGAGTAGACTGCTTACCTAGACGTCGATTACGTTGTAATTTCCATTTCCATTCCCCGAGGATGAATGTAAAATCCACTAGAATCTTACAAAAAACTATTCAGAGAGCTGCATAGTGATTTGCGCCTATAAATGTTCACTAATGTTCAGGTCACGAACAAATAGAAACAAGAGGAATGTCTGGTGAGTTCTAGTGCCACTGTTAAAATTCTTCTATTAACTCATGTTAATTCTCAGGTTTTAGCTACACTTTAATTTTATGCATATTCCAAAACCTGTTGGCAGGAGTTATGTGCACGGCTTCAGTCAAACACATTTTTCATAAATGCTGTTTTAGAGGTAACTCATGCTCTAAATACATTAACTGTTGAAAAACATATGTACTTACTTCATGTTTGCCTCAACATCGAGACAGTCGATTATTAACGGGTCATTTACCAATAAGAGGAGTTTTGTTGGGTGTACTTTTATGAATTGTTTGTGATTGTTTCAGATATCAAATAAATTTCAATTTCCCTAGCTGTCTCGGATGTATAGACAACATAAAAATAGCTCTTATGCTAGCTGCTCAAGGTAGAAGAGGTTACGTAAAAGAAAAACTTTTCACTCACGGAATGTGCAGATTGTAAGACATACCCTAATTATATCTCTCTTACAATTGAATTAACTACATTTTGTTACAGATAGGTGATAGTGGCTTCACTATATTAGGCATGGAGGTAGGGTGTTCTCTGGCACTGATACACGTTGGCAAAAATAATCCACGCCTATGCTGTATTGCATAGCTTTAGAAAACATCGAGCATCCTGGCTGATGAGAGCCGGTAAAGCCATGAAACTATACCTATATGGAAGTTGGAAATTAACAGCAATTGTTGGAAAGAGGACGTCAACGAATATGTTGCACTTTGCACAATTCAACGTGATCTTTTTAAAAACCATTTATTAAATTTAAGAATTACATATACAAATAATCAGACTCACTATTTTAAGAATTCATTTAAATAACATTTTTCAGTGTCTTCATATTGTTTTTTTGTATTACCTATTTACTTCTTATGCAATCGTCTGCTGCTGCTGACTGAATAAGCATAGGCTAAAATTATCAGAGAATCAAATTTATATGAAGAAAATTTGGTCTCCCCCTTTGAAGGATAAAGTGGTTCAAGTAACTTACTTGGTAGTGACGATGGCTGCGCAGTCGATGCAAAATAACTGTGTTGTACATTCAGACCTTCTCTGAATGTTGCAAAATTTCAATATTTTTTACAATACAAACATATAGATAATAAATTTTTTTCTTGTACTTGTTGGAGCTTCGCTAGTTATGTTTTTTGTACCAAAATTTACTTTTTTAAAAAGAATTATTTGATAACTTAAAAACAGACTTTACAGAATTAGAACTTGATCGGACAGCGTGACGCCGATACTTGTATAAGACTATAAGTGACTTGGCCACATACGGCGAGGTCCTTAAATACTAATATTATAATATGTCAGCGTTTTAGTAGACGCTAGGTAAGCATTTCTCTAATATTTAGCCCTGTTACTCCTCCGCCAATAAGAGGAAACTTTGGGGTTTACAAAGTTGACGTTAAAAGTTGTAAAAGTAATGTAATGAAATGAAAAGTTACGGTGTAGGAAATGCCTCCTTCACATTAGGTTTATTTTTCGTAACTAGGTTGTACATGTTTGTTCTATAATAAAATAATGTTGCAACAATAATAGTAAAAATTATAAATATATATATGGGCAAATTGGAATGAGTCCACATGGTTTCATTCACAACGAAAGACATTGGTTCAAAACTGTCTTGTTCAAGAGTTAATTTAGAAAGTTGGTCTAGATTGAATGATTTCAAATTTAATTGAATTGGTTTAACTTTCGAAACTTCACTTGGTATATGTGGGAGATAAACAGGTTCTTCATGCAAATAACCTTCTAGATTTGCAAATTCGAAGTCTTTAATGATAAATTTACAGGTGAAAGGCACGTTTATTAGAAAAGTACCTTTGAGTCTATGCACTTCTTCACTATCACATTTTTCATGCACTAAAGTTTCTGTAGGTGCGATGAGTAGGTATTTCTCGTTGCTGATGGTTTCTACGAGGGTCTCGTTGATCTCGACTGGAACATGGATACATTGTGGGTCTTCTCTGACTTGGAGTAGGTTCTGGATGCAGGTGTCATGCTGGTAATTTCTTTCGATATCAGAAATTTTACAGAAGTATTCTTCTTGCAATTCCTTACACTTATCCTTGAGGTAGTAGATTTTATCTTCGGTCATTGCCACATACGAGGTTGGGGAAATAATTGTGGTAGATTCATTGGTGGGGATTGAATAGAGATGATACAGGTTATAGGTTTTGGGGTCTAGTAAAGGGATATGTAATAAAAATACTACATGCTCTTCAGTTATATAGTATTATACGTGAATAGTTTGCGTAAATAAAATATTATCTTTAGAATAATAAAAATCTGTACCATGATATTGAGATAATTGATTCTTCATTATTCTCAAGGATTTTTCTCGATTATTGAAAGGTGTAAAGATTTCATCGAAGCAAAACTTATAGCTGTTAATAGTCTTTCTATTATTTGAGAAAGATCTAATAGACTAATTTTAATCAAAGTTAAGGTATCAGTAGATACTGGTTTGTCCCCTTTAACCATTGAAATGTATTCTTCAATTATGTTGAAATTATTAAATATATTTCTAATTGTTTCTTTGTAATTCTTAATTAAACGGTGGTTTAAGGATAGTTGTTCGTTGTAATGCTTTACCAAATTATCTTGGTTTACCTTCAAGTCTGTCAATGTTTTATCATATCTTTCGGCATCAGATGCGTCTAAGTTGCCGGATATAAATTTAAATACTGATCCCAGTGCATTGATTATTCCACGTGGTATTCTTTTCTTATCTTCTAGAATGTCGGGGTGGATCATAGTTAATTGTGATTTTAGTTGATTTGCTCTATTTCTTATATATTCATATTCTATCTTTTGGGCCATGATAAGCTTATTGTGGGATTTATTATAGAAATCTGTTATAAGTTTCTCTAATTCTAGCATTTTTTGTCCAAGAATCTTGGTGGGGTAGTTGTGTAAAAATGTATGATGGGAATATTGTATCCTAGTAGGTCCTAATTTAAATGGTAAAATACCAGGAATATTCTCTAAGGATTTAACTTCAATTTTGGGTACTCCTGTTATGGCATACTCTATTACTATTAGTAGGTAGGTAAGTCGTAGTAACTCCATCTGAAACAAACGGAATATTTGTTTGTTGGTATTTACGAGTAGGTTTAAGTTCTTGTTTGTGGTATGTATGTCCCTTTGTAGTTTTGATCTTTGTTCCTAAGTCCTTTTTTACATTTATGGGTTTGTAGAGGTGTGGTTTTATTTCTAGGTAACGTGGAAACGTAAGCGTCTAACGTATTTATGGGTGGTGGATCGATTCTATTGACATTTTGTTTTTCTTTATATTTGTCTTTCAAGTCTTTGGTTTTTTCATGGACATGATTGTACAAAGTGTTAATTCTGGACCTTAAATCATCTATATATGCATTATATTGGTTTTTAAAAGTAATTTCGAGAATGTATCTGTTATCGAGGTGTCCGAATAATAACTCAGTGGGTCTAAAGTGAGTTGTACTATGTATACTTCGATTGTAAATAATAACTGCGTTTTCAATCAAATTCTGGGATAAAGCTCTCTGATTCTGAAGTGTTAACGATCTCATTATTTCAATAATTGTACTATGTACTCTTTCTATAGGACTATCTGAATTTGGGTGTAAAGCGGTTGTTATATGATGTTCGACGTTATATGAGTTTAACAGTTTTTTAAATAATTCTGTGTTAAATTGTCCGTCCGTTACGAGTATTTTGGGAAGTTTGTATCGTGAAAAGATCTTTACGAATTTCTGTATAATTTCTACCATATTGGTGGAATTTAGTTCTTCATACATGAGAAATTTGGAAAAATTATCTATGCATATTAAATACTTGCTTTTGTTACAAGAAAATATATCCATGTATATAATTTCAAATGGGACTTTGGGTGTAAATGTTGTCTCTAATTTATACTTTACAGGGTTTCTCTCATACTTTGTCTGCTGGCAAATTAAACAATTATTTACATGAAGTTGAACATCTTTCATAATATTTGGCCAATAATATATTCTTTCAATTTCTTGCTGTAATTCTCGTATACCTCTATGAGTGGTATTATGTAACTTATTTAATACTTCAGTCTGTTGTTCTCTATTTGTAATGTCTTTTAAAATTTTTCTTGTAAATATAAATTTCAAATTATCATTAAAGTTAGTTGTTATAATAGTTGCTATTTCTTCATACATTCCTTGATCTGGAGAATGGATAGCATTTGTCACATTCGGGTAGGCATATTCTTTTAATATATTTAAGATTTCGTTTTCATAATTGTTTCTGGTTATTCCTACTTCTAATCGTTCTCTATTGAATATCTTAGTGGTCTTTGACTTTGGTTCATTTCCAAGCTTAAAAATGAATTGTTTTTTGTATAAATTCAAAGGTTTGTCAGTTATAGTAAGTTCTGCGGAAACATCGTCTTCTTGCGTATGTATAGTGTTGTTATCTGTTTGTGTCTCTAAATTTATATTTAAGATAGGTGTTTCATTGTCTGGTGGTTTAATCTGAATATCAGAGATTAGGTTTAGTTTGTTTTGTTCTTGACTATTCTCGCTAATATCAAATATGTCATCTAAGTTTTCTAAATTGGGTAATGGTCGTTCGGAGATATCTCCAGGGTTCGCAAACAGAGATAATAAATCATCGGTATCACTAGAATGATCGAGTTGCAAGGGATACGCTTCAAGTCTTGATAGGAAATCTGCATTACCATTAAGTTTACCCTTCTTGTAAACAATTTCATAATCAAATTCCATCAATTTCAATCGCCATCGAACCAATTTGGAATTTGGTTCTTTGATATTAAAAAGCCATTGTAATGGTTTGTGGTCTGAGACTATTTGGAAATTGTTTCCATAAAGGTAAGGCCTAAATTGCTTTGTTGCCCATACTATAGCAAGGCATTCTTTCTCAATAGTTGAATAATTTATTTCATGGTCATTCAACGTTCTAGAGATAAATGCTATTGGTTTGTCAGAACCAATCACTCCTTGGGATAGTACTGCTCCTAAACCAACATTTGAGGCCTCGGTTGTTAGAATGAATTTTTTACTAAAGTCTGGATATATCAAAATGGGTTTGTTACATAAAATTTGTTTTATCGTTTCGAACGCTTCTATAAATTTAGATGTGTGTTCGACTTTACTATTTTTCTTGAGGCATGAAGTTAAAGGTTTCGCGATGGTGGCGTAATTTTGAACAAACTTACGATAATAACCTGAAAGTCCTAGAAAACTCTTTATCTGTTTGGTGGTGGAAGGGATTTTCAAATTTCTTATCTTTTCTATCAAGTTAGGATTTGGTTTGATACCTTCAGTTGTTATGATGTGTCCTAAATATTCAATTTCTTGTAAGAAAAATTCTGATTTATTGAGTTGGATTTTGAATCGATGTTGTCTTAATCGTTCTAATACTTTTGTAAGATTTTCTAGATGTTCCTCTAAACTTTTTCCTAAAATGATGATGTCGTCTAAATATACAAGGCAAATTTTATTTAGAAGTCCCTTGAGTACTTCGTTCATTACTCGCGCAAAAGCTGCTGGTGCGTTTCTGAGTCCAAAGGGCATTCGTAAAAATTCGTAGTGTCCTAGTTCAGTCGAAAATGCTGTTTTATGTCGGTCTGTCTCATCTATTTCAATTTGGTGGTATCCTGATTTTAAATCTATTTTTGAAAAATATTCTGCGTCGCCAAGAATGTCTAAGATGTTACTTATATTGGGTAATGGGAATTTATTTTCTATTGTTTTCTCATTCAATTTTCTAAAATCGATTACCATTCGCCATTGTTTCTTTCCGTCTTTTCCCTCTTTCTTCGGAACTAAAAATACGGGTGCTGAGTAGGGTGACGTACTTTCCGTAATTATATTATGATCTCATAATTCGTTAACATGTTTATTAACTTCTAATTTCTGAGAATGTGGGAAACGATAGGGTTTTGTAAATATCGGAGTGTCAGAATTTAATGGAATTCGATGTTTGATGATGGATGAAAAGGTCAGTTTGTCGCTCTCGTTGTAAAACGTGTCTTGGAATTCAACTAATTTATTCCAAATTAACATCCGGTCGTCATAATTATTAATGTGCGTCAGCTTTTCGGATAGTATTAAATTTCGCGTTTCGGGTGTCTCGTACTTTCTTGCATGGCAAAGGTTTATATCTTTAAGATTCAGGTGCTGTGCTATAATCGGTTTGTCCAAGCAAAGACGCTGAGTCTGGGATAATCTCTGGTGCTGTATCGGGACATTGACTTCAAAATTAGAAACAGTATTAATGTTTTCTGGGATAACATAATGTCCAATTTGTTGTTTAGGAATGAGGACTGTTCCTTTTCGAATGGTTGTGGGCATGATTATGGTTTTCTGACCAGGTTGAATTTCCGCTTGAAAGTAAGTACGTGCTGAACGCTCGTATCTTAACAGATCATATTCTATATTATTCAATGTAACTTTACCGGTGTTGTAATCTAAAATCATTTGCAATTGTTCTAACGTTTCGGTTCCTAGTAATATATCGAAATGTTGATGAAAATTTACTATATAAAATTTAACAAATTGCCCTACTTCAAAAAAGTCAGTAATCAAAACTTCATTATTGATTGGTTCATAATAGTTTTGATAGTGAAATTTTCGTTTCGAATTCTGTCCGGAAAGTATTTATGAGCTATGCGGGGGTTTATTAATGAATTCGTTGCTCCTGAATCTACTAAAATTTTGAGATTGTTAATTTCAAAATATGGTAGACTAGATATTATAGTATTATGGTTTGTTCCGAGGCCGTTAATGGAAAATTTTCGGTCTCTTCGTCGTCGCATATTTCATTTTCATTAAAATTATTGTGATATTCTGGATAGTCAAATTCTTGGGCATTTGGAAAATCAACATGATATGGTTGTTCTTCTACTTCATTTAAGTGTATCTGGGGGTTTCGCCAATGTTTAAACTGCGATTGATTGAACCTATTATTATTAGCAATTGGGTTAGGAGAACCTTTTGGATTGGCGTTTCTATTAATGGAACTGAAACTAGTAGTCTGTGCCGGTGTTCTTTGAAACGGTGCTGGAGTATTATGATTATTATGTTGGCTATGATTAATTGGTGGTCTGAGAACTTGTATTTGTAAATGGACGATTATAATTAGGAGACATATTGTATCTGTTAGGTATAAAGTTATACTGATTATTAGACGGTCTATACGGTTGGGGTTGATTGAATTTATTTATCGTTCGAATGGATGTATCCGTGATATGTTTTGATACATAGTTTAATACAGTAGAGGTAGCTTCATTCAGTGTCTTAAACTGTCTCACTTCTAAGATAGTTTGTAGCATGGGGGGAGAATTGTTGAATAGAACTTCTAAAGCTGTCTGTTCGTTAATTTCCTTCTGAACTGTTGTAGGTTCTCGTACTGGTTTTCACTTACTAACTTGAGAAAAACTTTCTCTAACGTTTTCGCACAATTTTCTGGGAAAAACTAATAGCACTGTTTTCACGACTTTGTTAGTTGAGGAAAAACTATACGGATGACTGCGCCAGTTATGTTTTTTGTACTAAAATTTACTTTTTTAAAAAGATTTATTTGATAACTTAAAAACAGACTTTACAGAATTAGAACTTGATCGGACAGCGTAACGCCGATACATGTATAAGACTATAAGTGACTTGGCCACATACGGCGAGGTCCTTAAATACTAATATTATAATATGTCAGCGTTTTAGTAGACGCTAGGTAAGCATTTCTCTAATAGTTACTCGCTTCTCGACAGATGGAGACTTCTCTACGTCTGTAATAGGTACTTAACGATAGTCGTAGAAAAGCCTAAAATATACATTTTGTTGTTTCTCAACCTATTTATGAAATGAATATATAAATGATTATACCGCATTTAAATACACAAGTATACTAGTATCCACTGGCGGTTTTTCTTTTCTTCTTCGGAGATTAGGAGGCAGATCGGACGAAACAAAAGCGAGACTTGTTACGTATAAGTAACTTTTTATATCTCTGGCTTTTCTGACTCCAAAGAATAAAAGAACAACAATGGCCTTGTTTGGCCTGACGCGGTCCAACGCTCTACGAATTGTCAACTTAACATTAGCTTATAACGTTACAACCTCAATTGAAATATAAATTTTGATCTCGAGTAATGAGAATATAAGTTACATTTGATTAGATAAGTTGCGCATCCCAATCCACTGCGACCAGTTTTGGTCTATAGTGGTTCTCCATTGCATTAGAGTTCAGTATCTAGATTTATCATTTTTAACAGCCTAGCTCTCTGCCTTCGGTTTCCAATCCCCGAATAATTGAAAGCGCACTCTTACTAGGGCACAGAGTATGTGAACTGCGGTTTCCTCTTCTTCCTTGCAGAACCTCAATAGGTCGTCTAGGCTCATATTGTTCATTTGCTTCCTAAGCCTACAGTATTCTATCAGCATCCCTACTAATATCCTTCGTTTTTCGACTTTGATTCAATATTTTGCGGGACATTTTGGCTAAGGGGCTTTTTAGAATAATATGGCTTGTCTCTGTCCTGTGGTTTCTTGCCACAGTAGCAATGCCTGATTCTTGATCCATTGTTGGATATGTCCATTAATGTGGCATTTAGCAATTCTGCAGGAGGGCTCTGTTCCGCTCCCTGCTTGGCTAGTTGGTAAGCCTTTACGTTTCCATAAATTCCCTGGTGCCCAGGCTCGGTCAACCTATTGTGACTACCTAGACTGTTCAGGACCTTGCGATACTCCCAAATCAATCTTGATGTTTTTGATATGAGTTCAGGGCCTTTAGTGCTTCTTGGCTCTGAATAAATGATGATTCTTTGGCTATTCACCTTCCGTTTTATCACTTCCCCCGCAAACCATTGTACCGCCATGATCTCTGCCTGAAAGACTGTGGCGTAGATCCCTAAGCTCAGAGAGGTCATATACCTCTCTTGTACCCCCTATATGCTGGCTCCTGTTCCTGAATTGGTATTAGAACCGTCAGTGTACCAGTTGAGACATGTCCTCAAGGGCGATCCTGTTATCAAGTCTTTCCTATCTGGTAAGACTACTGCATATTCTTTTTTGAAGTTATATTGTGAGGTCATTTTAATTGGCATACCCAATATTGGATCGGCCTTTATCTTTATATATATAAGGGCCTATTCTTACTAAAGCGGCATCGAGCGAAGCGCAGGAAACTATTTCCACCTATTAGCGGCATTTGGTAGCAGCTGAAACGAAACAGTTGAACTTTTTTTTACAGAAGCAACAATAATAACTTTTCTTTATTATATTTCTATGAATAACACGCAAATTATTGTGAGCATCATTTTGAAGCGCCGCGCCGCTTCGCTCGTTGCCGCTTAGGTTTTCTGTTCTTGTGTATAATTAAACTCCTCCTAAACGGCTGAACCAATTTTATTGATTTTTTTGTGAATATTCAAGGGGATTCGAGAATGGTTTAGATTCACAATTGGATCTGATAGATGGCGCCGTTGTCGGTATGTCAAACGGCTGGACCGATTGGGATGAAATTTTCTATTTATATTTCAATGGGTCCCTGAATGATTTAAAAACACAATTGAACCTGGTAGGTGGCGCTGCTGTCAGCTTAAAGCTTTTCCGGGCACGACGACGTCTGCTGGGACAGCTAGTTTCTTCACATAACTGTTCGTAGACCTTACCTTGCTTTTGACTTATCAGTGTAGGTGCTTGCAGTAATCTGTGTCTGACAGATCCGGCGTTCTCCTGGACAATGGAGTTCTGTATTACCTCTATGGCAGTTGGCATCGTTCTCATGGCCCCTGAGATACTTAGGCAGGCCTACCTCTTAATACCACTGAGCTGCCCCTCCCCCTCCTTTTTGCCGTGTCCTGGACCACCAGACTGTTTTTACTTTCCTAAGCTACTATAGTAGCTGTATAAGGAAAGTATTGTAATCGTGTGAAATTTTCGGTATCGAGATTTTTACAAATGTTGACGTTTCAGAGTTTTCTAAGTCCAATAAACATATTTTCAGCCATTGTTCTGTTTGTCTGTGACAGCATTATCTCGGGAACGGATCGGTGTATTTTGTTGCTTTCTTTTTTATTGTGTTTGGTCCAATATCACTCGCCGGTGGCACTGAATGAGAATCCTTTATAGACTGAGTGTTGAGCTACAGTCAAAAAACGGCTCTAAGGATTTTGATTAAACTTGCCTAAAGTATTCTTCTAAGAGCCCTTTATCACCCACATATAGCGCCATCTCTGAGAAAAAACACAAAAAAAATTTATGCTTGAATAAAATTCCGTATTTTCCACATGTTTCTTCAGATTCTGGCTAAACGTTTCATCTTGCGAAAAAATGTTACATGACCATTGTTGTTTGTCTTGACATACTGAAAGAAATGAGTGGTAGCACAATTTGACCAGAGGATTTTTACTTTACTACCGCTATTATCGTCGCTATGTAAGGAGAGTATTGTAATAGTGTACAAATTTTCATTCACTGGAATTTGCCGGCGAGCGGTAGGAAAGTCGTGTGAGTGGACACACCAGATTTTTTTAATTATTATTACTAAAAATTAATAACATTGATAATATATATAAATATATTCATTGTGTACAAAAGAGCACCTATGTGACTTCAACTTGTGTTGTGCTATTACAATAGTTTTAGAAGTAAAGTTAAATAGTAGACAGTAAAAAAAGAAAAAATAGATTTATGATACTTATTGCTCCAATATCTTGACAATTTCATGATAATTTTGAAAGATGAATTTATTGATTTCCCTCAAAAATATTTTAGTATATGTCTTATTCTTTATTGCACAATATTAAAAATTTCTGGCAATATATAATTTAGAAATCGTTGACAGGTATTTATATTCAATTTTGAAGTGGGTATCAGTTGATTTGTAGTGCTTCTAGTTGTGTAAACTTGGCACATAATTATGACAAAGTTTATTATTTAATGCATACAGATATAAACTATTAAAGTATAGTGTTCGGATATTACCAATATCTTTTGCGTATAAAAAGCTAGCATGAAAAGATCTTTGTTTTCTCAATAGTATTTTCAGAATGTAGTTTTGTATTATGTTTAGTTTTTGCAAAGTATTCTTATACATTGCTCCCCATACCAATATGCCATATCGAAAAAGTGATTCAGATAGAGACTTGTAAGTCATTATGAGTAGCTTTCTCGATAATAATTGTCGTAGCAGGTAAAATTTATATATTAGCTTTCTCAGTTTTTTGTTAAATAATCAATGTGGCTGTTCCATTTCAGATTTTTGTCAATAATTGTGCTCAAGTATTTGTCGTCGTTTATTTTTTCAATATCGTGTTTCATACCTGGAACTTCAATACTAGGAAAACTTGGTCTATTTGTATCAGTTATAGAAAAGGCAAGATAGTGGGTGTTCAGAGCCTTTAATGAGAGTTTAATTTTATTTATCCACTGATTAACTTTGCTCATATTTAGTCGTATTGAGTTTTTAGTTTCAGAGCAAGTATTTTCCTGAAAATTACAATGGTATCATCAGAATATGATAATATTTTTGCTTTTACTTTTAAGAAGAGCAGTGAATTTATATAAGCTTGGAAAATTATTGGTCCAAGAACAATTGCTTGTGGGACTCCCATTTTAATAGTCATGGTTTCGCTGTACCACGAATTCCAAATCGCTCAATTACGTTGAGAAGCATTACATGATCAACAGTATCAAATGCTTTGCTAGTCCGTCAGTAATATTTTTACATTGCATTAGAAATACTTTTATCAGCACGAAAACCATATTGCTGCTCATGTGCTTTTAAGATTATTTTTATTAAAAAATATATTAAGCGAGTCTTTATACATTTTAGAAAGACTTTACCTCCACTGTTTATTACTCTGATAGGTCTGTAACTGTAATTGTTTACATTAGTTTGGTCGCCAGCTTTATAGATTGGCGTAATTATAGCGGATTTAAATTGATTCAGAACATGCCTTCTTTGAATAATTAGATCGAATAAATGTTTAAGAAGCTTCATAATATATTGGTGGCTATGTTTGATTATTTCGATTCCATCTAGGCCAGGGAACGGGGTGCTGTTTAAGGAGGATATAGATTATATTATTTCATTTCCAGTTATTCGATTGAGAAACATGGAATTAGAATTCACTTTGATATTTTCAGTCATTGTTGATAATGTATCAGTTTCCTTTAGCATGTTTAAGCCAACATTACTGAAATAATTATTGCAATAATTTGCTATTCTTAAATATATTACCATCATCATCTAGTATTTGAAAGATGTTCTTGGTATTATGTTTTTCATTCGTAGCTTCTCATACATTTTTGTGATTATTTTTACTGCCTTAAATTTGTTTAGCATACTAGGTGTTTTTATTAGCATTCAATAGTTTATTTAGTTTATTTCTTTACGATCTATATTCTTTTTTGACCGACAAACCAAACGGAGGAGGTATACAATTCGACTTTTTTTATCTTTGTTCGCGACTTTTGCGTAGTAAACGTGCTCGGATTTTGATAACTTTTTTTTCATTTTAGAGAGGAGCATTGAGAATTGATCCTATTAAAAAAATAATATTAGACATGCGCTTCCCCTCAAAAACATCCCCCAAAAGGGGTGGTGGGAGCAATTTTTCCAGAAAATTGAAAATCTTAGAATGCAGAATTAAAGGAAATTCCATATCCGGAGATGTTTAAATTGGACATTTTTAAAAATAAACACAGGTTTCCGTGTTACAGTCTGAAATATGTGTTTCAGCTATGTGGAAGGGGCAAATATATCCGAGAATCGAAAATTCGAGATTTGACACTTAGAGACGGGACCATATCCCAAAATGTTTAAATTGAACATTTTTTGAAAAGAGTTACGGTTTTCGAGTTACAGCAATGGTAAAGTCTGAAATATTTGATAGGTGTATTTCCGCTATGTGGAAGGGGCAGTCTTTTTCAAAAATTTAAAATATAAGACGGCAAAATTAAAGAAGTGGTTAAATGTAGTTATCAAAATTTAAAATGAACATTTTTTCAAGAGTTACGGTTTTAGAGTTAGAGCAGTAAGGTCGGAAATATGTATACAGGGTGTTTCATAATATATGCGCAAGACTTGATGAGGTAATAGCTCGGCCAAAAATATGAAAAAAAGTTTATATTAACTTACCTTCTATAATGAACCATTTTCGAAATACAGGGTGTTGAAATTGAAAAAATAAAATAGTTTTTTGTGAATATCTCTGGAACCGTTTATCGTACAGAAAACAGCTTTTGTAAACATTTTCCACTAATAATAATCTAAGTTTTGAGTCATAAAAACATGTTTGTTAAGTCATAATTGGTGAAGATTTTGAAGGAGTAGTGGGTGTTTTTCTACCAAATTTATACGCCAATGGAAAAATTACGGTTTTGAGACGCCCATTTGAACCGCCAATGTTTTCTACACAAAAATAGTACTGTTGGTCATGAGCTCTAAAGTCGAAAGTTTCAGAGAAAAATCTTCTTTTATGTTGAAAAAGCATGGCAAATTTTTTAAAATACAATTTTTTATTCACTAATTAAACAAAATGTATTAAACGTTAGAACAAGTAACAAAGCTGTATAAACTTAGCTTATTATGAGTGGAAATGCTTACAAAAGCCGTTTTCTGTACGATAATCGGAGATATTCACAAAAAACGCTTTTTTGCAATCTCAACAGCCTGTATCTCGAAAATGGTGCATTTTAGAGGCTAAGTTAATCAATATGAACTTTTTTTCATATTTTGTATTGTTGTATTTGTATTGTTTGTATTTTGTATTAGTGAACGTTTAACAATTTTCATGACTAATGTTACACTCAAAATTGTGAAATAAATACTTTTTACCAAAAATTGGACCGACTTTATTAGTTGGCGCACTGAAAAATACAAAATAATATTAATTCTATTGGTGCTGGTACTTGTGAAGTTGGTTCCAAAAGTTTTCAATCTAACTGCAACTGCACAACTTCAAAATTACCAGCACTAATAGAATTAATATTATTTTGTATTTTTCAATAAAGTCGGTCCAATTTTTTGTGAAAAATATTTATACAGTTCATATGAGAAATGTTTGTTTAATGTATTTTTTTAATTTGACCCTCTTTCTTATGATGTAATTAACCCTTCCGTTATCCATGGTTTTATTTTGGCGTGTTTTTTGTTAGAAAATATTTTAATTTTATAGTTTTCTATAAAAAAATAAATCTGTTAAAAAAGATCGAATCACTTTCATTTAGTACCTACAATATCCCACTTTTCTTCCTTTAATGAAGCCTTTAACTTTAGCTTTTATATAAAATGTCTGGCAAACTCAGTTAGGTATTTTGGAATTTGTTATACTTGAGAATATATGACTGACAGATCAAATTTGGATAAGGTTTTGATTTTTTCGTCAATGGTTTAGTTTCAGAAGTAATTCTGGTAGGATTTTGTATGAACGGCATAAATGTATATTTAGCTAGAACATAGACCCATAGGTAATCGTTGGCCTGATGACCTGTATGTAACCATTTGGTCATCCAGGGGTTTAGTCCCAAGTTCTCAACACACATCTGTCTGCACCTTCCTAGAGCGATTTTGGACTTCTAGTTTCTAGATATTTAACTTTCTCAGCAAATGGGAGCTCCATCCCGTTAACCTTGGGCTTTTATAGGCCTTGCAGGTTCCGTTTTTTTGTAAACGCAATTATTGTAGTTTTGTGAGGATTCACTGAGAGTTCTGGTGTAGGGAGAACCTACACCAGTCACTTACTATATTTAATTCCTTTTGGTTACGTTCTGAGAGTATATTTGGAATTCCTACTCTGATGACTATGGCTAGATTATCTACGTACCTCAGGCAATAAATAAATAAAATAAGTTAAGTAGGTACTTTTAAACTGTTATTGATGTGCTTCATCATAAATGAATTTTTCTCAGGTCACTATTGTAATATTTAATGTACCAATGTTATTATATATTTATATTTATTTTTTCTATAGTTTTAATAGGAGGGTTTTGACCGTACATTAAAGACACTGAAGGAAAAATAATATGGGAGGCCTTTATTACAGCAAAGAAGCTAAAACAACAGTTTTTAGAATTTTTGTCTATCTGTCTGTATGTTTGTACGCGAATGACGCAAAAACTACTGCATTGAATTGAATGCAGTTTTCATCAATGTATTACTAGAGGTCTAACTTAAAATTTGATCCCATTCTCTGTCTTTCTGTATCTTTGTACGCGCACTACGCAAAAACTACTACAAGGAATGGAATGGAATTGAATGCAGTTTACCACTCGCACGAAATCGCGGGCAAAAGCTAATAAAGTATAAAAGTATTTTTACTAGAACTTAACTGAAATTAAAATTGGCGAAAATAATTAAGCATACAAATATATCTAAAATGCTGATTTCTAAATCAGATTGGTAGGTATCTATACCAATATATATACGAGTAACGACTTTTCGTATAACCACAAAAATCTTGAAAACTACTTATCCGATTTCGATATTTTTTTATTGATTTTTTTTATATTTGCGTGGGTATTATAGGCTATATTTTATGTGTGTCTGGGCCTCCTGGGTTGAGGGTTAAATATCTGTAATTCCCAAAGTATTTCTGAGCTCTATGGATGAATTTTTGTGGATTTTTCGGTATATATTTGTGTGTAGTATGTTTTGTGAGAGTCTGTCAGTACGACTGGAATTTAAAGGTGGAGGGTTCCATACCGTAGGATCCTTAAGACATTATTATGCTGTTCTCTCTTTTAATAATATTAACTTTTAATAACTTTATGGCTTCGTAGCACAATCTACGAAAGCGTTTGCCCAGAAATTGCCGGGTAAAACAGCTAGTATGATATAAAACCAAGTGTCAGTAGGTATACCTAAGTAATGTGCCACTATAATCAAGATGTTAAGAAATATTACAATAGTTCTAGCTTAATTGAATTTTTAAGTAACCTGCTCAGTAAGAAGAAGAACCTGAAGAAGTCAGCTTTTTAACTAGTAACTCCGGATTATCTCTGTCGATGGCCTTAGAGAAATCAGTGTATATTGAATCTAGCTGAAACCATTTTCTAAGCTTGCTAATATTTCTGTTTCATATTGAAGATTTGTATTCAATTCAAATCTTTACAGGATCATTTAAAATTTTTGGAATTGAACATTGCTTGCAAACACTTCTATAAATTTCGACATCTGCTCTCTCCCCCGATTTATAAATTGGTATTATAAAACTTTTTTACAGATATTTGGAACAAATGCTAAATTTAATGACCGCTTATAGAGCTTATATAGTGGAATTGTAGGTGAATAAATACAATTTCTCAAAACAAGATTAGGGATTCCATCTGGACCACTACTTAACTTGCTAGGCATGCTGAGGATTTAATTGAAAACATCAGTTATATCAATAGATGGTCATCTTATATTAATGTTGGGGAAGGGGAAGTTGGATATAGTGTTAAACTTGGGTCATTGGAATATTATAATGTTGAGAAGTAGTTTGCAAATAAATTGGCTATATTTTGATTATCCTCCAAAAAATTATTATCTCCAGAATGCATTATGGTCGTGATGCTAAATACCGATTTTTTATCATTGATGTATTTCCAGAAATAATTTGGGTTGATTGCCAGATCGCGTCGACGCTACTGATATAATTGGAATAGCAAATTTTTGAGAGCTTGATACAGCTTGACCTTGTATTAAAAAATAATCTTTCCTACCTTTGGAACATACAGGGTGGCCACGACTAGCGCGTCGGTCTGTAGCTGCCAAAATAATTATATTCCTGAGATTTTTTCTTTATAGGATGCATGATGAGCGACTATAATGACTTAAATTTAAAATTATTGAAATGTATACAAAGTGTCCTAGAAAATCGCTAGGTATCAAAGTTATCATTTTTTGAATGGAACACCTTGTATTTTATTGGCATTTTGAGTTCCTCAAAATTTATAGTCACCTTATTGAAGGTTTACACCGAATCTACGGTTTTTTAAATAATTGAGAATTTTAGAAAATTTAAGATGTTTTAAAAATTAATATTAGGTACCCTTGAGCCAATTCTAGATATCAATTTCTGTTTTACGGACTTGATTTGGCTTACTTTGTTCTATTGAATGCTCATGATAGAATTCAACGAGAATGTGCTGGGTGTTTCTGAAGATGAGCTCTATTATTCTTCATTTCAGAATACATTAACTTTGTTATTTTGAATGGAACACCCTGTATATTCTCCAAAAAAATTGCAGCTTTTCCTATTCGCCGTCGAATAGTATTAGGTTTCCCTATATCCATCTCTTCTGGTTTTTAAGATATTTGAAAGTTAAGTTATATTAATTTTAATTATCTGATTATCATTATTATTTATTAAAAAAATATAATACACTAGGTAATGATTATCTTCTTCTATACATATCTCTCCCTCTTTCTTCAAAGGTTTTTCCAACTTTTATCAATATTTCCGGAGTTACGGTAGCAAACGCATTTCTTATTCTGTTCTCCATGTCTTCTGATGTAGCTGGTTTAAATTATAAACAGATTTTTTATATTATCCCCACAAAATGAAATCTAAGCATGTTAAATCGGTTGACCTGGGGAGCAATGACAAGGACCCTATCTTCCAATCCATTCATTTGGAAATTTTTTATTTAAAAATCTTCTAACAACTACGTGAAAATGTGCAGGAGCACCATCTAATTGCAGCCTAATTTTGCTTCTTGTAAATAAAGGAACATTTTCAAGAAGAGTCCAGATTTTTTTTAAACTGTAAAGAGTTGTTCCCAGTTAATTTTCTTTTTCAAGAAATGAGGTCCAATAGCATTATCTCCGACAATACCCGCGTAGGTATTATTTATACCCCAGCGGTCTTGGTGATCAGCAGCATGAAAATATGTGGGCTTTCAATATCAAAATAGTGGAAATTCTGTCTGTTTACGATTTCATTATTATGTAAGGTATAATCGTTAGTGAATAGAATGTATTAAAAAAAGTCAATATTTTCGCTTACACAATCCAGAGCCCTCATGTAAAAGTCCAGTCTTGCTCGTACAGATATTGATGAATTTGGACATTCGAGACGTCGAAAAACAATTACTTCGAGATTTTCCTATGGTCGGAATCATATCCAATCTTTCTCTAGGCGAGAAATCCGCCATTTTATTATTAGTTCACAATCAAATAAATAATAAAACTACCTTAAATTTACAAATGATTCATACAAGCAAGGCTTTGTCTTGAGTGTCTTAGTGTTTCTAATATTTATTACCTTCAAAAACTATGACTACCGCATCCTTGACTAATTATTTTTTTAACAAAATATTTCAGTTTGTTAGTTTTTTACAATTGTTCACATTTCATTCATAAGAGATAGGTATAGGGTAACCTAATACAGTTCGATGGCGAATAGAAAAAGCTGCAATTTTGTTGGAAAATATACAGGGTGTCATACTGAAAATAACAAAGTTATAGTATTGTGAAATGGAGATAATAGAGCTCATCCACAGAAACACCCTGTACATTCTCGTTGAATTTTATCATGATCAATCAATAGATCAAAGTAAGTCAAATCAAGTCAGAAAAACAGAAATTGAAATCTCAAATTGGCTTAACGTAATATCGATTTTTCAAACATTTTAAATTTTCGAAAATTCTCAATTATATAAAAAACCGTAGATCCTAGGTATAGTAAACCTTGAATAATGTGACCTTAACATTTTGAGAGGAAATCACATCTCTACTAAAATACAATGGCGTTCCATTCAAAAAGATAACTTTGATACCTAGCGATCTTCTTGGACACCCTGTATACATACATCACTCATCTTCCTATAAAGAAAGAACCCACGCGCTAGTCGTAGTCCACCCGTATACTGGGTGGGACTTTAAATGGAAAGCTGCTCATAGTGGCCCTGGGATTAAGATTTTTCTAAAATACAAAAATACGTCCTCAAAGATTTTTTATGGAGTTCACTTTCGTCATGTAAAAAAAATTGGTGCCCCAAAGAGGGGGCGCAGCCCTAAGCAACTTATTCCCAGGGCCGCTATAAGCAGCATTCCATTTAAAATCCCCACCCTGTATATCTTTTGTGTGCGTGCCTTTTTACACAACGAATTTTTTAAGTTCAGAATTAAACGATTTCGGGAAACTTGACGTTTTGAACCTCTTTCGGAGAACAAATTATGTTATTGCTGTATGAGTACGTTCATAAACTCTTTCCGTGGCCGAATTTATATCAGTAGGTATTATCTTTGCCCTCAAAAATGCTTTCAAAGTCTGCTGAAGCTAGAGAGTTATTTAGATTTATATAATCGCCATTCCTGAAGTCATAATAAAGCTCCTCATACTTATTATCAACATTATCCAAAATACCAGATAAATCAAACTCAGTTGCTGAATGATGAAAAGATACCATTAGAAATGTATAGTATAGTGTAGTATATTCTTTGGTACTATCGTGAACCAGAGGAATATAAATTCCTCCAATGATAATTTTTTTATTTGCATAAGTGTAGTTGACGAATACTTGCTCGTTTCCATCATGGGTTATTGATATTCTTGATGTTTTAATACACTTTCTAATTGCAAGTAAGATACCTTATTCTCTTGATTTATCACTAGTAGATGGACTACGATCACAACGGAAAACTTCATGGGGTTTAGGATTCAATTCGCAGTCCGCAACTTCTTGTTTTCAACCACATTTCAGTTAGAATTATTCCTTTATGTAATTGGTACATGTTAAACAGTGGACAACATTTGATTTCGTATTCATTCCACCTATGTTCTGATAATGAACAAGTAATGGGGCTGCTAGTCTTTTTTTAATTTTCCACTACAATTTGCGGTATACCATGAATTTTATGAATGAATTTTAGTTATTCTCTTACTTTTTTGAGTTGAAGGATTATTTCATCTTCACTAATTTGATACCGAGTTCCTAATAGTTTAGATTTCTGCTTCAACATATGTTTAGAAATATCTGAAGCCTTGAAGATTTTTTTGAAAGGCCATGACTTATTTCAATCAGATGCATGTTCTACCCTTATAACCTTGTTAATATTTTCCTCTGTTAAATTAAATTTCTTTAGAATTTATCGTCACTTATTTTATCCTTCAAAGATTTGGATTGCCATTCCTAAACATTATCATTATATCATGACATTCCTCCAATTTCTATTTCGTTCTTCACTTTCTTTCATCACATCTTCAGCCCCTATGTTGTTTTTCAGCTTGTTTAATTCTAAACTGTATTTCAATTTTCCTCAGTAGAAGGGGAACTTTTTGAATGCTGTTCTAAATTATTGGCAGAAGAAAGCGACTATACGCTTCTGAAGAATTGCAGTTCTTGCTTCAGGTGATCATAAGTCAGAGCATCTCTCTTGTAGATGAAGTTTTATCTGGCAATTATCACACTCTTTCATCTTCTCTAAACTGATATAACAGGACTTTTTATTTGTATTGTTATCGGCACTCCCGGGATCACAAATTACGTGAGAATTTTATACCTGAGATGTTTGTAGTTTGGAACAATCATGTGGTGATTTGTTTTCACCTGTTATTGAAAAACAACAGCCGGCAATCCTCGCTGGCCTAACCTGGTAGCAATAGCTCTCGATACACAATTTACGAACGGCAGCAGTAGAAATCCCGTGAATGTGCCCTATTTCTCAGCTCCTCGAGTCAGAATATCTCTCATATGATACACTTTTGCACTATCTGAACTGTATGATTTGATGTAACTTTATGTTTGCTTTTTAGCGTAATGTTATCAGAGTCGACACACACCCACTTTCTTCTTCTTTCTTCTTATGTAGGCATGATACCTGTTCCTTCATCGCCTCCATGCCTAATCTACACCAATGGTGATGTCGCTCAACTCTTTCCTTGGTCTCCCAGTAGAGATTTGTCCCTTGCTATTCTTACCAGTCTTCTCCCGTCCATTCGGCTTATGTGTGCATTCCACTCTCGCTTTCTCCCCAACACCCACTTATTAATACACTCCACTCTGGATTTTATTAAAGTATAGTGTTCGGATATTACCAATATCTTTTGCGTATAAAAAGCTAGCATGAAAAGATCTTTGTTTTCTCAATAGTATTTTCAGAATGTAGTTTTGTATTATGTTTAGTTTTTGCAAAGTATTCTTATACATTGCTCCCCATACCAATATGCCATATCGAAAAAGTGATTCAGATAGAGACTTGTAAGTCATTATGAGTAGCTTTCTCGATAATAATTGTCGTAGCAGGTAAAATTTATATATTAGCTTTCTCAGTTTTTTGTTAAATAATCAATGTGGCTGTTCCATTTCAGATTTTTGTCAATAATTGTGCTCAAGTATTTGTCGTCGTTTATTTTTTCAATATCGTGTTTCATACCTGGAACTTCAATACTAGGAAAACTTGGTCTATTTGTATCAGTTATAGAAAAGGCAAGATAGTGGGTGTTCAGAGCCTTTAATGAGAGTTTAATTTTATTTATCCACTGATTAACTTTGCTCATATTTAGTCGTATTGAGTTTTTAGTTTCAGAGCAAGTATTTTCCTGAAAATTACAATGGTATCATCAGAATATGATAATATTTTTGCTTTTACTTTTAAGAAGAGCAGTGAATTTATATAAGCTTGGAAAATTATTGGTCCAAGAACAATTGCTTGTGGGACTCCCATTTTAATAGTCATGGTTTCGCTGTACCACGAATTCCAAATCGCTCAATTACGTTGAGAAGCATTACATGATCAACAGTATCAAATGCTTTGCTAGTCCGTCAGTAATATTTTTACATTGCATTAGAAATACTTTTATCAGCACGAAAACCATATTGCTGCTCATGTGCTTTTAAGATTATTTTTATTAAAAAATATATTAAGCGAGTCTTTATACATTTTAGAAAGACTTTACCTCCACTGTTTATTACTCTGATAGGTCTGTAACTGTAATTGTTTACATTAGTTTGGTCGCCAGCTTTATAGATTGGCGTAATTATAGCGGATTTAAATTGATTCAGAACATGCCTTCTTTGAATAATTAGATCGAATAAATGTTTAAGAAGCTTCATAATATATTGGTGGCTATGTTTGATTATTTCGATTCCATCTAGGCCAGGGAACGGGGTGCTGTTTAAGGAGGATATAGATTATATTATTTCATTTCCAGTTATTCGATTGAGAAACATGGAATTAGAATTCACTTTGATATTTTCAGTCATTGTTGATAATGTATCAGTTTCCTTTAGCATGTTTAAGCCAACATTACTGAAATAATTATTGCAATAATTTGCTATTCTTAAATATATTACCATCATCATCTAGTATTTGAAAGATGTTCTTGGTATTATGTTTTTCATTCGTAGCTTCTCATACATTTTTGTGATTATTTTTACTGCCTTAAATTTGTTTAGCATACTAGGTGTTTTTATTAGCATTCAATAGTTTATTTAGTTTATTTCTTTACGATCTATATTCTTTTTTGACCGACAAACCAAACGGAGGAGGTATACAATTCGACTTTTTTTATCTTTGTTCGCGACTTTTGCGTAGTAAACGTGCTCGGATTTTGATAACTTTTTTTTCATTTTAGAGAGGAGCATTGAGAATTGATCCTATTAAAAAAATAATATTAGACATGCGCTTCCCCTCAAAAACATCCCCCAAAAGGGGTGGTGGGAGCAATTTTTCCAGAAAATTGAAAATCTTAGAATGCAGAATTAAAGGAAATTCCATATCCGGAGATGTTTAAATTGGACATTTTTAAAAATAAACACAGGTTTCCGTGTTACAGTCTGAAATATGTGTTTCAGCTATGTGGAAGGGGCAAATATATCCGAGAATCGAAAATTCGAGATTTGACACTTAGAGACGGGACCATATCCCAAAATGTTTAAATTGAACATTTTTTGAAAAGAGTTACGGTTTTCGAGTTACAGCAATGGTAAAGTCTGAAATATTTGATAGGTGTATTTCCGCTATGTGGAAGGGGCAGTCTTTTTCAAAAATTTAAAATATAAGACGGCAAAATTAAAGAAGTGGTTAAATGTAGTTATCAAAATTTAAAATGAACATTTTTTCAAGAGTTACGGTTTTAGAGTTAGAGCAGTAAGGTCGGAAATATGTATACAGGGTGTTTCATAATATATGCGCAAGACTTGATGAGGTAATAGCTCGGCCAAAAATATGAAAAAAAGTTTATATTAACTTACCTTCTATAATGAACCATTTTCGAAATACAGGGTGTTGAAATTGAAAAAATAAAATAGTTTTTTGTGAATATCTCTGGAACCGTTTATCGTACAGAAAACAGCTTTTGTAAACATTTTCCACTAATAATAATCTAAGTTTTGAGTCATAAAAACATGTTTGTTAAGTCATAATTGGTGAAGATTTTGAAGGAGTAGTGGGTGTTTTTCTACCAAATTTATACGCCAATGGAAAAATTACGGTTTTGAGACGCCCATTTGAACCGCCAATGTTTTCTACACAAAAATAGTACTGTTGGTCATGAGCTCTAAAGTCGAAAGTTTCAGAGAAAAATCTTCTTTTATGTTGAAAAAGCATGGCAAATTTTTTAAAATACAATTTTTTATTCACTAATTAAACAAAATGTATTAAACGTTAGAACAAGTAACAAAGCTGTATAAACTTAGCTTATTATGAGTGGAAATGCTTACAAAAGCCGTTTTCTGTACGATAATCGGAGATATTCACAAAAAACGCTTTTTTGCAATCTCAACAGCCTGTATCTCGAAAATGGTGCATTTTAGAGGCTAAGTTAATCAATATGAACTTTTTTTCATATTTTGTATTGTTGTATTTGTATTGTTTGTATTTTGTATTAGTGAACGTTTAACAATTTTCATGACTAATGTTACACTCAAAATTGTGAAATAAATACTTTTTACCAAAAATTGGACCGACTTTATTAGTTGGCGCACTGAAAAATACAAAATAATATTAATTCTATTGGTGCTGGTACTTGTGAAGTTGGTTCCAAAAGTTTTCAATCTAACTGCAACTGCACAACTTCAAAATTACCAGCACTAATAGAATTAATATTATTTTGTATTTTTCAATAAAGTCGGTCCAATTTTTTGTGAAAAATATTTATACAGTTCATATGAGAAATGTTTGTTTAATGTATTTTTTTAATTTGACCCTCTTTCTTATGATGTAATTAACCCTTCCGTTATCCATGGTTTTATTTTGGCGTGTTTTTTGTTAGAAAATATTTTAATTTTATAGTTTTCTATAAAAAAATAAATCTGTTAAAAAAGATCGAATCACTTTCATTTAGTACCTACAATATCCCACTTTTCTTCCTTTAATGAAGCCTTTAACTTTAGCTTTTATATAAAATGTCTGGCAAACTCAGTTAGGTATTTTGGAATTTGTTATACTTGAGAATATATGACTGACAGATCAAATTTGGATAAGGTTTTGATTTTTTCGTCAATGGTTTAGTTTCAGAAGTAATTCTGGTAGGATTTTGTATGAACGGCATAAATGTATATTTAGCTAGAACATAGACCCATAGGTAATCGTTGGCCTGATGACCTGTATGTAACCATTTGGTCATCCAGGGGTTTAGTCCCAAGTTCTCAACACACATCTGTCTGCACCTTCCTAGAGCGATTTTGGACTTCTAGTTTCTAGATATTTAACTTTCTCAGCAAATGGGAGCTCCATCCCGTTAACCTTGGGCTTTTATAGGCCTTGCAGGTTCCGTTTTTTTGTAAACGCAATTATTGTAGTTTTGTGAGGATTCACTGAGAGTTCTGGTGTAGGGAGAACCTACACCAGTCACTTACTATATTTAATTCCTTTTGGTTACGTTCTGAGAGTATATTTGGAATTCCTACTCTGATGACTATGGCTAGATTATCTACGTACCTCAGGCAATAAATAAATAAAATAAGTTAAGTAGGTACTTTTAAACTGTTATTGATGTGCTTCATCATAAATGAATTTTTCTCAGGTCACTATTGTAATATTTAATGTACCAATGTTATTATATATTTATATTTATTTTTTCTATAGTTTTAATAGGAGGGTTTTGACCGTACATTAAAGACACTGAAGGAAAAATAATATGGGAGGCCTTTATTACAGCAAAGAAGCTAAAACAACAGTTTTTAGAATTTTTGTCTATCTGTCTGTATGTTTGTACGCGAATGACGCAAAAACTACTGCATTGAATTGAATGCAGTTTTCATCAATGTATTACTAGAGGTCTAACTTAAAATTTGATCCCATTCTCTGTCTTTCTGTATCTTTGTACGCGCACTACGCAAAAACTACTACAAGGAATGGAATGGAATTGAATGCAGTTTACCACTCGCACGAAATCGCGGGCAAAAGCTAATAAAGTATAAAAGTATTTTTACTAGAACTTAACTGAAATTAAAATTGGCGAAAATAATTAAGCATACAAATATATCTAAAATGCTGATTTCTAAATCAGATTGGTAGGTATCTATACCAATATATATACGAGTAACGACTTTTCGTATAACCACAAAAATCTTGAAAACTACTTATCCGATTTCGATATTTTTTTATTGATTTTTTTTATATTTGCGTGGGTATTATAGGCTATATTTTATGTGTGTCTGGGCCTCCTGGGTTGAGGGTTAAATATCTGTAATTCCCAAAGTATTTCTGAGCTCTATGGATGAATTTTTGTGGATTTTTCGGTATATATTTGTGTGTAGTATGTTTTGTGAGAGTCTGTCAGTACGACTGGAATTTAAAGGTGGAGGGTTCCATACCGTAGGATCCTTAAGACATTATTATGCTGTTCTCTCTTTTAATAATATTAACTTTTAATAACTTTATGGCTTCGTAGCACAATCTACGAAAGCGTTTGCCCAGAAATTGCCGGGTAAAACAGCTAGTATGATATAAAACCAAGTGTCAGTAGGTATACCTAAGTAATGTGCCACTATAATCAAGATGTTAAGAAATATTACAATAGTTCTAGCTTAATTGAATTTTTAAGTAACCTGCTCAGTAAGAAGAAGAACCTGAAGAAGTCAGCTTTTTAACTAGTAACTCCGGATTATCTCTGTCGATGGCCTTAGAGAAATCAGTGTATATTGAATCTAGCTGAAACCATTTTCTAAGCTTGCTAATATTTCTGTTTCATATTGAAGATTTGTATTCAATTCAAATCTTTACAGGATCATTTAAAATTTTTGGAATTGAACATTGCTTGCAAACACTTCTATAAATTTCGACATCTGCTCTCTCCCCCGATTTATAAATTGGTATTATAAAACTTTTTTACAGATATTTGGAACAAATGCTAAATTTAATGACCGCTTATAGAGCTTATATAGTGGAATTGTAGGTGAATAAATACAATTTCTCAAAACAAGATTAGGGATTCCATCTGGACCACTACTTAACTTGCTAGGCATGCTGAGGATTTAATTGAAAACATCAGTTATATCAATAGATGGTCATCTTATATTAATGTTGGGGAAGGGGAAGTTGGATATAGTGTTAAACTTGGGTCATTGGAATATTATAATGTTGAGAAGTAGTTTGCAAATAAATTGGCTATATTTTGATTATCCTCCAAAAAATTATTATCTCCAGAATGCATTATGGTCGTGATGCTAAATACCGATTTTTTATCATTGATGTATTTCCAGAAATAATTTGGGTTGATTGCCAGATCGCGTCGACGCTACTGATATAATTGGAATAGCAAATTTTTGAGAGCTTGATACAGCTTGACCTTGTATTAAAAAATAATCTTTCCTACCTTTGGAACATACAGGGTGGCCACGACTAGCGCGTCGGTCTGTAGCTGCCAAAATAATTATATTCCTGAGATTTTTTCTTTATAGGATGCATGATGAGCGACTATAATGACTTAAATTTAAAATTATTGAAATGTATACAAAGTGTCCTAGAAAATCGCTAGGTATCAAAGTTATCATTTTTTGAATGGAACACCTTGTATTTTATTGGCATTTTGAGTTCCTCAAAATTTATAGTCACCTTATTGAAGGTTTACACCGAATCTACGGTTTTTTAAATAATTGAGAATTTTAGAAAATTTAAGATGTTTTAAAAATTAATATTAGGTACCCTTGAGCCAATTCTAGATATCAATTTCTGTTTTACGGACTTGATTTGGCTTACTTTGTTCTATTGAATGCTCATGATAGAATTCAACGAGAATGTGCTGGGTGTTTCTGAAGATGAGCTCTATTATTCTTCATTTCAGAATACATTAACTTTGTTATTTTGAATGGAACACCCTGTATATTCTCCAAAAAAATTGCAGCTTTTCCTATTCGCCGTCGAATAGTATTAGGTTTCCCTATATCCATCTCTTCTGGTTTTTAAGATATTTGAAAGTTAAGTTATATTAATTTTAATTATCTGATTATCATTATTATTTATTAAAAAAATATAATACACTAGGTAATGATTATCTTCTTCTATACATATCTCTCCCTCTTTCTTCAAAGGTTTTTCCAACTTTTATCAATATTTCCGGAGTTACGGTAGCAAACGCATTTCTTATTCTGTTCTCCATGTCTTCTGATGTAGCTGGTTTAAATTATAAACAGATTTTTTATATTATCCCCACAAAATGAAATCTAAGCATGTTAAATCGGTTGACCTGGGGAGCAATGACAAGGACCCTATCTTCCAATCCATTCATTTGGAAATTTTTTATTTAAAAATCTTCTAACAACTACGTGAAAATGTGCAGGAGCACCATCTAATTGCAGCCTAATTTTGCTTCTTGTAAATAAAGGAACATTTTCAAGAAGAGTCCAGATTTTTTTTAAACTGTAAAGAGTTGTTCCCAGTTAATTTTCTTTTTCAAGAAATGAGGTCCAATAGCATTATCTCCGACAATACCCGCGTAGGTATTATTTATACCCCAGCGGTCTTGGTGATCAGCAGCATGAAAATATGTGGGCTTTCAATATCAAAATAGTGGAAATTCTGTCTGTTTACGATTTCATTATTATGTAAGGTATAATCGTTAGTGAATAGAATGTATTAAAAAAAGTCAATATTTTCGCTTACACAATCCAGAGCCCTCATGTAAAAGTCCAGTCTTGCTCGTACAGATATTGATGAATTTGGACATTCGAGACGTCGAAAAACAATTACTTCGAGATTTTCCTATGGTCGGAATCATATCCAATCTTTCTCTAGGCGAGAAATCCGCCATTTTATTATTAGTTCACAATCAAATAAATAATAAAACTACCTTAAATTTACAAATGATTCATACAAGCAAGGCTTTGTCTTGAGTGTCTTAGTGTTTCTAATATTTATTACCTTCAAAAACTATGACTACCGCATCCTTGACTAATTATTTTTTTAACAAAATATTTCAGTTTGTTAGTTTTTTACAATTGTTCACATTTCATTCATAAGAGATAGGTATAGGGTAACCTAATACAGTTCGATGGCGAATAGAAAAAGCTGCAATTTTGTTGGAAAATATACAGGGTGTCATACTGAAAATAACAAAGTTATAGTATTGTGAAATGGAGATAATAGAGCTCATCCACAGAAACACCCTGTACATTCTCGTTGAATTTTATCATGATCAATCAATAGATCAAAGTAAGTCAAATCAAGTCAGAAAAACAGAAATTGAAATCTCAAATTGGCTTAACGTAATATCGATTTTTCAAACATTTTAAATTTTCGAAAATTCTCAATTATATAAAAAACCGTAGATCCTAGGTATAGTAAACCTTGAATAATGTGACCTTAACATTTTGAGAGGAAATCACATCTCTACTAAAATACAATGGCGTTCCATTCAAAAAGATAACTTTGATACCTAGCGATCTTCTTGGACACCCTGTATACATACATCACTCATCTTCCTATAAAGAAAGAACCCACGCGCTAGTCGTAGTCCACCCGTATACTGGGTGGGACTTTAAATGGAAAGCTGCTCATAGTGGCCCTGGGATTAAGATTTTTCTAAAATACAAAAATACGTCCTCAAAGATTTTTTATGGAGTTCACTTTCGTCATGTAAAAAAAATTGGTGCCCCAAAGAGGGGGCGCAGCCCTAAGCAACTTATTCCCAGGGCCGCTATAAGCAGCATTCCATTTAAAATCCCCACCCTGTATATCTTTTGTGTGCGTGCCTTTTTACACAACGAATTTTTTAAGTTCAGAATTAAACGATTTCGGGAAACTTGACGTTTTGAACCTCTTTCGGAGAACAAATTATGTTATTGCTGTATGAGTACGTTCATAAACTCTTTCCGTGGCCGAATTTATATCAGTAGGTATTATCTTTGCCCTCAAAAATGCTTTCAAAGTCTGCTGAAGCTAGAGAGTTATTTAGATTTATATAATCGCCATTCCTGAAGTCATAATAAAGCTCCTCATACTTATTATCAACATTATCCAAAATACCAGATAAATCAAACTCAGTTGCTGAATGATGAAAAGATACCATTAGAAATGTATAGTATAGTGTAGTATATTCTTTGGTACTATCGTGAACCAGAGGAATATAAATTCCTCCAATGATAATTTTTTTATTTGCATAAGTGTAGTTGACGAATACTTGCTCGTTTCCATCATGGGTTATTGATATTCTTGATGTTTTAATACACTTTCTAATTGCAAGTAAGATACCTTATTCTCTTGATTTATCACTAGTAGATGGACTACGATCACAACGGAAAACTTCATGGGGTTTAGGATTCAATTCGCAGTCCGCAACTTCTTGTTTTCAACCACATTTCAGTTAGAATTATTCCTTTATGTAATTGGTACATGTTAAACAGTGGACAACATTTGATTTCGTATTCATTCCACCTATGTTCTGATAATGAACAAGTAATGGGGCTGCTAGTCTTTTTTTAATTTTCCACTACAATTTGCGGTATACCATGAATTTTATGAATGAATTTTAGTTATTCTCTTACTTTTTTGAGTTGAAGGATTATTTCATCTTCACTAATTTGATACCGAGTTCCTAATAGTTTAGATTTCTGCTTCAACATATGTTTAGAAATATCTGAAGCCTTGAAGATTTTTTTGAAAGGCCATGACTTATTTCAATCAGATGCATGTTCTACCCTTATAACCTTGTTAATATTTTCCTCTGTTAAATTAAATTTCTTTAGAATTTATCGTCACTTATTTTATCGTTCAAAGATTTGGATTGCCATTCCTAAACATTATCATTATATCATGACATTCTTCCAATTTCTATTTCGTTCTTCACTTTCTTTCATCACATCTTCAGCCCCTATGTTGTTTTTCAGCTTGTTTAATTCTAAACTGTATTTCAATTTTCCTCAGTAGAAGGGGAACTTTTTGAATGCTGTTCTAAATTATTGGCAGAAGAAAGCGACTATACGCTTCTGAAGAATTGCAGTTCTTGCTTCAGGTGATCATAAGTCAGAGCATCTCTCTTGTAGATGAAGTTTTATCTGGCAATTATCACACTCTTTCATCTTCTCTAAACTGATATAACAGGACTTTTTATTTGTATTGTTATCGGCACTCCCGGGATCACAAATTACGTGAGAATTTTATACCTGAGATGTTTGTAGTTTGGAACAATCATGTGGTGATTTGTTTTCACCTGTTATTGAAAAACAACAGCCGGCAATCCTCGCTGGCCTAACCTGGTAGCAATAGCTCTCGATACACAATTTACGAACGGCAGCAGTAGAAATCCCGTGAATGTGCCCTATTTCTCAGCTCCTCGAGTCAGAATATCTCTCATATGATACACTTTTGCACTATCTGAACTGTATGATTTGATGTAACTTTATGTTTGCTTTTTAGCGTAATGTTATCAGAGTCGACACACACCCACTTTCTTCTTCTTTCTTCTTATGTAGGCATGATACCTGTTCCTTCATCGCCTCCATGCCTAATCTACACCAATGGTGATGTCGCTCAACTCTTTCCTTGGTCTCCCAGTAGAGATTTGTCCCTTGCTATTCTTACCAGTCTTCTCCCGTCCATTCGGCTTATGTGTGCATTCCACTCTCGCTTTCTCCCCAACACCCACTTATTAATACACTCCACTCTGGATTTTCCTCTAATGTTGTTTGAGCGTTCCATGCCTATCAGTGTTTTTCCAGCTATTCTTCGCAGTATCTTCATTTCTTCCGTTTCCAAGATTCTTTTTGTTTTGGCTGTGTCGGGTCGGGTTTCTGCGGTGTATGTCATTATCGGTCTTATTGCAGCTTTGTAGACTCTGGCTTTGGCGTCGATTTATAAATATTTGTTCTTCCATATTGTGCTGTTTAAACATGATGCAGTTCTTGTCGCTTTCATTGTTTGGTTCCTGACTTCTGTTTCTAGCTTGAAATGTCTATTCCCAAGTATTCAAATTTCATTTCTTGCTGTATGATGTTCTCTACAGCTAGTTTGCACCTAATGCGAATTTTAGATCTCGTCATACATTTTGTTTTCGCGATGGATATGGACATTTTAAAAATTTTTGCAGTGCAGTAGAACTTGTGCAACAATCTTTCGAGGTCATCCTCGTTTTCTGCTATTAGCACGGCGTCGTCCGCGTAACACAGGATTGTAACGTTGCTATCCCCCATTTTGTAGCCCTTTAGTTCTCGCAGCTGCCCTGTCATCCATGATCAAATCAAAGAGCAGGAGGTTCAAAGAGTCACCCTGCCTTATGCCATTATCTAATGGGATCGGCTCTGTTAGATCTCCATTGACCTTTGCCTGTATTTTATTGTCTTTGTATATGTTTTCAATTAGTTGGTTAGTTTATAGGGTACTGCTCTATTATAAAGGAGGTGCGTTACATCTTTTAGTTGGACGCGGTCAAATGCCTTTTCAATATCTATAAAGGGCATGAAAGTTGGCTTTTTGTATTCCACTGATTTTTCGACCAATTGTCTTATGACAAAAACAGCATTCGTGCCGGATCTTCCCGATCTGAATCCGTGCTGCGCGTCTTATAGGGAAATCATAGCATTGATTTTGTTGGCAATAATCTTCGTCATTAATTTCAATGTGGTGTTTTGAACATAAGGATTGCGGTGCTGTTTCGCCATTCATCAGGTATTCTGTAGTAGTTGAACATGTCATTGATTAGGGTAGTTAGTGATGAGTGAGATGCTGTCCTCCATATTTGAGCAGCTAGTTAAGTTATTAGGAACCAAAATTACGTTTTTAAAAAGATTAATTTGATTCTTTATGACTGACTTATATAATGTAACTTGTCACAATGGTTATGATGCCTGTACAAAACTAGAATTATCTTTCTTAAGTCTAAAATGCAATTTCTCTCTAAAATGGTACAATATGGTAAGTGTTATTCCTAAAATAATAATTATATAAATGGGTAAGTTAGAATGCGTTCAAATATTGTCTGTAAAAGAAATGGATTCTTCACTTTCTTGGTCTATAGTTAGCTTAGATAACTGGTCTAAGTCAAAAGATTTTAAATTCAACTGAACTGGTTTTGCACTGAACACTACACTGGGTATATGCGGTAAATATACTGGTTCTTCTTGAATTGCTCCTTCCAGATTGGCAAACTCGAACTGCTTGGTGGTAAATTTGCAAGAGTAAGGAACCGTCAATAAAAAGGTGCCCTTCAGTTTGTGGATTTCTTCGTTGCCACATTTTTCGTGCACTAATGTTTCGTTGGGTGTGATGAGTATATATTTCTCATCGCTGATAGTCTCGAGCAGGATATCGGAGATTTGTACCGGAACATGGGTACAACGGGGATCTTCCTTAATTTGTAGGAGGTTTCTGATGCATATTTCCTGTTGGTAGTTCCTTTCGATATCTCACAATTTGCAGAAGTATTGTTGTTGTATCTTCAGGCATTTGGTTTTGAGGTAGCGGATGGAATCATCTTCAATGGCCACATAAGAGGTAGGGGGAATAATTGTGGTTGATTCACGGGTAGGAATAGAGAATAGGTGGTAAAGGTTGTATGTTTTAGGTTTAGGGGTATATGTAATAAGAATACCACATGCTCTTCGTTAATGTAATATTCGACATTGATAGTTGGTAAGAATAGGATATTATCATTCGAATAGTAATGATCAGGGCTGTGATAACCTGATAACTCATCTTTCATTGATTTTACCGTTACTTCATTAATAATAGATAAATGTAAAACTTTCAAGCTTGCAAAGCTTGTAGCTGTTATTAGATTGTCTAAAACTCGAGATAGATCTAGAATACTAATTTTAAACATTGTGAGTGTGTTAGTAACGTTTTGATCTTCTCCACAAACCATACTTAGAACTTGTTCGATTCTTTTGAAATTTGTTGTTATATTTTTAATAGTTTCTTCGTAATGCTTCACAAGTTGCTTATTTATAGAAAATTGTCTATTATAATGAGTAAGAATATTCTTTTGATTGGATTTGAGGTTTGGGAGGATCAATGCGCTTTTCGTTTTGTTTTTCAATGTATTTGTCCTTTGTTTTCTGGTAAACGTGTTCGTACATGTTTGTGATTATTTTTTTTAAGTCGTCCATGTAATTGTCATACTGTCTTTTTGAGTCTATTTCTAGAATATCTCTATTGTCGAGATGTCCAAATAACAGTTCTTTTGGTCGGAAGTTGGTTGTACTATGCATTGTCCTGTTATAAATGATAGCCGCGTTTTCAAAAACGTTATGCGATAATGCCTTTTGATTTTGGAGAGTTAGCGTTCTCATTAATTCTACAAGTGTTCCATGTACTCGCTCTATGGGACTATTTGCGTTGGGATGTAATGGGGTTGTTACATGGTGTTTGATGATATAGGATTCCAAAAGTTTTTTAAATAAATTTGAATTAAATTGACCGTCTGTTACTAAATTTTTAGGTAATTTATACCTTGAAAAGATTCTTAAGAATTTCTTTAATATTTCTACCATATTTGTCGTGCTAAGTTCTTCATACATAAAGAATTTCGAAAAATTATCTATACATGTTAGATACTTATTTTTGTTGCATGAGAAAATATCTAAATATATTATTTCAAAAGGACCTCTTGCTGTAAACGTAGTTTCTAGTTTATATTTTGTTGGGTGTCGTTCATATTTTGCCAAATAGGACAGTTGTTCACGTGGAACTGGCAATCTTGCGATATGTTGGGCCAATAGTAATTTCTTTCTATTTCCCATTGCGATTCACGTACACCTCTGTGTGTAACGTTATGCAATTTATTGAGTATGTCTGTCTGTTGTTTCCTATCTGTTACGTCTCTTAGTATTAGTCTAGTAAATACAAATCTTAGATTATTGTTGAAATGTCTATTTATTATAGTAGCAATTTCTTCATACATGCCGTTGTCTGGAGAATAAATTGCATTAACTATATCAGGGTTCGCGTATTCCTGTAAAATGTTCTGTATTTTATTTACATAATTATCCCTTGAAATTTGTACTTCGAATCTATCTTTGTTAAATATATTAATATTTTTGGTCTTAGGTTCGTTGTCGATTTTAAAGATAATCTGTCGTTTGAATTGATTCAACGGTTTGTCAGTAATCTTTAATTCTGCAGAGATGACATCGTCTTGTGTGTGAATGGTGTTATTGTCCGGAACTATTCTATCGGGGGATGTAAGTGATAGGTTTTCGCTTATATTATTCGGTATGGGATCACTATTGTTATCGTTGGGAGTTTTGATTTGAATGTCCGAAATAATTTTAATTTTGTGTTGTGTTTGTTTGTCTTTCTTGTCGTCATCATTAAAGATTTCATCGAAGTCAGTCAATTCTGGTAAGGGTCTTTCGCGGATATCGCCCGGATTTGCGAATATAGATAGTAGATCATCCGGTGATTCGCTTATTTGCAGAGGATGCGCTTCTAGACGCGATAGAAAGTCTGCATTTGTGTTTAACTTGCCCTTTTTGTATACGATGTGATAATCGTACTCCATTAGTTTCAGACGCCATCTCACTAATTTAGAGTTTGGTTCTTTGATATTAAATAACCATTGGAGGGCTTTATGGTCTGATACTATGGTGAATTTTTTACCTCATAAATATGAACGGAATTGTTTAGTTGCCCAAACAATGCTCAAACATTCCTTCTCGATTGTACTGTAGTTCGTCTCATGTTCGTTTAATGTTCTAGAAATATATGCGATCGGTTTATCGTTACCTATTGATCCTTGTGAGAGGACAGCTCAGGCCTACATTGCTTACGTCTGTTGTTAATAAGAAGCTTTTCTTAAAGTCTGGATATGCTAAAACAGGCTCGTTGCACAAAATTTCTTTGATGGTTTCGAACGCTTCGATGAATTTTGATGTATGTTCAACTTTTGAGTTTTTCTTTAAACAAGACGTTAATGGCTTTGCTATAGTCGCATAATTCTTCACGAACTTTCTGTAATAACTTGACAGTCCTAAGAAGCTCTTAATCTGTTTGGGGGTAGATGGTGCTCTTAAGTTCTTTATTTTCTCAATTAATTTAGGATTAGGTTTAATACCGTGTATGGTAATAATGTGACCTAAGTATTCAATTTCCTTTAGAAAGAATTCCGATTTGTCTAACTGAATTTTGAACCGGTGTTGTCTAAGTCGTTCCAATATTGTTGATAATTTTCTCAAATGTTCTTCCGTAGATTTCCCTAAAATTATTACCACGAGGCAAATCTTATTTAATAAACCCTTAAGAACCTGATTCATCACCCGTGCGAATGCCGCTGGAGCGTTTCGCAGTCCAAACGGAATGCGAAGGAACTCGTAGTGACCGTTTTCCGTTGAAAAGGCTGTCTTATGACGATCCTTTTCTTCGATTTCGATCTGGTCATAACCCGATTTTAAGTCGATTTTAGAGAAAATTTTTGACTCTCCTAGGATATCGAGGATGTTATTTATATTGGGCAATGGATACTCGTCTTCGATGGTGTTTTCATTCAGTTTCCGAAAGTCGACAACCATTCGCCATTGTTTCATTCCATCTTTTCCCTCCTTTTTGGGTACAAGGAAAACTGGGGCGGAATTGCGGAATACGGGGAAGTACTCTCCGTGATGATGTTATGTTCTAGCAACTCGTTGACTTGTTTGTCAACTTCGATTTTCTGCGAGTGCGGAAATCGATATGGCTTGGTGAAAATAGGGTCTTATCAACATTCCCATATCTCACAACGTGTGCATGGCAAACGTCGTATTCTTTTAAATTAATATGATTGACTGAGAATATGAGTTTCATTATCATTTAATTTTCTTTCGATAGGTACACAGACTTTAAAATTTCTAACCGTATTAATATTTGCAGGTATTTCGTAATGTCCTATTGTTTGTTTCGGAATAAGAACTGTACCTTTTTGAATATTGGTTGGTACGCTTATGGTTTCTTGTTTAGGTTCAATCTGTGTTTGAAAATAGGTAATTGATGGAGGTTCATATCTAAACAAATTATACTCTACATTATTTAATAATATTGTACTGCTGTTATAATCCAATATCATATTGAGTTTTTCTAAAGTCTCTGTTCCTAAAAGTATGTCGAAATGTTGGTGAAAATTAAGAATATAGAATTTAAGAAATTGTTGTGGTTGGAGTAGATCGGTCAAAAGAACTTCATTGTGTTCCGATTGGTTCAAAATGGTTTTAATTCTGAACACTTCTTTAGGTAAGCTAGAAAATATCATATTATGATAGGTTTCTACTTGTTTGATTCCGAAGCATTTTGCTGAAAATTTTCGGTATCCTCGTAGAATGAATCATTTTCATGAGTATATTGTATTTCATAGGGATCGTTACTGTTATAATCATCGTTATCGTTATCATATTCATGCTTATCATAACTAGGATCTACAAAATCTAATTTGTTTAAATTAATTTGTGGATTTCTCCACTGCTTAAACTGTGGTCTATTAAAATTAGTTGTTCTATTAGTCCAATTACTACTAGATGGATTTGTGGACCGATTGATTGCACTAAAACTATTCTGTCGCGGTTGCGTCGGTCGTTGATTATTCATAGTATTAAACTGCTGACGAGGTTGTGGTACCGCCGCTGATGTGGTACCGTGGGTAATACTTATGTTTGGATTTTGTTGACTAGCCGAATTCGATTGTTGATAATAATTTCTTATGGGTGTTGTTACTGTAGCTGGCCTATTATTAACGTTAGGTCTAAACTGATTATGTGATGGAATACTAGGAATCTTATAATATGTGATACTTTTACTAGATATATCTGTAGGATGTTTAGAAATATATTTTAAAATTGCAGGAACTGCTTCCGTAAGCGTGGTGAACTGCCTTACTTCTAATATTGTCTGGAGCATCGGAGGTGCGTTGTTATAAAATACCTCAAACGCGGTTTGTTCGTTAATCTCAAAATGGACCTTTTTCTGTTCTGCTGAGAGATTAGGATCAGCGCTGATTTTTAGATTAAGTTTCGTCTCCAAATCTTTAATACGCTCGATAAAGTCAGAAAGATTCTCCTTATAATTCAGTTTCAAAAATCTGAACTTATGGGCAATCGTCTGTCTGTCGGTATGGTCTCCAAATTTCGTTCTTAAACAGGTCTTTAGTTCATTCCAACTAGAGATGTCCGATCTCGTACTTACGAATTTTTCTGCGATGTCTCTTAATTTATTCATAACTAAACAAAGTGCATATTCGTTCAAAGTTTCGTCTGCAGTTTCTCCGTATTTATTAATGAATTCATCTACTCGATTAATAAAGACATCAAGAGAGTCTGTACTTCCATCAAATTTGGGAAGTACTTCGCCATAATTTCTGGCAGCTGCGATTAGGGTTTCTGTGGTTTGTGGAGGAGCCATTGTTGAATTATTAATTAGATCTATATCGTTGCAAAAAATATCTAATTCAAGTAAGCTCTGCTCCGAATGTAAGTCACTTAAATTCAGTGATTGCAATGAAAATCTTGAGTTTCTGGTTTCACAGTCGGATGATTCTATCGTATGGGTAATATCCGACATAAATTAAAATAAAATCGAAAGAACAATGTAATAAAGTGATTTTTATCCGCTATATACTGTTTGTTTTCGCATGTAATATCTTATTATATATATATATATATATATATATATATATATATATATATATATATATATATATATATATATATACAGGGTGTATCATTAATAATGGGAAATAATTTAACTGGAGAATCTTTGGTCCAAAATAATAAGATTTAACCCAATTCACTTAGATAAAATGTGTCTCCTGTCTGAGTTACAGGGTGTTTTATTTAATTATTTCAAAATGATTTTTCCCCATTACTTTTAAACCGCTCGACCAATCTTTATCATGTTTGGTAGGAAGTGTAGACACTGGAAACCTTACTAAATTATGCTAAAAACACGATTCTAGCTACTACCAGAGGCGTACGACAGGGTTAAGTGAAAGGTTAACCCTTCTTAAATTCTACGCAACTGGCGGAATTTCCATTTTAGTGCAATTTTTCTATTCTCCAATACTTTCTGTGTAAATAACGTACTCTTCCTTCGTAGCGATATAGTCATTATTTTTCGAGATATTTAAAGTTGAACATAACGATGCATAATTCTAATGTGTATTTATAATGACGGTGTTTTTGGGGCATAGGCTTGCATTTATTACGAAAATAAAACTTTACCGTTGATTTTATAGGCTAAATAAGAAGACAATTTTGCTAATAACTATGTAATTATAAACAAGTCTTTTTCACATTTTTGCTACAATAAATAATACCAAAATTTAGAAATACTTAACAAATGTTCAATGTGACCCCCATTTACCTCAATAAGTTTATCTATTCTTTCATTAAACGATCTTCTAATTTTGAAAAATATGTTTGGTTGATTAGCAATAAAAATTAGCTGAATTCACAATTTGGTGCCATAGGTCTTGACGATTATTTATGTCTTGTGAGTATACTAATGCTTTCATATGCCCCCAGAAATAGAAATCTAAGGGATTTCCTTCAGGAGTTCTAGGCGGCCACGGATATTCACTACCTCTGCCAATCCAACGATGAGGAAATTTCTGATCTAGATAGTTCCGTACACATGTCTCTTCTTCGGTCAAGTGGCAATCCCTCTAGATCGATGAAAAGTCTAGTTTGTAAAAACTCCAAATATGAGTTACCATTCAAATTTGCTGGTAATTCATTAGGACCCAACAAACTATCTCCAAATATACCGCACCATACATTAATCTTAAATTCATATTGGAAATGTGATTGTCGGAATAGATGCGGATTTTCAATATTCCAACTATGGCTATTTCTCCAAATGAAAACTCCTCGACGTGTAAAAGTGGCCTTGTCATTAAAAATAATGTTTTTAAGAAAATCAGGATTTTCATTTTTCCTGTTTAACATCCACTGAGCAAAATTTGATCTTAAAGGATAATCTGTATCTAATAAGTTTTGTACAGGTGTAAAGTGGTAAGGTCTCAGTTTTTCTTTTTTCAGTAAGCGAAAAACTGAAGAATGACTTACTCCTGTCATTGCTGCTATAAGCCGAGTGTTTAGTTCGGGATTATCAGCAATTCGCACTAAAATGTAATCTTCCTCGTCAACAGTTAAATTTTTAGGTCGCCCCACATCGCTTTTGGGCTTGAATTGTCCAGTATCTCCTAATCTATTAAAAATATTACTGAAGGTTTTGCGACCAGGTTGTTTGGATAAATTTCCCTATATTCTCGAGCAGCAGCAAGACACGATTAGTAAAATTGTTATGGCGGGGCATTTTTACTTGATGAGCTTTTTAAATTTTATAACAATCAAAATTTTATTGACATTAAAAATCAACAACTAACAACAATGACAGCCGCCTACTACTAACGATTAATTCAGATCGGATGCAATTTCACAAAACCTGAACTTATTTTGAATATGTCATACACATTTCGAAAGATATTACCTATTCTATCTAAATTATAAACAGAAATGATTCAAGTGCCATTTATTTCATTGCGATATTGTAAATAAAAAATCATTTTAGTTGTTAAGTATTTTTAAATTTTTTTCATATTATTTATTGTAGCAAAAATGTGAAAAATACTTTTTGATAATTACATATAAGTGTAATTGTGTGTAAGTCTTCTTATTTAACCTTAAAATCACCTGTAAAGTTTCATTTGCCTAATAAATGCAAACTTATGACCCAAAAACACCGCCATGATAGATACACATTAAAATTGTGCAGCGTTATGTTCAATTTTAAATATCTCGAAAAATAATGACTTTCTCGCTACGAAGGAAAGAGTACGTTATTTACAAAGAAAGTATTGGAGAATAGAAAAATTGTATCAAAATGGAAATACCGCCAGTGGCGTAGAATTTAAGAAGGGTTAACCTTTCACTTACCCCTGTCGTACGCCTCTGATAGTAGCTAGAAACGTGTTTTTAGCATAATTTAGTAAGGTTTGCAGTGTCTACACTTCCTACCAAACATGATAAAGATTGGTCAAACGGTTTAAAAGTAATGGGGAAAAATCATTTTGAAATAATTAAATAAAACACCCTGTAACTCAGACAGGAGACACATTTTATCTAAGTAAATTGGGTTAAATCTTAATATTTTGGACCAAAGATTCTCCACTTAAATTATTTCCCATTATTAATGATACACCCTGTATATGGAAAAGCACAAGAATGGGATAAAAGGATGTGGCACTTACTTCTTGTTGCTATTGGATGTTCTCTCTGGGTAGGTGCTGTTGCTGCTGGATTTCCCTATGGGCACTGTAGGTTGCTCATGTATTTCACTATTCCACTTGTTTTTTGGAAAAGCTAATATACTCGGTTTTGTAACTTGTTTTCCGGTAACTTCTAACGGAAAAACTATCCACTAGACTGCGCCAGTTAAGTTATTAGGAACCAAAATTACATTTTTAAAAAGATTTATTTGATTCTTTATAACTATATAATGTAACTTGTCACAATGGTTATGATGCCTGTACAAAACTATAAGTGAAGCTCCTCACAAACGGGAGCGGCTTTATAATATTTATTTGCAAGCTCAGCGTCTAGACAATGTTATGATATCTAGATGATCGTTACACTGAGTATAAGGAATGCACTGAGTATGCGGAATTTAGGCATATAACTAGCTCATTGGGACATTGTCTGGTCCTGGGCTTTTTCTGTTTTTTAATTTTTCAATCGCTTGTTGTACTTATTCTTCTTCTATCTTTGCGTCTTCATTAGTTGTTATCTCAGATATGTCTACTTCGATTCAAATTGCACCCTCCTCTTTTCTATACAGCTTCGTGAGGTATTCTGTCCAGACTGCTCTGTCTATATGGACCGTTTCTATAAGTTCGCACACTTCTGCTGTAAAAGTCACTCTCCATCCTTTTGGAGAATCTTTCCCAATGTGCACTCTTAATTTGTCTTACCAATGCATGTTAATTTTCACATGGAATTCTAGAAACGTATATACAAGAGCAATTTTCATTAGGTAAATGTATGGGGTGGTATAATTGTGGAATACTTATTCAAATAGTTAATTTCTGGTAGACATAATTAATCAGAGTCACGGTATTGTTTGCGACATGATGGTGGCACATTTTACTATTTTATCTCGGGAGTATTTGAATTAACTGCATGAATAGAAGAATAGGATAGGGCGCTTGTCTCTCTGTTATGATCACCTGAGTTTTCTGATTTAAATAATGTAGATTTTTGTGCAAAGTCGGGCTTACAATCATGGAGGAAGCAGAAGAAATTCGGAACAGCAAAAAGGAACTTCTACAGAGCATTCAACCGAGTGAAGTGAATATTAAACGGAAAATTGAAACAATGAAGTTCAATGTACACTTGGAGAGACTAGAGAGAATGAACTAACATTGTTATTTTTGGTACGTGTACAAATAAAAAAAAATGAATCTCAAAAAGAAGAGTCTGTGAAAATGTTAATACTCTATTGGGGACAAAAAGCAATGCCAGCGTTATCAGTGGTATTTATAAAATAGGAAAGTCTAATGAAAGTTCTATAAAAGTAAGATTCATTTTGTATTTGCTAAAAATAAGCGTCATACAAAACTGCAAAAAACTAAAGGGTACCTACTTAAATAAATATAGTCCCAGAACTAACATAAAATTTTACGAAATCATTTGAAAAACACCAAGAATCCCTGATTCACGAAGGGTGAAAAACTACATAGGAATAAAGAAATATTTACAAAGCATAGCTACTTCTTATCATCGAGTGAGCCCCAAACGCCCAAAACACATCCAGAAGGCTTTGAAAATACACGAGGAGCAATTGAAACAGTCAATAATAATATAGAAGATGATAGAACAGAAGAGACAAGAGAAGGACGAACCAAGATACAACGACTGACGAGAAGACAAAGAAAGAAGTTGAAGATATAAAACACGAACGAAAACTAGACACAACTGACGAGAAAAGAAAGAAACAAGAGGAAGTAAAAGTGAAAATAAAGACAAAAGTTGATCCGTCTTACACCAGCTCATGGTGAGCTCACAAAAGAGAGTTTAGGTATTTGAATGAAAATTTCTAATAAAAAATGGCACGTGGTACTGCATTGCCGGGTGGCGTGGCAACTAGCTGGTCGTTCTGTAGATGTAAGGCCAACGGTGTAGATTAGTGCGTCCTAGGAGGATCTACTGGTACCGATGTACCTAAGTCTGGAAGCTATGTTACATGGTCAGATGGCAGGGTAGCTTGCTAGACTTGATGATAAGATTCCTGTGGGTGCAACCGAGAAATCGCTCTGAGATCTATACTACGTGAAGATGCCGATGGTATGGAAGCTGGTGTGGTCATCGAGCAGAATTTAGGTATGGAGAACGAGATCATGGAAGCTTTGGGCCTTTTGTATGTTAACTTCAAGAATATTCCACGGTGATGATTAGCCATTCCAGTCCAGTGAGATCCAAGGTGTTGCAGGTGAACATTCCAGAACGTGGTGTGACAAAACGTGCTTCAACAAAGTGAACAGGCTGCATGAACAGGTCGGCTTCGATCTGAACTTGCTGGTGGTTATGGCGGTTTGGCCATGAATATTCCAGTGCTTCGAGTTTACAGTTGCTCACTCTGGGATTAGAGAGCATGATGGACTGTGACTGAAGTCTGGTTGTTGAGTTCAGCAGGAAGGTGTCATTGAAATTGAAGTAAACCAGCGATGGCCTTTTAATGACAAGGCGTTACTGTTGGGGCGCCAAAGTTTGGCGACGATATGCAGCTGTTGTTATTGGCACTACGTAGGTGTCAATTTTAGCCAAGAAGTAATGTTGCCCGCATGGACAAGAAAGCGAACCTCAGGACGATCAGAATCAACGAGGGGGCAGTGTATCGAATTTAGGTTATAGTGTCGATGCCATTCGGAATGAAGGCGTGTGCAATTTTTCAGAGGGCTTAGCATCTTGACGAGTACGGACGTTGGTGAGGCTCGGGTGGTATGAGTGTAAGGCATACTGTTTGGTCAACGATACATGCCAAGGTTAAGATTATATCCTGATACATCAAGTGAGTTCACAATATAAATAAATAACGCTTGGTTCAAATACGGCTGTCTTCTTCTTCTTCTTCTTAGAGTGCCTGTCCGTTTCGAACATTCTGGCTATGATCATTTTGTGGGTCGCCACCATTTGTCTCCAGCCACATAGATGCTGTGTGCATGCAAATTCATATGTGATATTTCCTCCAATCTCATTCTCGAAAAAAAAAAAAAATCCGTTGAGCCCTGCGGAGGTCTCTAGACTGCCAGGATAATTCCATCAACTGTCCAATCTATAAATCCACATAGTTCCAAGACTTCTCCCCTTGAATATTTTTCCAGGCATTTCACATATTCAGTTTTCCGATCCTTCTGAGCCAAAATTAAACCCACCCTATAGTCTTTAACTCTGGAGAAATGTGAAAATACGTCAAAATTGCTGAGCTTAACCTGGTTAATATTTGACCTCTCAACCCATGGCTCGGTTATCACAGCTACATCCTCCGACAAGACAACATACTCCAATTGATCTGCCTTGTTTTCGGCCAGAAATCATCTTTGTTTACCATTTCAAGTACCTAAGTCAAACTTGATTCCAATTTTATAAAAGGCATTTGTACTCTTATCATCAGTTAATTTTTTATTTGAAAAGGTTTCACACAGAAATTTATTTTTTTAAGATATAACAAAGCTTTTGGATGAGCTGATTTGAGATCATAAATTCTCTTTTCTGTTCCATGAACAATCCCACTTTTTCTCTTCTTCTTCCCTGACAATTTATGGCGTTCTGATTCTGTTGCAACATTTGCATATAGATTTTTTCTCATCGCAATAATATATGTAGTTTTCTTCTTCAAAGTTTCAGTTTTCGCAGTTTGATAATCTTTTGATTTATATTTCAAGAACACCAATTTATCTATGCTAATAAATAAAATCGCAGTATCTATTTGTAATGTCAAAATAATAGATTTTAACAAATTGCATATATGGAAGTATATGTTTCACTAATAAAAAGAAGCAATTTTTATATTTTTTGTCTGTCTGTTTGTTCCGGCGAGCGAATCCTCGTAACGGCTAAAGCGTTCTGGCAGTATTTTCACTGGCAGGTAGAGCGAACAAAGCCGAGAGTAACAGCAAATTTGTAAATAAAGCACTTGCTCGCTCAGCCATGTATGTTTTGTAATGCTGATCATACAGTGTACTATTACCCCGCTTTTACTCGCTAACATCATACGCTTTTGTGTTCCAAAACCCAAGCCTTGGGAGTAGGTCACGCTGGGGCAGCGCGTACCACGATCCCCGCTTATGGTCCCGCCGGTTCTGAGTTAAATATCTCGGACCCGCCCCTAGAGTCCACCAGTACTTCTCTTCTCAACACCTCTGGCGTCGTATCGCGCAAACAAAGCGTTTTGCTCTCAACCGCATGGAGTGATATTTGCTACAATCGGTTTTACTCAAAGACCAAAGAACGGTATCGAAGTCAGGCTTACAAAAATCCACCATTTCGAGGACTCGGTTTGATGCGATCTCAAGCCAAAAAGGGCTTAGTTCACCTTAATTTGAAACATCTAAGACAAGACCCTCCGCTTGTGTTTACCGACGCCATCATTTTAGACAAAATTTGTGAGCCCTTACCGTCGTGAACTATACCGCAGAAGAATTGGTGCCATATTTGGAACTAGCCGACTCCGGTTATAACAAGCCCGGAAATATCGATATTCTTCTCAGAGCAGTTGTATTTTCTAAAATACTTTTGAACGACTCTGTTTTGGGCGATGCAAATACCCCAATCGGATAAGGGCCCTTCCCCCATTTTAATGGGAAACATTGAGGCTTCTGTATACCAATCTGCATTGCTCTGCAATCTTTTCGAGGATAGCTCTCTAGAAACCACGGTAAGAAAGTTTGTGGAAGTCGAAAGTGTGCAGCGAACCGACTGTCAGAATCGGGAACATATTGTTTGTAATTGAATCTTTTTAGATACTTAGAGTTGTGACGAGTTGGGAAAATTTACTGTTACACTTCTCTTTCGAGAAAATAATCCGTCGTTTCCCGGTAGGTGAAATCATGCTCTTTCTCGCTACATTCGCTGGAACGCAGGTTGTTGAGGCACCCCGGACTTTATGCGCAATAATCAGATTTTATGGAAGAATATTTCCAACATAATCATATGAAAATTGTTGAAAACGCTGACATATCCGATCATTCTCATTATCTAGTGCACCACTACGTTTTGAAACCCGATGAAGTACGTCTACTAAACTGAGGGTGGTTCACAATGCATCTGCTAAAATCGCGCATCAAAAATAGTTAAATGACAGTCTGATGGCATTCCCTAAGCTACAGCAAGATATATGCCATACTTTGTTAAATGTTCGCTTATCTCCTTATGTTCTATGTTCTGATGTGGCAAAAATATACCGTAAGATATAGGTAGGCCTTAAGCAGAGGAATTATCAACGGATACTATGGAGGTTTTAGCCTATAAGGAAGAGGTGAAAGATTATCGATTACTAACGCTTCCATATGGACTCACGTCATCGCCATTTTTAGCACTGAAATGTGTACTCCAATTATGCATTGAGGAGGGGGGTAAATATCCCCTAGCCACCAAAATTATACGCAATTTTTCTTATAATAATTTGTTTGTTTTTAGTGTTCGAACTGCGAAAGAAGCTTATGAGGCTTGAACTCAACTTACTTATTTCTTTATTGCACAAGGATGTATTTGAACTAAGAAAATGGTCCAGTAATGAACCTTCTTTTGAAGAGGACCGCTAGATTTTCATTCTGATTCGAATGAGCCTTCATTGTAAGTGTTAGGTTTACAATGGAATCATACGCTGGATAGTTTTAGCTTCAATTTCATCTCGCGAGATACCAAAAATTGCACCAAACGTGTCATTTTATCCGAACTTGTAAAAGTATACGAACCGCTAGGATTTATTTCAGCCGTGACTTTTTTCACGAAGCATTAGATTCAACGTTTTTGGACCGCTGGTACAGGATAGGGTGATTTCTCCTTCAATGAAATTGTACTAGTGTGGCAAAAGAGTATCTATTAGTAAGAAATTTTATTATCGCAATTCCGCATTACCCACTTGGTGATTACTAAAGATTGAACGAATTACTTATGAGCTACATGGGATCTGAGAGTCAAGTGAAAAAGGTTGCGTCTGTGTAATATATGTCCGCACTATTCATGAGAGTCAGATTTACACTAATTTTGTATGCGCAAAATATCAAGGCCTCTCATTCTCAAAAATTGACGATTGCACGACGAGAATTGTGTGCCATGGTGTTACTGGCTAAACTTATGATGTTTGTTTTGACAAGCATTAATGAATAAATCAAGTTGTGGGATATCTATCTATGCTTGGTCGGATTCCCAAATTGCACTACACTGTATAAAGGGCTCTTCCTATCGATGGAAGACTTTTGTTGCCAATCGAGTATCGTTTATACAAGAACACATTCCCTTTATTTCTTGACACAATATAGAATCGGAAAATAATCCTGGGGATTTGGCATCACAGGGCACCTCACCATCCGCGCTCGTTGTTAACGATTAATGGTTCAAGAGAGTATCCCGCCGAAGCAGAAAGAAAACACGTTCTTTTCACAATCTTCCCAAGTGAAAATATCCTTGAAAATTTATTGAAGGATCAGTCCGCATTCATCCCGATTCAGAGAATCTGTGCCTATATTTTAAGATTTTTTTTACTTTCCTACGCTACTATAGTAACTGTAGGTAGGTATAAGGAAAGTATTGTAATCGTGTGAAACTTTCGGTATCGAGATTTTTTCAAATGTTGACGTTTCTGAGTTTTCTAAGTCTAATAAACATATTTTCATTAGTCTGTCTGTCTGTCCGTCTGTCTGCCTGTGATAGCATTATCTCGGGAACGGATCGATGTATTTTGTTGCTTTCTTTTTTATTTTGTTTGGTACCAATATCACTCGCCGGTGGCACTGAATGAGGGTCGTGTATACACTGGGTGTTGAGCTATAGCCAAAAAACGTGATTTGCTCAAGACTATAGCGCGAAAACAGCTCTAAAGATTTTGATTAAACTTGCCTAAAGTATTCTTCTGAGAGCCCTTTACCACCCACATATAGCGCTATCTCTGAGAAAAAGCACAAAAAAAGTTATGCTTGAATAAAATTCCGTATTTTCCATGAAAAAATGAGTGGTAGCACGATTTGACCAGAGGATTTTTACTTTACTACCGCTATTATCGTCGCTATGTAAGGAGAGTTTTGTAATAGTGTAAAATTTTTCATTCACTGGAATTTGCCTGCGAGCGGTAGGAAAGTCGTGTGAGTGGACACACCAGATTTTTAATTTCAGAAATCCGACTTGTAAGTGATCCGGACCTCTAACACTTCAGAGCTTCATGACGCTTCACTCGTGCTTGTAAAATTCACTCAGCAGATGCATTTTGCCCACGAATTAGAATCCAGTTGTTTTTCGTGTCTCTAAAGAGAACTTGCTATATTATGCGTGTTGGAGATTGTCTCAAACACGCAAATTTGTCTAATAACGCAGAGCACCCTGTGCTTTCTCTGCGCCAAAACCGCCTGACCACCTTATAGAATTTTCTCACAAGAAATATTTCCAGTGTGGTTTTCTCTACAAACTTTTTGATCACCCAAACTTTTTGAATTCTGGATTTTGCATTTATGGTACGGCACACAACAGCGGCAAAGGCGGGTCACATCAAGGAATGGCTTGAGTTGGACTACTGTGTTTATCTATACTGTGATTGCATGTTTATGGACGACCTCTGGTAAAACGTCCCAGGTAAAAAAAAGTAGTTAAGCATTTATTCTGAAAAGAACTATACCAAGTTTAGGTATTTGATGGTGCACTGCAAAATGCAAAATAGTAGGTATCATAATCCTATTGGTGCTGATATTTTTCTAGCCGTTATCAGGGTCAGAACTCTTCAGTATTCTTTTAAAACTTCAAACTACACTGCCAGTTGAGCTATTATTTTTTCTTATATATATGAATATATATTTTACTGAGCTACGAATATGTTTAAAAATAATTTGTATTGCATACTTCCTCCTTACAATAAAACCGGTAAATATGAAAGTCATCTTTTTGTGTCATTCTGTTTGTAATCTTATCTGAATCTTTAGATAGGTATATTTAAATAGTTAATAATCACAATAGACGATAAATCTTTAATATTTATCCAAAAAAACAAATTTCGATTGGTGTTTATGAAAGGTAGAAAGATAAAATTGATATTTCATACATAGGTATGTATATATATAGATAGGTGCATAATATCTACCTACCAAAATATACTTGGATGCAAATTCACTGATACCAAAATATAAAAATTAGATACTTGAATGATTTTTTGGTGAAACATAGTTACCTATAACTATTTTTTTTATCTCACGGAATTTTCCACACACATACCTAATTCATCTTAATAATATCAATATCTACGTTTGATTAGGTGCTTCAATAAAATAACAAAGAAAACATTTTAAAGTAGTTGGAATTTTCGAATTTTTAAATATTAGGTACCGGCTTGCAAATCTTTTTTTTTTCTGAGATTGTTTGAAATTTTATTCAACTGAACATGAACGAATTGACGCTAGGAAGGTGACGCCAAAAACCCCTTAATTAATAATGAGATATGATAAATACCTACAAAAGTTTTAAGTGTTAAACACAAATAAAAGATTATCTGACCAACTATTTAGATAAATATAATCCAACAATTGATTACTTTATGTAAATAAAGGGACTGGGTATTCTATACAATTGGTGGCAGTAACTAGGTAGGTATATACCTAGCTAGGTACCATCAAAATGAAATTAATGTGTACCAAATAAATACTGAAGGTACTTTGGTAGGTATATATATATATACATAAATATTCAATTTCTCATCAAGAAGTTGGATAAAAGCGTTTTTAGACATATATATCTAGGTATATCTGTGTGTCTTTGTCCATATTTGTATATAGTTGCGTAGACTGATATTCTATCAAGTACCTACCTAATTAACAAATTGAGAACACATAAAATGTCACCACATATAAAACTGCGTTAAAATCAGTGAACCACTCATATCCAATAATTCAAATCACGTGATCAAATTTTCTAATCTTAGGCTTTAGTCTATGGGCTTTGGAGCATGTTAGGTAGGTACCTACTGATACTAATCGATTCTTTGCTTGAGATTCATAATTATTCATACGAAATATAAACTATGAAACAAATGTTTTGTAAAAATTTTGAATTGTCTTTTCAACTAAAAGTCAGATTTGCACATACCTACTTGAACTGAATATTTGGTATTTAATAAAAATTAAAAAATAGGTACCTACAAATATTTTTAACACTAGTTAAATATTCCAAACATCATTAAAGAGGTTCGAGGCGTTTCCAAGGAATAGACAGAGTTGTTTTGAGAATGAAAAATATATATTGTTTATTTTTGAAAAAAACAATTCTGCTCATTAAGAAAAAAGATAACAATGCAATTGCCAGTAGAGAAATAATTATCTAATCTATTAGGTATGTGTACGCTATTCGATATATCAAAACCAAATTTTGCAAACATGTTGATCATACATACATAAAAGTACTGTCATACTTTCAGTGCTCGTGGGACTCTATGGAGTGAGTTCCGTACCTGAAGTCTATTGCATATTTCTGAACCCTGTGGTTTGATTTTGATGGCCTTTTTACCATGTATGTAGGTATGTAGAATGTTATTAGAAAGATCTGCTAGTGGCTGTAAGTTTGATTGGCCCTCCTAGGTGGAGGGTTCCATACCTCTAACAACAGAGGGAGTATCTTTAAGCTCTATGCCTTTTGTAGAATTTTCACTTTTTTCGTGAAGTATGACACTGGACTGTTTTGAGAGACTGCGACTGGGACTTAAAGGTCGAGGGTTGGTTCTATACAGAAAAATCCCTAAGACATATTGAAGGAGAAATTCTCATGATGTTCTCTCTTGTTGCATGTCGGCGGATGGATCAGGGTTGGTATTCGGACTGATTCTACGTGCGTGTACCTAAGACTCTAAGGTAGATGGGTTCCATACTCAAGACTTTTTATGACTTTATGTTTTCATGCCAGAATCTACCAAAGTGTTTGCCCGAGAAGTGTAAAGGTAAAACATGTAGTTAAAAATAAAATAGTAATTAGGTAGGTAATTAGGTAGGTACCTAGGTACTATGTTATGGGTATTTATATGAGAAATTATAAGTGATAGAAAAACGGTTAATGGGAAGTGTTTTAAATAATCCTGTTGGTAACCCAATGCCATTTACAGAATACTTTGGTAAATTAAATTTCTTGAAAAAACTCAAATCATGCATTTTTACATATCTTAGGTATACCTAACTCTCTCATTTTTGACAAATTAATGTTAGAATCGGTTAAGACATTGTTAGAGCATATTTTTTACGAAGAATGAGTTGTTTGTATAAATTACTTTTTATTTCAACGTTTCGGGTGTCTGGAACCATCTTCAACTTCGTTTTTTCTTATTGATGCCATAATGAATTTGAACGGAAGTAACAGGGGATTTTATTATTTTTCAGTGATGTACCTATAACAATCAATAAAAAAGTAGTTGTGGATGGAAAAAAAATAAGAAAATATGATTTTGGTATACCTATCTATGTACCTAAACTTGACAAAGTGGGTTCGTGAACATTATAGGGTAGGTAAAATGATATTTTATTGGATTAGGTAGGTATTTCTTAGACGGCATTTGATAACAAAATATCTAAATATTGTTGGATTCTCATCAAAATTATCATTGGAAAATGTTCTGGTTACAGTTATTATTCTGCTTCAAAGGATTTTAAGTTTTAGATGCTCATTGTTTGCAAAACTACCTACCTATTCGAACAAAATTTATGATGTTTGGTGAAATTAGGTAGGTAGGTACCTACTTAGGTTCTCATCTATCCTGAAATTTTGGAAATATTATTTGACGGCTGTATTCGCATTAGGAATATGACTTTGAATAAAATTTTTAACCTGTCTTTCTTCTTTCATGAAACTTTGTTGTACTCACAACCCCTGGTAGAAAGGAAAAACGTAGATATTCGATCATAGAATTTTCCACGTTTTCATCGGTTCAAAATCTGCAGCCAACTTGGTATAGGTAGGTACTAAAGATTTATTATAAAGTTAATTGATTGGATCATATTTAAGTTTTACAGTCATCCTGAAGATACATTCAATAAAATATTTTTGGGTTCTTATTGTAAGACGAGCCCACATCGCCAAATGTATCTACGAAAATCATATTTTCTTATTTTTTTATATTTATACATTACTGAAAAGCTAATGAAATCCCTTTTTATTTCCGTTCAAATCCAATATGGCGTCCGTATGAAAAAACAATGTTGTTTATGTTTCCAGACAACATCGAAATTAAAAGTACCTAGGTACCTTCCTACCTAAGTACCTAATGTATAGAAACAATGTAACTATTCTTCGTAAAAAGGTGTTCTTACAATCGCTTTTCAATTATTTTAATTATTTTTTTAATGAGAATGTTGTAGGATTTCTCAAAAATGCATGTTTTTTTTAAATATTTAATAATCCCCAGTAGTTACAATTATTCTGTAAATGGCAATGAATTATCAACAGAATTATCTAAACCTACCTCCCGTTTAACCGATTTACTATTTCTTTTAGTTTCCGAGATAGTTACCTACCCATACCACAGCTTACCTAACAATTTGCCCATACATTCATCAATAATTTTGGACAGACTGTAGATATATCTACGCTAATAATTATTCCTAGTAGGTAGCTAGGTACTCCGAAAATGTTACAGAATATTTAATATTATCTTTGAATCCCTCTAAATGTAACGTTATGTCATTTACGAAGAAGCTGAATGTAATAAAGTTTGACTACCAGATACATGGTACCGTCCTTGCCAGACCTGAAGTCATCAATGCCAATAAAATGCTAGGTTCGGTTGTCAGAAACTAAAGAGTTTTCAAATCTTGAAACACTACGCACGCTATAATAGGTACGTGTTTTGTTAGATCTAGATTAGAATTAGAATTAGAAATTCATGACATCGAGATTTCTTCCCTCGAGAAAGTTCAGAGACGTTTCCTGAAAACTGCCGAGCACACACTAACCGGCGTTTATCAGGAAAGAGGTTTCCCAAACAATCAATCAACTTATAGAGCACTTCAACCTCGCCGAACTGAGCACAAGACGAGCCACGCACTTAGTTATATTCCTATATAAATTGTTGAACGGTAACATTGACTGTCCCGATATACTCAGTCCCTAGGCCGGGGCTCCGAAACACCTCTACTTTCGCTTTACCCGCTGCCAGAACTAATACCCAAAACTCATCTTGGATATATTCTGCTCAAATCTCAGCAAAGTAAAATATATGTGTAGATTTGTGTAAATTTTATATTATAAGTAATTATAGCCTGATGATTTTTATATGAAAAAGGATTTTAGCCGGTTCTCTGTGTAATTATCTCAATACTCTACATATCACTGTTTCATAAAGTAACTGTAAACTATGATTAATAATGTATTAATTTGTTAACAATGTTTAACCCACCCTATAATTGGTTACCACTGTTGTGGTGGTGTATACGTAAATAAATAAATAAATAAATATTCTTAAATATGATTCAGTGAACTAAATATGGAAACAGATCTTATGTGTAATGGGTAGATACCTAGGTATAGGTATAATTAATATCTAGGTAGGTACCTAATTACAGTTTACAACAGCTAAAAACAGATCAATCAATTAATAAATGGGTAGATAGACATTTTTTGTCAATTTTATTCTAAAGATAAGGTACCTACTTACCATTTTTTTTTGTGAGAATCACTTTGACCGCCAAATTTAAAATCTACCTAGGTACTTAATACCTACTTAATAATAGAAATACCTAATAGATGAATATGCAGGTATATAGGTGTCATCATTATGAACTCATAATGGGTGCTTAGACATATAAACACATAAAATATTTGCAAATTGTAGTTTTGAGCTCTCTTACTTTCCAAGATATATCAAAATGTTCATATTTTTCAGTGAGACGGAAGATATGATTAGGTAGATATAATTATAAATATCTTCTTACTCATTATGCTATCTACTAATCCAATTTTAGAATGATTTTTATCAGGAAACAATATCAATGAAAAAACAAAAATCGGATTACATAATATCATTTATTGTAGTTTGAGAAAGCAAACCATAAAATACCTAATTAGGTATATTTATTATTATTATCACCTATGACAAATGAACTACGGTAGGTAGGTAGGTACATGTTTGTGAAATATAAAATATAGGTAGGTAGTGACATCTCCAAGCGTTTTTAAAAGGATAAATAGTTCTAAAAATTACGTATTGTAATGAATTTCGAAACAAATGAGATTAGTTTGTAGTAGTATCAGTTTAAGGGAATTCCACCGCAATGATAATAAATCAGATGATAAATATTTGAATTTATTTATAGGTATAAAATGTAGTTTTCTTACCTAGGTTCAGAACTCGTCCAAATTGCTAGAAGTCAGCAGCAGAAGCCGAGGCCGAGTAGTTGATACCTTGCTTGGCCCACCTGCAGTTCGTCGTCTGATATCGTCAGAATAACAGAGAGCCGTTGATTTGCGAGATGCCGGTTCATCTGCCTTCGCCGTGAGCCCCGCCTGCCGGCCAATGGGCTGCGCTCGACCAGAAGATGGCCAGGATGAGGGCAGAGTGGGGTCTTCAGTTGGTGTCTCACCTATGACAAGTGCAAATACCTGTACACCAAGACAGTGGTGTGCTCGCTGCAAGTGACTAAGTAGAGTGCGTTCTGATGGTGCTGTGTGACTTATGAGTGAGTATCGCAGGAGATGAGGTGGTGCGTCGGCTCCGCAACCCTCTTCTTAGCCCTGGTGGTGAGCTGCTGGGCCTGTGGACCGGGCAGGGGGGGGAATTTCAGGCGACGAGGTTCGCGCAAACTCACCCCCTTGGTATTCAAGCAGCACGTGCCCAATGTGCCAGAGAATACCCTCACAGCCAGCGGCATCTCCGAGGGTAGGATAGGCCGCAATGACTCCAGATTCAAAGACCTAGTGCGCAACTTCAATCAGGACATCATCTTCAAGGATGAGGAGGGCACTGGCGCCGATCGAATTATGACCCAGGTTAGTGCTCGAATTATTTTAAACATTAGTAACAAAAAGAAGCCTAAATTTTTATTTACTGAATGTAGGTATAAGTAGGTAAATTAAATTCTAATTATCTATATAATAAAATGCATGAATTAAGAAGCATATAAAATATTGTAATTCACACAGAATTGGTACAACGTTATGGGTGCTACCTACTACCCTTGAGATGATCGATATTCGATAGATATTATGAACTTCCTGTAGCTAAATCTATAGGTACCTACTTAATTTTAGTAGGTATGATTTTCATTAATTAGATTATTATATAATATAAATTTTGGTCTATCAGTGTCTTTCTAGGATATATACTTAGATATCTACCTAGGTATATGGGTAAAATAAATACAAAATACCTACTTACCATAGTTATTGTTACCTAATATTTTGATCAACTTTAGTTATCTACCTATCGACTATCGATAAAAAAATCATTGTACCTACCTAAATGAAACCGATTTTAGAAAAAAATATGGATGTAAATTATTTTACTGTAGACAGTTATTCATAAGCAATTTCCTGATGTTTTAAAAATGAATTAATGGATTATAGGTACCTAGATAAATATATGAATTTTATAATTCAGCAATTTTTGTAATAAATAAAAAATGCTCAACATATTTTCCAAGTCTAGTTACATAGGTACACAATTACGCATTGACTGAAAACAATCGAACCTAATTACTGGCACCTATTTGAAATATTCGAGACGAAAATTAGCCACAAACACCACTTAGGTATATAAGGTACCTACGTACTTACACATTCACAGATATCCTCGTACCTGTCGGTAGATATGTGAACATAGTATCAAATTCTAGATGGGGTTACATCAAAAGTAGATTTTTCTCAAATAAAAATAGCATTCAGAAAAAAAAAGAAACCAACGAAATCAAGAACCCGGCACATGTTTTACTTCCAATATTGGCTTCAACAAAAGGTATATCACGAGAGCCATTATATAGGGTGGCGATTTTAAATGGAACGCTGCCTTAGAGCGGCCCTGGGTATAAAATTTTTCAAAAATCCAATAATACGACCTCAAAAATTTTTATGGAGTTCTCTTTCATCATGTAAAAAATGGGGCCCCAAAGAGGGGGCGCAGCCCCAAGCAACTTTGTTTTTTCAAATTAGGAGAGCTTTAGAGGGCTGATTGAAAAAGGAATTTGTCGATATTTTTTTTACATGAATAGTAACATTAATACCACCTTTTTTGCGTGACAGTTGTTGAAAATGTACCTCATTAACATGTTGCCACAGAACCAACCGATGGTAGAACTCTTCCCTTACTCTTTCTAAAACTTCTGGTGTAATTAAACGCATCTCTGCCCAAATCCTTGCCTTTAACTCTTCCAGGTTTCTAGGTCTGTTGACATAAACCTTAGTTTTTAAATCGCCCCATAATTGAAAATTTAACGGTGCAATATCCACCTATTTGGAAATGCAACATTTAAGAATTCCCTTACATTTCTTGCAAAATGGGGAGAAACTCCATCCTGCTGAAAAAATATTCTTTGCTCTAGATTTTCATCATTAGGGAATATTCCTTGGACTTCTGGTAAGTAGATATTAAAAATGTTACAGGTCTCCATTTAAATTGTCTAGAAAACTGGAAGACTAAGGGAAGGATTCGGGCAGAGATACCTACGTTTAATCACGCCAGAAGTTTTGGGAAGAATTTTAACATCGATTAGGTCTGTGCCAACAGGTTAATGGGGCACATTTTCCACAACTGTTACGCTAAAAAGGTGACATTCGAGTACCTATTAATGTAATTGTTCATTTAATAGTTAAAAAACAGTTTTTAGAAAATTTCTGATTTGAAAATTTTATCAACAAATTCCTTTTTCAATAAGCTTTTCAAAGAGGTGCCACAAGCGGTGTCTTTTAAATTGAAAAAAACAAAGTTGCTTAGAGCTGCGCCCCTTCCTTAGGCCCCAGTTTTTACATGACGAAAGCGAAGTGAATAAAAAATCTTTGAGGACATATTTTTGGATTTTTGAAAAAAATTATTCCCAGGGCAGCGTTCCATTTAAAATCCCCACCGTGTATATCTACCTATACCTATCTACTTAAAGTTAAGCTATTATCTGACTCAGTTAGCAGCAAATAAAATAATAATAGGTAATAATAAAACCTAGATGAAAAGTTTGCATAGTTTAATAAATTATAATTCATCTCATCTTTTTCTCTACCTATTTGAGTATATAAATACAATGAAGACGAATGAAACCATATATTCTTATATTATGATGAAAGAAACACGAAGTCTTCTCAACAATTTATTAGAAAGTTTGGTTATGTAAGCTTTGAGACATGTTTCGAGATTTTAGGAATCTCATTTTCAATCATAGATTACAAAGTTGTGGAGATGATAATTCTCAAGTTTTTCCTTAACTAAATAACCATAATAAACCATAAAAAAAACTATAAAATTGATCCCAAACCAGAAAGAAATAATATAAATTTATTAGCTCCTTATATCTTCAATCAACGTATTTGTTAGAAAAATCGCAATCATACCAATACATACGACATACCTATTTGTTATTTGTAGAAAATATACCTAAGTCAGCCCTGTGGCTGTGGAATACTTCAAACAATGGGTATAATTTCATCAAAGGTAATAAATGAAAAACATCACTTTACATAGGTACTAAACCGCCAAGACCTCTTTTTTAGATAGGTAGGTAACCTAACCTAATTAAAGATATAGCTCATTACAAGTGTTTAATATATCTATGTTTCTATGTGAAACACTTTAGTTAAATTCTCGTTGATAATTTAGATATTGAATGAGGATCTCTATCTATCGGTAGAAATTATATTTTTTTTTTGTGATTCCATTACGACCAAGAAAAAAATTTGTCATTACTTTACCAATATAGAACATCATTCTCATATTGAAAAATATGAGCTTTATTTGAAATTCTCGCCATTGAAGGTCAAGTTTATTTGAGTAATAACGAGAAATTTATGTTTTCTAAAACAGTCATAGTCATGGACCGCGCGTTATCGTATTATGATAAATAATGAAAGAGTCCATTTCAGGTAGGTATAGATAGATATCTAGGTACTTAGGAATGTAGATATAAGTAAATGTTTTTAGATCTTTGGGCCTTAAATAATATCATTAGCTCGTGTTGTATTACCTACCAATGATGCAATTTAATCAATTCTAAACTTTGTACTCTTACATTTAACAATTTTGCCAAAGAGAACATTTTCAATCTATTTTGAATAAAAGTATCAACATTGATAACAAAATAGAACAAGTTGTATTAATGCGGCCTTGTGTGTCCACAATATGAGTATACCAGTAGATTTCAGAAGAGATCAGGACAATAATAAAATATATCTTCATGAGAAAATAGAGGACTAGTAGGAACGAGTTGAATTTCTTGCTAGCTTAGCAGATTAAAACACTTAATTTTAAGCTATAGATGTTCTTGTTCTGAAAATGGTTCGTTTCAAAAATTATTCAAATATCTACCTCAAAAATTATTAGTGCTAGGTAAGGTATATAATTATATCTATAGATATGCATCGAATGTCAATTTTAGTTCTTAAGATAAGTATTCCAAATTAATAGTCGCCTTATAAACCGTCACTTCAAAATTAGGCTTTTTGCAAATCGGACCCATTACAATAGCTTCTTAATCGGATGTTGAAACGGATGAGCCCAACTACTTATAAAATTCTTTAATACCTATTTTCCTGACCCAATTTCTTGTAGAAATTTAATTTCGTATAGGTACTACATTGTAGGTAAAAGAAAGTGGGAAGTCATTTTCAGCAACTGTTTTGAACTTTTTAAAAAATATTAAGGATAATTGTCTAGGGGGCCTTAGGGTTAGAACGGAGATTTTTTACAAATTGATATATTTATATAGGTACTTATCGAACCTAGATCAAAAATGTAGTGTTGCCTGCTTAATATTTTTCACAGGTATAACTACACTCAAGACTTGAGAGCTTTGACCTTAGAAATAAGCATGTTAGACTATTTCTATAAAATTCATAAATCATTGAAATACATAAAAAAATGTAGATTTGTAGCTAAAAATGCAACAAATAAGAGGTTATTAATATGAAAATACGCAAATAAAAAAAGAAAATGGCGACTTATTGGATAATGCACTTTCATTTCATTAGCTTAAGTACCCAACACATACCTACTTAGGAGAAATTCTACAATTGGTATAAATCTATGATTTGCCCCAAAAATTTCAGAACATTGCCCAAAAAATGGCCTTTTCGATTAATTGAAAATCTAAGTTGACTTATTCGTCCTCTAGATAGGTAGGTAGGTATATATTTTAACATATCAAGGTATATTATTTAAGTATGAATGATAAAAATAAAAAGCTTTAAGCTTATACTTGGTACTAGGTATCTACCTAGGTAGGTACATACCTAGGTACTCGTAATCAGTTTAAATCTGAAATTAACAACTTTAGGTATTTAACACACGTATAATAAGCGCCCTATATCCAAGGTTATTGACCTAGATTCTAAATAGGTAGATATTATAGAAAAAAATATTTTGTTCTAATAACATCTAAATTCATCTAGAATATGCTACTATATTCTCAGTTGGATCATTTTAAGAAAAATCACAAGGGATTGATTTGTATTATTAATAGGTGACACAATAAGTACTATAACGATGTGCAGTCATACAATATTATCAAGATAGGCAGGTATTTCTACTCCTTTTAGTGTGGAAACATCTTCCAGACTTGGTTCACAAAACCGCAAAAACAGCATTATTATGCATGACGCTGAAATATTCGCATGCCATTTTCTTCAATTTATGTACTGAATAAATCCATCAGAAAATGACAGGTTAACAAGTTATATTTTTGCGATGACGTTACATCCTTCTTTCGGGCATGTAGATACACCATTTCATTCGAATAAAAAAGCATGTTACTCGTTTTGCTGTAAAGATGATTCCATTTTCAATCGAGGTATACTCATAAATTCAGTTGTCGTTTTTATACTTCGCAACAAAAACTTAAACCGGCAACTTGAACCTTGTCGAACAGTTGATAGTTCTCTTGTAACAACTATAGGTGGCTCTACTCATTTGAGAAGAAGTATTGTAAATTTTACCGAAGGCGCCAATATTTACATTATGAACATGAACTACCTCCTGGTATGACATAAACAATGTTAAATGCAACTATATCAAATTCTTATCTTGTAGTATTGTGTTTTAGTTCCTGGTAGTACTATAGAGGTTATTGAAATTTGATCAAACGATTTACATTTCTTGAATCAGTAATTATTTACAGTAGGTATAGTAATCTACCGATGCTGATTTTTTTGCGATAGGTGATAACTCTCAAAGTTTCTATCAACACGTTTAATCTCGTGTGGACATGGACTGTGTAACATATACCGCTCGTATATCTTCAGGATCATATTGGCTTTCGTTTGGGATCTCTTGACTTGTTGCTCAGCCGAGCTGGGAACTGATTATAGTAAGAGAGAGATGGTAAAAAAAAGCAACAAAGCCACTCTATCGAAAAGCCATGACTGACACAGAAACCGAAAAGAAAAAGAAAACCATCTAAAAGAATGTGCAACTCGATATTTAAACCGCTCATATTTAACTCTGCGGACTCTCGGTAAAGGTGAATAATAAGTTGAAGTATTCGGACAGGATGAGTAGCAGTCGAATGAAGCGTGAGAAACGAGATATTAATATAAACATTGGAACGTTTGTTTGAAGAACACTGTAAACCTGTCTCTCTATATCCAGACAAAAGATAAATAATGTTTACGCATCGATATTTAAGAAATGAAGCAGCCTACTGTTATAGGATACTTGTTTAATTCTAAACTTTACGCGACAGTAGTAAGTAATAAATGCTTGTTAAGAATATGATTTATTAGTGTTTGTTAGTGTACAGTGTGAGGAGATATGTTTTAATGTAAGATTTATTGTGATTGCGCTAATAATGCTTAAGTAGGTACCTACAATTCTATCGATTCGAAAACCTATGAGCTTGGTGATTGTCAGCATATCGAGCACCCACTTCATAATCATTTTGCTGAATACTGATTTTATAAATAAGCTGTATGTATATACCTAAACGTATTACTCACCAGAGGGCCGCTCCAGCTTCGCGCGGGTAGCACTAAAATGGTTTTCGTGAATCAACCTTAATAGATAGACAGATACTATCGCGGACTTTTTTTTGTTGAACTTTATAGCTTTGTAGCTTATTTTCACCAAATTTTAATGAATTACCTATAGCTTATAATCTTCCTAGATAATAGAGAGTTTTTGGATGCCGTAAGTATGAATACGGTAGACGTTAAAATCACGTGGTTTCATTACCGTCTCTGAAATAGCGTTTACGAAAGTATGGGTCGTTTTGGATAACGTTCGGTCCTAACGCTAACGCTAAACGGGTGTGACTCACACCGTGTGAGTGTGTGGTGTATTGGTATTTGCGGTATCATATAACACAACACTTCTCTTAACAAACACAGGTCGTCGGTAATACTACATCGCAACGTTTCTTTTGAAGTGGCCATGGTTCGCTCAATGAAATATGGGTAGATATTAAATATAAAACTTATAACGTGAAATAAGCCAACAACTTTAAATAGTTGTTTGTTTCAATTTCAACTTGAAGCTGGCGCGAAGGTAAAACTGACAGCTCATACTAACAGTAAGCAGGTATGCCAACAGAATATATACGATTTTCCTACTTACCGTTAACGTTAAACCAACACGCTAACCTAGGCAGATTAGCGTAATACGGTAAACGCTATTCGCTAAACGCTAATCATAGTACACAATGCGCAAGCGCAGAAGTACGTCACGTGATTTTAACGTTTACCCTATTCGCACTTACGGTATATCCAAAAACTCTAATATGTCTATCTATACCTAGGTAAAACCCGTTTGAAAAGCCGTATTGTAATTTCTGATATTATTCCGAACGAAGACAAACTCAACGTGGAGACTATGTATTATTAATAATGAATGAATTTTATGAATGAACAGCTTAATGTTTACCGAGGTCTTTCCTATGTGTATGCATAAACACTCCCTGATGACCCCTGGGCGAAAAAAATAGTTCTAAAGTCGTATAAATCTAGACAGGTTTATCTTTTTATGTAATTACACCTCTTTCTAAAAATGCAACCAAGTATGACTCGGTCTCCCACACGGAGGGTTCCATACAAGTCCAAAAGGAAATAAATCTTTTGCAGTGATAGAAATACACATATGAAAATTTCAATTGTCTATCATTCATAAGATACAGCCATTTGACAGCCGAACGGACGGACCGATTTTATATTTGTTATAGCAGCAACAGAAGTACACAATCTCTGAAAATATCTGCTCTCTACCTATTACGGATCATATGATAGATGCCAATGACAGTAATAGGGTCCCGTTTTCACCAATTTGGTACGGAACGCCAAAAATTGTCAGTTACAGAATTGTGATCCCGATATCGGACTGGGAGCAGGAAAACGAAATACTGATTGTATTCCCCTTGTATATTATAAAGTTGTTCTGAGAATGTTAGCCAATAGCTTGTCGAAAGCATAAATAAAATGCGTTTCTATAAAAAAATAATCTGTTTTTCGTTTTTTTTTTGATGAAAGTCTTCAGCGTTTACATGAACATTCGGTAGAATTTTGTGTATAAGTAAGTTCTATTTTGCATAATAACCGCCCTGAATTGAGATACCGGTGAGGTTAAAAGAATCGGTTACCGTTATCAATATGACGATATATCCGATTTTACTGCTTTCATTTCATCGAGGCTTCGAAGGTCGACAGGATGGAGCTGAGGCAACTGAATGCTCTTCTTTGTTGAATTAATCTCGAAGAGATAGTTGAGGAGCTTGAATGGACACGGCTCTTGTTTGCACCCGATTCCTGCTCAGTTTCTGAGATGATATCCGGCAATTATTAGGTATCCGCCTTATCATACAGGGTCATTCCCAAATAATCTTCACAGTTTCATTTTTAGAAGCTTCTAGTTCTTTTTCAGATATTTGTTATTATTTTCCACTTAACGAGCTCAAAGTTATGAATAGAAAGAGATTGATTGTTATTATTTAAACATTCTATCTATCTATTAATTTTTAAATTTAGGATCTGTTACATTGCTTGAGTATATTTTTGGATCACATTTATCTCGTCACTGTATACCTAAGTATTAAGGAAATCATGAAGTAATTTCTTAGATCAAACTTATATCTTCCATCACCATTAAAAATAATGTTCAACAAAATTTGGAACAGACATAATCCCATGAAAAAATAATACGAATGATCAGTTTATGTAGTAGATACTATTCAATCAATAATGTCATAAAGTTCACACACTATTTAATATTCGTCGATATTACAGTAGTAACAACCATCTTATCTTATGCGATTATAGTAACAACTATTATTCGTTCTACTTCAATCACGGATATTATAAATGTACATGTATCCACAATACATCAAAAGAACTTTCTTTTAAAATAACATTTCACACATAGTAGGTCTCAATAATTAAATTACTTTGATGGAATATACCTAGAATACCTTCCTATATACCTACTTATTTCAAATGAGGTTCTTAAGTTTCCCGATTTTAGATTCTAATACCAGACTCGTTTATTTTCCATATTTATTAAGTTTTAAATCTACTGCCTTCAATTTGAAAAAAGTATTCAGGTATGTTTCTATACGTGTTTAATTGAAGATGTATAACAAAAAATATTATTTATCTTTTAAAATATCTTTCACTTGCGTCTGTGTGTGATTGTGTAAGCACTTTCAATAGTTTGCATTGATTTCGAGTGCATCAATCTCTGATATCGACAAAATTGTTTGCATTCATGAATGGGGTTCAACGACATAAGCAAACTTATACGTCTATTAAAAATGAGTATATCTTACCATTATTGATAACATTATAGCTAAACTTAGTACTTAGGCAATGTAGGTAAGTAAATGTTAAATCATGGACTGATAAGAGAACAGTATGTAAAAAAAGATAATCATTCAAAATGCTAACACATCTTGTGAGAGAAAATCGTATGGTATCGAGATTCTGATGTACCTATTTTGTGAAAGATTATTCAAAAAAAAAATTTGAATACAATTTCATTGTTTGCTTGTTTGTTGGTGCGTTTTGCATAGTAAACGTGCATAGATTTTGGTGATTCTTTTTTTATTAGAAAGAGTGCGGTTGAGATAAGGTCCGATATTAAAATTTCAAAAATTCAAAATTTGTTTCCCTCAAAAAAGGTGAAGGAAACTCTTTTCGAAAATTTAAAATTTTAGCTGGCAGGATCAAGGCAGATCTCATTTCCTGCAAAATCTAAATGGTAAATTAATTTTTGGTGAACTTCAATGGTTTTTGATTTAAAGCACTTGGAAAGTCCAAGATTGTTGATGCTTTATTCCAAAGTTAGTGAATATAAAACAGAAATTTTTTTTTCAACAACTAGGACCGACTCTATAAGTTGATGCACGGAAAAATACAAATTAATATTAATTCTACTGGTGCTGGTGATATTGAAGTATTACAGAGGTAGATAGAATATTTTTGGCACCAACTTCAAAAGTACCAGCACCAGTAAAAAACCAACATCATAAGGTATTCATCAAAATCGTTGAACGTACAGACATTTCAAAAGAGTGGTAGGTACCTGGCACACAAGTTTCAGAGATTACTATAGCCTACGGTTACTCCGAAACTGTTTTAAATATCCAATTTAAGTATTGCCGCATTCACATTCTTTTTAAATTGTCCCCTCAACCCCCTCTGTGGTGAAAGATATGTATTTTAAATTTGTTTAATATAGGACCAATTTGAAACACTACTATGTCGAAGTCGCTCAAAGAAAAAATTAGATTATTGGATTATAAATTTAGAAGGTTATTCCATTATCTACCTTTCTTTATTTGTTATATTTTTTTTTCAAATGGCTCCTGTACAATTGAGATACATACATTGAATAGTTTACTGTACATTATTAATAGATGGGAATTTCGAAATAATGAACTTCTTCAGCAAAGCTCTTTCTTAGCTCCGATATCATCAATTTTAGACTTACTTCAACAAATGGAGGAGGTAGAAATTCCTACAATTCGAATGAATGTTAGCTTTTTATGCTGTTATGTGTAAATTCGCGCTTTTTCATTCTAAAGGTACACCGATTTATGTTTACCTATTGAGAAAACTATTTCCTTCAAATCAAAAATTTTAATTAGCAAGATTATGGGAAAAACATTTCTAAAAGGGTGAGGTAGTATCTCCAAAAAAATTGTCAATTATTGTATTTATTGAAAGAAAATAACAAAATAATATAATCATCTATTTCAAGTGTAAAATTAGTTGATAGTCTGTGTTATGAACCAAAATTAATTGCGCCCTATTTTTTTGTGAGTTTGTGAGTTAACTGTTCAAAAAGAGATGTCGCTAAAAGAATCATTCTTTCAATTTAATTCTATGGATTTTATAAATTCTATAGAAATGCCCATTTTTCCGGGATAAAAATTAACTTGGAATGTGATTCAGGATATAAGTAATCGCTATGACCAGTTTCATCAAAATCTATCTAGTAGGTATAGTTTCAAGTAGTACGCGAAGAGAAAACCATCAACAGTTTCTGTTAGATTTAAGTAGGTATACTTATAATATTGATCTAAATTATTTATTTAAGTTAATCGTATGGGTATGCGTGATATATTCAAGTATTTAAATAATAGAGATGCGAGCTCAGCTCAAATACCGCTCATCCACCTAAAAGCAGCCTGATATTCCTACTATTTGTACAAGGGTTATAAATTTGGGAATACCTAATGTTTAATTCGAAAAAAATTAAAATACATAAAAATCAAGAACCAGTACTACCTACTTATATAGTATCTATTATCTATCTATACTTCTTTAGGTACAAAAGTAATATCTAAACAGCTTTCTGACAAATTACTATTTTACATATAAATAAGTATTTCTGTGTATCTATTTGTGAATCGAACATTCCATTATGAATATTTCCTTTTTTCAATTCTGATATTTCTGAATGTCGAATTGTCGCCATAGAAATGCTATGAGAATTTCACTTCAAATACTGACCTAAAGTAGTTGTAGAGCTTTTTACTTTCCTACGCTACATAGTAGCTGTATAAGGAAAGTATTGTAATCGTGTGAAATTTTCGGTATCGAGATTTTTACAAATGTTGACGTTTCAGAGTTTTCTAAGTCTAATAAACATATTTTCCGCCATTGGTCTGTCTATCCGTCTGTCTGTCTGTGACAGCATTATCTGGGGAACGGATCGGTGTATTTTGTTGCTTCCTTTTTTTATTTTGTTTGTATCACTCGCCGGTGGCACTGAATGAGAATCCTTTATACACTGGGTGTTGAGCTATAGCCAAAAAACGTGATTTGCTCAAGACTATAGCGTGAGAACGGCTCTAAGGATTTTGATTAAACTTGTCTGAAGTATTCTTCTGAGAGCCCTTTACCACCCACATATAGCGTCATCTCTGAAAAAAAGAACAAAAAAAGTTATGCTTGAATAAAATTCCGTATTTTCCACATGTTTCTTCAGATTCTGGCTAAACGTTTCATCTTGCGAAAAAATGTTACATGACCATTGTTGTTTGTCTTGACATGCTGAAAAAAATGAATGGTAGCGCAGTTTGACCAGAGGATTATCGTCGTTATGTAAGGAGAGTATTGTAATAGTATAAAATTTTTAATTAACTGGAATTTGCCTGCGAGCGGTAGGAAAATCGTGTAAGTAAAAGAAGATATTAATTTGCTGATACTCATTCAGAAATTTTAAAACATCAAGGAAATACACATATTTCAGACTGCTACCACTGCTGGGAAACCTATATTTTTTTTAGAAATATTCCTATTAAGCTTGCCATATATGGGCTCTTCTTTAATTCTATCTTCTTATAATTTCACTTTTTTAAAAAAAGCACCCGCCACTCCCTTTGGAAGAAGTATTTTTTTAAATGAAAAAAGAATCCTGAAAATCGGTGACCGTTTACTATGCAAAAGGCGCGAACAGCCATAAAAAAGCAGACACTGGCGAATTGTATACCTTCTCCGTTTGGAAGTCTGTCGGTTTTTCCTAAAAAACACAACGCTGAATTTTAATTGAATATAGTTACTTCTGGGTCGCACTCGCATGCGGTACATGACACTTACAAATAATTTGAAGCAAAATTCAAAAATAAACCAAAAATAGGTGTTCTTATCTTATCTTATCAATAAAAAAAGTAAGTTGATTATCGTAACATTTTTTGACAACCCTGTATATATAAATTTACCATTAAAAAAATACATTAGAAAATAAAAATCGATGGCTTCAAGCGTTTCTACAAAAAACACACGGCTGAATTAACAAGCAATTTTGACATTACTTCTGGGACGCATTGTTAATCTTTACATAGTTACTACCTACAGGCTACAGGTAGGTAAGTACCTATATGATTTTTTGTAAAATCAACCATGCTCTACTGTTGGTTAGTAATCTTTCAAAGTAAAAAAATATTTTGTTTATAAATACCTAATAATGTTAGCATCAATTAAAATATAAATTGACAGATTTGTAATGGGGTCATCAGACGCTACAACATAGGGTGCCATTTCAGTGTAACGTGTTAGCGTATAAATATGAGCAACTAGAAGAATAGAGAACAATATTAAAATATCACTTTTATAGATTTATTGTTTCCAATGAGCATTGGAGCTGTTTTATTCAGTTGTCATAAAATAATAACAATATTACTTATAATAATGATTATAATATCCTACTTTTTGAAGAATCTAAGTGACCGTTAGACTGTTTGGTTTAGTCGAAGCTGTAATAACGACAATCGGTTAGTAAATCAAAAATAGTTCTTACACTCGACACCCAAAGTTTTAGCTAACGGATGATGCTTTTGTTAATGTTTAAAGAAGAACGGTAATTGTGTTTCGACAATTTTAAAGTTGCAACTACTATTGTATCTATTTTTTCAAAGCAGTGTGGGGCGATTGGTACTAAAAATGAAAGACACATAAAATTTCAGAATTATCGTGTCTAGAACAAATTATTTATTATCAAAAGAATCCTATGAATATCTTCTTAAACTGAAATTCTTTTGAATATCAGTAATTTTCTATTTTGAGATATTTGGTATAGGATTCACAAAACCACAATAATGAAACTATTCTGTCTGCTTACAAAAGCTTATTAAAAGAAATTAGTCTCGACCTAATGAATATTTTTGCTATCCCGTGAGCTCTAATTGAAATGACAATCCCCACCACTTCGCACGTACCCAATATAACTCGACTGCCTGCTTTTTTATGTTCGTTCAAGCTCTGCACTCAGTAAACGGGCTCGAAATTTAATATATTTTTTAAAAAAATTTAAGAGAGGAGTTTTAAGAAATTTTCTTCTCCCTAAAAAGAGTGGAGGGGGCATTTTTTTCGAAAATCAAAATTTTGAGACGGTTTCCGAAATAGATACTGTAATAGTCTGAAATATGTGTGTTACAGAAATTTTTTGAAGTGAACGTTCATGACTATAATGATGCACTCAAGAATGTGAAATATTGTTTTTTACAGAAACTACCACCAACTTTATTATAACACAATAACAGTTCTACTGGTGCTCGTACTTTTGTCTTTTATCTACCTAAAACTGCACTATCTTAAAATTACCAACACCATTATAATTAATATTATTTTGTATTTTTCAGAGCACCAACTAAACTGAAGTCGGTCCTAGTCGTAGAGAAAATATATTGAAAAAACTTTATTCACTCATTTGATTTCCCTGACATTTCTTATGATAATCATGCCTCTATATAACTTACGTTTACAGGAAATTTATGTTATTTTTAGTTATATGACAAATCAGCGCATATAATAAAAGATTCTGGTTTAAGATGGTAAATTCTTAGAAAATGAAGAAATGAAATCTTTTTGACAGCTTCAAAGAAAGGAGAAGGTATACAATTCGGTTGTAAAATTGCTTTTTTATTATTATGGCTATGTTGTAATCAGCTTAGAAACGATTATCTAAATTATTGGAAAATGCGGTCCTGTCTATACAGATACATTTCGTTACGTAGCTATGGACCGGTTTTCGTTATTGAATGTCTTTTGTTCTTCGAATCTGCGAAAAGCAACAAAAAAATACATAATCGAATCTCGTGAAGTAAACGCAATTTTCTTTAATTAAAAGGGCACGTTAAAAATGCCCATAAAATTTAAACGAGTTTTATTCATTTGTGTTCTCACGATATCCTTCTAGAGAACATTTTTAAGGCTTCTTTCCTGTTGCGCGCCCGCTTTCACGGTTTGTGTTTTCTGATCATGTTAACATAAGCATCATTAATATCATGGTGTTCGAATGAACACTGGGAAAGGCCTAAGATATATACAGGGTATACCAGATATTATCTATTATAAGTTATATCAGCTAGTTCTATTTACTAGGTACCTATACTGTTGCTTTCCCCAAAATGAAATGCATATGAAGATATGCAGTTTTTCACACATCACATAATTGCATGAGTACACTACTACATTTATCTTAGCAATAGGAAAACTATTTGCAATCATCCAAAATTATAAGTTGGAAATAGATCCACTTTTCAAGGTCCATTGATTTGGATATAATAGTTTTTGAGCATAAGTATGTTACTGTGTGTTTTGTATTTGACAAAATTTTATTTCAAACATACCTACCTATAACAAAGATTATTTTTAATCTTTGCCTATAATATGTATATTGAAAACAAAAAATAATGTTGACATCGTAGGTACTGATTTCATCCTATTCATAATGAGCTTCTTATGTTTTCTCTGAAATGTGTTGAGCAGTATTTTGTCAATTAAATATCTACAATTAGCAAGAAAAATCGGAAGTTGAATTTATCGCTATGGGAGAAAATTCCGTTCTTGCGGTTCATTTCTTTAAATTCTATTATGTTGTTAGAATTTTGTCAACAATGAGATTACTCTAGCACTAAGGAACCAATGATCTTTTACTGAATTGATTTTAAAATATTGTCCCCCAAGCATAAGACGCTATGCTCAGCAATAAACTGAGTTCCAGCCGGTACAAGAACTAAAACGATACCGCGTATCAAGTTTTGTGCATGTGTCAGCCGAAACATTTATAAAATACGTTGTCTGCGACTGGACGGTGGAGAGAACATTAAAAAAATAAAACAAATTGTCAAAGAACACATTTAATATTTTCAATGAATCATTCCAGAGGTGGGTCAATAAACCTGTTTGAGATAAGAAAAAGGTTTACCACGCAACATATTTTGGCCCTGGAATCATTACGCCTCCACTTATATATTACAACCATATCTTACCGAGAATGAAAAGTAACGAATGAGGCGCACTTGGATCTTATCAGATATATCAGCTGTTCGTAGAGAAGCTGCAAATGATTCATCGATATGAGTGATATCTTGCAATTATGATTTCTTTTTAAATTTTGGAGATAATGCGATAACTTAATGTAGGATTAGACCAACAGTAAATACCTGCTACTGTAAATATAGTTAAATAAAACACTGAATTTCTTCAAAATAAGTATTTTCTTGTAGCACTAGAATCTTTTCAAATGCTTAAAAAATACATATTATCAATTTAGATATGAGGAAACAACTTCTACTATACTACATACACTACATACACAATGACTCATAGGTACCTACTATACATTAGAGATTATATTTTCATGTATCACTGCTATATTAATTTGCAATCCTATCATCAAATCATTTGGATAAGCTTATAAATTTTAATCTTACCAACGTCTGTTTTGGTTCTCTCTATACTATAATCCAAGTGGTTTTATGCTACTGGAACAATATAGTTTAGGTATACTTTTATTATTCGTTGCTGACTTGCGATGTATTCTCTAGAAGGTACCTACATCTTGTTCGTACTAAAAACTTACTTAAAAATTGACAATATAAAGTTGAAGTGTGACCACAAATCTTTACTTGCGCTAGACATTTACGTTGGATTGGGTCTTAAGGGATTACGTTATTTTACGGGATCACGAAACGAACGTAACGTTATACGAATATCTACCGAATGAATACGATAATATACGATGTACGATTGTGAATATTTACAAGCATTACTATTCATTTCATACCATTTTGTTGCTAGGCAGTTGCCTGAATTAAACTTGCAATTCATATTTAATTCACAGTAACATGAAGCAAAGATGAATAAGTTATTATCATGATCATAATTGTAGTGTATTAACCAGGATATGTCATACAAAGGAATATTTACAACACAAATGAATCGTCTATTAAATGCCCCTAGTCCTTGTTGTGGCCAAAATGTATGTTTCTCACACATTTTTTCAAAAGAGCTACAGTTTTCGATTTTCAGCAATGTTAAAATTTGAAATATGTATAATTTCGTTATGTGGAAGGGGCAATTTCTTTTGATGATTGACAATCTGAAAATACCAAATTAAAGGCCAGATAATTTGTAACAACATTTACATTAAACATTTTTTCCATAGAGTGACGGTTTTCGAGTTATAGCAGTGGTAAAGTCTGAAATATGTGTATTTCCGCTGCCATGTTTTGTGATCTCCAAATAATAGGTACTCGTAACAAGTACAAGCAAAGAATATGCGTGGGTTCCTCTTTGGTATAAGTGAACGTTCAACGATTTTCGTGAATGTTACACTCAAAAGTGTGAAATAAATAATTTTTACAAAGAATTGGACCGACTTTATATAGTTGGTGCATAGAAAAATACAAAATAATATTAATTCTATTGGTGCTGGTATACTTGTGAAGTTCGTGCCAAGAGTCCTCTATTTAACTACAATATTATTGCACAACTTCAAAATTACCAGCACCAATAGAATTAATATAGAATTTATAAAATCATTTGGCTAACAGCCGTATTCATAATCAATCTTCAGTAGTAGTTTAGTTTGCTGCTAAAGTTGTTTAAATTATAAACTTATACCGAACTAAGATTGATTATAAATATGGCAGTTATTATCAAGTGAAAATGTGACTGGGATCATCCACAATGTATATTTGTGATTTTCAGTCACAAAACTCACTCATCTTCTCCGTCTCACTCGCATTTGAAAAAATATCAATTATATCATAATGACTAATAAATTTGATCCATAAATCAGTAAATGTTTAGTGCAACATCCATTGGGCCTAGATTCCGAATCATTTATCCACATTCCTCTACACTAGTTAAATGAATCTTGAAATAGACATGAAGAACAACAATAAATGGCTTGAAGGAGAACATAATCCAAACGCGACGGAAAAGTAAATATTGAAATTTAAAAAGCTGTTTACATGAGATAAAAAAGTGTTTTAGCTAGTGAAAAGGTAATAAATTTTATGATTGTTTGATAGAAGGCTATGGCTCGCGCCGGTGAAAGGTTTGTTATTAAATGCTGAATAAATATGAATCTTCACATAGACTGCGTGTAGACTATCTCGCCTGCTAAGGCATTTGAGGTTAATAAGTAAGAATTAGAAAAAAATGTGTCATGTGATAGAAATATGTATTCTGTATTGACGTGAAATTCTGAAAGAAAAGAAACTTATATAATATTATTTTTGACAAAAAAATTGGACCGACTTTATTAGTTGGTGCACTGAAAAATAGAAAATAATATTAATTCTATTGGTGCAGTTACTTTTGAATTTGTGCAGTTGCAGTTAGATTGATAACTTTTGGTTTTGGTACCAACACCAATAGAATTATTATTATTTTTTATTTTTCAGTGCTCCAACTAATAATGTCGGTCTAATTTTTTTAATATTTATTTCACACTATTGAGTGTAACATTAGTCACGAAAATCGTTGAACGTTCATTAATACCAAAGAAGATAGTACTTATTCTATTACCCACGTATATTCTTTGCTTGTACTTGTTATTATTTAGAGATCTCAAAACATCGCGGCGGAAATACGCATAGGTAAGTATTTTAGATTTTACCATTTTACCACCGCTGTAACTCGAAAACCGTAACTCTAAGGAAAAAATATTCAGGACAAATGTTGCTACAAATAATCTGGTCTTTCATGTGGTTGCCCCAGATTTTCAAATTTCGAAACAAATTGCCCCTTCCACATAGCGAAAATACACATATTTGTGATTTAACATCGCTATCCTAGAATTCCTCGGTTCGTATACTAATTAGCTTTGAGTTTTTTCTTACAAAACCCATTGTTTTAAATAAAATTTGTTAATATGAGTTTCTAATAATTTAATCGGAAATTTTCAAGAAAATTTGTACATATCAAATATATTGCGACCCTTAAGGTACACATTAACTATTTCAAGGAAGAGTTATCAGATTTTAGTAAAAATTAGCAAAAAGGGGTTTTCGGAGTCAAGAAATCGATTGACGATACTTTCAAATTTAATCGGTGTGACCCTCGAGGACCACACTAGCTATTTCAAGAATGGCTCCGCAGATAAAATTTTCAGTCCTATGTGTGTTTGGGGCTCAAGAAGTCGATTGGTGATTCAGCTGAGTTCTGGTATATTTCTCATTCATATTATATATTCATATTTATTTAGAAATCTATAACTTATGAATATGTGAACAATAAAATCAGTATTTACCAATCGCAATACATTTTAACCAGAAATGTGCATATTTTTTAATAAGTTCAAATATCCTTAGTAACTCTTATAGACCATCTTAAATCCTGTTTTACCCGAGCGAAGCTCGGTCCCTAGATATTATTATCTAATATGAGCAGTTATTATGTGTATATAAGATGTTATCTCGGAAATGGCTCTATCGATTTTGATTAAATTTGATACATAAAGAAGGTTTTAATTTTAAAGAGAAGGTATCTGTATAAGTGGCTTTCCTGACAAAACGCGAGAACCCTCCCTCGAGGTCCATGATATTTTTGAGATTTTGATAAAAAATTGCAAAAAGTGGTTTTTGGAGTCGAGAAATCGATTGGCGATACTTTCATATCTAATGGGTGCTACCCTCAAGTTCCACACTAGCTATTTCGAGAATGGCTGCGCAGATTGCGATATAAATTTCAGTATGGAGTTTGCACTTTCATATTAATTTCAAGATCTATAAATTATGAGCTATTTGAACGACAAAGGCGATTTTTACCGATCTACCGATCGCAACACATTTTTGAACGACCAACCACGAACGGAGGAGGTATACAATTCGACTGTCTGCTTTTTTTGATTCATGCGCGCGTTTTATATAGTCCTATTCTGATTTTGATGATTTTTGATTTATTTGAAAGAGGAGACTTGAGAAATGGTCCCATATTTATAAAAACGCAAATCCGAAATCTCCTTCCCTCCGAGAATCGCCCGGGAAGGGGGTGGAGTTTGCAAATTTTCTAGAAATTCGAAAATCCAAGATGGCAGAATTAAAGAAACCAATATATCCGGAAACGTTTAAGAGAACATTTTTTCAAAAGAGTTTCGAGTTTCAGCGATTTTAAAATTTGAAATATGTATGAGTATTTTCGATATGTGGAAGAGGCTATTTATTTCGAAAATTGAAAATCTGAGAATGGAAAATTAATGAACAGATTATTTGAAGCAACGTTTATATTGAAAAATTTTTCTATAGAGTTACGGTTTTCGAGTTAAAAGAGTGGTAAAGTTTTTAATATGCGTATTTCCGCGACGATGTTCTTAGATTTTTGAATAATAGCAAATACAAGTAAAGCGTAATTACATTGATAATAGTGAAAGCTCAATGATTTTCGTGAAAAATGTAACACTCAAAATGGTGAAATAAATATTTTTTATTTTACAAAAAATTGGACCGACGTTATCAGTTGGAGCACAAAAAAGTACAAAATAATATTATTTCTATTGGAGCTGGTACATTTAAAGTTGCTGCCAAAAGTTTGCAATCTAACTGCAACTGTACAACTTCAAAAGTACCAGCACCAATAGAATTGATATTATTTTGTACTTTTCAGTGCACCTGATAACATCAGTCCAATTTTTTGTAAAAAAATATTCATGACTAAAAATAAGTACATTTATGAAGTAAGTAGGAAGTAAGTAGATATCCAACTCTTTGTTAGAGAGTACTTAAATCACGTGTTATCCGAGCAAAGCTCGTTCGTCCAGATATTCCTTTCAAATGAATTTCCCCGCATGATCTAACATGAACTACAAGTTCATCCTGTATATCAGCATGTCAAATTAGATATAGGTATCTATCATAAACAAGGTTTCCTACTACAGTAATTAGCCGAAAGTTAAATTTTATAAAATACATACATTGAATTGTTTTTTTAACAAGTTTTTTGACAAGAAAGTATTATTATATATATATTTTTTAGGCATTGAACAATTTCCTAAAACTTTCCAAAACTTTCAATAGCTGGCATTTTTGTGGATCACAACGATTAATATCGTAATTATCTTAATTTTATAAGGATTTAGTTTTGTACCAAATCTGGTTATGATGGTAAAAAGTTTAAATATTAAAATTCGGCATCTTTGGATAGCAAATAAACCAAAACCTAATCAGATCATTGCTACGTCAGTATGCATTGATTGATGTTTCATCTCCAGATAATTGTAAAGAAAATTTACCAAAGTCACACTAAATATTTTTGTGCTGATTATAATTTATCTGATATATCTCAGGATTAAGGATTTTTAATGTTCCTATGATTTTTTTATATATTTTGAATATATGATGTCATCTGACATTGACCTTGATAACATATAAATAATATACCTATTATTTTAAATTTATTAGGTTGAATACTATCTACCTACATTTTTATAGAATCATCTAATGGATTCTTCATTGGAATCTACTTATTTTCATTTTTGTATGATATGTTTGGTATTCTATAACTAGGTTACCTACATGTTAAGATAACAATCACAATAGTTCCTAATATTATTTTTTGTACGACAGGACTATTTTCGATTGCTCACCACATCTGTTTCTACGATAGTTGGTAGTTAGGTTTACCGGTTGCTAGCTGGTTGCTAACCAAACACCTTGTATATTACGGTAAGATAATTTTGCGGAATATAAACAATAACATAATTTGTAATCATGACAGTGCCACGCAATACCTAGTCAGACCGTATATGCATCACGAAACAATTTAGTCTGACAATGGAGTTATTGGATTGGCTTAATTTAATCAATAAGATATTTAGAGTACCTACTTGCGGCTCCAGAAGAAATGATTCTTTATTTGATTTTGATTGAAGTTTGCTTCTTTTTTTGGATTTCTTTAAACTTATTCTAGAGGTCTTCAAATAAGTAGGTAAGCTTATGACTTGTAAATGAGTGATTTTTGTATAAAATCTTTCAAGTATTAGATAACATCAAGTATGGATATATTTTTATGGTTTATTATATTGCATTAAAAATTAGATTGAGGGTGCACTCATTGTAACTACAGATCCAAGAAAATTCTAGATATAGAAACAATGCTCATTCCAGAGTAGCTAATTTACTTAAACCTTGAGAAACTCCACTTTTAATAATGTCTACATTGATATATGCCTTTTGGACATTGCACAACTGCTAGTTTTTTTTTGTTCAAGAAAAAATGAACGAGCAAGAAATAATGAGTCGGTAGATTTTCTACATCTTCTATAAGATTCCCGTGTATGTCGTTGACATGATTGCTTTGGCTTTTTTTATCGAGCTGTATTTCCGACTAAATCCATACCAGGTGATAATTTCACTGCGAACGCTAATTAAACAATTGTATTTATCATCTCGTAGAATTGAATCAAGAGCCCAAAGTCCTATTAAAATACCCGGGCGTATTAGCCTCAGTCGCGTAAGAAAACAAATAAGTATTAATGATGAAAGATCAAAGCCATTTCTGTATTTGTACAAATGAGATTCATTGAAACTATAACCGTTTAGGCGAGGAATGCTGACCTACGACAAACTTCGCGAACAGCGGCGCGTGCTATCCCATTGTCAAGGCTGTTTACCAGCTATAAAAATAAGTGTATAAAATTAGCTATTTGAACGCGAAAAAAATTGCATTTTTCAAATATTTCTAGGCACATTTATGAGAGCTCCTATAGGACTCATTAGACATCAAGGACTACTTTAATATCGCTACTTACAATTTAAAGGAATAATAAGAGAACGACACTTTTTTTTCGGCGGCCAGCTTTTTCTGAGCTCGCCCATTTATGGCTTACTCAAACTAGTGTTTATAAGGTGATTGTCATTACCTCTTACTAGTATTGCTTTCAATGTAAAGTGTCAGGGTTAATAAACCGATCTTATGGTTCCCATAAAAGTAAATCTAAACTAATTTTGTAATTCGAAAAATTTATCGAGATTATTTGATAAAACAATTATCTTTTTTTCTAGTCAAAGAAAAATTTGTGATTGTCTGGTGTGAAATCAAAAATCAGTGATTTTTAGTGAGAATTAATCCTAGATATTTCCGAGTTTATTACTTACAGGTAAGCGTTAACTAATGTGAAATCACCTTGACGTCTATAAAATCTATTTATAAAATAACAATGTTTAATTATCTATACTTACAATGATTATTTCAATATGTATTTTTATGTATTTATTTATTTTCGCTTCATAATTTTATTGCCTACTTGTTGCAGAAATCAGTTAACTTAATTAGCATACTGCTTTTTCTTATTTGATGATATACTGTTTGTTTTAAAACATTAATTATCTACCTTCCTAAACCAATATCTACTGAAGATAATCGAATAGCTCAAGCGACAATTCCATAAAAAAGTTGTTCTGAAAGTATCAAAATTAATAGAAACAAATACTACCTACCATTCAAACATCTCTCATCTTTCTTTGGAGTTGGAAACATGTTTAGGTACCTAACTTTTCATTGTTTAATTAGCATTATCAATAGCCATAGCACATAATACCGATAAATAGGAAATGCAAATTCCGTTTTAAATGTCGGGGGCTACATATTATGTAGATCATTTCAAGTCGTTTATACAAAATCAACCTTTCTCACGATTGTTCAATAAAATATGCACAATAATTATTGAAATAATGAATTTATTCCATTTTGCTTTTCAACACTGTTTCATAAACTGATTAACACCTCAATATTATACAATAATTATCTGTCAGTAATTAAATTACTTAAATCATTTGCACATTTTCGCCTTTAAATTGTAGAAAGCAGTTATGCATAACTGCTTATATGAATATACCTACCTAATCATATGTAAATGTAAAATAATCATCTGTCGTTATCCTCCAATGACTTGCAATTGTTTTCAATCAGCAATAAGAGTGCACTTGAACTATAATAGTAGGTATACAGGCATTGGCCTTATTCAACTCCTGTTATTTGAAGAAGCGCGACTGTCTTACGCAATCGATCATCAACTGCAATTGAAGAGTTTCTTAGTTTCTTCTATGACACTCGTGATTCTCAAATTGAATACATCACAAGTACCTATGTCAAAAAATACGGGTGCTTCAGGCGTTTTACTGTGCAAAATTACCCTGGAGATAATGTGAAAGCAATGCTTATTTTGGTATACCTATGTTGATGATTGAATTACGTCGAAATAACTCATAAATAATTACAACTGGTTATAGTTTTCGGCGAAACGACCATCTCTCTACATACATACATTGTTGATTGTTTAGCTGCATTTCAGAAACAGTTTTGTTTTGGTCTTTGTAGCAAACATTTTTTTTATTTTTCGAATAAGATAGGATGATCGGCATTTAACTACATCTTATAATATGTAATAATAAAAAAATAACAACAAATAGTAACTTCTAGATAATAATAGAAATAGTGATCTCACGAATTTCAGTGACATATTATTGGAAAGCTGTTTCTTTGAGAATCATGGAATATCTTCTCGGAATTAAAGATCTTGAACCTTAGTCTAAAAAAATATTATTATTATAATTAGTACATATTGTTTAAACTGTGATGAGAATAAGTCAAAAATTAAAAAAATATCAATGTCCACCTGAGAGAAGAATGCTCATATGGAATTGTACTTTCAACTGTTACAATCTTAACTTACAAATAAATATATCTGTCTATTTTGATCACATATAAGAAACCTTTCGTTGACATCAGAGTGCAAAATCACCTTGGTATACCGATTCATCATTGGAATTTGTTGTTATTCTCTGTTAATTTAAAAAAAAACAAGAGTCAAGCTCCAGCTATCTTTATAAATTATCAGTTGAATATATACCTACCATGATGCCTACTTTCTTTTCTCTAATAGAGAACGATAAATAAATTATTCCAAATAAATTGTTATTTATTTTGTAGATATTTGTAACTCTACAATTATTTCATGAATTCAAATAGAATTAGAGAAATACCAATCTATTTCCCACTCATTCTTATTTAGATGAATACATTATTATATTGTTTCACGCATCTGTGCTCCCAGCTTATAAAACCTGCCATAGATCATCTTTTTGTTTGGGTTTCTGAAGCCATATCGTTCTCTAGTAATTACCAGTTAATATTACTGCTTTTGCAAACCATTTGCTGCGTATGCGATTATAAAACTGCCATATAGTGTGGGCTGCAATTCCAATTGTAACCGGATACAATTGATCGCTTTTTACTCCCATCATGTTCCGATATAAACAAATATACTGGGTTCTGAAAAAAACTATTTTCATTTTGTCGGTTCGTAAACTTCTTGATTGACATTAACATGTTTCTGCTAAGAGTGCTGGTTACCAAACAGCATTGCCAACAGTTTATTACGCGTTGCATTTCGACAATGAATGCGATCCAGTGAGGCTTGTGATGGCCAAGCTAGCGTTAGCTGCATTCACTTATTACCATTATTGCTGTTAAAACAAATACCTACCAGTACCATTTACTATTGGATACTTATAAGAGAAGTTTGAATTTGACTGACAACAAAGTCTTTAAGTTGGAATGCTTTTAAGATCTTGGAGATAATGATCGGGTTAATTCTTATCTAATATTGACAAATAGTGTGAGGTCTAATAACTTGAGATTAATTCCCAGATGTCTCAGTTACATATCATCATTAATTCAGTCTAAGGTAACAAATGGAAAATACTTGAAATGTTACCTTATGTGCAACATGCAATATTTTTATTTTCGCTTTCATTTTTAAGAATTCCACGTAGAATAGACCACAAGTATATTAATAAAATAAAATATTTAAAGTTATTACAGAAAATGCGGTTTTGAACTGACTGTTTCAAATTTCGCGCGAAAACGAAGCTACTGTTCGGATTACGTCACTCATGTCTATCAATATCACTCATATTTATTCGTCGCTAGCTTTCATAAGTATTGCATTGCAATTTTTTTATAAGTATTACATAAAGAAACTGTAAAATATTTAAAATGAATCCATTTTGCAGTCTTCCATCATTATCAGGTAGTCATTATAATGTTCTTTCTTATAAAAAGCCGAATTGATTCATGTTTTGTGGCATTGTGTCCATCTACTTCAGCAAAGTTTCCAAATAAATTGTTTTTAACTGAACTGTCTGATCCAAAACTGAGAAAAAAGTGGTTTCAAGCTGCAAAAAGGGTTAACAATTATTCTCCAAAGACTGTTGAATGCTGTGAAGACCATTTTGATGTAAGTCGACAAATATACTTGTTATGCTTGTACGCTTAGACTAGATAAGTTTATAAGCAAATAGTTAACTAACTACGTATTGATCTTGTTTGAGACAATATACATAACAGAGTTTTTATTCGTATATTATAGTTAGAGAACGACGTCGAAAATTGGTTGAAGTTCAAATTTTTCTAAGGGAAAATGTTTCTGAAAAAAAGATGGAGTATCTCACATTATTGAATGTCAAAACAGAATGATGGTAATGAAGCAATAATGAAAAGAAAGAGACATGAAATTCTTAAGAGCATTCAAAATACACCAAGTATGGTTTTGATCTATCCTTGCAGATTTCTTCTTATTAAAATATATATAATGCCTTCTACTTTTTTCATATTTCAGCTCCAACTTTAGAGTGTTTAATAATCACAGAGGCACATGGCTCCCAAAAATAAAAAAATATCCAATGATAAGGGTGTACAATTGGCTATAAAACCTTAAAAACGATCAAAACAAGTTCAAGTAGAAATGAAGATACCCCAAAAAACTGCAGCTTTATCACCTAAGCGAGTCGATATAATGAATCGTAAAACATCTCCAATAAAACTAAATACATAATATGTATGAACGCACTTTGTGCTCCGGAGTAACTCGATATTTTACTTACACATTTTTCCATCTCTTTTAATTTGGACATAGCCGATTGCGTTGTCGCCATAAAATTCCCTTGTTAAACTGAATTATATACAATATGTAGTATCATCTGAAAGAAACATACAATTTAACTTTGATTTGTACATAAAGTAATAATTTATTCCCTTTGATTTCTACTATTTAAAATTCTGCACTTTCAACAAAAAAACTTTCAACCATCAAATTTCTGGTGTCTGCTCTTATGAAACCAGCTTCCATTTTATTATAAAATATAATAAATTTCGTATCGAAATAATGTTTACCGTCTCACAAGTATAACCTCAAACAAGTTGTTATCATCCTAATTAATACCTACCTTTTACTGCCCGTGGGGCTCTATTTGGTGGGTTCCGTACCTGAAAGTTGTATATTTCTGAACTCAATGGCTGGATTTTGATGGTTTTTTACCGTGTATGTTTGTAGGAATTTATTGGAATGATCTGGTATTGGCTGTAATTGTAACTGGACCTCCTAGGTGGAGGGTTCTATACCTATAATACCCAAAAGAAATATCTCGGAGCTCTATATCTAAATTTTCGTACCTTTTTCGCTATATTTGTGTGTCGTATATCACTGGACTGTTTTGTAAGAATCTGTGAGTACGATTGGGACTTAAAGTTGGAGGGTTCCATACCGGAAAATCCCTGAGACATATATGTAGGAGAAATTCTCATGCTGTTCTCTCTTCGTGGATAGATCTAGGTTGGTATTCGGAATGGTTCCATGTGCGAGTAGGACTTCGAGGGAAAGGGGGTCCATACTCAAGATTTCTTATGACTTTTTGTTTTCGTATCACAATCTACCAAAGTGTTTGCCTGGGAAGTGCCGGGTAAAACAGCTAGTAAGTTATAAGGAGGAAATAAGTGACAGACATGACTGACGTCATCGAAACTGTAGGTTCGTTTTCGCGCGAGAATTAAAATAGTCAGTTGAAAACAGCTTTTTACAATAAATTATAATATTGATTCTACAGCGGAATTCTTTAACATGAAATCAAAATAAATCAAAAATAATTATATTGCATAGATACATATATATAGATATAGATATCGCTACAGTGCATAAACTTCCAGACCATTTCTCTGACCGTCATGAAAATTGGTATACATAGGAATTTGAGGCAGATCGTCTGTCGGGCTACTTGTTAAAAATATTGAATATAATATAGATTACCGGCAATTACCTGCTAGACCATAAATGATTAGAACGAATCTATTTTTTATTTAGAGGGTGAGTCGGGTGATTAATATACATATGTAGGTATATAAATACAATCGAATCATTTTCGACTAGACGATGGTTAGTTTTTGACCGACTTCCAAAAAAGAAGGAGGTATAGGTACAATTCGGCTGTAGGTATGTTTGCATTTTTATATATATCTCTCTCTCTATTCATTTCATTTTGATAATGCTGACAGAAATTTCCATTTAACTGAAGATTGAAAAATGAGCATGAATATCTGGATGATTATATCGTTGGCCACGTGTCTACTGTCTATACGTATTTTATCAGTACCTATAGAAGATTGGAATCGTGGATGTTAAGAAAACTGTGTTTGGAACCAGTTTGCTGCTGGCCGATGCATAAAGCCGTTTATATAATATGTAAATTTGAAAATTTACATGGAGTTCAGAAGATAATAGCTCTCTCATATATGAGGTAAAACAGTAAGGGTCATTCGGCTGTAAAACCTATGTCATCACGATGATGCCTACTAATACCTATTCCTTGAATCAATTTGTTCTTTCGAGGGGGCAATTATTTTTCACTCAAAGTAAAAAACTGTTGAATTGAAAGTAAAATTACAGGCGTTAATTTCATAAGTTATAATATAAACCTATTCCTTGAAGAATCTAACATATTATTGTTTTTTAATTTTTAAATACGTCAATACTCTCAAATCAATCTACAAACTAGGTAGGTATCAGAAGTATTTATTTTCAGTACCTACATTATCATACACGTGCAGAATTCCAACAAAGCACTAAAGCCTTTTTATGAATCATTGTTCTTACTAATATCTTATCAGCGAACGTTTAATTTCAACATTGAAAAACAATTACAAACCTTCGAAGTATTTTTGTTATGGAAACTTGTTTTGTATATGGATTTTACAATCTGATTATTTTATGTTCTCTTTGTGGTAATAGGAACATAATATGTATTAATATCCTTCTTTTAGCACTTAGTTAATCATTGATCATAATGAGGATTTCCAAAACCACTGATTATCTCTGTACTTTTTACTATTTTATATACAAGAACCGCAAACCCATTCTATTCTAGAAAATGTGTAGATCCTATACATTACCTACATATCACTCGAACTAACAATTGCGTCAGTTATCGCCTATTAGATTGACTAACACAGTTTCTAGCGATCAAAATAAATAATGATCAATCAACACCTTGACTCAAATATGAACTTCTTTAATAGAAGAAATTGCTTTTTAAGTTATTTAATATTTTTGAAAGTTCACAATTCAAACGTAGTACAAACCTACCTAGTATTTTTAGTTTCCTAATTTAACCGAAATTATTTGGTGATAGATATCATTTATTCTATTTATACAATATTAGATATATTTTTATCATGTTCACTAGTTGAAAATCATATTAGGTTGTCGAAAACATTACCACACTCAAATACTTCGATGAGCATCCACCTGAAGATATCGACTCTGGCGAAATGTGGTGTAAATCTGGGAACTACCATTTTTTATAAAATGACACACTGTTCTACATATAATAATAGGTAGGTATAGCTTTTGGATGTGTTGCCTGATTACAGAATTGATCGAAAAACAATATTTATTATCATTTTCAAACAGATCTCCTCACCTTATACAAATTTATGTATATTTTTGGTAGATACTCAATTAGCCAGTTTTGAGCAATCGGTCGAAAAATACTGAAATTATCTGCAGTCTATAGCGATACTGGAGCTGCTGTCTTTCAGGGCTGCGCAAAGCTTTTGGCCTACTTCAATTCTTAGAACTTAAGCAGTACAGATCGTAATCAGCATTTGGCCGATGATAAGTTGACTGACAAACATTTTCAGTGTTCTTCACTGCTCTAGTCCAGCATTGGTGTTTTGCCGCCTCATGTCTCTGGTAACACCAGGACAGTAAAAATAAGTTATTCGTTAATTTACCATTTTATAGACACAAAGTTTTAGGTGATAATTATTTTTTCAGAACTTTTAAACAACGGCTTCATAATGATAAGATTTTAATATAAATTTAATCCAAACTCGTCAATATTGTATCGTAATCAAGTGTTTCATATTAAAAAAATATCGTAGGAACTTACATGTACCTACCCACGAGCTAGGGGAGGAGGGAAGGAGATTTCGGATTTGCGTTTTTATGAATACGGGACCATTTCTCCTTCTCCTTCTTTCAAATGAATCCAAAATCATCAAAATCGGAGCTCGTTTACTATATAAAAGGCGCGCACGAATCAAAAAAAAATAAAGCAGACAGTCGAATTGTATACCTCCTCCGTTCGGGGTTCGTCGGTCAAAAAATGATGTTTTTCTTTGACTCACTTGTTCGTATGTGTCATAAATCATGTTGTCCTAGCGTTAAACAACTTCTGTACCATATGTCAAATTGTCCAAATAGAACCACTTTCTTGAAACAAAAACAAATAAATGTTGCATAGGTCATCTATGAACTAATAATTATATACGAAAATATATAGGTACCTAAGCTTTGAAACGACATGGTATTACAGATAAAATTAAAAATATCGTAGACCATAAAGTATATTCTGCTTTTGGTATGTAATATCATTAGCATATGACAAAAGCCCTATTGTATTAAGACCGTATTGCCGTTTCGAGAAAATTATTTTCCTGTTGCCCAACAATACGTACCATTGTTACAGAGTCCGTGCATCAGTATACAATAAAATAATAAATAATATGACATTGATATTTAACCAAGAAATTAACAATTTACATTCTCCCTTTCATCGTGCCCTGTCAGTTGTATTAATAAAGCTCGTCGGGATTTTAATTGTACAAACAAGATGCTCGAAATGGTAGAATAATACATAAGTATATAGGTAGATGCGTATAATGGTACATGGTCGAAGTCTTCCAGTGTAGGCTGTGTTCTTGTTATCATATTAATTACATAACTTAACTACATACATATTGTACGTATATGGCTGGTCGTTTCGTTATACATTATAAGTTGTATTTATTTACTTAGGTACCTAAATACAGAAAAGAAATAAATTTTATTCATCATATTGTCGATACCGAAAATCATGTTTTTCTTCGATATAGAAGAAACGTTCACAATAACTGTTTACGTCCCTAAAGCTAGCAGAGCAAAGTGAGCAGAATCAAAATACATGTTTGGTGCTTGTAGAGCTAATTAAGTGCTATATTCCGAAATTAATTGTTCTTATATTTTTTGGAAAATGGCTGCTCTGCTAGCTTTAGACTAAAGCTAGCAGAGCAACCTTTAAAAATCAACTTTTTTTGAGAACTTCATTTTTAGAGCTTGTAGTGCTAATTAAGTGCTGTATTCCGAAATTAATTGCTCTTATCGTTTTTCGGAAAATGACTGCTTTGCTTTTAAGAATCATATTTTTCAGACAATCTTATTTGGTGCTTGTAGTGCTAATTAAGTGCTAATCTATTATTTTATTCCGAAATTAATTGCTCTTATGATTTTTTGAAAAATGACTAAAAGCACTAAAAAAGAATTTCTCAAAAAGTTGATTTTTAAAGGTTGCTCTGCTAGCTTTAGGGACGTTAACTTCTTGAACTTACCAAATTGAGATGCTGTATTCCATAAAAGTGTCTTATATTCAGGGCATTAATTTTGATTCTCAGATAAAACTTAATGCTATGAGGTATCATTTTAATCGATTACATTTTCTTTAATAAATATTTGAGGAATTGCTCCAATTGTACCTACATATATCTGTTATTTCGAGAATATGTACACATTTAGGGATGAGATATAAATGAATTGTTGCTTCATGTTATCCTTTGCATTTTGATATTATATGGTAGGTATGTTTATTAATGCCAAAACTCAAAAACCAATAATATTGGGATATGCATAACCAAGAATTTTAATGTCCTGGCATGTCTTATTCCAAATATTTACCAAAGTATAAAACGACAACAGGTAAAATAAAGAATGGATAACTTGTTAAACGAACAGAGATAGGGTTATTATTGTGGTTTATTTACACAGAATAAAATTAAGAAAGGCAAAAGCCTTAGAACTAACAACGACTGAAATAATTTTAGGTAAAATACGAGTTTATTCGTTGTATCCCATAATTTTTATGGCATATTTAAGAAAGAAAAGAGCCGGAAATGAAACCTTAAATTTAAAAATAAACGTTCTTCTAGTACCTGAGAAAATCGATGTACTTATCTATATGTTGTGGATGATTTTATATAATTATTAATTTCTGTATATTCCAAGAAGCATTTAATATTTTATGTAAGTGTAATGGTTTGAAATTTACATAATAAGTAAAGGTATATCGCTAATTACTTTGTCATGACATGTGAGTTGAATACAATGACAAACAAGAAAATTTTATGACCATATAAACTCATCAGATGTTCGAAAAACGACTCTCACAAGAAAATATATATATTCATCATTTGTTACATCATCCAATATTTTTTCAACAAATAATTGTTCACGCAAATTGGTTTACATCAATTATATTTTATATTTTAACATTGATTTCTCGCCTTATGTAATTTTGAATACATAATTGCATAATTCATCATTCATCTGAAATTGTTTGCTCTTCCCAACCGTAGGTACATCTGGTGACTTGGAAATTATTACAAAATATAATTAGTTTTCTAGTTCAGGATGTGGTCAAATTTTATAGAAATACTATTTTTAAACCTTTGTATAGTACCAAATATTTTTTATAATATATAAATTGGCTGAAAATACTAAAATTACATTTCAATATATAGTTAAATTTATTCATTCCCAAAAATTATCGATAATAAGTCAGTTCCTGTTTATTTTCAATAATTATACAACGTTATCAACGTTAATTTCATAACGTATTCTTCTGTTTCTTGTTGTTACATAATCATTTTCATTTGAAAAGAATTGTTCAGAGTATTTGATTTTTGTTATTGGATTTCCCAAATTTAAAGGAATTTCCGAGGAAGGTACTCACTCCATCTAATGCGGGAAAACACCAACAACACTCTTATCAACACCAACAATACCTTGCGGTTTCTGTATCTATACCGTCTGTACCGGACCATAATCTTTCAAGCATTCTCAGCAGCATTAACAATACGCCTACTTTTCTTCTTAAAGAAGATTATCACTATCGGGGTCTACCCCATTGAACGGCGAACAATTGAGGAATTATCTTGATGAATTAAATGAATTCAAGTAGCTTAATTCTTGTCAGTAAATTAAAAAGTTACGAGCTTACAAGTTGTTTTTCCTTCTACCTGTTTCTGGATATGTTGACTCTCTCATTATCGTCTTTCAGTAATAATTTTCGACTTCAACGAATTTGGGATGGTCGACCTTTTAGGAACGGTTCGGCCGTAATAGTCAAGTATACACAAATATTCTAAATAATTCTTTGATTCTTTCTAGATTTACCAAAAAATATCTCACAAAAAAAAATATTTTAAGAATTTAACTATAAATGGCCGCAACATTGAAAAAGTTCTTATGCAGGGTTTTTCGGAATTGCACGGCACTATTTTAGGTATGTGTCCTCTACCACAAAATAAACAAAAAGTTCCCATAGACATATGTCAGAATAATTTATCACCTAGATATCAAAAGTTAAAGATTTACTACTCCAATGGCGTTAAATCAGATCGTGATGGCCATTTATCAGGTCCGTTTTGAACAATCCATCGGTCACCATAGGTAGTATCTAAAAAAGCAGTAACAATATGAGAGTAGGGAGCTTGAGCACCGTCATGCATAAACCAAATGCTCTGCCTAATAACAAGAGGAATATCTTCTGTAAGCTTTTGAAGATTAATTTTCAAAAATCGCAAGTACGATGAACCTGAAAGCCAGGGTAGCAAAAAGAAGGGGCTGATAAGATTGTCCGATGAGATTGTCTCCTAACACACCACACGAGACATTCAATGAAAAGGTATCTTGGTAATGTCTAGTAGCAGTTTTCTTCATCCCAAGTATGAGTTTTTCGAAAATTATTCTATTTCTGTATAGTTACAGATAGAAAAAATGCTGGGAGTGATTTCCTTAAGAACAAACTTAGTTAATAATGTTATTCAGCATTCATTGCGAAAACTAATCTAGAAATATCAAAATCATTCTCACATATTATGATGAAATGACATATGGAGAGTTCGTGATCAGCTTTGTCATAGATTTTCAGTAAAATACATAGAGAGTTTCTAGAGCTATATGTAAGCCAGATACTGGTATTCCCCCGGGATTCTCCATTACTGGCGTCATGTGATGAATCACAAATACATCCATACCCATGTTCCTAACTGTTGCTGTGTTACAAGCTGCTACGGAAAGGGCCATTTATCTCATTTTAAAAATTCATTACCATATTTAACAAATTCAATTCATTACACTCCACCCTTACTTCAATCCTAAGATTGAACTTTCTATTATATTTAAAAAAAAAATTGGACCTACGTTATTAGTTAGTGCACTGAAAATTACAAACTAATATTAATTTTATTGGTGCTAGTACTTTTGAAGTTGTGCAGTTGTAGTTATATTGAAAACTTTTGGCAGCAACTTCACAAGTACCAGCACTAACACAATTAATATTGTAACGTGGATAGGTAGTCATGTACTTACGGTTGTTATTCGTTTATTAGCTATTTATTCTTCTACCTTGTTTACAATAGTTGTTGCTTGTATATTCCATTATGTAGTTCTAGAATTATAGTAGATTCATTCTCGATCCTTCCAGAAACTATATGTGAGGTAAAATTTGTCATAGCGTTGTCAGTTTGACAAGCCTCTAGAACATTTATGTGCGTCTAGATAATCATAGAACATTCTCAATGAATGTCATATCATGATTCGGATATATAAAGCCGTGACGTTCCCGGAACAGAGTCAGTTTATTATAGCATTCAATGGGTGACATAAGTCGAAAGTAGTTGAAACGCGATAGTCAAAGTGACAAATTGTGACAGTTGTATGTATAACAGAAGCTCGTGTACGAGTGTTTGAAAATAAACCATTGGAAGCAATCTGCGAACTTTTGAGTGTTATGCAAGTGAACTCAACCCACAACGTTTAGCATAGGGTTAAACATTACAATATTATTTTGTATTGTTCAGTGCACCAACTAACAACGACGGTCCAATTTTCTGTAAAAAATATTTATCTCACACTTTTGAGTGTAATATTAGACACAAAAATCGTTGAACGTTCATTTATATCATTACCCATGTATATTCTTTGCTTGTACTTGTTGAGTATTGAGTATTATTTGGAGATCTCAAAATATCGCGGCGGAAACACACATTTCAGACTTCACCGCTGCTGTACATCGAAAATCGTAAGTCTATGGAAAAAAATGTTCAAAGTAAATGTTGTTAGAAATAATTTGGTATTTAATTAGTCATTCTCAGATTTTCAATTTTCGAAAGAAATTGCCCCTTCCACATAGCGAAAATACACATATTTCAAGTTTTAACATCGATTGAACTCGATAATCGTAGGTCTTTTGAAAAAAAATCAATTTAAACGTTTCCGGATATTTTGTTATCCTTAATTCTGCCGTCTCAGATTTTCGATTTTCGTGAAAGATTGCCACCTTCATCCCCTTCAGAGGCCACTTTCGGAGGGATAAAGATTTCGGATTTGAGTTTTTAATAATATAGAACCATTTCTCTCTCTTCTCTCTCAAATGACAAAAAAATCATCAAAATCGGAGCACGTTGTGTATGCAAAAGTGGCGAACAAACATATAAAAATAACTGGGTCTGCTTCGGTCCAGACGGTGGAAGTTATCCTTTTTTGGCTATTCGCACACACCCACTCACACACACCAAAAGGATATATAAATGAAATATAAGACATTTTTCTCTGTTATTCAATATATTTCTCTTCATTATATTATTATGAATGACTTCATTATTATACAATAAACCTATATATTTAAATATACGCACCAACCTTAAAATGTAACATAAGAAGAAAAGTTTCCGTTAGAATTTAATTTAATTTTGTTTTGTGTTGAATTATGTTTATTTTATTATTTTTGGGGTAACTATGTAATGGGAGGGTAATTTTGATTTTAATTTATTTTATTTTATAATTTTTGAGTTGTTACACTTGGATTCCTAGGATGTTTCTACTACTATAACCTTATCAGATTGAAAATGGGATTTACCATTCCCGAAACATTTCTCATATAAGAATTTATAACAATTAAAATACTGTGGAGATGATCCATTGTTTTATTTAAATTCATCACTACTCCACTTTGAGAATGGACTTCTTTTTGAAAAAACTTATATATTATTATCATTATCAGTAATTTCTTCTCAATCTTGTAATCACACACAGACAGACAGGCAGCTGAAAATCAATCCCATAGGAGGTATTACCCTTACGTATTTGTGTACTATGATGATCAAAACAATAACTACCTCAACAAAAATTCGACAGTTAATAAGGAAATTTAATATATAATTTAATTATTAAAATTTTCTCTAGAAGTCAGATCGTACAAAAAAGTATATGAAAACGTATAATCGACTATTTTTCTCACTTTCTTTCTTTCGTTTCTCGACCAACATACCCTTCCAAAGAGCCCAAAGAAGTATAACTTCAAAAAACATGCAGACATACAGTCGAATTGTATAATACATCGTCCGTTTGGGCTCGTCAGTCAAAAATATGACAAACTTTAAACGTAATTTCAATGGTGCAATAAATTAAGTTGAAGTTAAAAGCCACGAAAGGTTACTTGGTTCAAAAGTTTTGTCACATATGTATATACTTAAAACAAATGTGGAAAAAATAAAAAATGGTTCTCTGCGAAGGCGCTCATTTCCCATACATCCAGACATCTTTTAATGAAATCAACATTCTCCCAACAAATATCAAATATTCAAAATGGGGGCTATCGTTTTCGTACTCACCAGTTGGCACCACAGGCGAGTGAGGTCCTGTCACTATCATTGTAAAAAGTTTAAGGTTAATTTATGTTTCTAGGTTAGATCAACGTCAATTATGAAATCTACCAATGTCTTAGATGCCATTGTCGTTTCTGTTTATATAACAGAAACTTTGTCACAATGACGTTCATGTGAATGCAGTATGATGTTCAGTGATATTATTTGAGACCTTACTCTACCTACACATAGTCCAACAAGACATAAAATTTAAATATTCATAAACACATTCGAGGTTTTTCTTCCAAGCTTACAGAACTTAAAAATATATAAATCAATTGATATAGGGATCAGATAAAGGTAGACAGAAGACTTTAGGCACGTACTCCAACATCACCAGTATCAATAGAATAAATATTATTTTATATTTTACCGCACTTTTCAATAAAGTATGTCCTAGATTTTGTTTAAGTTAATTATTTCACATTTTTGACTGGCAACAACATCTATAAAAAACTTCAGTAAATATGTTCAAGAGCTCTATCTCGGAAAAATGTTCAATTTGTTGGTTTCTGGAAATGATCTCTTTTTTCAATTATGTCATATAAAATAATGTTTGAAAGCAAACACATTCATCTCATTTAGAGGATATCTTTGGTGAGGGATAAATATTGGATCTCTTAAATTTTACCATTTGTCGGCAGTCCTCTTTCTTTCGATTAAAAAAAAATAATCAAAATCAGACCATGTTTAGTAAGCAAAGCGCGAATTGTTATACCTCCTCCTTTTTTTGAAGTTGGTCCAAACAGATATTTCTTAGGGACACGTACAATGTAAAGTATACATATATCAACACCTCCATATTGAATAATCAAATAACGCTTACGCCTTCAGTATCTAGCTATTGAATAGGCTTTATGCGTGCTAACCAACTACTTTCTGGCACGTCTAAAAAATGTCTACGCACAAAGCGAGTTCTCGTATAACATAAATGCACTTTCTAAATCCTCTCGATCTAAACATAAAGTTTGCAGATCCAATCACTCTCACCATAATCGCAAAAAAGTAAGAAATTATCACAAGAACCCTCTATCTAATATAATGCTTATCTTGGGTATGTGAGATGTTTTTTTGTATTGTTATTAATCAATCAAAGATGAGATAATTGGGATATCCACTGTACAATAGAACTTATAGAACCAAGTACTAAGGATACCGGATCAAAAGGGATGCAAAGGAAGCATCCAGGTTTCGTCTACAGGAAAAATATATTTTCGAATGGTGAAACTGATAGTCAACCGTTGAAATTTTCAGAAAAACATTTAGGAAATAGCATTTAATTTTAAAAGGAAATTAGTATACCTATTTTTCTTCTGCATTACAAATGAATGGAATCACTTAATCACAATCCTTTAAAAAATATTTGAATAATGAGTTCAATCCATTATGTCTTCCCTACTTAGTCGTAATAGCATGCACTCTTCCAAGTTGCAATCATAGTAGATTGCATACTCATAATATTTTTTTACGTATCCATTTCTGACATTTTCCTGCTACCTTTCATTTTCGATCAACAATACAACTGTTTATTCAAATTCACTAGCAGCGGCTCCTGTGTCCATTTCACGTAACTGTATCGAGAGAATGTTAATTATTGTATTATTCAAATGAAAAGGCATAACTCAGGAATATTATGCACTAGTAGAGTTTTCAATTTCACAGCATGTTACCATAGAAAGGTTTGACTTGACGAAGCGTATGCAAGAACTGTTTGAATCTAAATATGCATTAAATAACTTATTAATGTTTGCCTCCCAGATTTACGTTTTTTGATGCATGCATAGGTACACTTTGTGACCGTTTTCTTCTGCTAGTTGTGAGAAATCAATATTTTTTACTGCTAAATGCTATTAAAATTGAAATTAAGCGTGGCATAAAAAAACGTAACAATTGACCTAATTTTTCAGAATATTCATACAAGATTGAAGTGTGAATCACGTAGGAAAATTAACCAAAAATGGGACAAAGGATGACACAAGATAATAACTTCTCGATAACTGCCTGGAAAGTCTATTCTTTGAGAACTGGTTTTGGGAGCACGCTCTCATTCTTGTCATCTTACTGATGGTATAAATCATTGGAAGCTCAACCAGGCGTACACCTCATAATACTTTGACAGGAAAGTCATCTCATGTTCAATATTGGATTAAGTTACTGTGTTTGATAAAAGGTGATGCGTTCATACAACCGAGATAGGTTTGCTTGCCAGCGCTAAAAACGTCTTCTTTCTTTACCTACCACGCTTCGATTTTATTAATGGAAGGTTGTTTGAATAAAGTGTACCTATGTTAAGTTCGAGATACTGATGTTGTAATTGTATTTTTAAGCAACTGAAAAAAGCCTAATAAACCTCTTCCCATATGATAATATTGTATTAAACAATTTAAAATTTGAACTTGTCTGTGAAATAAATAAATACGATCATTTACGTAGGAACTGTAGCAGATTATTTCACTATAAGTATAGTTTCAGTCGCCTTCATTTCAAAAACCTCAACAAAAAGTTTTTCATATTCAAAATTGCCTCTCCCAAAAAAATGTTTTTGTTACTTTGATAATTTTGTAATCAAATTGATAAGTGGCAGACACAATTATTTGATTAGTTGCGTTCAGTAATAGCATAATGTTTACAAAATGGAAGTAAAGTAAAAATTCATTCGACATTAGTTCCTCCTATGAACGTTGAATCAGTCTTCAATAAAGTAAGTAACAAATATGTAGTGATTTTTTCATAAACAAATGTGGTTTGTTATGTGAGTTCAGACAATACCGACAACGCCCAAAAAATTACTAATAATAATAGCTATTATTTTAATTTCCTACGTTGCACGTATATATAGTCCATTTAAGAAACTGATTGTGTCGATTTCAGCTCCTCGACTTCCACAAGCGCTGGTCCTACCAGTAACCATCTCTTAAGTTTCTCTCTCTGTACATCATTCCGCTATGCTCTTGATGGTTTTCCTCTTCTCTTTCTTTCTATTGGGACCCAGTCACATGATGGTTCCATTTACTAGCATCTCCTCTCTTATATGGACATTTTTACACTAAATTCTTCAGAAGTGTTTCCACCCACTTTAATGTAGCTTTTACATCCGCAATAGCGTCTTCTGTCTTTAGTTATGTTTTTTCCATTGCTGGCCGTAGCACAATATCGTAGGCCTTCTAAATATCAACAAAAACTAGATGTAGTTCTCGCCCTCGTTCAACTCTTCTTTCGATCTAATTTTTTAGGATAAAAACTTCATCAGTGCAGGATCTGCCAGCTCTAAACCCAGATTGCTCCGGTGATTCATCTTTCTGTTCTTAGTTTTATTACTCGCCTATATACTCTAGCCACAATAGTCAAAACAATAATACCTCTATAATTGTTACAGTCTCTTCTCTCCCTTTTCTAGATATAGACGAAATCCACCCTGCAGGCACTTATTAAAGAAATTGTTAGCAATTCAGTGCGAATTGAAGGGTTTTAATATGTTCAGTACTAATAGATCCAGGTCCAAGTGCTATGCCTTTTTTCATTTGTTCTGCTTTATATTCTAGCATAATTCTTGCTTACGTTCTAGTCTAATTCTTGCCCATTCTTCTTTTTCTTGTTGTCTTTTTCTTGCATATATATTCATGTCTGCTTCTCTCTTGATTTTCTAGAATTTGTCTGAATTTTGTTTGGTCTTCCTGTCTAATTATTTCTTGTTCTTGTCTACTTTTTTCTTGATTTTCTAGAGTTTGTCTTATTTTTGTTAGTTGTTCTTCTTTTCCTTTTTCAGGAACTCCATTAGATCTTCAATAGTTGCTTGCCATTTCGCTAAAATTTTTCGATCTGGTATTCACCGTATAATCTCAGCAAGATGCGAGGGATCGAGTTCTGACACTAAATGTAACGTTTAACCCTGTGCTAAACGTTTTGGGGTGATTTCACTTGCGTAATACTCCAAAGTTTGCAGACTGCTTCCAAAAACATTTATTTTCAACACCTTGTACACCACTGTCACCACTTGTCACCTTGACAATCTAAGCTGTCACCGCCTATACCGACTGAACTACTATTAACATCTGATTCTATCAGAATGACTTTCTCATCGACTTCTATAAACTGACTGTGGCCCGTGATCGACACGAATCTTGACATAACTTTCATCGAGAATGTTCTATGATTATCTAGACGCTTGTAATAATGTTCTAGAAGCTGAATACTAATTCTAGAACTAATTATTGAACTATACATGAAACATCTATACAAAATAAGAAATTAGAACAAATACATACTAAAACGAACAACCTTAAGTAGGTACATGACAAAGTATCCACGTTACAATATCTATTATCCTAGAAAAAAAAGTTATGCTCAAATTACATTTCATATTTTTATCTGTTGATTGATTTTCTGGCTAAACGGTTTATCCTACGCTGAAATTGAATATGAATATGAATGATCACACGATTTGAAATTCTAAGAACGGTAGGAAAGTCGTGTGAGTGGACACACCAGATTTTTTTATTAATCGCGCTTATTCCAAAATGCTATCATTTATATGGACGTCGTCGCTTTTTCATTTCATATTTCTTATGATTTTTTAAAATTTTTAGAACATTTCAATGTACATTTGTTTGACAAGTCAAAGAAGCTATAGCTGCTGCTTAAAATTAGATTCAGTTGGACCTTAAACGAAGTTGTAGGTGCCTTTCCTATTACGACGTAGGTTGGAAATACCTAGTTGCAGGTCTCCTATATACGCAGCTCGGATAATAGCACTATTAACAGTGCTTCCTACAGGCATCCTCTACCTTTAGCTCCCGTAGCTTGGTAAAAAATACACAATTTTCCAACGCACATACCATGAAAGTTAATCCACACGGCTAAAATTTTCTTTTCTTTTTTTGCTGTGCTTCCTGCTCAGGCAGTTCCGACAAGAGCTGGGCTCCTCTATCCACCACCAAAGCTTATACCAGTCCATGTAAGGGATACACGTTCATTATATTTCAAATATCCAAATTTACTCTTTTCTATGAATTTTTTGATTGAGGTCTGATGAATATATTGTAACGTGGATAGTTTGTCATGTACTTACGATTGTTATTCTTTTTAGTCTCTATTTGTTCTAAAACCTTATTTGCTATAGTTCTAGAATTGGTAGATTTATTCTCGTATCTTCCAGAAACTATATGTGAGGTACACTTTGTCACAATATTGTTAGTTTGACAAGCTTCTAGAATCTTATTATAAGCGTCAAGAATAATCATAAAACATTCTCGATGAATGTCATGTCAAGATTCAGATATATAAAACCATGTCAATCACAGTTCACTGTCAGTTAGTCAGTTTATAGATGATGAAGTAAATTTATGAAAGTCAGTCTATGAAATTACCTATTTCAGACGGTGAAGTCTGTGGCAGTTTAGATTGTCAAAGTGACTAGTTGGTGGTGTACAAGGTGTTGAATAAAAACGTTTTGGTCGAAATCCTACAAGATGTCCAAGTCGAGTACCACAGAACTTAGGCAGGCAGTTTTGATATTCGAAGTACACAAATTTTGTCTGTACGGAATAGTTTAATGTATTTTTGTTCACCTTTTCGGAAATATTATATGTTAAAATTAGTGTCAGCATTCTTAAAAAAAGATAAGTAGAGAGAGCTCAAGATATTCAAATGCCCAAAATATTTATTTGTGATATTTATGTACTAGATTTGTTATTACGTTAAACAAATCATAACAAAAAAAATTGAGTGAATTATTCACCTTAACATTGTTACAAGCACATACATTAATGATTCATTAGCAATCATATTAAAACATATATCGTGTATCGGAGTTTCTGTGAATCATTCAACTTGGTCGGCAGAATAAGCTGTACCTAGTACCTACCTACATCTCAAGCTTTCAATGCTTCATTTCTACCGTTGTTATTGACGGAATTAATCACCGCGCAATAATTTATCGCGTATCAACAAGAGATCGTGTACATCACACGTTCGACACAGACACACTCTGCGCTTCTTTTTGTCGCCGACTAGATTAATTAAATGAACGTGTAATCGCCAGCGCATTTGCATACCCAGGTCTCACTTATTATTACCAATTACCTCGGCTCCGGACGATTAATTCCAATTTGTCTATTAGTCAGTTCACGAGTCTTATCGACTTGTCGTTGTCACTCGTCCACATAATGTCTTCGCGACGGGATTTATCGGAAACAATGGAATCAGATCGTTATCCGACATAGCCTATCATTTACAGCACCGACGCGCCGAAACTCTGCCCCGAGAAACAGATATATATTTCATAGTCGCTGTGGGAAATTGTCATTTTTAGAGATGCGCGCGTGAACTATAGAATGACTATCTTCTTTCTCCATCGGGCTTATAGACACCTATTTATACCTATAAGGAACCTAAACTGATTGTGAGACATCCGGTGGTAAATACACCGAACTGCTTTGAAGAGGGGCAATGCAAATTGACAGCAACTATGCATTTACCACCAGATGCCTCAGCATTACTTTGGGATCACTATTGCATTTATTATTACTTGCAAATGTCCAGGACTTCGCAAGCGAAAATCAGCGGAATATCCTACAGATTACCAATTAAAAAAGATTGATTATTATTGTTTCTAGTATAAACTCCAAAATCCAGTTTACTCTCTACAAGCTTTTAACGTCTACCACGTTAGACTTCAAAATAAATGCCATATTTGTAATCAACGTCACAAAAAACTCGATTTTTAGATTTGCCTACCACATTCCATCCCCAAGTTAATTTTCGGAAAATCACGGAGTATGTATTTGTTCTTAATAGAACTCCTGCGAAGTTGTAAGACGAAATGTCTAAAATTATTTTTCTATACAAAATTTGCACCCCCCTTTAAACCCTTTAGGGGTTAAATTACTTGAATTTTGAAATATCCTGAGTGAATTACAACTTTTCTTTATAGGTAGGTATATATGAGAAAACTCCAATAATAAAATTATATTGCGTTCTGAAAACATTATATAGGTAAATAAATAAGAAAATAAGTGAATACTAGAATTGTCAATGTCAATTTAAAAGAATCTAGTGGTCCAAACACCTCTCTCCTACCACTCTGAAATTCATTTGAATATAAAAATCGTCTGATCAAGTATGATATGAAAAAACAGTTATAAACATTTTAAGAATTTACTGTCAATTTCGTTGCCCCAATTATCCATGTGAAGTGTAAGTTATTCTTTACTACTACTATTCTTTACTATTTCATTTTGGCAGTTAATTTTGAGTCCAACTGTAAAAACGATGTTATTCTGCATGATAAAAGTTATCATAAACTGTAACTTATGTAATGATTAAGGTAAGCTATCACTATATAAGTTTATGGATTATTTTTACACGAAGTGAGATTTATTCATATGTATAGATTTGAGCATATTATTTGTTTCTCCGAGATGCCCCTTGAGATGATGGTAAAGGGCCTTAAAAAGAATATTTTTGACAAGTTTCATCAAAATCTTTGGAGCTGTTTTCATTCTACAGTCCAAGCAGGATACCCGTTTTATACCAAATAAGAGCAGTATCGATACCCTACAAACCACAACAGATTACAACTATCTACTTCCTTACATAGCTACTTGGGGTTGCGATAGGAAATTAAAATGATAAAATATCAGTGCAATTTACAGAAAAAGGTTTTATAGATTAGAATAACAAGTTAAATTTAACTGAAATCTCAAAAAGATCTCAACTACATGTAAGTATATGCTTATACTATCGAACAAATAATAGATATCTTTTGGATCATACTTAATCAACTTAGAAATATTGGGTTGAAGAATTTTCCAATTCAAAATTCACAAAACTTAGAAAACATGACAATAATAAAGGTATGCCAAAAGACCATCACTCTAAAAACTGTGCTTTTCGAAAGCATGGTAGGTAATGAGTTTCCTTCCGAACCTACCTAAGTAAATATGACTAAATTGCTATACTTTCTAGATTACTATATTTTTTTATAGTTCAAGCAATGTTTAAACCCCGAAATAAAGAAACGTGGAAACATAACTTCTGGATAAGCTTTTATTTTATTTTTTGTCCAAAACGATGCAAAGTTGTCGGACTCGTTCTGGCGGTAGCTGATGTGAAAATCTTTATCGTTGGCAGCCAACAAACACCTCTAAAACCACCCAACTTTCGCGTGTGTTGAGCGAATTTCTCAGGTATCCGACACGCGGCCTCCACAGGTGTCACAACAATTAAAGATGTTTTATTGATTAGCATTGCAACATTGTATATTTAAGTAATCCTGTATTGAAGCTTTACAAAATGCAGATGTATCATTATTCTTTATTTAGATATTTTTTTGTTGATAAGTGGTGATTTATTATAAATAGAGGTAGGTACATATAATATGTTTCTATCAGTAAATCTTTTGTTCTCTAAACGAATAACTTAAATCTATTATTTCATATACCTACACTTTGCTAAATCACGCTACATATTAGAATTATTGTAAAGCGTTGTGTTTCTAATCTCGGAATTTTGGATATGATTTATTTTATAAAATAGCATATTCAATAAAATATACTTAAAGAAAACTAGAAAATTTTCTAATTTATGAAATATTTATTGTTTAAAGTTTACAGCTTATGATTTTTTCTATAAAGTAGGTTTTTTGGCGAATTCTCATGTAGATGAATTGAAATTGTGAGCTAAGTATAACTCTATTATAAAGAGAGATGAAGATAGAATTAATATTATTTTGTATTTTTCAATGCACCAACTACTAACATCGGTCTAATTGTTTTTAAAAAATATTTATTTCACACTTTTGAGTGTAATATTAGTCACGAGAATCGTTGAACGTTTACTAATATCAAAAAACTTTGTAGGTACTTATTCTATTACCCATGTATATATAAACTTTGCTTGTACTTGTTATAATTTAGAGATCTCAAAACATCGCGGCGGAAATACGAATAGGTAAGTAATTTAGATTTTACCATTTCACCACCGTTGTAACTCGATAACAGTAACTCTAAGGAAAAAATGGTCAGTATAAATGTTGCTACAAAAAATCTGGTCTTTCATGTAGTTGCCTCAGATTTTAAATTTTCAAAAGAAATTGCCCCTTCCACATATCAAAAATTCACATATTTCGAGAAATATTGACCCATCACCCCCTCTGGGAACTCTCCTCTTTCAAATGAATAAAAAACAAAAAAAGCAGACAGTCGCATTGTATACATCCCCCATTTGAGTTCTTCGGTCAAAAATAAGTATCTGGTTTCTAAATCACAATTTAGTAGGTACTATAGGTAGGTTTTCATATAATGTGATCATTGAATCTAATAAGAAATGTACCTACCTAATAAAAAAATCGTTTTTGCAATGGTTCCAATAATTCAGCTATTACCCAAGAAATAAAACTATGATCTGCATTCAATGTTATGCAGCATTTAAATAGAGTAAACTATATGCACTGATTAGTTGATCGCAGACTTCTGTAGAATAATCAGATTCGCTTGAAACAGGCCATATAGGTATACCTAAGCCTTGAGGCAAAAAAGGGTTTCTATGAAGCATGAATGAAAACAGTAGTTTTCTATATAGGTTCTAGCGTGTTCAGACGATATTTTTTTAACGAATTTATGATTCGTAGCAAAAGTTTCAATCATCATTAAAAATAAACCCCAACGTCAGAAATATTCTGAAATTATTTAAACACTTGAAGACATTGTTAGAAGGATGTAGCACATTTTATTTTTTCAATAAGAATGAATTTCCTTTGATATACCTATGAGCTCAGAATCCTATGCCAACAGTTCAGGTGGCCTTATCTTATGCTCAGTCAGAGGTGAGGACAAACACCATCAGCGGTAGACGAGATACAAAGTGAAAAAGAACCCTGCCACCATTATTTGGGCAAGAACAATCGGCATTCCAAAGGTAAATAGTTCCTTATACAAATAAACATGCGATTGTACGATGTTCTTGACGGGACATCAGACATCAGTGACTTCCAGCTGAGAGGGGACATGTTATTTTAATGAGACTTTGTCCGCGTTTCTTTATTAATTCGAAGTAGGTACGTGCTAATAATAGAATATTTCTGAAATCATTGAAATTCATAATTTGTCTGCATTAGTTATATTTTGAGCAGCCACAGCTTTCAAGTTGCTGCCTACAAACTTGAAGGTGGAATGGTAGAAGACCAAATGATATTTCAGAATCGTTCATTTAGCTCCATTACCTAGGTGAAAAATAAAACTTATAAACCTCATACTACATGCACCTATAATAGCACGAATTACATAGTCTTGTTGTAAATCTCATACTTATTGTGCGTAGACTTATACAAAAGTACCTGTGCCTGACTAACAGCCAGAGCTATATAATATTTTCCTAACTAATTCTCTGGGCATTCATGCTTTGTACAACTCCTCCATTATCCTCATATTATTCACTGCATACAAGACAAAGTAAATAATGGGTTACTTAAGTGAAAAAAAGCATCTGCAAAGGCTAATATAGTAGGAGAATATAACGAAATCCATTCGAGCACCATGTAAACAGAAATGACAACAGAGAAAATAACAATATAATGCCAAGGCAAACAATAGTACTCAAAAATTTCAGACAACACAGAGAATGGCTTCGGCTTGCAAGTAATAAAAGTAGAAACAAACTCTATATACCTATGGAACGATTCTTTTTTCCCCGCGAATAGGTAATGCTTGAATTCTCATTGCTTTAATTTATCGCAACGTTTATCGATATGGAAAAATAACTTCACAACTTCTAAAGGTATGGTATTGTTACTATTTTTAGACAAAGAAAACAAAAATGGAGTTAATGAATACCTAGGGTTCTTGTTCATGCTTCTAGTAAATTTAAAAACTACAAAAATCTGTTAGCCGTAGGTAAACCCGCTGTGAATGAATTAACTTTTGGTTTAATATTTTCGATTATAGAAAATCGACTCAGAATCACTAAGGAGTTTTGATTCGTAAATTTTGACCAAGAAAGTGCCGTGAGATTTGAATAGTACATGTCTATATCAAATGCAAATTTCCAAGCAGATTATGGACACATTTTTCTTGAATACAATGAAAGGATCTTTTTCTTGATTCAACAGGTACATTCAAGAAATTCTAGTTGATACCTATGCTCAAAAATATAATATAACTGCAATGGTACCTACTTTAGTTAAATAGACTTGAATAAAAAAGATCGCCGCTGACAAATTAGATGACTAACAGTCGCCGGCAATATGAATTCGCGGCTAGGAAATTCCAAAGATGTTTGAAAAAAAATAGACGGCCCAGACTTCATATGACGAGATGCAATGGCTTCTTCGAGTAGGCGGGGAAGAAATACGCCCGACCCATAGCAGTTAAGTTTTTTTTGTTCGAGTTCCCTTATTTCGGCTCTACAAAGAACTGGGACTCTCGTGTGTCGGCCCCTTTGAATGCGCGATCGTAGCGCTCGCTAACCAGTCCAAGAACCAACCATCTATCCCCTCCCCAAAGGCTTCTTCGGTACAGTCCGACGAAAATTTTCCACGATCCGAAATTCGTACCACGGCCGCCGTTAAAAAAGTCAAAACTTGAGATTTCATGGTAACGCCTGCATTTTTTAGCACACAAGGCTTAAAGTACTGACGTACATACCAAAACAAGATATCAAATAAAATTGCGCATTTATTGTATTTATTTTCCGCCAAACACTCCATAACACATTTGGCGCTAGCTGGTGACCCAAATGATGAGTGAGAACACCAAACTGATGTGCATTGAAGCAAAAACATTTCTTATCTTAGGTAGGTACATAATAAGTCACTTCTAAACTATCTATTAGCGTTTTTGGTTATTTGTACTTATAAGTACTTACTTATAATCCCAACATATCAGAAATTAATAGTTTTGAAAGAGCATCTTCATTCTTATTTCTGATGGAAAATATACTACTTACCTAGGTACATTAAAGTTATATTTGTATCTACCTATCCAACTCTAAAACGTGAAAATGATATACCTACATAAACAAATTCAGAAACATATTTCTATCTTTGTATAATCACACACATGTTCTGGCTGGCAATAATGAGCATTGTACGTAGGTATATAGATACTATAAAACAGAAGATATCATATTCATCTTAACTATTAGATAGGTACTTCCACCATGTCGGTAGCGATTGATTTATTGTTACAAGAGAGACGGCTTGATAATGCATAATATTTACTACAACCATATTTGAATGATTCCGTTTGGCCCGAAATAGAAAGTGGGCATAACCCAAAACCTCGGTCACGTACATCGAAGGTACCTCATTCGGCGTGAGAAATAGCGGCAACACCGCGCAACTATACCTATATGGCCGATGGGAAGAATGAATAGCTCGGTATAGATTTACCGATTAAACTTTGATACTCACGGAATGGAATGCTGGAACTGATAATTTGGAAGATGGAAAAGGTGGTACAAGAGATACCTACAGCTTATACTTATATACATTCTAACGTCTATCTTCTAAGCGACAATTTTATTGCGATGTTTTAACCCAGAATATAATTTAAACTATTAGATAGGTACATACGCTACAAAGACGAGTAAGCAAATGGCAGAATAGAAAATGTAAGATAGGAGATAGCAAAATTGAAGGAATTTTACAAACCAATCCTATATCTAGATACCTATATACTTATGTCAATTATAAGTTAACTAGGCAAAGGCTTAGACATGGATAATATTATTATACCTATGTATACCTAAAATTTCTGAAAAATAAATCTGAGATGACAGAGCAGTTTTAAATTGTTTTACGCGAGGTTTCACGCATTACAAAAAATTCTGGTTTATAGGCGAAAAGCTTACTTTCACCTACGTACCTACTACACAACAAGTGACGAACTAGGATAAACGAACCACCCAGCCCTATACAAAATTGCCTTAAGATACACCGATTGACAGTGGATCTCGGATATTGCATCATTTAAACCTTTATTACCAGCATTTGTTTCAAGTTGCAGAGAATCTTTCAATACCTACACGTTTGGATTTACCTTCGGTGAACAATTTTATGGGGGTTACCAATTTAAGCATAATTTATAGTCTGTGCCTACCACAATCAATATACGAACCATAAAATGTATCCGGAGAGGCGGTAATTACAAGGATGTGTACGTTGTTATGGTCCGAAAACATATTTTCTCTCAATAAAAACCATTTATCATGTATTTAGAATACAAAAGTTGTGACAACAATGCCAAAACGGTGTAATTGTTTACCTGCTGCCTTCGAACTGGATCTTTACAATAACCTGCGGTCAGTCAGAATGTACCATAATTTATGGGGTAAAGTGGTTCATTCACAGACAGAAGGGCCGAATTGTAAAGGCACATATTTGTCGTACGCAGTTTCCATTATGGAAACACATTGATTTTGTGTTATTGTTTAAATAACTGTCACTCAATCAATACACTGTTCCTGAGATAGGTTGATACTGCCTGCAGGCCATGGTCACGGTTCAAGTCATTAGCGACACTCTAACTAGTAAACAACTCATTTCATAAGAAACTTTAGACAAACATAGTAAATATATGTGTAAGCATTGTTTCGTAACTCATAGAGTATCTAAAGATAGACGAAAGATTCAGGTACTCGAATTGTTTCTAATTAAATTTTTCCAGAGAAAAGAGAGAAGGATATTATGAAATCGGATTTTAGTTATAAAAGATTCATTAAGATGATTTTAATATTTTGGTATTAGGAAATGGGGTTAATATAAGTGAAAGGAAAAACTTTTCCTTATTATATTTCAGGGTTGCTAGGATAAAGAAAAGTGAAAAGTTGAGAAACTATTGTAGGATCAATAATATTATTATTATTATTATTAAATACCAAACGTCCAATATACCTAAGGATAGAAATGCATTAGAACAAAGTCTCTTGCATTGGGAAATGTTGTACAATTTCATGGTCCCTTTTTACATTTCACAAAAGTTTCATAACTCTCTTGATTTTATAGAAAAATAATTTTTACTATTTTTGTTCTAGATAATTTAAATCTGATGTTTGCTGAAGAGCTAACAGAAAACGGAATTATGTAGGTACTTTTCCGCAGAAACATTTTCCGCTGAAAAAAATTGAGTTTACGTTATTATCTTGCGACGTTTTGTTTTCTAGAAACTATCATCCAATTTGCTTTTTTGACCGACGAAGCCAAACGGAGGAGGTATACAATGCGACTGTTTGCTTTTTTTGGTTTGTTTGTTGTATATAGTAAACGTACTCCGACTTTGATGATTTTTGATTCATTTGATATAGAAAACTTGAGAAATAGCCCCATATTCGTAGAAGTTCAGATCCGAAATCTCCTTCCCTCCAAAAAATGTGAACATTTTTTTCAAAAGAGTTACGGTTTTCAAGTCACTGCGATGTTAAAATCTCAAATATGTGCATTTTCGCTATGTGGAGGGGGCAATTTGTTTCGAAAATTGAAACGCTGAGGCAACCAAATTAAAGACCAGATTATTTGTACATTTATTTATATCATATTTTTTTCCATAGAGTTACGGTTTGCTAGTTACAGCAATAGTAAAGTCTAAAATTTGCGTATTTCCACGACAGTGTTCTTATATTTCTGAATAATAGTAACAAGTACAAGTACTGATAGATATAAGTGAAATTGTAACGATTTTCGTGACTAATGTTACACTAAAAATTGTGAAATATATACGTTTTACAAAAAAATTGGACCGACTTCATTAGTTGGTGCACTGAAAAATACAAAATAATATTAATTCAATTGGTGCTGGGTGATGTGGGTGCCAAGAGTCTTCTATTTAACTACAATTGTACAACTTCAAAGTTACCAATACCAATAGAATTAATATTAGATATTTTGTATTTTTCAGTGCATCTACTAATAAAGTCGCTCCAATTTTTTGTAAAATAATACTTATTTTTATATGGACCGAATCAAAAGCTCAACCTGTATGAGATAACACGTTCCTTTACCAAATCAACAAAAGATATAACAAATGATATGGCTATTCTAGGTATTACAAATACAAACACGTTTCATATGTTGTGCTATATTTACGAAATTGAACTAATTAATTAATATTACTTATTGTAGTAGGTATTTTCAATTCTAATTACCTACATCACCATCAGTAGATATATCTGCTGTAATCAGCTGAAATGCTTCTTAAACTAGTTTCGAGAGATTGATTGAATCACTTGCTTATAAACAATTGTTAGACTTCGTCAACTCAAATAAACTACTGAACGCAAACCAATCTGGATTCCGGGCTCAACACTCATGTGAATCAGCTATCAACGACATTCTTTATGATTGGAAAGAGGCTCTTGATGGATCTAAAGGCATCGTGGCAGTATTCCTTGATTTCAAGAGAGCATTCGAAACAATTAATCAAGATATTCTGCTGCGAAAATTAGAGAAAAAAAATGGTTTTCCAGTTACCTGAACAATCGTAAACAATCAGTTAAAATTGATGAAAGCTAGAAAATAACCTTGGTGTTCCTCAGGGCTAAATTTTGGGCCCACTTTTATTCAATTTATGTGTAAACGATTTTCCAAATTATTTAAAATATTGCATCATTAAAATGTTTGCTGCCGATACTTTAATCTAGGTATATACCTAATAGAAAATAGCATCGGAGATCCCACCCGTAAGATTAATGAGGATTTAAATTCACTTTACCTAAAGCTATGTCAAAATAAATTGATGCTAAATGTAGACAGGAATAAAGTACTGATCACCACAAAAAGAAAATATGAATTGATCAATGTAGATATTTCTACAATTAGAAATTGTAAATCAAATAAAATAGTTAGGTGTTATTATAGACAATAAACATAGTTTTCAAAATAATATTGACTATATTTGTATGAAACTTTGTCAGAAACTAAATGTGTTTGGTAGATTGAGAAATGATCTAAACTGTTATCAACTGTTATCTTTATATATATGTCAATCCCATTTCAGTTATTGTGCATCAATTCTTTTCCTTTCTAGAAATGCTGACATTATAAGATTGCAAGAAATTCAAAACAAGTTCCAAATATTGAAAGTAAATAATTTTGTTAAAGAGGATTTCCTATTGAACACATTGAGTTTAAGGAGTGTAAACCAGATTATTGTATTTAAAACATCAATTTGCATATACAAAATTGTAAATGGTCAAACAGCTGTTTATCTAACTGACTAACTGAGCAAATTAAATTCAATTATGAATACATTTTAAATAAAATGGAAATTAGAAAATCGAACAATATAAAGTTGACTAAGGCCACCAAATTTTGTAGTCAAAACGTACTTTTTATAGGGGAGTAGGTACAACAGTTCAACTTTCTTCAGATTCCTTGAGATTATTTATATCACAACTAAAAAAATACTTTTGAAAATTATTAACCAAATGTATATGCTGTTAAATGGAGAAATCTGAATAAGTTTGTTATTATTATTGTTAATATTATTATTATTATTATTATTATGTTGTTCATTTTCGGTTTGAAAGTTTCATTGGTAGACAAAATTGTTAATACCTAGATATTATCTACCCCCAATGATATAATTCAGGAGTTGTCAGATGTCGAGTCCTAGGGAGCCAGAAAAATATTCATTAGTAGGTTAGATATACAGAAACCAATTATTCAATACATTATTTATTGACATTAAGTCATTTAATTTATCATTAATCATTGCCTTCTAACAAAAAGCCTATGCTTACAAATGAAAAACACAATATGTAAAACATGCTGATTTTCCAATAAAACTGACCTAACCTAACCTAATAACCCATAATTGACGGAAATAAAACGTCAGCAATCTCGAAAAAAGGTAACTAAAATTTTTGATATGAAAACCCATCAAATCGCACTTTTTTTCGGATTTAACCGACTTCATAATTATTAGAGTCTCAGATTTCCCATTTGAAATAATTGAATTTGTAATTATTGTTCTTCAACTACATACCTATGCATCTCTCACTTTACAAGATTAGGTATATCGAAAAATGTAAACAATTTTTCCCTTGATTTATATATCTGTCTATCTTTTCAGGGGTAAGAAATATAACCAATGACCTGCTACATATTCAAATCAAAGTTTTGAATATTTTCTATTTAATTAGTGGACGTAGATAAATAACTACCAATTATTTCATAGCTTATGAAATAATTTTAATGTACCTAGATGGAGAATGATAGACCATTTTCAATCAACTTCACAAATACTTAGTTTGCTAATAACTAATAACATTTTGAAATTCGCTAGCAATGTCGGTCTTGAAAACAACTTAGCCAAGTTATAGGTATATTGTCTCAAACCTATAATCGCTGGATCATCGATTTTTTATACGAATCTAATGAATAAAGATCTAAAACAACCAATGTTCAGCTATACCTAAGACAAAAAAATGTTTTCTCCTAAAAAGAAAATAACAAGGCTTTGGTAAAAGTAGTGTGAAGATGAATAATGAGAGTTAAAAAGTCATTCAGCCGCAATTGCAGGTAGCTACTCCACTCCCATAGAGAACCGCTGTTCTTATCTAGGATATATATTTTCTATCTTCAATTTGCTAAAATTCCGCTTGATCAGTAATCCAATACCCGTAATCCCTAGTCGTAGATTGCTTGCTCACTTGAGAGCATTGTGCAGCCGAAAAAGATCAAAATTCCAATGTTAACTTGATTCTCGTGAAGCAATTGAGCACGCAGGGCGTCCATTGTCCGATGCGTGTGAGTATTTTGTGTGACTTGGGCCATGTAAACTTTGTAGGCTTGCTCAAGGTCTTTAGAAGAAGGTCGGCATCTTTCAAGAATATATTCTCGAGCAATATATTTAAAATGGGCTAATGGCTAGAAGTGTACATAACCGATGTTTGCTCGATGACCAGGTATTCTGTGGGGCCCGCCACGGGGTGTTTTTATTACAAAAGTTTGCGGCTCCTTTTATTGTCAAAACACAGTAAAATATGGGTTTCTGTATCCGCAAATAGACCGAGGCCGCTATCAGATCCAAAGTTTGCAGGATATCTCTAGTGACTCCAGTCGTTAGTCTGTTAATAGATGATGTGCTATTGTCGGTAATTGGTGAAAGAATATTTCTCTCTCTTCCGGAAGATGCAGCTGTCTAAAAACTCATAAGTCTTTGCAAATGTCTAAATGTATCGCAAAATTTATATTCATTGAATCGTGCATCTTGTTTATTCTAGGTTAAAACTTCCGAGCTCTTTATTTACCTTATTAAATTTCAATATATGACTTGGATAAATATGAGGATAGATTCTACGAATAGTAAAATAACTTAAAAAGTAGGTCCCTATTTAACAAACCGTGAAAATTTTCACCGGAACTAAATAGGGACAAGAAGTTTAGAAATGTCTGAAGTAGCAAGTCATTCAATCATTCTGATTTAAAGAAGATTCTCTTGGAATTATTCATTGGTCTACTTCGTATTAGGCCTCCTATCAGAAAGGCTTTAGCAAAAGATTCATTATAAAAATTCTAACCACGTACATTTAATATTTACCTATTAAATTTGTTTAATTAATTTTATAAGAACATAAGTATGTGACAGAATAAAACCTTTATTGTTGTTATCTTACATTACTAACACTTTCAATTTATATCTAACAATCGGCTGTTGCAATAGTCAAGCAAACAATAAGTTATCGCACACTTACTAGTAGGTAGGTACATGTTACATGTTTATAAACATCTCGATAAACATCTTCTCGAATTCTAAACAGTTGCCGTTATTTAAGTTAATTTTCATAGTATACACGAGATGCTTGTTTATGTAAATCTCAATAAATCCACAGGAAAAATAATTCTTTAAAGAAATGATATTTCTTATCTTTTCATAAATATGCTTGTGTTTGGACGAGTCAATGACCTTACCTGTTTATTAAATGAAGTTTATAATGCGTACCTACATGTACGACTTCATCTTAAGTATGAAAAGTTATTTGCCATAGGTATATATATTATATTTTGCTATTCTATGTCCAAAGACATTTTCATTAGTTTCATCGATGTTCAAGGCAAATATGCAAATATTGACTCTTTAGTTATTATTGAAAAGTTAGCTTGAACTAATTTTTTTAATACATTGCCCACTTTTAACACAATCTGAAAGTTATGTAGTAGGTATGAGTCTTACATAGAAAACCTTTGTTAAATAACCAATTATTTCGAAATTATAAGAAGTTATCTTATATGTATATTTTTATAAGATAGAATTATAAAAATGGTTTTTCATTTGAAAATAATGTTCTTTCACTTCCTTTTCTAGGTAATATTTATTTTAAAAAAACTCATATTAAATAATAAAGATTTCCTTATAGAAAAAAAGCATTTGTCTGCATACGTCATTTTGAAATATGTCGAAAACCTAGGTAGGTATAGAACATTATAGGTAGGTATACATAAAGTGTGTTTAGAATTGAAACAAGAATCTAAAAATGTAAGGTGTTTCTAATCTTTGGTGTAGGACTTGGCATTTGAAATAACAAAGTGGGCATGTACACATTCTTGAAAATATTTTAGCTGATTAGCTCTTTTATCAAATATATTATACCTAGTTCTCAATTTTCAAATTCGGTCCATTTATAGTTTTCTATATATCCATCGATGCAGTTCCCGTAAGTACCTATATAGTTTAAATTTTTAAATGTTGCAACGTTAACAGTATATACAACCTAGGTATATAAGTCTACAAATACGGAGAATAATTCAATAAGATGACAACAAATCTGACTTATAAGATACCTTAACATACAACCTCTGTTTATACTTGTTTTGTAAACATGAGTGACATACGTAAAATCAATTTTCTTTTGTCCAGAAAGGTCTCTTACATACAAAACGTTAGGCTTTCTAGCGACAAAAATCCGCAGAAACTTTGCCCAGTAAGGAATAATAAGAGATTCGTCATACGTCCGACTCTAACAGAAGGTGAGTTTCCATTTAATGCGATTGTTTGGACCATGGCGAAACAACTTTATATAATTGAGTAGTGAAATTCGCAGAAACTAACTATTCCATTGGAAAAGACGCTTTGTTCGTGTTTGTAGATTATATTATGGAATGGATAATAAATATTTTCAGACAACAATACGCCCAGGCTACCTTCGGTATTATTGTGGACTCCAAGCCCGATTTGTTATAGATTGTAAAAGTGCTACTTGTTAGTATTTATCGTCATACAAAATTCCAAATGAAATTATTACAATTGATGCTATATTTCACTCGGGTCCTTTCTCAATACAAATATTTTTATTGTAGTTATGATTAACTCTCTAAAGAGAATCAATAATCCAGTTTATTATATTAGAAACTAGTTATTACTTACTAACCGTAAAACTATGCTACTATTGCAACTAGTCCTCATCCAATACCGTGCTTCAAATAACTTAAGTGAAGAGCTGAATAAAATATAAAATTACTCAAATTCAAAATAGAACTGACTTGTATACCTAATTATTTTTTGATTTTGTAACAAACAAAGATGTTAACTAACCTTATTCTACTCATTCATGAATATAATGTTTAATAAAGAATTATTAGTTAGAATCGCTAATATTTCGATCTTGATATTGATGCCATTGATGGCAATATGTAACTGATACTATTGCTCATTGACACAAACATTTTTTTAACAAGGCTACTTTAGTGGAAGGTATCAAAGCGCCTGCGGTTTCCACAAAGTTCCGAAAAAACACAAAACTATCGTATTACAGAATCGGTCGCGTCGCATTCCATTTCGAATAAATATTTGGACCTCGATCGAGTAGCTTCTATGTCTTCCATCGGTTTTAATGTGAAAACTGGTTGAGTGATCTAGAAACAAAAAAAAAACTATTCCAATTAGTATGCATATTCAAAGTATTACACCACATTTATCAATGATTCAGTAAGGCATTGATAAATTATTCTCTTGTCACTGTTAGCAGAACATTAGCAAATCGTTTTATACAATTATTATGCAAAGAAACATCACTTTCCGCTGAATATTTAGCAAGTCTTATTAATATATACGCGATTAAATTAATGTTAGCGCCATTATTGACATCCTGCTAGTCACAATAAACTTGCCAACACATCAATGGCTATTTGTTTATATTTTAACAAGGAATTCTTGAATATATAATTCTATATTCAAAAATAGATGATCAGTGGAATGTGTATGGTTGGAGTCAATTGACCTTTTTTGATAGGTACTCGACAACTTGTAACTGTTGACAAAAAAACGTGTTGAGTATTAGAAATCATTTGAAAATTATTGTTCTCGAACTAATTATTTGGATTTATTGTTAAAATAATACATAATTGCTATAGTGTTTCACATCATCAGTGGAATGACATCATAACCTGACACACTTGTAGGTATCATCCCTACGTGAAGAAAAAGAATTAATCAGTGCCGTCATCAAAATATCTGAATGGCTGGCGGTGGATAAATTAAACAGATTCAAATTCTTCGTATACTTTAGAACTCTAATGAAGTTTGGTGAATGATTATTTATTTTATAAAACACGCATTCGAATACCTAAATACTTTTCTGGATTCAGTCTGCTATGAATCAGTCGACAATATCTGGTTAATCGGTATACCTACCTATTTTTGAGCCAAGGTCGAGTTTACTACAAATGAATTATAATTGAGAAAATAGATCCGTTGCATAAATATTTATAAGGATAGTGTTTGAGAAAGCAATTGAACTGTGCTGGTGGTAATTGATAAATAATATTATACTTATTTGTGAAATTGTGTTTGCATTTTTATAATATATATATATATATATCTGTATATATATATATATATATATATATATATATATATATATATATATATATATATATAATATATGTATCTAAATATAGATATACATAATATATTATGAATGTTTATATATTAATGATAAAGAAGTTGGAATATAACAGAAAGTTTATGTAGATATATATCTATCTAATCTATGAAGATCACCAAACGCAAACATTTTTCATTTAACTTTTTCAAGAACTTATCATAGGTTCTATACTACAATAAAAAAAAAATCATATTTATTATGCCATGAGAAAATTATTTTTTTACAAAAACTATGACAGACTTTGTTAGATGATATACTGCAAAATACAAAATTACTCAATTTTGGTAATGGTAATTTTGAACTCATAGAAAAGTTGGAGTATCTGAGTTCAGTTTAGTAGATTGAAGACTCTTCACTTGAAACTTAGAATAAATATTAGGAACAATATTTATAATATTTTTTTTGAAATCCTCTCGTTCCAAGCGCTCTTACCCGGTAATCGTAAAGTTACAAAAAATATTTCTCTAAAATGATCTTTAATTTTAATAAACAAAAATTCCATTTTTCGAAAGCAATACTCTCTTAAACCCATTAAGAGGATATTTTTGGGGAAAAATATTAAATATCTTCTAGAACTATTTCGCAGCAGCACACTTTCAAATGAAAAAATCGCAAATGTACTTAGCTACATAAAAAACAAACATACAGGCGAATTGTATACATGCTACTTTCTTTGAAGTCGGTCAAGAGATATAGGTAATCTGATGTCTTGCCAAATTGCAAACATGATGTAAAGTTCTACCTACTTGAAAAATGATTATAACATTTTTCTAATAATGTTATAATACATTTTAATTTGAGTCCCAGAATGAGCTGAAAAGATAGGGTTAAGCGTATAGTAGAGGTGATGAGACTTTTAATTGAGTTTAGCTAACACTAGCACCCTTTTGTAGATCGTATTACTTGGCGCAAGTAGGTATCGTCTTTTGATGATTTTTGAAAAGCTGCTTTATTTTGAAGATGCAGGACAAGCGATATTTAACATACGGAGATCAAATAGAAATGATCCGGTTTTTTTAATGAGTTCCGAAGTCCGAGGAGAAGATTGGATTCTTGTATTCTAGCTATAGGTAGCAATTTTGAACTGATTTTGTAGATTAAGAAACCTAACATGTAATTTTTAGTTATGAAATGTAGTTGTCAAATTTTTTTCTTGCCCTTCGAGACATTGCGGCTTTTCAAATATCATCAGAGGATGTTCTTAGTCTAGGGAATAACCCATTGATTTTTTGCCCTACATGTAATAATCACCCTGTATAAATATAAGTAATGGTAGTAATATAATATTTAAAATAAAACGAACTTATCTATAATATCAAGCGATATAGCTCATTCATTTTAATTTCGCATCTCTCAACTTCTAATAGAGATACTGCTAGCAGAAAAAACCCGCAAGCTAACTAAATAAGGTTTTTAATATTCTTAATAAATGCAATACTACTGCCAAAGAAGATAGGTACTACATAGAAATGTACATCGTATAATAAATTTGAGGCGAAAACCGAGTGAGCTTCGTTAACCAAGTGACGAGGGCGCTACCGTCGAAAATGAGTATTTTGTAGAATAATTCAACATTCGACCAGAAACGGCTATAGGTACTTATGTGTTCTATCGGGCAGCGGGCTGGAACACATAAGTACCTATAGCAGTTTCTGGTCGCCTGATAGCCAAATGTTGAGTTATTTTACGAAATACTCATTTTCGACGGTGGCGCCCTCGCTCTTGGTTAACGAAGCTCACTCGGTTTTCGCCTCAAATTTACTATACGATGTACACTTCTATGTAGTATCTATCTTCTTTGCTACTGCATAGACTTAGAGTCTTATAATATTCCATTTTGATTTTGTCTTAATTTAAGAACTTTTATTACTATAATAAAAAAGAATTAATGATAAAGGTATGATAAAATAAGAATTTTCAAAAATATTTAGTATCTAAAAGTTCCTCTTTCCGTAGTGGTACGTAGTGCTTCAAATCGTAGGCCAAACTCAAATTTTGTTACAGGCTATATAATATATAAGTATGTACCTATACCTACATTACTATCGAACAGTAAACGTAAGACCCGCGAGGTAAGACAATTGTAGAACCACCGTTCTCAAAAATATATGTACGGGAGAACCCATTATTCCTTTTTGTACTTACCAAAATTATGTATTTATGAAAATTAATTTGAAAATAGTCTATTGATTCAAATGTGCTTGACCGAGGACGCCTGATACTTTTAGTACCTACAAAATTTATTACATAGAATCTTCTTTCATAATACTTCGCTCGAGTCAAATAACTTACTAAATAGGTAGATACTTATTTTAAAACTGAATAAGCAAAAAAAATGAAAGAATAATCGCTGTTTATTATCGAAAGAAATCATATGTTCTATCGAAAAGATATATATCTATATTTATCCTCTTAACCTATTATGATATGAATAAAATACTTCAGTAATAGACAGTCGATCAAAATGGTAAGTAGGATATATCAACTATATCATTTAGATCTAGACTTGTTATTTTGGGAAACATATTCATTTCACTCTCAAATGAAAGCTATAAACTTTTCTTTGAGTGTATTACTTTTTCTAATTGATCGAATACATCTATTCCAGAGGTGCAAAGAGAAACTCAATACGCTAGCTATATCTGTGATGAACCAATGGCCTGGTGTGAGACTGGTCGTAACTGAAGGCTGGGATGAAGATGGGCTCCATTCAGCTGATTCCTTGCACTATGAAGGAAGAGCTGTGGACATCACCACGTCAGACAGGGATCGTTCTAAATACGGAATGCTAGCCCGTCTGGCCGTAGAAGCCGGGTTTGATTGGGTCTTTTACGAAAGCAGAGCGCACATTCACTGCTCCGTCAAGCTGGGTAAGTATCTTATACCTATATGTTTTTATGTTATCCATTGACACATGGATTTAAATAACTTCCATTCTACACAGGCATAAGAAGTGTGCTTATTATAATTCTTGAATCATCATATCTATTCAATCTAAATATTTCTTGTAGTCCAATTCTATAAGGGTCGATCTCTACCCTAGAGTAAAACAACTATGTATGGCAGTATATCTTCAAAAACTATAGATAATAATATTTATACTCTTGTAAAAATCCGGATACTCATGGCGATCGAAGATGTTATATATAACCATGATACATTTTGTATCATGACATATAACCATATATACAACTACCTAATTTATGTCCAAGACATTCGATATTTATAGAGTAATAAATAATTATGATTCTGAACATCCTTGCACTACATTTTGGTCACGTTATCATACTTCAAACACTAGCGACTGACAACTTCGAAACTACACTAGACTTGAGTTTGTGAGGTTGTATTAAAATATTGTATTATGACCAGAGATGATTGGTCAAACATAAAATTTTATGCAGAATGAAATAATGAAACTATCAAAATTTGGCATTTTTTTCAAATAGACAAGATACCATCATACCTACTTTTAACCGTGGAAAGTATTGTTCAAACGTTTGAAGCGTTGTAATAAACAACTCTATTACCATTATTTTCTGATTATGAGCACAAACCTTGCAAGACGTGGGTAGGTACACATTAAAGTACATGAATACCTAATTCATCGGAAAATTAAAAATTGTCGTAAACTCCCTAATGGACTTATGTAGTCGTGGTTATCTGCCCTCAGCTCTTAAAAAATGTGTAATTCGATTCGTCCATTCAAAAAGGATCGAGAAAACTTCCGAGTTGTGTGTCGTAATAACCCCTTAATGGGCAACGTCTCACGCATCCGATGATTTAAAGATAAAAAACTGTCAAAATATATAAGCGCTCCAGGGCAATAATTTAGACTCTTTCTTTCTTTCTATCTCTAGCCTCCTCATCACAACGAAAGGCCTTCGATAAATTTTATCGCCTTGACTGGCTGCGGTTGTGAGCGGCAAATTAGTGTTTCAGATAGAAGGTGATGATTCGATCATTGTTGTTGATAATATAAATTGTTAACCACTAAGCCATAAAAGATATTCCGCTGGAAACTAAATTACGACTTTCAAAGAGTAAAATTCGATTGCTATTAATTTGTATGCTTTGCGGATAGCTTGATTTTATATTAGTAAAGGTGATCTATGTATACTAATCTTTCATCCATAGCATTATTGTCTTTCATACTAATAATATAATTATATCTATTTAAACATGTCTATTGACCGTAGGTACAATACATTCTCATTGTATGATAGAAAAAAAAATGAAGTAAGAAATCTGTTTGAGATATACCTAATATATTCAGAAAAAAGTTTAAATCTGCAACCTTTGAAATAATGAGAGTAGTAATAAGCAAAAAAGAGAACAAACGAAAAATTTACTACTATCTATAAACACATTTTCGGTGAATATTCAGTAGGCAACATTAAAAGTTTGCAACTACTGTAATTGTGGAAAGTCTGTGCCGTTGTTCATATGCGAATCACTGGCACAAAGATCGGAAGCACAAGAAGAATCATATTTATTGGTACTATAAGATCAATTTCTGTGATTTACATATATCGTAGGATGAGAGTGGTCATCTGAGATAATTACAGCGTAGACAGCGAATAAGGACGAGAACAAAATGCTGGTACCCATTAACATGGGTGTTTGCTAAAAACGTAAGCTACGGGTGGAGAAAACGATCAACCGGTTCTGGCTATAAACAAGGTTTATCTTTGGCAGAGATATTTAATTTCCAAACGGCACCCAATCCTACCAAAGTTGCACCGCATTATCATCAAATGCCTACCAGCCGGTCATTTGTTATTCGGGACCTGCACCACAGCAACAACAACAACCCGAATAGCACTGACGATGTGGATGGACCCACTCGAAAAGCGATACCTCCGTTGCATTTCTAGATCTTATCGACGGTGACATTTGCTGCCAGTTTAATAGCCTCAAATTAACTTTACTAGTTCAGTTTATCTAGTCCTTTGTATAAATAAACCACAAAACTACGAGGCGCATAGTTCGGTGTTCTTTTTTGTACAGTCAGGACCGCTCTCTTGCCTACAGGGTGGTCCATCACTCAGACTTGAGGAAATAAATTTCAATAATGGGCGAATACCTTGTAGGATTCCTCTTTTTTTCATTTATAAATTGGCAACAAAGTCAAAAGCGTTTTGCAATTCTAACCCTCTTCTCGAAGATCTTGAACTATAAATTTTCTCCAAAAATTTCATTGTTTTCTTTAAATTGATTCAACAAAGTTTCATTGCAGCTGCAATTTTTTCCTGAAAAAATATTCGTAATTTCATTAATATAACTAATATTTCAACTATGTAATGACAACTTTTTTATTAATGATGAACATTTTATTTTTGATGTAGCTACCTCTATTAGACATTGATTATAAAAATTGGAAGATATTATGATCGCTAATCACAAATATTAAATTGATTTGTCTAGCTCACTAAAAAAATATGATTTTTGATGTTCAGCACATTACATTTTTCTGAAATCGACTAATCCATTCTGTGTAACGTCTTTTTTCCAGTTGGTTCTTTCAGTATACTCATAATTCTCTTATATGTAGATATCTAATATATCTATAATCTATATATATATATATATATATATATATATATATATATATATATATATATATATATATATATATATATATATATATATATATATATATATATATATGAAAATTTTATCTCGGAATCTGGTCTACCGATTTCGATGAAAATTCATATATATGGGTTTTAGAGTGTATTAAATCGATTGGTTGTATTCACATTCACATGAAAAATCGTTTTCAGCAATTAATATTCTCATTTTACGAGTTCTCCAGATTATATTTAGTATATCAATATGGACCCAATAACATCATAGGAAAAAGTAGTCCTATGGTTAAGCTTCCGGGTATCGACCTAGAGTTCCTCGGTTCAAATTCTGATCATCTTAAAGTTTTTTTTTACGAAACCCATCTTTTTAAATAAAAGATGTTAATATGAGTTTCTAATAATTTAATCGGAAATTTTCAATGAAAATTTGTACATATCTAATATATTGCGACTCTTAAGGTACACATTAGCTATTATTTCAAGGAAGGGTTAGCAGATTTTGGTAAAAATTAGCAAAAACAAACAATACTTTCACATTTAATCGGTGTGACCCTCGAGGTCCATCCACACTAGCTATTTCAAGAGTTTTGGTATATTTTCATTCATATTACCTACACATTCATATTTATTTCGAAATCTATACGACGAATAAGTGAACAATAAAAGCAATATTTACCGATCGCAGTACATTTTAACCAGAAATATGCACATTTTTTAATAAGTTCAAATATCCTTAGTAACTCTTATAGACCCATCTTAAATCCTGTTTTAACCGAGCAAAGCTCGATCTCCAGATATTTATAATATATCAGAGCATACTATAATAATTATCATGCCTATTTCTTTTATGCTAAGTTTTTCGATTTTACTCTAGTATAAGTCATAGATGCTGATGAATTTTTTAATTACTTTCAATATTACGTCGTATTTTTTTTTAAATGACGTAAATAAAAGCAAAAAAATATATTAGACCTAATATAGCTAAAAGTCAAAATCAGTTAAATGAATTTAATTTCTTGCAGAATCATCAGTGGGCGTCAAATACGGTGGCTGCTTCTCAGGAGAGACTACTGTCACCACAATATCTGGCACCAGAAGGAGGCTGGCCGACCTTCAAATCGGTGAGGAAATTATGTCGCGGGATCAATTCAGCGGCCGTTTAGTTTTTAGTGAAGTGATCTTATTTCTAGACTATGATCCACAACAAAGACGTGAGTTTATGCAATTCTCTTTGAGATCGGGTCGAACACTAACAGTAACACCAAACCATCTGGTTCTTTCTGGATCGTTAAGTGAAGCTCGAACTGTATTCGCGCAAACCATCAAAGCTGGTGATAATCTTTTAGTGAGTAACTCTGGTGACGTGATAGAGGACACAGTGATCAGAGTGGAGATAACTCTGGAAACGGGTGTGTATGCGCCTCTCACCAGGACAGGCACCGTTGTCGTAAACGACATCGTTGCTTCCTGTTACGCCACTGTGGACAACCAGCAGTTGGCACATTGGGCCTTTCTGCCTCTGCGCTTGGCTTGGAACGTGAGGCAGGGCCTTTCCAGAGCGTGGAGTCTCATCAGTAGGCCCATGTTCACTTGGTCAAGCGACGACAAATCAGTTACCGTCGGATACACACAGACTATAGGGGTGCATTGGTACGCCAAAATATTGTATTCGACAGCTCAATACTTGATACCGTCACATTTGCATGAATGATTCCAGTTATTCTATTTTTGTAAGGGGAAGCGAAAGGCCCTGTTAATTCACACATGACAAATGATGGATGATCCAAATTATAACATCTTAAAAAAACAATGTCTCAAAATTTTCTTTTGGGAAGCTTTGTACTTTAATAGATACCATATAGTTGAACATTCTAATTATGTATTATTCAGGTAAACTCACGAATATATGTTAGAACAAGCTTGATGCCAATAAGTTTCGATAGAAAAGGGTATTTATTATTTATTTGTATAAGTACATTGAATTTTTAAAATTACCACTTTTGCTTCCTTTCAGTGGGCCAGTGAATTTCTGTAATATCATTTAAAATTATAAATCAAAAATATGCTGCCTGCATCAAAGATGCGATAGATGAGTTTCAGCGCACAGCGATTTTATATACATAAATAAATATAATAAATAGGCTTTAAAACTGTGTCGTTGATATTTTTAACCATTGTCTGGGACAAACAAAATTTAAAATAAGTCTACCTATTTCTAATGAAATACAAACACGATTGAATATCTCAACCAACAGATAATCATAATATTATTAATTATTTGTTAGGAATAATAAAGTGACATTAACTAGTGAAAGTCTGTAAAGTAACTAAAAGGTTCGCCCTGTACTCAAGGTAGTTCCAATCATTTCAAATTGACTAATGGGTACCCTGTAGTTTTGCCCTGTTCCCGAGCCCCTAAGTAGGCTTTCTGTTTTCCTTCCAAATGCCGCAAAGACTGCCCATTCCAAAACAAACAACGGAGTGTTAATTTACGATTTCTATAGAAGCCGTTGATGGTAGAATGTCAAAATAAATATCCCTAAATCGTGTCACTCGCAGGTATTTGAGAATTTAACTACCATTTTGATTTTTGCATCTCTACACATAGGTAGGTATAATTAGGTATGATAATTCACCAAAATATTGTCATCCTTCAATATTACCCTGTGATAACTATCGCTAAATATATGTGAAATAACTTCCCTCAAAATAAAAACAGCCGTATTTATAATTTAAGCAAATAATGCGGAATCGAATTTGTAATAAAATAATAAACAGAATAATATTGAACTAGTTACTGTATGTTAACTGTTTAACTGTCATGTTTGATTCACGTTATCTACTATAGTAATTAAAGCTTTGTAGGTACTTAGTTTAGTACCTACCGTACTAACTTTTGATTATAAATAAGTACTGAAAATAACTACCTGGTAACAAGATATATCCACGGATAAAAAATAGATATATGAACTTCTTTTTCAAACTATAGTTGTTAGAAATAATTTTGTTTTCTAGAATTTCACTTGAATTTATGGTATGAGCAAGAACGATTCAATTTATTCAACAAATCTATAGACAATGTGACAAATTTATATCAACGACAACAATTTAAAATTTCTTGTACTTGCAATAATAATGCAATTATTTATGAATTATTCTGTTATTGTGTAAATAAAAATTTGTTTAATTTTAATAATTTATTTATAAATGTACGACTGCTCTCTCTAGTCTTCTCAATATGTTCAATTAGAAACGGATGCTGAATATTTTATATTTTGCATCAACATGCACCAGAAATATCAATATTTTTGTACGGTTTCTAATTGACAGAAATGAGTTTATTATCTAATTTACGAATTTATGAGCTCTTATTAATGTGGATTGTTTCCAAAGATTCCGCAAAAGCGATTGCTTTTTATCTATTTATTAGGGTGAAAATTATTCGTTTCCTGTGTCTATCGGATCCGAAAAAAAACGTGACAATTACATTTAGAAAAGCTTTCATTTCCTACATATTGCTTATACATATAAATGCTGAAGGCTCTCACGAACATTATGGAGATAGTATTAAAATTTAATTCTTTTGTTATAATCATAGCATTGCCATTGAAGCATCATAAAATAGGTAATACTTTTATAATGGGTATTATTACTTATATGTTATTTTATACACAATTTGAGTGTTCCTTAAGCTATGTATGGTAGGATCAATAAGAATCCTTAAATATTGAGCTATTCAAATACATAACTACTACTTCATTATGAAAATGTATGTACTTATTGTATTTTTATGTACATAGCTGTGGTGTACCTTTAGATAAGTTTGTAAATTATTTTTACATGTAAAATATTTCCTATGTATATAAATAAATTTGTAATTATTTTTTTTATAACTTATTTATAAATAACTATTCCCTGCAAATTGACTGTATTTGACAATTGAATATTCGACACCAATGGAAACTCAATGTACCTAAAGTGATTCTCAGAGAATATCAGGTAGCCATAACTTATGGCTTAGATTTTTGATATCTTATGGCCCAAAAGATATCAAAAATCTAATTTTCATGGAGATTTGATTATTTTTAGAATTTAAAACATAATTTAAAGAGTTAATATATCAAACCCATTATGCTCGTCAATATAGCAATATTTCTAATTCTTCTTCAGAATTGTGCTACAGTCCTTTGTAATGAGTTATCCAAAGCTTTTTATGATTGACTTACAATTTACGTAAGATGTATTCAACATCTTCATCTTCTGCTAATATTATCGGATGTTCAACGAAATGGAGGTGGAAAAGCTTATCCGTTTCAAGATTCCCGTACTGCAGCACTGTTTCCACCATTCTTTCAGGGCTTTTGATAAATATATTTTAAATTAGCTTAGATGAATACAGCATCCTTTTTGAAGACCTTACTCTATATAGAAAACCACTGCTTATTTTGGTAAGTTGTGGCTGAACTGTTCCATTTGATATTATAGTTACCATAGTAAATAGCAAGTAACAAACAAACTAAACTAATACCGAACTAAGATTGACTATGATTACGGCATACGGCTGCCAGTCACTCACTACATCCAACTCAAAATGGATGTTTGTAGGTCATATTACTAGCTTGGCAGAAAAAAACAGAAGCGGAAGATCACGCTAATATTCATCAATAACCCATGATGTTCTAATATTCAAACTGTTTTCCCGCGTTTTCTATACAAAGCTAGAGGTTGTCTAATGCAGGTTATCATATCAGCTGCTACCATCTCATGTATTGATAAACTATTTATTTCGTTTTTAATGAATTCATGTTATACCGCGTAGTTGGTTTAGTATTAAAAAATACTCCAAATTTCCTCGTAGATAGAAGTTCTATTTATTATTAAGTAGCTATATCTCAAATCCAGAGGATATCTTACTTGTCAGGAAATATGCGCAAGATATCCATGAATCTCATATGCAGTCCAGTTTATTATACAGTGTGAGCCAATACAAGTTACTTAAGTTTATGCGTGTTTACTTATATCTCGAGTTACATAAACCATATTGACATTCTTAATAATTAGGTGTTTTGACTGTGGATTCTTAACGAAAACGACTTTTAATATTCTTCATCCACCCTAGCTATGACAACTGAAACTAAATGAAAATGTCGTTGAAACCGGATGAATCAAATCATACTAATAGGCATTTCTCGATAGAACTTACTCAATTAGACTCACGTGGCCTCTGTCCGAAATAAATGGAGCTCAAAGATAAAGCTCAAATTCAGGCCACCGAATGGTCCCAGACAGCCTAAATGATTTTAGGTAGATGGTGCTTAATGTTCTCTGAACCTAGAACCTGGCAGCAATAGCTCTTTTTGCGCATGGCCGATCGCCAAAAGCATTCCAATAAACCATGTGTCGACTATTCTTCCATGCCACAGGCTCTACCTACAATATTGTAGAGATGACTACTCATATAGCCGGGTCCTATTAATAACCTTCAATCTTCCTAAGTTTGCATCTTGGCTAACCGTTGACTACCTTAGTCTGCCCACATGTTCAAACACTAAGAAGTAGTACTTAAGCCTTTGTAAGCTATTTCAATGAATAAGGTGCTGGTCATTCTCTCGTCATTCTTTACTTTTTGAGGGGGTGGAGCCGTCTCCTAGCCTATGTATGGTGCCTCGTTTTCATATGTATGTGAGCATTAGGTCTCTCCTTTCCCTCAAAGCCTTTGTGGCCTGTTATATATTCCAACACCCTGTTCTACTTTGCATGTTCGCAGAGAGAACCCTGGCATTCTTCCAATAGCTGTCGGAATATTTTTAAAGTTGGATACGATCAAAATTCATGGATAGATGGTGATAATGATGACAATTTTTATGCCATAGCATTAGCGTTTTTTAATATCAAAGTAAGCTGAAATTAGACCTTCATTATCGAAAGCATCATTGTGCCTGTGTGTCAGGGAATAGTTCGCGTTATATATTACAAATAATTGTTCGCAAAAACATAAAAAATTATAGAGTTTCTGTGAAATATACCCTAAATGCTGCCTGCCTGGATGTACCTACTAGTGAAGATCCACGAAGGTAAGAAAGATTAAACTGATTTGAAAATGTTTGCTAAATAATGGAACTTCTTGAAATTGCGTATATTTTACCTTCCTTCTTCTACGGATTGTCATCAGAATGGGTTTGGCGAATTGGAATAGCGGCAACCGATCTGGAAGTGAAATCGCATTTTGTCTGTTACAGGATAGTCTAGTAGATTAATATACAGGGTGATAGGTAAACATGCAGTAAGAACTAAAGTATTCCTTGACCTACTCTAAGAATATTTTGTTCTATGATGATTTTTTGAAAATCTCTTTGTTTCAATGATACAAGGCAAATAAAATTTGTAACATTAACATGTTATTATCAGAAAGTACATGTAAATTTGCTCAATCTACCATACATGCTCGAAATGACTAGTAGCGTAAATTAATGACTTCAGATATCCTCATACGTAATAGTCCAGGAGGTTTAAGTCTGGGGATAGAGCAGGCCCTGCGTGTGGCCCACCTCGACCCAATCAAGTGATCTCTGTGTATGTTGCTGTTATTTGTTCACCCTGTATCTTCGAAACAAAGGGGTTCTTGAAAAATCTTCATAGGATAAAATATTCTTAGACTAGGCCAAGGAATAACCCCTCGAATTTTTGCCGCATGTGTACCTAACGTTATTACGACAAAATAACAGGCGTTTGTCATCAATATAAGCAAGCAATTTTGTCTTATAAACCCCTGTCCGGAAATATGCCGTTTGGGCACTCCAGCAAATTACAACTTGAGAGAACAGAAGAGAAACAAGAAATACAATGGTTACAAAATGTTCGTGTAGCACATTTTCAGGGTCTGTTGCCGGTTTAGCTTGCTGTGTTTCCATTGTTGTCAGTGTAAATTCTCATATTGAAATTTTCATATTCAAAACCAGAAGTGTGATCTTCGATGCGCACACTTGCCAGTCCCCACCAGAGACCTCGAAACCATTCATTTAGTGTCCGTGACTGGTGCGTGAAACCTACATATTATAACAGTACTGTGAAGTTAAAATGGGGTCTTATTAGTATGAGGAACTTGCTGATACGAATTTCATTTACGGAGAAGCTGGTCGTAACGGAAGAAGAGCATGTACACCGAACGTTTTCCAGAACGGCATCATCTACATCACGCTATTTTTGCTAGGATTTATGGACGTCTTAGTATCAGTGGCAGCGTCAGACAGCTCGCGGGTGCAGGGCGGCTTTTTGCGATGCTCACATTAGTATTTGAGGAGTTCTGCATCATGTACAGACCAATCCGTCTAAAAGCGTGCGAAACCCCATACCCCCTACACCCATACCACCTTTTAAGAGTCCAAGCCGTGGGTCCGGAAAACTATCTGCCGCGTCGCCGTTTTTGTAGTTGGTGGTTGCAGCAGGAGTTGAGACAACCAAGCTTTGGTCGCTCTGTTTTGTTCACTGACGAGGCCTGTTTTACAAAGGACGGTTATTTTAATAGCCGTAATAGTCACATTTGGGATGAAGAGAACCGCCATGCCATAGTCCTCCCAAGAGACCAACATCTGAGGCGGCATTGTGGACGAACAAATCATCTGGCCATATTTGCTTGGATGGTCATGTTTCTGGTCAATTCCTACAGCATGTGCTGCCGAATCTATTAAAGAATATGTTACTGGACGTAAGAGTTCACATTTGGTTTCCTTTGCATGTGCGGCAGTATTTGGACGAAACATTTCCCAATAGGTGGATAGGCCGAGGTGGCCCTGTGTATTGGCCTGCGCCTTCGCCCGACTTGACCCCATTGGATTATTTTCTCTGGGGCCATCTAAAAGCTTTAGTCTACAAAACATCTGTTCTAAACCAACAAGAGCTACTGGGATGAGTGATGGCTGCGTCCGCACATGTTCAGGACCAGGACATACCGGGGATATTTCACAGAGTTCGCCGATCATTGAACAATCGTGTCCAGCTGTGTCTTGAGCAATTTCGAGGACACCTTAAGCAATTGCTGTGGTAAACAGTTTTGATACACTGATCTTTTTCTTGCTGGAGCCCAAACGGTATATTTCCGGACGGGTTTACAAGGCAAAATTGCTTATTTAATGTCCTCTATAACCCTTATCATTTTGTCGCAATAATACTCATATATATGCCTATATAATTCCTGTTATTGATTTTTGAGCCAACTGGATTTATTTGTTGTTTGTATTTCTTGGGGTTACGACTCGGTGATTGAGAAAATGTAAAACGTTTTGAAATATTTTTTTATTTCGTTTCAAATGGGAAAATAGACGTTTCGGCCAAAAACTTTGTGGTATTTTTCAATATGCTTACATAAATAAAAATATAAATTGAGAAATAACAAATATTTTTTTATAAAAAAGAACTAGACCAGAACCAATGGAATTCATATCTATTATTTTGGGATTCAACACGGAAGTATTATCTTCCAGGTATTCCCGCCCTACTCACCTCTTGCCCATCTGAAATATCTCACTTAATTTCAAGACATTATTATATATTATTTTTCTCTTCTAGGTATACATAAATCATAGAATATTAATTTAGATAGGTAAACGGTGTAGGGAAATAATAATTATTATTATTATTATTATTATTATTATTATTATTACTGTATTTTTCAGTGCACCAAAAAAAATGGTCGGCCAAATTTTTGGTAAAAAATATGTATTTCACAATTTTGAAGAAGATAGTACGTATCCTATTGGCCATGTAAATTTTTTGCTTGTACTTGTTATTATTCAGAGATCTCAAAACATCGCGGCGGAAATACGCATATTTCAGATTTTACCACTGCTCTAACTCAAAAACCTCTATAGAAAAAATGTTCACTTTAAATGTTGCTACAAATAATCTGGTTGCTACATATAATCTCAGATTTTTCGATTTTCTAGAGAAATTGTCCTCTACCCCCTTCGGGGGTGGTTTTTGGAGGAAAGGAGATTTTGGATTGGAGTTTTTATGAATATGGGACAAATTCTCAATACTCCTATATCAGATGAAAAAAAAAACATCGAAATCGGAGCACGTTTACTATGCAAATTTTTCATTTTTGTTTTGCTGAGGATTGTTTCAGATTAAAAATTTGATTGATTTGATATGTGTTGAGGTTAAATTTTCATATTTGTTAATGCCGGCATAGGAATTTCAGCATTTAGATTTAGGATAGGATAACAATCACCAATATATTTGGGGATGACGGTCTTTAATAAATTGAGTAGCGGAATAAAGTACTCCCATACAATATCAAACATATGAACATGTTTCCTGTTTAACATGGTGTAATGCAATCTTTTGGGTCAAATTTTCACGTTTTGGAACCTTCGGAAAATCAAAGTGATGGGTGAAATCGTCCTCTTTACCTTTTGTCAAGCTTGAACGATGATTACCCTAGTTTCTAAGTTGATTTCCGTCGTGGGCGTAAAGGTTTGCTGAAAAAACTAATGTAAGCCATTTTTTTCGTTGGTGGATATTGCGTTAACGATCGGGAATGGCTTCGAGGACATAGCTAAGGCCAGGATTGGAGCAATTCATTGAATGTGTTTCCATTTTTTTTTCTTCTATTTATGTATGTAAAGAACTAAACCTCACACGCACTTAGGCCGCTAAATCGGGCCAATTGTACTACCTCCGATTCAGCTGCATCTGTCCCGTCACTCCCCAAGCCATCCCAACCTACGATGAACTCAAGAATCTTGTCAGGCGGAGTTCCACTGATCCTGGCCATGTCAGACCAGAGGTACCTCTTTTTGACGCTAGGACAAGGCAGTGACAGCACATGCTCTGCCGTTTCGTCTGATTCTTTACATCCGCGACACAAAGGGCTGTCCACAATTCCCAGTGTGTTGAGGTGCTTATTTAACTTGCAGTGCTCAGTGAAAATCCCTGCAATAGCCCGTAGATTCACTCTCGACAACTGCAGATAGTATTTTGAATGTATTCTTGAGGGAGCTGTGATTGCTGCCCTCGCTTGCCTACATCCAGTTTCATTTGCCCATCTGCTTGAATGCAGGTCTTGGGTATATTGTTTTAGAAGGGTGTCGAGCGTTTTAACGGATGGGGCGACCATCGGCTCCGCAGGGAGGACAGTTTGAGCCGTGTCTCGCTAATTCATTCGCCCTCTCGTTGCCCTCGTTCCCTTGATTTCCTTTGACCCACCAAAGAGAAAGGACATTCGTGGTTAATATCTCATTCAGTGCTCTGATGCATTCCAGCACCAGTCCATGTGGCTTTCCAGTGCCATAAATACGGCCCTGCTTTCTGTTGATATCTGAATGTTTTTGTCACGGATATTTTTATCTTGGACTATTTTTGGACAGTACAGTAAACCACTGAGTTCCGCTTGAAAAACAGACGCATTCTTGCCCAGTGGTATACCTACTCATGTTTAATTCGAGTTCAGCGGAGAAAATTCCCGCCCCGAACCATCATTTTTCTTAGAAGCGTCTGGTGTTAGACATATGTCATAACCGTTGATTCCTGTTGGATTCAAAAGGATGTTATACATACTCAGAAAACGTATACAACCCCTCTTCATCAACCGACTCAATTATTATTTCTTCTGAAAATGAAGATTTATAAAAATTGGCACTACATTTCTATATTATCTCAATTTTGTGTGTGTGTTTTGTATGTAGGGATTGTTGAATAATTTTTCAAAGAGATATTTCATTCCATTCATTCATTTTCATAGGATAATATTACATACATAAAACATATGAGGAGCGCGTAGCTGCGGGTTAACACTGACCGACTTTGATCATCGAAGTTAAGCAGCGCAATACGAAGGAAACGGCTTGGACAAGTGACCGCTGATGCGGGCGCGCTTTTGAGTCTCTGTATATATTCCCTAGTACAGCTCTCTGGAAAGGTGTGCCCTTAAGATTTATCTTGAGACACATCGGTAGTTCGGAATCCTCGTTAAACTGTAGTTCCGCTTGTCTGTGGTAACACTTTCAAGGCAGAGAAGCCCCCAACGCTCGAATACGAGTACGGCACTCAAAGAAGATAAAACATATATTTTCAAGCTGTCATCGGTAAGAAAATCAAAAAGTGCTGATTTGCTAAGAGTTGTCATGTTTGTGGAAAACCCAGAACATTTGAGGAATATTTAATAAGTCAATAACTATACAAGTAAACAACAAGTTAAACTGTAACTTATATAAAATAATTACTAACCAAATAATACAACAGGTTCCGTGAGGAAGAAGAGATCTGTTGACAATTATTGGTGGGCTCATTTCCAAGCATGAGTTTTCAGCTCTCTGTTCTTGAACCGACAATATAGATTCTGAAAGAAAACATCATATATTCAGATTACATCGTTGCTCACCTATCAAAATTTCAGGAAATTTATATCTTCTTGTGATCTTCTGTGGAAATTTGTCGAAACATTGGGAAACATTCCTTGCCAAAATTCTATATAAAGAACTTACAGAGCACGTGCAATGTTGCAAAGCCAATTAAAGAAACGTTTCTTAGTAAAACATCTTTGGAAATGTTTACCACCAACATATGCGGAAATTTTTACATCTAGGTGCGATGAATTTCCTGGAATTCGTAGAAACCCTTTCCTCTCGACGATATTCACTTTTACAACGAGCCACACAATGCACAATGCTCACAAGGCATTTCAATGCTAATATCACTTATTTTGTACAAATCGCAAATCTAACATACATAAACACAATTCAAAATATTATGGCGTGGTAATAACAATAAATATACTACCTACAATCAAGAATCCAGGAAAGAAGCACTAGATAAAATAAATTTTAAAAATATAGCCATCTCTTGTTGATTTCGTGACACAGGCACTTATAAAGATTCCTGTGATAATTTATGTAGTTTATGAACACTCCGATATAGATGGCGACAGCTCTCCACAAATAAGGCTAATTCATTATTTTCCTATCAGAGTGCACCTTCCCTGGTAACACCATTCAAAATAAATATAGCGTATGCGATATCACAACAATTAATGATAAATTGGAAAGAAACATCTCATCTCATCTCCACAAATATTTGTTGAAATTAAAATTACAGGGGTTGAGACATGTTTCGGGAATATATATTCCCATTATCAATCTTGACAAGGTTCTGTAAAAATATAATAGTAAATGTTAATAAAATTATATATAAAAATGAATAATATAAAATTTTTTTAATTACAAAATGGCTGATAAAATTGTTACTTATATTGAGGAATGTGGCACATACTAACCGATAAGAAATAAATAAAATGTAAAATATAATAATATAAGAAAACTTAAGAACCCGTTACAAAATAAATAAATTATAAATTCTAAAAATTAAAATTAAAACAACATTCCAAAATAAAAAGAGAAAACAAAAAATCAAATACTCTGTATTGACTACATTGTACTTCTATGGTGGTCGTGTTGAGAAATAGAAAAATTCAAGTGTAAGAAAGTATAAATAGGAGAAAGTGAAAATATGCCATCTATTGTTAAGTTAAAGAAGCTACTATAAATTTATAATAGCGATTTGTAAAAAGAAGAATACTATATGAACAAAATATATTGTTGAAAGAAGAATATACTAACTACACTACAAAATTTGAAATTAATTTGTTGAGCAAATATGAATGCTTGCGCCATCTCTTGCACAAAATAATTACAACTTTTCACTGGAGAAATTGCTCCGTTTACATTGTCATTCTAGTGTAGTATATTCTTTGGGAGTAGTTAAGGAGAAGCACAAAGTCAAAATTGTTTGAGTAGAATAATAATAGATATAGAGAGGCCACTCTATGATATAAAAATTGTCGTTGTTTATCGCCATCTATCCCTAAATTTTAAACTAATAATGAAATATTGTGGAGGCAAATTTGAAATATACTTTTTTTTTCTTCAAAATTATTTATATTATTCCATAAATCATATTTTCAATCAATTCTTAAGAAAACTATATTTCATTGTTAAGCTTTAATAAGAATTCAAGGAACTTATTGATAACATGATCTAAGAAATATTATATTATATAAAATCTAATGGCAAAATCAAACAACAAATTTTTATGACGTTTTATTTATAAGATAATTATACAAATAAATAATCAAACTTAATCTCTACATTCTCATAAATACAAATAGGTTATCCTTCTAAACTACAATATCGAAAATATGAACATAATCTTTAACTTTTTATAAAGATTGTGAATGGAGAATAAATTTGAGAATCTACCATATTTGAACAATGTAATGATCTTTTAATTCATTTTATAGTTATTTATCCTTATGATGTCTTTCTAACCATGGATGTTTGACAAAATAAAAAATCTGTATAAGTAACGAAAAATGTGAACCACTGTGAATTCGTTACTATATAATCATAGAAATAGAGTATTAATTCTATGTACATAATTTACAAAAGTATCGTTAGTTGTTAATTTGGAAGCATCGTGAGGAATAAGTGCAAATCTAAAAGGAACGAGGTTTTTATATACACAATACAGTACTTTACTTGCATATTTATGATAGGATGTATTTGTAACATTAATGACTATATTTGAACAGTCAAACAAAAGATATCTTTCACCTTAACATTATAATAAATAAAAAATAAACTAACAACAAATAGACAATGAAAATATCCAAAATAATCCTTTACCTTATATAACCTTATATAACCATATCCTCTCGATAACCGTACGAGAAAGTTGTATTTATTGCTTGGTGTTGTTCTAAATAAAATTGTGAAAATGACGAGAAGTGCTTCAAAGTTACATCTGCTGCTGGTGTTAATAAGAAAATAATAGTTGGTACGGGGGACATTGGAAAAGATCTACAAACGAAGAACATAAACGACGAAGAAAACTTTGCGTCACAATGTCGATTATGGATTTACGTAGTTCGTTGTAAACCTACGTCAACTTCAGACGATATAAAAAAAATACTTGGAGAGAAGGATACCTCGACAGGAATTTATTGTTACGAAACTGGATAGTTTAGGACGTTACTTATCATATAAAGTGGAAGCAGATTTGGAACTGCAAAATCAACTCTATACACCAAGTTTCTGGCCGAAAGGTGTGACAGTGAAAAGATTTCAATTTCGAAACAAGCACTTTCAAGCAAGGGAATTTTAAATTCAACACCGTAAAGAAAATTTCAAAAGCCATAATTAGGTTGCTGTGTGTAAATAGTCAAATGTATAACAAATAAAATAGAACAATTTGCGTTAGTAATTGAAGAATATTAATCCTCATATTATATGTCTGACAGAAACATGGTGTTCAGAAACTAATGTTAATTTAGTATGTTTTAAAAATTTTGTACTTGCAAGCTATTACGTTAGACCCAACCGTAAACATGGGGGAGTAATGATATTAGTCCGTAATAATATGCAATTTAAGAAAATTAGTTATATTGACAAATTTTCAATAGAAATGCATTCAGAAAATTGTGCTGTAGAAATTTGCGGAAATATTGTATCATTGGATAAAGCTGAACTTCAATGATCAAAGATTAGAAATTGAGTATAAACTTCTGCTTAAAACTTATAAAAACAGACTAAAATCAGACAAAAGGTTATACTATCAAAAAATTGAAAATAAAATAGATCCTAATGAAAAAAAATCCCGATGGCCTGTAGTCAGCGGAAAGGTAAATTTTTCAAAATTCATTGAATTGAAATTTTAACAACCTTTTCATTGGTATACCTACATGTTATTAAATAAAATTGTCATAGCCTTGCGGTTAGAGGTTTTTGTTTTGGCTGTTGAATATAAAGCAGACAGGGTTCGAGTCCACTTCAAGGCAGATTTTTTTTTCGTCTATTTCTTTTCAATAAATATACTATATATTTTTTTAATCAGGGTCTATATTAAGATCTCCAGAAAATGTACAATTACATCAAATTTATATTGAGTGTTCATGTTTTATCAATATTTGTTATTTTTCTTTATTAATTTTTATTTTTTTACCTGTGTATTTTATGAAAAATTGCTTTGAACAAAAGTTGTAGGTACTGATTATATCTATAACCTAAAATTATTTTTAATAATATTTACACTACTGCTCTTTTTTGATATTTTTTTAAAATGTTTGAATGGTCGCCATTTTGAAACTACTTACCCGGTATTGCCCAATAACGAACTCGACCGAGATATTTGAGAGATTGATTTTTGTAGCAAATTTGAGCTTGATACCTTAAAAACTGCGACCTCTATCGTGTTAACAAATTTCGTAATATCCCATATATATATATATATATATATATATATATATATATATATAAACTTTTGAACCAAATGTTTTTTTGGACTAACTTATAGACATATAACAACATGCCGTTGAAATTTTTTCGAAATTCAAAAGTGTGAACGATCGCAATAGGTATATTTCTATAAGAAATTTACCTAACAGAAATATGTTTGGAAATTAGATAGAGAAAAAACTGGAAAAAATAATAATATAAGAGAAATTAAATTGAATATTAATGGGTCAGTTGTTGGTAATGACTTTGTTATTGTGAATAGTTTTATTAATCATTTCAGTACCTCTGTCAGATTATTGAATGAACAAAATTTTAAGAATACTGTATCCTCTTGTACAAAATGTGATCTAAATAATAGCAACACATTCTTTTTTATTCCTGTTACAGCACAGGAGGTCTTTGAGATAATAAGTAGCTTAAAAATACTAAGTGGTATTCAACTAATATTTTATTTCTTTCAGGTGAGTGAATGGTTGTTTGAAATGCTAGCTTCTGATCTAATTTGTTTGTTAAATCTGAGCATATCTGATTGGATTGGATATGTTAATCTAATTAATTAATTGTTAATCAAGTTTTAGGCCAGCAGTAGAATATATATGAAGAGACGGATTATTAATGAATAAGCAAGTTATGTGAGTATAGTATCGTTTTGATTTCATTATATTTATTATTTTTACTAGCACGGTCTTAGCTCTGGTATAGTTTTCATTCTAAACTATCCTGTATTCATAGTTTAGAGTTAACTGATTCTTGATTAATTTCAACTTATCATGTCTGGTCCTTCTGAAAAATTTATTTAGAGATTCTCCTGCGACAATTCATATTGTAGAATAACTTTGTTGCAGAAGATAATATATTTTTTTCTAGACAGAATGGAGATTACGCAGATGATACTCCTGAAGTCAACTATACCTACCACTACTAAAGTAGCAGGTTTTATATTTATTATAGAAAATAAAGGTATCAGATTGAGCTAATTGCCACAAAAGTTTATTTTCAGATGACATACTGGGTCTGCATTTGTTTGTGACTCAGAACATGATGAGAATACCTGATTAAAATATGCCTAAATTTAATTGATTTAGTGGATCTATTTATAACTTTTTATATAGTGTTTTAGAAAGTTGATGGCATTGAGTTTTGAGGATGTTTCTCCAAAAATATGAAACTCATAATATTTCTGAAGAAATAATGAATTCTAATATTCACTTGATTCTTCACAAATATATCAGAGATAAAAATAATCTCACATATTAGTACTTACTGGTCATTTTAGAAAGCGTAAAATCAATTTACCAGCTAATAAAGTTTGTTCTATATAGATAAGTTTGAAAATCAACTGAATCAATTTATTTCTTAATTCAGATTGTCTTTCTATTTTATGATTTGTTTAAAAACTAACATATTTTTCTTGTTTCACAGGCAAACCCGGCAGTGGAATCCTATAAGGTACCTGATACCTCCGAATGAAACTGGTTCTGGCTATTTGTTCACTTCAAGAATTACCTATTTTGTGTTTATAGCACACTGGACCTTTATCATCAAATGGCAATACAAAATTCTCAGAGACCAACACCGATTTATATAACAAGAAGGATGATAGGTACTCATAATGCTTGATAACAATTTCTTTAGTACCTACTTCTTAATTATGTATTTGGTAATGGTCTACACTTGCCATCGATCTGGTTATTGGGGAGATTACATGATTGTTTATGAATATGAATTTCTTATGATTTAAGTAAATTTCATTTTAATGCTTTATTCTGTGTATGAAATTATAATTGTATGTGACAAGTCATAAAGGATTCAAATTAATTTACTTGAATCATTAGAATATTCGTAAACATTCAGGTAATCTTCTCAATGAACAGATACATTGCATGTCTAGCCAATTACTGAATATATAATTAGTAAGTAGTTAAGCAATAGTCATTAAGCATTATGAGTAGCATCCTCCTTGTTATCGTTATTCAAATAGGCGTCATTCTCCTCGAATTAAGTTTAGTACTAACATTTGATAAAGGTACTGTGTGCCGATAGAATTGTCATGAGTTAATAGCATAATAGACATTTTGCTATGTTACTGTATCATCCATTATTTGTATTGTTATGTCTTTAATGAATTGTTTGCTAAAGTTGATCTTTTTATTTCTATCTTCCTTCAAGTTAGGACATAACATTAATTCCTAGCCGATTAGAAACAACAAGCTTTTGAAAATCCCGCCCTATAGGCGAATCCAGCCAAGCGCTCGCCCTCTAATGGGAAAAGTGCCAACTGAGAACAGATAGGTAATCGTTTGTTTACATTCATATCTGTTAACACGTGAATTTCACTCATCATGCCGAAGAAAACTGTTTTTAATACAAATTGTGGTGTAATATAATTGTCACAGCAGAAAAATAAGTAAAAGACAATCCATTTTCATCGTTTTCCCAATAAAGGATCAGGATTTGTCTATACTATGAACAATTTTGGAGTGTTCGAGAATGAGGATTGAAGGTTAGGTTTGGAAACAGTTTTAATAATGTAATCAACTCATTCATATTATGTTCTCAAAGTATAGCTTTAATATTCAATATCTAATGTGTATTATGTACTTTTTATTTATATTGATTCCCTCAGCTTTAACATATCTCTTATCTCAGGATTTTCTGGTGAAAGCCGCTATCTAATCGTTATTGTTTCAAATTATCAAATGAAACGATTTCCAGTATAATTATGACAGAATCCATAAAACTTGTATATTTTTGATTTAAAACGAAGAATAAAAAAACACTTGTGTTCAAAATGGTCGTTTATTATCATTTACACAGAAATATATAAACAAAACTGCTGGCAAAATCATTTCAATTTCATTTATATTGATGATCACCACCTATTCTAATTGTCAGTTAATATACTGATTTCTGAAAATTGTATTCTATCAGATATATTACTATTGGTAGAAACTCATATTCACGTAAATGTACATAAACATAAAAACAATTCTTGTATCTCCGCTTCCATGATACCAGCAACTATATCCGCAAGATGAGCAAAATTTACGTGTACATAATTATTTCGCTTTGTAATTTTAATGAATGATTGTACTTACTTAATATTAATAGATGCTTATATTATAATAACAAACGACTATTTTTATTCCAAAACACAATAATTGCCCTCAAACACAGATTAAAACACTCACGTTAACGTAACCTCATAAAGATTACATAGAATCAGCTGTTCTTTCCAACAAACATTACCTATCTACAGTGGCGCCCTCCCATGTGGTGTGGTAATTGGATTCGCCAATAAAACTACATTACGAAAAACGGAATTGGTATCATTGTTCCAGAACATGGGCGGCTCTTAAATATAAACAGTGTTTCATTTTATTTATTAGTATTCTGTGCTATTCATGCTTTCAATCCGAAATATCTATTATGGAAATAAAACATATATAAATAATCTTTGGTTGCAACTTCAAAATACCTGTGATAATTAGGTAACTTCACCACTTACATTCACTATCAATTTTATATTTATCTAGGTAGGTGTATAGAAATTTATAAGTTGAAATCTTAGACTAGGAAATTTCTAGTCTAAGGTTGAAATCAATAAGAAAACCCATAAACACAACAATTACAAGCCGCAACAAACCAGAGGGCCAGAGACAAATCATGAAATCATTTAAATTAACAAATTATTACAATGTAATAACTTATTAATATACTATAATTGAAATCGCATATACGTAACATATACATATTACATATTTAATGTACCAAATACACATTAAACTTGTTTGGTCGCTACTGCTAATTTAGTGTAAGAAGGACCCATAGATATATTATATGTCTATGGAAGGACCTTCTATAAAGGCTTCGGACTGCCTTTGTCCGAAGGTCCAATATGCTTGATGCCACTCTCGCAGCAACGTTTCTATTTTTCTGCAACATTAAAAATTAACAATAAGCTGGGTCACGTACCTACCAAAAATCATCTGTTGGAATAAAAGATGGACATAAATTGAGGCAAACGCAACACACTCTAACAATCTTATCAATGAAAGCAAATTCTGTATCCTTTTTATGGAGTTGACATATTGGTAGCATCCCATTGAATATTTTCTACATTTTTTTACTTGTTCTTTCTTGCATCTAAAACCAATCTTACATTATTACTGGGATTTGCTTTGAAATTATGATGTCCATCATCCTACAAAAAAATATATAAACTCTGGTATGGAAAGCAAAGCAGCCCAATGCACCATGTAAAGCAAACAAAACAAAAACACTCTGGAACATACACAATACACCAGGCCTTATCGATACTCACACATTTAGATGTACCTACCTAAAAAACTTTACACCTGCATTCCTTCAACAATTGACAAAAAGGCAAGAATTCGGCATATTTTACTTAAGATCTAATTCGCAAATGTTTTTAATACAAATACGTCCACAACACACAATCCAAGCTACAAAAGATAACTCATCATTTATCATATAAATATAACTACGAATTCCGTTTGACGCAATGTAAACAGTCCGAGTCAGAATTTAAAATTCTCAAAATAATCACAATTGAATTGACATAAAAGTTCAACATAACATATATTGATTTTAATTATGATGCACCCAAAAAAGACTACGCTGCTTTCGTTAAATGAACATACACTGTGGGCAAAATTAAGTTGAAATACATTTTAACCTATTATATTTTTTTGTTTTCAAGCCGATTTTAATAAAATTTGAACACAGTACGAATTCGTTAATTCTTGAACGGCTGCTGTTATTTCGTTTAAGGATGACAATACGGGCCGGATCTACGGCTTTATTTATATTGCAGTGCTATTTTTGTCGTTGCAATAATAAGCGGCTGTTATTAGTAGGTTTTGAGCTCAATCTGACAATTAAACATCATCACACTAAATAAGAATAAAATAATAGAAACGAAATTAAAGATATTCCTTTTTTCAATTTTTGTTACAAGGCTGCATAACTTCATAATGTCAGTATTATTTTATTCAAGTTAGCCATGGAATACCTTGCCAATGTCCTGTCTTTGAAATGGTCTTAAAATTTGTGAAATGATAATAATCATAAATATGAAATAAAAAGTAAAACATTTTCAAAAGTTATTTATTAATAAAATAAACTTATTTTACGAAAAAATTATATAGAATATGACTGTCTTCAGTATTTACGAATTCTTGCAACCTTCGCCGCCACTAAACTAATCACAGCCGCTTATTATTGCAACGACAACAATAGCACTGCAATAAAAATTAAGCCCTAGATCCGTCTTGTAGTGGCATCCTTATACGAAATAACAGCAGCCGTTAAAGAAATGTCCACTTTGTGAAGTAATCCATAGCTACCGTGGCCAAATTTTATTGAAATCGGCATGAAAACAAAAAAAATGTAAGAGATTAAAATGTGTTCCAACTTAATTTTGCCCACAGTGTATATATGTATATAAATATCACTTGAATACAATTCACTGATTGGTTATACACTGTTTGGATGAGTAGAGGCACTGAATTTTCTTATTTTGTTTAAGGTAATCTCTCACGTATTCGCAGGCGCCCTGATCAAACAACAGAGGCATTTGTAATGCCAACACAAATCGACATACACAAACATACTCCTATTTTGATTCGTTTGAAAGAGAATAATAGAGAAATGGTCTCGTATTCATAAAAACTCCAATCTGAAATATCCTTCCCTCCAAAAGGGCATGGAAGGGCCACTTTCTCTCGACAATCGCAAATCTGAGACGACAGAATTAAAGATTAAATTTGAAATAAATGTATTTCTGCAACGTGAAGAGGGCGATTTCTTTCGGAAATTGAAAATCTGAGACTGCCAAATTGAAGACCAAATTATCTGTAGCAACATTGAAATTGAACATTTGGACTTGTAGCTGTATAAGGAAAGTATTGCAATCGTGTGAAATTTTCGGTATCGAGATTTTTAGAAACTTTGACGTTTCATACCTTACACAAAATTTTGCGCTCTTTAGTATATTTCATTCAGATTTAGTCTATCTTGCTTTCTTTCTTGGGGACGCAATATTGATACGGGGATGTATATATATATATATATATATATTGTAACGGGGATTTATATTAAAACTGGGTTCGATTTATTTTCACTAATTTATTTACACCAATAACTACTTGTCTATATACACATTTATATTCACACGATATTTCTTGGACTATAACAACTTTCTACTGTCTATGTGTTTTATCACTAACTGTCACTGACTGTGCTTTATGACAAACTAAAACTAACTTCCCTGGTCCGTTTGTTTATATTCACTTAACCTTCTATCTCGAAGCTTCTCGTCTAGAATCCAAATCAGTAGATTCTCCATGTTTCTGGATTCCCAGGATGTTATTACCAACATTCTCCTTCAAGAGCAATCGAGACGCTTCCAGGGCTCCAGATAATTGTGTGGTAGTGTGTGTGTCTGTGAGTGTCTATTATTTGGGTGAGTTCTCACGTTACACTGCCCCCTCCTTAACATCTGATCGTCCCGATCAGAATCATCCTTGGTAGTACCTTGCTGCATTTCTGTTCTATGACGGAATCTGCACTTGGTTCCTGCCAGGCAAACACCCTTGTTGAAAAAGTAACAGTCTATCGTCTTTCCTGAGTGCACTCCTTTTAGATTGAAGCAACACACGGTAATTCGCACGCCAGCGTCCTGGAAGATGTATTCGATCATTCTCCTTACAATCTTCCAATCTAGCCCGTCCAACCCGCAGCCTATTTACGGAAGACCCAACTTCTTGATGTCATAATTCCTGACATCATTCCTTAGGATCTTCAGTGCAGGCAAGATGTAAGTGGGTTTTCCTATAGACATCTTCTTCGTAACTAAATAGAAGAGGTTCCGATTACCATCTTCTAGTCGCAGAACTTTTCCTACTTTTGGTCGTTAGGCTGACAATTCATTCAATCTTCCAAACTTCCTCTTAAACACCAGAGCAATTCCTTGGCCCATACGTAGATCCTCCGCTACACAATGGACAATAGAAACGTCAGCTGGTAGTTTGAAAAGGTCTTGTAGAACCTCAACTGTCACACCGAGTCTGACCTTCTTCCGATCTGCGTAGTTGGACATGAAGTCGTTGAAACTGACATTTCGTTCCTCAACGTTCTTTTCTTGAAGAGCCACTCGTGCTTCCTCCTGGTTGTTCGATCCAGCGTATGGTGCAAGTCGGTTTATGTGCACCACTCTAGGTTTTCCCCTTGGTAACTTTCGGATACGATAGATGACGTCATTTATCCTCTCCATAATTCCATATGGCCCTTCCCATTGCTTTTGGAGTTTGGGACAATGGCCTCGACGTCGTTGGGATTATACAGCCAAACAAGGTCCCCCACGTTGAAGACTCCATCAGCTGATCGAATGTTGTAGTGGTACTTCATTCGATCACTCGCAAGCTGGATGTTCTGTCTGGCTAACTCATGGACTTTATCCATTCTGGCTCTCAATTGGTCGACATACCCTTCTCCTGCGACACTGTCCACTGTAGGTCTACGGCAAAATTCCAGGTCACAGGGTAGGCGTAACTCACGCCCCAACATTAAACTAGCAGGAGTCTGACCAGTTGTTTCATTCACAGCCGCCCGATAGGCCACCAGGAACAAATGGATGTACTGGTCCCAATCTCGCTGATGTTCTGAGACAATCTTAGAAAGATACTTGCCCATGGTTCGGTTCATACTCTCTACCATTCTGTCCGATTGAGGGTGCAAAGGGGTCGTTCTCGTCTTGTTCGCATCTATTAGTCTGCACACATCTTGGAGCAGGGCTGACTCGAAGTTTCTTCCTTGGGCCGAATGGATTTCAAGAGGAACGCCAAAACGTGAGAAGAATTCTTTCACCAACACCTCGGCGACGGTCGATGCTTCTCGGTTAGGGATTGCGTACGCTTCTGTCCACTTTGTGAAATAATCCATGGCTACTAGCATATACTTATTCCCATTGTCCGTTTCAAGAAATGGCCCCGCAATATCCACACCAACTCGCTCCATGGGACTCCCAACGTTATACTGCCTCATAGGTGCCCGCTTTCTGCCAAGTGGTCCATTGCTGGCTGCACACACTTCACACTAACGGCACCACTGTCTCACATCTTCTTTGCAATTCACCCAATAGAATCGCTCTCGAACCTTCTGCAGAGTCTTGGTGATTCCAAAATGCCCACCCGAGGCTCCATCATGTAGCTGACGTAGTACCTCCGGCACTTTGCTTTTTGGCACAACTAGTTGTAATCTGGATTCAGTGCCATCTTCAGACTCAACGGTTCTATACAGCAGATCATCTCTTAGCACAAGACAGTCCCATTGGCTCCAATATGATTTTACTCCGGGCTTCGTAAGCTTATATCCTGCTAAGACGGCCTCTCCTTACGGCGCATCCACTCCAAGACCACTCAAACATGAGTCGTTCTCTTGGGCCAGTTTCATTTGTTCGGGCTACCACTCCTCATTCTCTAAGGTTGTTCGTCGTATAGGGCAAAGCTTCTCTTCCATCTTCGAGCAGTGGGTGCAGTTATAGTTGTACGGTCTTCTGGATAAGGCATCTGCGTTTCCATGAACTTTTCCTGCCCTGTGCTTGACGTCATAGTCATATTCCTGAAGACGCTATAACCATCTTGCCACTTTTCCTTCAGGATTACGGAATTGCAGGAGCCACTTCAACGCTGCATGGTCAGTTCTAACTAGAAAGCGGCAACCATACAAATACTTATGAAAGTGTTCGCAGGCTTTCACTACTCCCAACAGTTCCCTTCTGGTAACGCAATGATTTCTCTCCGATTTTGACAAAACCTTGCTGATGTAGGCAATCACTTTCTCCTGCCCGTCTTGAATCTGAGAGAGGACAGCACCAATGGCTGTATTACTGGCATCTGTGTCCAACACGAATTTTCCGTCATGCCTCGGATAGCCCAAGATTGGTGCACTGATAAGAGCTTCTTGCAGTTGTTCGAAAGCTCTCTGACACTCATCATTCCAGGAATATTCTTTGCCTTCTTCTGTTAGTTTACTTAGAGACTTAGCGATGTTGGCAAAACCTTTCACAAACCGTCGGAAGTAGGTACACAAGCCAAGAAATTTTCTAATCTCATGCTTGTTCTGGGGAATAGGCCTTTCCTTAATAGCTGTTATCTTTTCTGGGTCTGCCGTGACGCCGTCCCCAGACATCTTACTTCACGTCGGAACAGATAACATTTCTTAGGACTTAGCTTCAGGTTGGCCTCACGTAATCGTTGGAAAACTTCTCTTAAATTCTTCGAGTGTTCCTCAAATACACTAGGCAGGTTTGCCATGTCAGTCCTCTCAAAACTGCTTCCATGAGCCCCTCAAATGTAGCGGGAGCATTGCATAGTCCAAACGGCATCACAGTGAATTGCCAGAGCCCTGATCCTATCGAGACAGCAGTCTTTTCTCGATCTGCGTAGTCCATTCCCACTTGCCAGTATCCACTTTTCAGATCTAGTGTAGAAAACCATCGTGACCCAGAGAGAGTAACTAGGGTATCATCTATTCTGGGTAACGGATAACTATCCTTCTTAGTGACTGAATTCAGAAGTCGGTAATCTAGACAGAATCTTGTAGAACCATCCTTTTTCTTCACGAGCACTACTGGCGAGGTCTATGGACTATTTGATGGCTCAATGACTCCTTGTTTGCTCATTTCTTGAATCATTTTCTCGGCTTCGTCTCTTTTGGCCAATGGAAGTCTTCTTGGCTGCTGTCTTATTGGCTGAGCGTTCCCCGTGTTTATCTTGTGAGTCACTATACTTGTTTTACCTTTGTATTCTTCTTCCATTGCAAATACGTCCTGGAATTCCACAAGCATATCTCTCACTTTTCGTAATTGTTTCTCGTGTAAGTCCTGGACAGTCTTGATGACCACATCAATCAGCTCTTTCGAATATTTCGTCCTGCATGGTTTACTAATCGTTCTTACAGAGCATATCGCTGATACAGGAACACAATTTTCAATCGCACTTCCCTTGCTCAACTTGATGGGACTCTGCTTTAGATTCATTACTCTAACAGGAACGACATCTTCTACTCGACTCACGTGATTTCAAGCTTATTTGCTTTCGTCAGCGCCTCATAAGTGGAAGCTGTATCCCAAGAAACAAAAGCAACTGAAAGATCTCATAGGTGCATGACAACTACCTCTCAGTGGGAAGCAATTCGCGCCACCTAGGTATTGATAGCTAATTACGTTTAACGTAAAGTATATAATAAACAGTGGCGGCTCGTGACATTTATTGCAGAGGAGGCCAACTCTACAAAATTACTAAAAGAATACAACTTGCATTTTTCCACACCACCCCTGGAGGTATTGCTATGGCGCCTTAGATTTTTTGTAGTGGTCTGGAGGCATTCAATAACAATTAATCTACTAAAGATCATCAATAGAAGCCAATTATGTATGAAATTCTCATCCAAAATACTCACAGTCGGAGCACTATTATACCCGTAATTTCCTTTACACGATGGAACACAGCACTTGTGAGGCATTTTGAAAAAACTAGAATTCCCGAATCACGGCCCTGACCTAATGTAAAATGGTGGTCGTTGCAACGACAATACCACTGCACGTGGAGTGAATCAAACTTGAACAGTTTTAACTATGTTTATGGTAATTAACAAATTAAAGTTTTGATCAAACAAAGCACAATCACTACGTAATGTATTCACTACGTAATTATATTGATACTACGTTTTTTCAATGTAAATAAAGTGCAAAGAGAAAATAGACAAATCAGTCGATAGCGTCTCGTCTACTGAATTTGCTACAATTACTACGCACTACGTTTGGTTTGTTACGACCACTAAGCGTGAGGGGAATCTTCAGTGACGTCAAAGCGGTTAGGCCCTATATCTCGGTGGCAACGCCTCTGCTCGAAATGTTGTCGGTTGGACGCACGTTAGACGTCTAGGTATAATTTTTACGCTGCGTACACTGGAATGCGGTGGCGCTCATTTAGTGATGTCCATGATAAGTTTCAAGTTAATATGCAGACATATGCTATTTTCGTTAGAAATATAACGATCTTGAATTTTTTATTTTATATATTCTATAAAATATAACTTATATAAAACTATTTAGATTTGATTTGCTACTAAATCAAAAATATGAATTTGCCTTAAATTGTAGAGGAGGCCCGGCTTCCCCTGAGGAGCCGCCACTGATAATAAATGTAAAGAGAACTATAATTCAGTATTACTGAGATAGATATAATATCAAAATGAGAATGCTCTTCACCTTTATGCTTTTATTTCATCGGATACAGTCATCCACTAGACGCTTCTAGTGGTTTCAAGCTTATTTGCTTTCGTCAGCGCCACATAAGTGGAAGCTGTATCCGAAGAAACAAAAGCAACCGAAAGATGTCATAGGTGCATGACAACTACCTCTCAGTGGGACGCAATTCACGCCACCTAGATATTGATAGCTAATTACGTTTAACGTAAAGTATATAAATATAAAGAGAACTATAATTCAGTATTACTGAGATAGATATAATATCAAAATGAGAATGCTATTCACCTTTATGCTTTTATTTCATCGTATACAGTCTTCCACTAGAAGCGAATCACGTGATTTCAAGCTTATTTGCTTTTGTCAGCGCCACATTCAATTCTTTTTCAATTCTTCTGCCACTTGTCTGCGGATTTTCAACTATTGTCAGCAGTACATTTTCCTTTGTCTCATCGGTTAATACAGACTTTGTTATTTCATTACGTTTTTCGTAAAGAATAGAACCAGTTCTCTCAAATCTATCTACCAATCTCTGGTAAGCTTCAACGCGTGGGTGACGACGCTAGTTATATGCCTAAATTCCGATACTCAATGCATTCCTTATACTCAGTGCAACGATCATCTATCTAGATATCATAACATTGTAAATATCTAGACGCTGAGCTTGCAACTAAATACTATAAAGCCGCTCCCATTTGTGAGGAGCTTCACACAATTACATGCGAAAACAAACAGTATATAGCGGATAAAAATCACTTTATTACATTGTTCTTTCGATTTTATTTTAATTTATGTCAGATATTATCCATACGATAGAATCTTCTGAAACCAGAAACTCAAGATTTTCATTGCAACCACTGAATTTAAGGGACTTACACTCGGAGCAGAGCCTACTTGAATTAGATAATTTTTACAACAATATAGATCTAATTAATAATTCAACAATGTCTCCTCCACAAACCACAGAAACCCTAATCGCAGCTGCCAGAAATTATGGCGAAGTACTTCCCAAATTTGATGGAAGTACAGACTCTCTTGATGTCTTTATTAATCGAGTAGATGTATTCATTAATAAATACGGAGAAACTACAGACGACACTTTGAACGAATATGCACTTTGTTTAGTTATGAATAAATTAAGAGACACCGCAGAAAAATTCGTAAGTACGAGATCGGACATCTCTAGTTGGAATGAACTAAAGACCTGTTTAAGAACGAAATTTGGAGACCATACCGACAGACAGACGATTGCCCATAAGTTCAGATTTTTGAAACTGAATTATAAGGAGAATCTTTCTGACTTTATCGAGCGTATTAAAGATTTGGACACGAAACTTAATTTAAAGATCAACGCTGATCCTAATCTCTCAGCAGAACAGAAAAAGGTTCATTTTGAGATTAATGAACAAACCGCGTTAGAGGTATTTTATAACAACGCACCTCCGATGCTCCAGACAATATTAGAAGTAAGGCAGTTCACCACGCTTACAGTTCCTGCAATTTTAAAATATATTTCTAAACATCCTACAGATATATCTAGTAAAAGTATCACATATAATAAAATTTCTAGTATTCCATCACATAATCAGTTTAGACCTAACGTTAATAATAGACCAGCTACAGTATCAACACCCACAAGAAATTATTATCAACAAACGAATTCGGCTAGTCAACAAAATCCAAATGTAAGTACTACCCACGGTACTACATCAGCGGCGGTAACACAACCTCGTCAGCAGTTTAATACTATGAATAATCAACGACCGACGCAACCGCGACAGAATAGTTTTAGTGCAATCAATCGGTCCACAAATCCATCTAGTAGTAATTGGACTAATAGAACAACTAATTTTAATAAACCACAGTTTAAGCAGTGAAGAAATCCACAAATAAATTTAAACGTAAAGTAGATTTTGTAGATCCTAGTTATGATAACCATGAATATGATAACGATAACGATGATTATAACAGTAACGATCCCGATGAAATACAATATACTCATGAAAACGATTTCTACGAGGATACCGAAAATTTTCAGCAAAATGCCTCGGAATCAAACAAGTAGAAACCTATCATAATATGATATCTTCTAGCTTACCTTACATAGACAAAAACGGCCTTAAGATATTAATAGATACAGGTGCGACTAATTCATTATGTAACCCTCGCATAGCCCACAAGTATTTTTCTAAGGAAATTACAAAAGAAGTGTTCAGAATTAAAACCATTTTGAACCAATCGGAACACAATGAAGTTCTTGTGACCGATCTACTCCAACCACAACAATTTCTTAAATTCTATATTCTTAATTTTCACCAACATTTCGACATACTTTTAGGAACAGAGACTTTAGAAAAACTCAATATGATACTGGATTATAACAGCGGTACAATATTATTAAATAATGTAGAGTATAATTTGTTTAGCTATGAACCTCCATCAATGACCTTTTTTCAAACACAGATTGAACCTAAACAAGAAACCATAAGCGTACCAACCAATATTCAAAATAAGAATTACCTGCAAACATTAATACTGTCAGAAATTTTAAAGTCTGTGTACCTATTGAAAGAAAATTAAATGATAATGAAACTCATATTCTCAGTCTAGATAAACCCATTTCAGCCAATCATATTAATTTAAAAGAATACGACGTTTGCCATGCACACGTTGTATGATATGGGAATGTTGATAAGACCAATATAACATTGAATCAGAAACTTGACCATATTCCAGATGAAGAAGAACGATTTTTAATTTTTAGTAAGTTAAAAGAATACCGAGACACATTTTACGAAGACAAAGACAAACTGACATTTTCCTCAATTGTTAAACATACCATTCCTTTGAATTCTAACGACCCTATTTTCACCAAGCCCTATCGATTTCCGCACTCGCAGAAAATCGAGGTTGACAAACAAGTCAACGAGTTGCTAGAACATAACATCATCACGGAGAGTACTTCCCCGTATTCCGCCCCAGTTTTCCTTGTACCTAAAAAGGAGGGAAAAGATGGAAAGAAGCAATGGCGAATGGTTGTCGACTTTCGCAAACTGAATGAAAACACCATCGAAGACGAGTATCCATTGCCCAATATAAATAACATCCTCGATATCCTAGGAGAGTCGAAAATTTTCTCCAAAATCGACTTAAAATCGGGTTATCACCAGATCGAAATCGAAGAATCGGATCGTCATAAGACAGCTTTTTCAACGGAAAACGGACACTATGAGTTCCTTCGCGTTCTGTTTGGACTGCGAAACGCTCCAGCGGCATTCGCACGGGTGATGAATCAGGTTCTTAAGGGTTTGTTAAATAAGATTTGCCTCGTTTACCTTGACGACATAATAATTTTAGGGAAATCTACAGAAGAACATTTGAGAAATTTAACAACAATATTGGAACGACTTAGACAACACCGGTTCAAAATTCAGTTAGACAAATCGGAATTCTTTCTACAGGAAATTGAATACTTAGGTCACATTATTACCATACACGGTATTAAACCTAATCCTAAATTAATTGAGAAAATAAAGAACTTAAAAGCACCATCTACCCCCAAACAGATTAAGAGCTTCTTAGGACTGTCAGGTTATTACAGAAAGTTCGTGAAGAATTATGCGACTATAGCAAAGCCATTAACATCTTGTTTAAAGAAAAACTCAAAAGTTGAACATACATCAAAATTCATCGAAGCGTTCGAAACCATCAAAGAAATTTTGTGCAACGAGCCTGTTTTAGCATATCCAGACTTTAAGAAAAGCTTCATATTAACAACAGATGCAAGCAATGTAGGCCTGGGAGCTGTCCTCTCACAAGGAACAATAGGTAACGATACACCGATCGCATATATTTCTAGAACATTAAACGAACATGAGATGAACTACAGTACAATCGAGAAGGAATGTTTGAGCATTGTTTGTGCAACTAAACAATTCCGTCCATATTTATACGGTAATAAATTCACCATAGTATCAGACCATAAACCCCTCCAATGGTTATTTAATATCAAAGAACCAAACTCTAGATTAGTGAGATGGCGTCTGAAACTAATGGAGTACGATTATCATATCGTATACAAAAAGGGCAAGTTAAACACAAATGCAGACTTTCTATCGCGTCTAGAAGAGCATCCTCTGCAAATAAACGAATCACCGGATGATCTACTATCCATATTCGCAAATTTGGGCGATATCGGCGAAATACCTTTACCAGAATTGACTGACTTAGACGAAATCTTTGATGATGACGACAAGAAAGACAAACAAACACAACACAAAATTAAAATTATTTCGGACATTCAAATCAAACCTCCCAACGATAACAATAGTGATCCCATACCGAATAATATAAGCGAGAACCTATCACTTACATCCCCCGATAGAATAGTTCCGGACAATAACACCATTCACGCACAGGACGATGACATCTCTGCAGAATTAAAGATTACTGACAAACCGTTGAATCAATTCAAACGACAGATTATCTTTAAACTCGGCAACGAACCCAAGATCAAAAATATTAATATATTTAACAAAGATAGATTCGAAGTACAAATTTCAAGGGATAATTATGTAAATAAAATACAGAACATTTTACAGGAATACGCGAACCCTGATATAGTTAATGCAATTTATTCTCCAGACAACGGCATGTATGAAGAAATTGCTACTATAATAAATAAATATTTCAACAATAATTTAAGATTTGTATTTACTAGACTAATACTAAGAGACGTAACAGATAGGAAACAACAGACAGACATACTCAATAAATTGCATAACGTTACACACAGAGGTGTACGTGAATCGCAATGGGAAATAGAAAGAAATTACTATTGGCCCAACATATCGCAAGATTGCCAGTTCCACGTGAACAACTGTCCTATTTGTCAACAGGCAAAATATGAACGACACCCAACAAAATATAAACTAGAAACTACGTTTACAGCAAGAGGTCCTTTTGAAATAATATATTTAGATATTTTCTCATGCAACAAAAATAAGTATCTAACATGTATAGATAATTTTTCGAAATTCTTTATGTATGAAGAACTTAGTTCAACAAATATGGTAGAAATATTAAAGAAATTCTTAAGAATCTTTTCAAGGTATAAATTACCTAAAAATTTAGTAACAGACGGTCAATTTAATTCAAATTTATTTAAGAAACTTTTGGAATCCTATAACATCAAACACCATGTAACGACCCAATGCAAATAGTCCCATAGAGCGAGTACATGGAACACTTGTAGAATTAATGAGAACGCTAACTCTCCAAAATCAAAAGGCATTATCGCATAACGTTTTTGAGAACGCGGCTATCATTTATAACAGGACCATACATAGTACAACCAACTTCCGACCAACAGAACTGTTCTTTGGATATCTGGACAATAGAGATATTCTAGAGATAGACTCAAAAAGACAGTATGACAATTACATGGACGACTTAAGAAAAAGAATCACAAACATGTACGAACACGTTTACCAGAAAACAAAGGACAAATACATTGAAAAACAAAACGAAAAGCGCATTGATCCTCCCAAAATAAACACCTTAGACGCTTACATTTCCACAAGACCGAGGAATAAGATAACACCCCTGTACAAACCGGTACAGGTAAGAAAAGACTTAGGTACTAAAATTAAGACAACCAAAGGTCAAGTGTATCATAAACAAGAAGTGAAACCGTTGAGGAAATTTCAGAAGCAGTACGTTCCGTTTGTTTCAGATGGATCCCCTCGTGACAACTCTGACTATACTAATACTGACACACTACAACCAAGCACTAGTACCTAAAATCGAGATAAAATCACTCGAGAACAACCCTGGGATTTTACCACTGAAGTTAGGACCAACTAGACTACAATTTTCCCACCATACCTTCCTACACAATTACCCTATTAAAATCATTGGCAATAAACTTTTAGAACTAGACAATCTTATAACAAGCTTTCGTGTAACAACCCATAACAAACTATACATGGCCGATCAAATAGAATTAGAATATGTCCTAAATAAAGCTAGACAACTAAAGGAACAAGTGATAATGATTCACCCTGACATCATGCGTAAACGAAGTAGAGTAAAACGCGGAATGATAAACGCTCTAGGATCAGTTTTTAAATTCATTTCCGGATCGCTTGACGCATCGGATGGAGAAAGATACGACAAGGCGTTGGAAAACCTTAAATCCAATCAAAAGAATATACTTACTCATTATAATAGACAATTTTCTATAAATAAGCAGCTTGTGAAGCATTACGAAGAAAATTAAAAAAATAAAAATATGACAACAAATTTCAAAAGAATCGAACAAGTTCTAAGTATGGTTCGTGGAGAAGATCAAAACGATACTAACACACTCACAATGTTTAAAATTAGTATTCTAGATCTATCTCGAGTTGTAGGCAATCTAATAACAGCTATAAGCTTTGCAAGCTTGAAAGTTTTACATTTATCTATTATTAATGAAGTAGCAGTAAAATCAATGAAAGATGAGTTATCAGGTTCACAACCCTGATCATTACTATTCGAATGATAATATCCTATTCTTACGAACTATCAATGTCGAATATTACATTAACGAAGAGCATGTGGTATTCTTATTATATATACCCCTTTTAGATCCTAAAACTTACAACCTTTACCACCTATTCTCTATTCCTACCCACGAATCAACCACAATTATTCCCCCTACCTCTTATGTGGCCATTGAAGATGATTCCATCCGCTACCTCAAAACCAAATGTCTGAAGATACAACAACAATACTTCTGCAAATTGTCAGATATCGAAAGGAACTACCAACAGGAAACATGCATCAGAAACCTCCTGCAAATTAAGGAAGATCCCCGTTGTACCCATGTTCCGGTACAAATCTCCGATATCCTGGTCGAGACTATCAGCGATGAGAAATATATACTCACCACACCCAACGAAACATTAGTGCACGAAAAATGTGGCAACGAAGAAATCCACAAACTAAAGGGCACCTTTTCATTGACGGTCCCTTACTCTTGCAAATTTACCACCAAGCAGTTCGAGTTTGCCAACCTGGAAGGAGCAATTCAAGAAGAGCCAGTATATTTACCACATATACCCAGTGCAGTGTTCAGTGTAAAACCATTTCAGTTGAATTTAAAATCTTTTGACTTAGACCAGTTATCTAAGTTAACTATAGACCAAGAAAGTGAAGAATCCATTTCTTTTACAGACAATATTTGGACGCATTCTAACTTACCCATTTATATAATTATTATTTTAGGAATAACACTTACCATATTGTACCATTTTAGAGAGAAATTGTATTCTAGACTTAAGAAAGATAATTCTAACAGAATGAAGGCATTTCCAGAACCCCCTAAAACCAATTCATAATATACAAACGTATTTAACGTCAACTTTGGACTTTGGAAAAACCCCAAAGTTTCCTCTTAAGGATGGAGGAGTTACATGCCTAAATTCCGATACTCAATGCATTCCTTATACTCAGTGCAACGATCATCTAGATATCATAACATTGTAAATGTCTAGACGCTGAGCTTGCAACTAAATACTATAAAGCCGCTCCCATTTGTGAGGAGCTTCACTTATAATTTTGTACAGGCATCATAACCATTGTGACAAGTTACAGTATATAAGTCAGTTATAAAGAATCAAATAAATCTTTTTTAAAAACGTAATTTTGGTTCCTAATAACTTAACTTGCTGTTCATACTTTTGCCCATATACTCGAGAAGCCAGAAGATAATTTCAGTTGCATTCAATAAATACGGATAGCATATCAACAAGTTCTTCTTGTTGGAAGTTCATATTTAAAAAATAATAAAATTGGTGAATAATGACATAAATTAAAACAACAAACGGGAAGAATAAACGGGAACAACACTTACATGTCACAACAATAATAATGACAATGAATTCACTACAGAATAAAATTATGACAACTAATTTTTAGATTGACAAGCAATAATCATCCAAAGCTAATGATATTTTCACGATTCCTCATTTTTACTTAAAATTGAAGAAAACAGGATTTTGCTAAAAAACTTCTCTATGTAATATTAGTTTATTATTAGCCATTTCCATACAAAATGTTGAGCTCTTTTGGCTAGTGCAAGAAAAAATATACCATTCCATTTGAAAAAATCGACTTTTTGATGGTTTTTTTAGAACATTTTTTTGCAAACACCCTGTATAGTATAAATAATATTCAACAAATCTTTCAAAAACTAAATGATATTTACCATATGCGGCAAAAATTTCATTTTCTTAACTTCTACCAATTTCGAGATATAAATTTTTAAAATGTAATATTTATCTGTCGAAATTTTCGGGAAAAAAATTATTTCTCAAGAACCATTAACAATAGACATAGAATCATATTATCAAAGTCACATTAAATTATTATTTTGAAGCCGGAAAAAATATAAAATTATACACATTCCATAAGAAATAACAAAGTTGTACCTAATTTCAACTATTTGGACGCACCTGGTATATTTAAAAATATTTTGAAATGAGATAAGGTTTGTTATAAGTTTTTCTTTGTAACTATAACTGTATGGCTGCTATCGTCCAACCCCAGGAGTTTGCCCCACCCTGTATATATATATAATATATATCTCATTTCAAAATATTTTTAAATATACCAGGTGCGTCCAAATAGTTGAAATTAGGTACAACTTTGTTATTTCTTATGGAATGTGTATAATTTTATATTTTTTCCGGCTTCAAAATAATAATTTAATGTGACTTTGATAATATGATTCTATGTCTATTGTTAATGGTTCTTGAGAAATAATTTTTTTCCCGAAAATTTCGACAGATAAATATTACATTTTAAAAATTTATATCTCGAAATTGGTAGAAGTTAAGAAAATGAAATTTTTGCCGCATATGGTAAATATCATTTAGTTTTTGAAAGATTTGTTGAATATTATTTATACTATACAGGGTGTTTGCAAAAAAATGTTCTAAAAAAACCATCAAAAAGTCGATTTTTTCAAATGGAATGGTATATTTTTTCTTGCACTAGCCAAAAGAGCTCAACATTTTGTATGGAAATGGCTAATAATAAACTAATATTACATAGAGAAGTTTTTTAGCAAAATCCTGTTTTCTTCAATTTTAAGTAAAAATGAGGAATCGTGAAAATATCATTAGCTTTGGATGATTATTGCTTGTCAATCTAAAAATTAGTTGTCATAATTTTATTCTGTAGTGAATTCATTGTCATTATTATTGTTGTGACATGTAAGTGTTGTTCCCGTTTATTCTTCCCATTTGTTGTTTTAATTTATGTCATTATTCACCAATTTTATTATTTTTTAAATATGAACTTCCAACAAGAAGAACTTGTTGATATGCTATCCGTATTTATTGAATGCAACTGAAATTATCTTCTGGCTTCTCGAGTATATGGGCAAAAGTATGAACAGCAAGTTAAGTTATTAGGAACCAAAATTACGTTTTTAAAAAAGATTTATTTGATTCTTTATAACTGACTTATATACTGTAACTTGTCACAATGGTTATGATGCCTGTACAAAATTATAAGTGAAGCTCCTCACAAATGGGAGCGGCTTTATAGTATTTAGTTGCAAGCTCAGCGTCTAGACATTTACAATGTTATGATATCTAGATGATCGTTGCACTGAGTATAAGGAATGCATTGAGTATCGGAATTTAGGCATGTAACTCCTCCATCCTTAAGAGGAAACTTTGGGGTTTTTCCAAAGTCCAAAGTTGACGTTAAATACGTTTGTATATTATGAATTGGTTTTAGGGGGTTCTGGAAATGCCTTCATTCTGTTAGAATTATCTTTCTTAAGTCTAGAATACAATTTCTCTCTAAAATGGTACAATATGGTAAGTGTTATTCCTAAAATAATAATTATATAAATGGGTAAGTTAGAATGCGTCCAAATATTGTCTGTAAAAGAAATGGATTCTTCACTTTCTTGGTCTATAGTTAACTTAGATAACTGGTCTAAGTCAAAAGATTTTAAATTCAACTGAAATGGTTTTACACTGAACACTGCACTGGGTATATGTGGTAAATATACTGGCTCTTCTTGAATTGCTCCTTCCAGGTTGGCAAACTCGAACTGCTTGGTGGTAAATTTGCAAGAGTAAGGGACCGTCAATGAAAAGGTGCCCTTTAGTTTGTGGATTTCTTCGTTGCCACATTTTTCGTGCACTAATGTTTCGTTGGGTGTGGTGAGTATATATTTCTCATCGCTGATAGTCTCGACCAGGATATCGGAGATTTGTACCGGAACATGGGTACAACGGGGATCTTCCTTAATTTGCAGGAGGTTTCTGATGCATGTTTCCTGTTGGTAGTTCCTTTCGATATCTGACAATTTGCAGAAGTATTGTTGTTGTATCTTCAGACATTTGGTTTTGAGGTAGCGGATGGAATCATCTTCAATGGCCACATAAGAGGTAGGGGGAATAATTGTGGTTGATTCGTGGGTAGGAATAGAGAATAGGTGGTAAAGGTTGTAAGTTTTAGGATCTAAAAGGGGTATATGTAATAAGAATACCACATGCTCTTCGTTAATGTAATATTCGACATTGATAGTTCGTAAGAACAGGATATTATCATTCGAATAGTAATGATCAGGGTTGTGATAACCTGATAACTCATCTTTCATTGATTTTACTGCTACTTCATTAATAATAGATAAATGTAAAACTTTCAAGCTTGCAAAGCTTATAGCTGTTATTAGATTGCCTACAACTCGAGATAGATCTAGAATACTAATTTTTAACATTGTGAGTGTGTTAGTATCGTTTTGATCTTCTCCACGAACCATACTTAGAACTTGTTCGATTCTTTTGAAATTTGTTGTCATATTTTTATTTTTTTAATTTTCTTCGTAATGCTTCACAAGCTGCTTATTTATAGAAAATTGTCTCTTATAATGAGTAAGTATATTCTTTTGATTGGATTTGAGGTTTTCCAACGCCTTGTCGTATCTTTCTCCATCCGATGCGTCAAGCGATCCGGAAATGAATTTAAAAACTGATCCTAGAGCGTTTATCATTCCGCGTTTTACTCTACTTCGTTTACGCATGATGTCAGGGTGAATCATTATCACTTGTTCCTTTAGTTGTCTAGCTTTATTTAGGACATATTCTAATTCTATTTGATCGGCCATGTATAGTTTGTTATGGGTTGTTACACGAAAGCTTGTTATAAGATTGTCTAGTTCTAAAAGTTTATTGCCAATGATTTTAATAGGGTAATTGTGTAGGAAGGTATGGTGGGAAAATTGTAGTCTAGTTGGTCCTAACTTCAGTGGTAAAATCCCAGGGTTGTTCTCGAGTGATTTTATCTCGATTTTAGGTACTAGTGCTTGGTTGTAGTGTGTCAGTATTAGTATAGTCAGAGTTGTCACGAGGGGATCCATCTGAAACAAACGGAACGTATTGTTTCTGAAATTTCCTCAACGGTTTCACTTCTTGTTTATGATACACTTGACCTTTGGTTGTCTTAATTTTAGTACCTAAGTCTTTTCTTACCTGTACCGGTTTGTACAGGGGTGTTATCTTATTCCTCGGTCTTGTGGAAATGTAAGCGTCTAAGGTGTTTATTTTGGGAGGATCAATGCGCTTTTATTTCTCAAGAACCATTAACAATAGACATAGAATCATATTATCAAAGTCACATTAAATTATTATTTTGAAGCCGGAAAAAATATAAAATTATACACATTCCATAAGAAATAACAAAGTTGTACCTAATTTCAACTATTTGGATGCACCTGGTATATTTAAAAATATTTTGAAACGAGATAAGGTTTGTTATAAGTTTTTCTTTGTAACTATAACTGTATGGCTGCTATCGTCCATCCCCAGGAGTTTGCCCCACCCTGTATATATATATAATATAATATATATATATATATATATATATATATATATATATATATATATATATATTATTTTTGAAGCACTTGATACAGAAATTCACATACTGAGTGTCTCCTTTACTATATTCAACATACACTTTTTTGGCATGGTAACATATATTGTACATATAACACTTCTTTTAAATCTAATAACAAATTATTCCCAATCTTCCCAACCATCTTCTATATCACCTGCCGTTTTCAGTTCAAGGTTATTGCTCACTTTTTGATCGATATAATGATTACTAACTTCACCTATTACAAATTTATTAGATTTGTCAATTATTGGCTCCATATCTCGAAAGAAATCCACATCATCATTTTGTTGTTTTAACTGATTTCTAATATCTAATTCTGAGATATCAGGTATTATAAACCTGGGAGCACTGACATTCCGTTTCAAGCCGAGTTCAGTCATTTCATATTTTTCATCGGTTGTGAAAATACTACATTCTGTTGTGCCAGAAAGGCAATTCTCATGAGCGACAGACTGTGTTCCTTTATTTTCAATATTTGCCGTACCATCATTCATTTCCCAATCTTCCCAATTATCCATGTCCTCATCAACAGAATACGCTACATCATCGTTTGAAGTTTCTTCTTCTCCATCTGGTCTTGGTCTCTCTGGTAGATCGTCGATGTGGTTGATTTCCACTCCTTGAACAGAATTCGTTTCATCAAGCTGTAATGTTTCTATATTCGGAGATACAACAACCGCCTCAGAGACTTGGACATTTTGAGAACACCTTCTGAATATTTTCGAAGTAGGTCTACCATCGTTGAACAATTTAGCTCTTTTTCCACCTATAACAATGGATGCACCTAGTATTGGTACCAAATCTGCCAGATTTCTCAGAGTCAGAGCTACGAGACTATCACTTGTGTCCTTAATACCAACCAAGAGCTACAAAATATAAGACAGTCGATGTATTTATTATAAAACAGTTCCAATCAACTTTCAGTTTATCTAACCTCCGGTAATATTGAGAACTGCAATTCTTCTTTTGTGAAAGTATGGACAAAATTTGAAAAATGCTCCAGTAATACTGAACGAATTTGTGCATCTCGAACCTTGAAAATTTCCAACACTCTTGAGCCCAGAAACTTTTTGAACGTATCATCAGAGAATATCGCCGTAGGAAAACGGTCTAGAAATACGTACATTTTATAACAAATGCTACCTTGTGAAACCATTCTTTTGATAGTTATAATCAATCTCAAAGAATTTTAAGTACAATACTTACCACTTCTTGTAGTTAATATCAAAGGTAAGAGGTAGCTTTGAGCAGATTTATTCAATAATGTTAACCGGGATAGCAGCAATCCACCTAATTGACTAGCAACTATTTCTTCGTCAAACGTTGCCAGCTTTTTTGGTAAAGTTTGGAAGAACTGCGATTTTTCCATGTCGGATTTCAAGGGCAATTCAACCAGAAATGTATGTACTAATACGAAATCATGATTAAAGAAGTCATGCTCTAAAATAGTTTTGAAAGATGGCCTCAATATTAGATCACTACTTTGCATTTCATTCTCACAGTAAGCTCGAAATGTTGCTAAAGATACCATTTGATCTGGAAATGTCAAATTATCAAAAAACAAGATTCTTTTCTTATTAATAATGTTTGGAATGTGTCATAAATAATCTGCCATAAAATTCACGCATACCAGATTTTTTAGAAAACAGCATACAGTTATCGTTTTATCTACTAGCATTTTCGAAATGTTATAATTTTTGAAATTTTACAAAAACTAGATTTCTATAAATGAACGAAAATTACTTCTAGTCATTCTTCAATCTCAGAATCAACTGGAGTATTTCACTCTCATTTCTAAATGAATAATTTCATACAATCGCTATTTCGAAGTCCACTGTCAAACAAATTCCATTTAAGTTCTAAGATATTGAGGTTTAGGTTGTTGAAAGTAGACAAAGACTGAATGGGGAAAAGTTTTTGATTTTTTTCCAATCCAAGTTTATATGCTCCCTTTTCGCACCGAATGAGTTTTCCAAATATTAGCATTGAAACCAACTATAGAGTTCAGCAGTACCATAGCTTAAGCTAGACATTTTTATCAAGTTATATAACAAATAGAATAAGTTTATATCTTTCAATATTTGAAACTCTTCTTTATGTTCTAATAACTGATTTTACCTGCAAACATTCACGAATTATTCATGTTGAAGTAATCGTATTATTGAAAAGTGTTTTCCGATGTAAAAGAAACATCGAGGCACCAGATAGGTATAAATCAGCAGTTCGTTTGGTATCTAAATGAAGCAAAGAGAATGAGCCTCATTTCAACAGAGAGCACCTCATAGCAGAACAGATTAAGCAACGACTTAGTTATCTATTATAGTGTGTCCAAGATAAGAAAGGGATAGCTTTACTATTTTGAGAATGGTAATAGATCACAAGTCGGTAAAATGGGAAAAACGGAGCAAATCGATAATATTTTAGACCTTTTTGACAAAAATTTAATATGAACCTATTTCACTTTCTGAGATTTTAAAGAAATGCTGATTCTTAGAATTTTTAATTTTATCTCGCTACTAGATTATTAGATAGCAATTTTCATTACCAAATAAGCAATGTATCAGATGGTATGCCAATTATAAGTTTTTTTTATTGAAAACGCCCTTGTATTTTTAGCAGCATGCAAACAGAATTTGTTAGTAGGCTATGCTTAACGTAAAATAAAATAATTTGAATTCAAAAACTATAATATCTGTAATTAAGTTATTGAGTATTTTGGAATATTTGGGTATTCGAGGTTGCGATGTGCTGCATATTCATGGAAAATAAATAATGATAATTTTATTTTTAGTACTATTTCCAATCTTATTATGTACCTACACAGTGGTGGAATCCACCGAAATACTTCTAAGACGAAGTTATTTTTTCTACGTTTGATATTTACCTTTTTACAAACAGTTTTTCATATATGTAATAGCAAAGATGTAAGTCGGGAGATGTCAGCTTTGGCTCTCGAGTAAGCCAACAAAATCCTAGAAAGCTGGCAACATAAATTGTCATCCGCTCATTTCATTGTTCAATAAACATGACCTACTAAAAAACGTATACATGTGCTCAAAAGACAGAAAGGGCTATTTTACTGACAAAAAATCATTGTAAATTTGGTAATGAAAGTGCTACAGAATACCTACATGTTGCGCTTTTATTTTGGTCCATATTAAAGCTAATGATTGTTTCTAGAAAACAAAACGTCGTATGATAAATATTGTAAACGCCAAGTAGCTGTGAAGAACTTTCTTCCGTTTATTACTAACTGTTCTGAGTCTTCTGCTTCCTTCAGGAAAAAAAATATAAAAGATCATAAGATCACTCAGCTGTTTCCCCATTTAGACCGACTTTGTATCCAATACCCCCTTTCGAAATAGTAATGCTTATGTTGGATACAATGTATGATTCAGATGATTACATAAGATAAACAGTTTTCTAATAAATTTACTCTACGTTATCGATAATTATCTAGTTCCGCTTCCTTTCGATTTTCGACTATTTTTTTACAGACGATAAGGCATTTCTTTGAACTACAGACATGATATTTGGATGAGGCCAATAATATTTTTCAGGGAACGGTAAAAAATCTATTTTGTTTGTTTTATGGTTACCATTAAACTGAAACATGTTCATCGCTGTAAAGAATCTTTGGATCCGTTCGCTTCCACACGCGCATTAACTGAAATAAGCAAGAAATATTGATATTACGCCCTCATAGCAAACTTTGTAGCTGCATGGTGGCCCACAAGCCTGTTATATGAGTCGGACTTCAGAGAAATTCGTGGCGAAAAAGTTATACTTCAGAATTATTTTCTCGGCAATTTGTAGTGAGCGAACAATAATTTTTGGTGAAAAACAGATCCATTTCATGTCCTAAAGTTCCTGTTAAAGTAAAATTATCGAGAATTGGTTAACCTGTTCTAAATATTGACCAAAATATTGAATAAATTACATAAAACTTTCAAGAATGATTACAATAGGCATACCATCAGTCTTGTTTCGGAGTAATTCTAATGACAATACACTAAATGCATAGACATCTATAAAATCACGTCGGCCAGATTTATCGTTGAGAAGTTTTCCTTCATTCGGGTCTACAGCTTTATCAAATCTATGGCCCTGAATTTTTTGCATATACTCGCCGCCAACTTCATTGTAATGGCAAAGATATTCCATGCCTCCCAGTTTCCAATTACCATCGCTGGTAATGTATATTGCGGTCAAGCAAACGTTGTTATGAGAAGTCAATGCATTTTGGTGCAAAAAATGTAAAGCCTTCAATACAGACAGTAAACCAATGGATATTTGGACAACATCCAACTTGTTTACAATGTGAGATAGAGGAAACGCTTCTTCTACAACCAAATATTGTTTCGAATTCTTATGCCAAGAAGAAATGTACTTCAGTATACATGGATGACGATAAATCATGAGATTCTAAAACAAACAAAAATATAATTGAAGCCTCCACATGAATGAAAATTAGATACCTTAATGTTTCTGTTCAGAGGCGTTTGTAAGGCCCACAGGGAACCATTTACATAACGTTCCCCTATAAAAACAGATACATTTTTTGCGTTCTCCAAATTTGCCGAATATAATGACCAATAGTCAGAAACTTCAACAGCCTTCTCTTCAATCGATAGTTCTGGTATTTGAGTTTGAGATTGCTCAGCACCCATTCTCTTCCATCAAATCAAATTGTTCAACACAAGAATCTTCAATATGTTCTCTAGGAGTCCAGGACCTCCAAATCTTCAAATAATCTGGTAGGTTTAATATTTAGTTGACTATTGACCATATCATATCTTGTTGGTCTATTCTGTGGACTATGACTATACTCTATACTATATTTATTATTTATATTTTGTCCATAAATATTACAACAAATATGGGGAGGACGAGTAACACGAGTAGTGGGAGCAGAGAAAACATAAAGGGTGTTCGAGCAGGATTTCAAACCAAACTCAAACCGTCAGAGGCATGCGCATTTTAATTTTAAGATGACGGAAATTAATATGCGCATGCTCCACAATTACGGAACACAGTTGGAAACTGGTCCAAACTACTGCTCGAACACCCTTATAGTGGGAGTAGCACAAAAAACATTGGGTATGTCATTTCGGTGTGTTTCGCAAAATCACGCTGCGCAATACTGCGCATCCTTCCTTATATAAAGGGTGTTCGAGCAGCGGTTCAAACCAGTCTCAAACCGTTAGACGCCTGCGCACTTCAATTTACGATAAAATAATTTATTCCCAACTACTAGTAAGATGTTCGAGCAGTAGTTTGACGATTTCCAAAATCAGTTTGAGACAGGCGCAGTTGAAGCGTCTTCTTCTTCTTCTTAGAGTATAGTGTTTTGTGCATCAGTCTTTCATTGATGTTCTCTCTTATCTTTGGTCATAAAACATATCTATCGGCATAGTCATTTGTTCTATTACGACGAAATTATAAGAAAGTGGAAGGGGTAGTTTGCAAACTGCAGTTTGGTGTTCGAGCAACAAAATCTCAAACCACTTGGAAACTGTTTCAAACCGCACATGCGCATTTTGAACAGTTATCAAACCGTCCCAAACTACTGCTCGAACAGCCTTGTACTATGGGCGAAGGAAGCTTAAATACAACAGTAGACACTCAGTGAAATACTGCGCAACATCCCAAATTGACAACTTATCACGGAACGTTATTTCAGCCACTTCTGCTTATAGAACAGGATAAAGAGCTAGTCATCCTCCCTTTATATATTCTTGGTCCGAAGACAACGCAATATTTATTTCATAAGCGTCACAAAGTCAAAGTGACATTTCAGAGAACTCAGATGAATAAATTTCTGTTTTATAACTCAAGCAAAGGATTTGTATTTTACTACTATTATTGTTAATAATAAATCTTTCATATTATTTGCTTATTTAATCAATCGGTGCTTTTTTCTCCCTAATTATATGAACTTCCGTGAACCTTCTACAAAAATTGAAATACCATATTTTATCTCGAAATCATTACAACACTGATATACTCCTGTCAGTTGAATTGATCCGTTTCTTTTCAATCCAGACGCCATGATTCGTAAAACAAACTATATACAAAACCATGTAGAGTAGAGCGCTGAGCTTAGAGTAGGGCAAGGATGTTATAAGAAGGATAATACTCAGTGTATTCCACTGTGTTAGGAAATATGCTCTCTAGAGTCGAGGAGGTGGGTGTGGTCTATCTTTCCACTCTCTCGCACATACCTCAATCTTTCTCTGTCATACTGCTTAGCACAGCACCCGCCTAGGCATATTGACATATTTTGATTTGTCTATGGTTTGATAAATACAATACAATACTAAATAAGTTACCTATAACAGAGACAATCTATAATCCATTCTTTCAAGAAAATAATGTATTTTTATGAAGTTGTGGCTTAGGGGCTAGTTCCATTAGTAAATGACTGGCTGGAAGTCTGGAAGTAGAGAAATCACAAAATAAATTTGAACTTACGCGATGGAAATTATTCAGAACAACCGAAGGATTAACATTAATGTGGGGCCCAAATAATTAATTCAATGGAGAGAGTAAAATCTTTGATGACATCAATGATTTAGCAACTGAACGATTATTTTGACCATATTCCACCACAGTTTTAACGGATTTCATTACCTATCTCGGTAAAAATCCGTTGCGTTCGCACTATCTATTAACTAGTAGCATAAACATAAATAAAAAATGCAATGTGGAAGATAAGATGTCGAGTAAATAGGTTAGGTTTCGTCACTGCGCAAACATAATATAAATATGATACGATTTTCAATTGTTATTGACAATAAAAAGGCAACTAACAAACGAAACTTTTCATCCAACAAACAACAAACAAACGATTAACGTTGAAAAAAAGTTTATTTTCCGAAAATCAGGGGGCTAACTTGACAGGGGTGCATTTTCGATGACTTGCCTTGTACGCATATTCTGTACATTTGCGTAAGTCTTAGAACTAAAAGTTGAAAGCCAGAATACATCAAAACACATCATGTTTAGTTGTATTCTGACTTTCAACTTTTAGTTCTGAGACTTACGTAACTCTATGGTCGTATCCACAGCAGTGTCTGATTACCAATCGATTAGTAAACAGTAATCAAAAAGTTGATGTCTTCAATGTGACAGCTATCAGAAAACCATAGTAACATAAGCTACATTTTGTTTCCGATATTTCTCAGTTCTATTATGGACCTCTATCGTTCCGTTTACCACATAATCTTTTTCATACTTTTTCTTCTTCCATTTTCAATTCCTCTAATATGTGTAATTGTCGAATTAAATTATTTCAAATCATTTGACAAGTGTCAGTTTGATAAATGATGCATCAGTAATCAGTCGTGTCCACAAGATACCGATTTTTGATTACTGATTACTAATCGATTAGTAATGGACACGACCTATGTTAAATATTATCTCTATGGTACGCTCGACTTTTCCCTACTCCAAGGATGATATAAGAAGGATAATCAATTACTGTTTGGGAAAGCAAGCCGTATATTGTCGAGTCGGGGGGCGGGTCTACTAATGAGTCGAGCCAATCACTGTTAGTTGGTGTCGGTGACCAGTGATATGTCGTTCATATCATATTCATATTATGTTTGCGCCAAGCGCCAAGACGAAACCTCAAACGTAAGCTATTTACTCGACATCGTATCTTCCACATGACATTTTTTACTAATGTTTATGATACTAGTTAATAGATAGTCTAGCAAGTATTTACACTAAAAGCAACAAAGTAAAAGTTATTTCTCTCAGAATAATTTACAAATTCCATAATTTGAGTTTGAAAAAACGAGAATTCGTAATGTCTTTCGTGGTTGATACGAGATAATGAAACTGCGGTGGTATGTGATCAAAATAATCTTTCAGTTGCTGTCTTATTGATCTTATTTTCAAATCATCTTATATGTGTAATTGAAGAATTAAATTATTGCAAATCTTTTGACAACTGTCAGTTTGACAAATGAACTAATCAGTCGTGTCCACAAGATATATATTTTTGATGACTGATTACTAATCGATTGGTAATCAGACCAGTTGCTGTGCTAAGCAGTATGACAGTGAAATATTGAGGTACGTGCGAGAAAGTGAGAAGTTAGACCACACCCACCTCGTCGACTCAAGAGAACATATTTCCTAACTAACACAGTGGGATACACTGAGTCGCTTACATCCGTGATTCTTGCTCTGGACCTAACCATAGACAACCCACTGAGACCTAACCAGAGACAACCATGGTTGCTTAGACTAGGAATTCCTCTAAGCATGGTTGTCTCTGACCTAACGGATTACTTTGTGGATAGGTGTTCTCTGATTCTCTGTCTAGGACCTCTGCCTTGGAGGTAGTGTTCTCTGCTAGGACCTAAATATCTTGAATTTCTTGAATCTTGAATCTTAAAATCTTGATCATTAATCACGGTTACGTATGAGGGGAGTGTATCTTTATACTGTGGTATGAGAGAATAATAACAAAAATGTGTCAGTTTTCAATTACAATATGATATCATAGTAGAGGACCTGTGAATTTGTTGAATATACTGACTTGCCAGTGTCTAAGAAATTCTGTATTTAGGTTATATTAGCACAATGTTAACATTTACCCGAATTCTGTCACGGCATACTAAAACATGCGGTGGTTATCCAGTTCTACGTTTTAACAATTATTCTTCATCTGCTAACCCAGATGTGAGAACCGTTCAAACTAGTCAAAACGACTGCGAAAAAGAAATGTCACCAAACAATGCTAGAATATCTTCTTCATTGAAGTCTCCTAGTCCAATGGTAGCAGCGGCATTCGCTTCTCTACACCAGGAAGTAAAAATGGAGATTCGAACACCAATAACAGACGAAAAACTTGATAAGGCTAAGACTGTTGATGAAGTTTTATCACTAGCAGATGGTAATGGGGTTTCTAGGAAACGAGCTCTAAAAGTATGAAACCATTTTCCTTGAAATTTTTATAAAAACTTCAACTTTTAGGTTGTCTCTATATTAGCGGACTGGTGTTCAGTTGGTAAAATTCAGCTAGACGACTTTGAAACGGATACACGATTTATAAGGCTATGTAAAATTCTCACGAAAGGGGCTCCATCACAGCCTTTAAAAATTACGAAGAGTACAAGTGCTTCTCGAAGCGAGGATTTGACCACTGTTCTAAGCGTAACGGCAGATGATGAAGCTGCCAAATTAGTGGAGAATATAACGTTGTCTCAAATGGTTAAAGTAAGTGAACTTATTTTCATATCCTTATGTAGGTGCTTTTGCAATCCAATGATAATATGAATATTTTAAGTAGACCGGTATAACTAATGTAATCTAGATCTCTTGAGCTAATAGTCTTTATAATTATTCCAGGTAATGTCAACTCTGGCACTCAAAAAGCGGAGGTCACCTCTTCTATTACGAACACTTTCATTTAATATAACAAGAAGTGCTGATCAGCTGGATATGAAACAATGTGGTGATCTATTGTACAGCATGTCTGTCCTGAATTTTCTGGATGATAACTTGCTTTCCAGAGTTGCAAATGATGTTTGCTTGGGTTTGGAGAAGGAAGTAAAAAAGAGTTCCGTTGTTGGATCCATTTTGACTAGCATTGGCCTTTTGAAGTACAAAAATCCTGGTAATAATACATAGATTGATTATATAAGCTGATAAACGGTCATAATTTTACAATGATTTCAGTTTTATTGGACATGCTTAGTGAATGGATCTTGAAAAATCATTTATTGTGTAGGCCACACGACATCAACAGCCTGTTCATGACTCTGGCAGTTATTCGATATGCACCATCCAATTCGGAGAAATTGTTTGATGTGAGTTGAATATTGATGTTTTTTATTAGTGAATGTTAAGCTGACCCAGTTTTTACAGCTTCTTAGAGAAATATGTCAGTAATCCATTCCTAATGATTTTATTTTCCTACCGTTACCTTGCTATCTAGGGAAATCGTTGTAATCGTACAAAATATTTGGTGCCCGGTTTTCAACAGTTGTTTACGTTTAGGAACTACATGAATAAAAAAAAATTAGCCATTGGCTTGTCTGTGCAAAGATTATCTCGTGAATTGATGGACTAATTTTGTTTGTTTCTTTTATATTTTGGATGGTATCGTCATCGCTCGTTAGTGGCACAGAAGCCTTGGACCATCACCAAAAGTCGAGACAGTAATTATGCTCATATTAATGTCCATATTCTGTTTACTGTAATAATAAGTAGTTAAGGAAACCCGAAGATTTTCAACAGTATTTGAGGACCGAAATGATCAGCGTAGAATCACATCCAAAAATTATGGGACATGAGTTTTGCTAAGAATCTTGAAAACATATCACCACTGAGGATATCAACTTGGTGGGTGAAACTCATGTCAAATAAACAACTTGCTGAACTTTTTCTCTAAAGTATCTTTCTACATGTCTTGTCAAAATTGGTTAGCAGGTTTGGAGATTAGCCCGGACAAACAACACATAAAAATCTATAAATGTTTTATGAGTACAAGCATAGAATCTTAACAACAAAATCTGGTGCAAAAGCTTATACCAATAATCCAACTTTATTTATATATATAGATAGGGGTTTATTATTTTCTCGGTTAAATTTTAACTACGCGTGCATCCATTCACGCATATTCTGTCCACCCAGCTCCCCTATTCACGCAAAGCCTGTGAAGTTAGTTGAGTAAAAATATTAGGACTGGATTCCTCACATATTTCTCTAAGGTACTGTACAAAAATGTTGACAAAACAGCCTCGTTGAGTAAACTGAACCACTGCCTTCATATATTTTTTAGAAATAATGTTTTTTATCTTAGACAATAATTCCGCAAATGAACCCTCTTGAAGCTGGCAAGTCCTTGGTATGGCTGGAAATGGTGTGGTCCTTGGTTTTGTTGAATAAAGCTAGTTCCGAACATATAGCAAGTGTTTTGAACGATACCTTTCTGAATAATCTAGGAGGTAAGTATCATTTTTTCTATATACAGGGTATCTCACGGTCGATGGACCATTAGACGTTCAGGGAAAACGGCAAGTAGGAATTTGCTAAAAATCTGGTAACACAAGTTATCGACACTGTTCTATCGGATTAAAATATTTTCAGCGTTGCAGTGTTGCCGCTTATATCGAAAAGTAGCAGCAACTTTGAATTTTTAAATGAGATGTCTTATATACAAGGTGGCCCACGACTAGCGCGTCGGTCTGTAGCTGCCAAAATAATTATTTTCTTGAGATTTTTGACATTCTCCTATGGTCAGAAACATATCCACTCTTTCTTCAATCGAAATATCCGTCATTATAGTATTCGTTCACAATCAAATAAATATAAAACTGGCCAACGAAAGTCAAATTTACAAATGAACCATACAAGCAAGGCTACGTCTTCATTACTTTTGACAGAAATGTTCCTAATATTTATTACCTTCAGAAACTATGACTGCATCCTTGATCAAATGCTTTTTTGAATAAAATATTTCAGTTTGGTAGTTTTTTCACAATTGTTCACATTTCTGTGTTACTATATGAAATAGGTATAGGGAAACCGAATACTGTTCTACAGTCTAGTTGGAAAATATACAGGGTGTTCCATTTAAAAGTTGTATTGTGAAATGAATAATATTAGAACTCATCCACAGAAACACCCTGTACATGCTCGTTGAATTCTATCATGATTATTCAATAGTACAAAGTAAGCCACATCAGGTCCAGAAAACATCTTAAATTTTCGAAAACTCTCAATTATTACAAAAACCGCAGATCCTAGGTATAGTAAACCTTTAATGAAGTGACCTTTAAATTTTGAGAGGATCTTAAAAATCTCCAATAAAATACAGGGTGTTCCATTCAAAAAAGATATATTTGATACCTAGCGATTTTCTAGGTCACCCTGTATACATTAAATAATTCTAAATTGTAGCCATAAAGAAAAAAATCTCAAGAAAATAATTAGTTTGGTAGCTACAGACCGACGCACTAGTCGTGAGCCTCCCTGTATTCTTATATTTTCCACTCCGCTACTGGTTTTTGGACATAATTGAAAAATATTTCCCTGTACCTATCTCTAGCGGTTTTCAAAATATTAATTATTTTCGGCCAAAATAGAAACCTATTTAAATTCTTATTGCTGTGGTATTTGGGTGTATAGAAAGCTGAAATTCTGGCTGCTGTTTACTACTATCTACTAGTACCTAAGACAATGGTAAACCGCAGCCAGGATTTCAGTTTTCTATACACCCAAATACCGCAGCAATAAGAATTTAAATAGGTCTCTATTTTAGCCGAAAAATATGGAAAATAATTAATATCCCGAAAACCGCTAGAGATAGGTATAGGTCAATATTTTACAAATATGTTCAAACATCAATAGCGGGTGGAAAATATAAGAATATATAGGGTGTCTCATTGAAAAAAATCAAAGTTGTTGCTACTTTTCGATATAACCAGTAACACTGCAACGCTGAAAATATTTTAGATCGATAGAACAGTGCCCATAGCTTGTGTGACCAGATTTTTAGCAAATTTCTTCTTGCCGTTTTCCATCAAATCTTCCATCGACCGTGAGACACCTTATATATATTATATGGAAGTTATCTTTTGAAAAAAATCATATTTTTTCCCTAGAAAATCCTTCAATATCAACCAAATTAAAATTGTTGAATATCAGTGGTGCTGCTCAATATCTTGTAAAAGACTATAAAGGCCCAGCTATATCTTTGGAATCAATAGTAAGAAACACACAGATACAACAAACGAAGGAAAAGGCTGAAGTGGTTAATGCAGTTTCAGATAGTTTGAAAAGTTTGATACAGTCCGATCAATATCTGAGATCGAGAGTCAATACAGGCTTCGGATTTTTTATAGGTAATTATAATTCTTCTTATTTACAGTTGAAAAGGCAAAAATATGTCAAATGAGGTAAAAGCTCAAACTATTCTTGGTAAAACTTACTACTTACTGTTTTTTTTTTACTTATGGTTCAATTAATTGGAACCTGCTTTATAATATTTACGCCCAGAAACAAAAGAATATCCAAAATAAGTTTATTGATTATGTACATAGAACATACTTTCTACATGTTAATGAAAGGTGCAACGTTCGGAAAACCTTATTTCTCTGGAACACTGGAGGAAAATCACTGACGTTAAATTCTTTTACAAAATAGACGCAAATGGAATTGTTTGTCAAATTCTATATGCTGTACCAGTTTACCAATTATTTTCTCAATTCCCCTCAGACCCTCTACACAGGACAATAAAGACTTACAATTTACTATCAAAGTCTGTCAGTATAGACATATTTAGGAATAGCCTCCACAATTTCCAAAATATCGTAAGAAAATACTTCTTATAATTAGAGTATAACTGAATGTCTGACAAGTTGCATTAGATTTTAGCGCGAGGTTGTGTTGTCGACCGACGCAAAGCGGAGGTTATACACGTAAATATACGTAAACAAGCGCTCTACCTATACCACTGACGTGACAGTCAGGACACACAATGGCGGTCGGCGATAATACTCATCTATACAGCACTTTAGTTATACCAAAGAAGATAGATACTACATAGGAGTGTACATCGTATAGTAAATTTGAGGCGAAAACTAAGTGAGCTTCGTTAACCAAGTCACGAGGGCGCTACGGTCGAAAATGTCTATTTTGTTAAATAATTCAATATACGGCTATCAGGCGAACAGAAACGGCTAGGTAGTTTTGTGGGCTTGTGATTGTCGTTCTGGAGTGCCTAATAAGCTGCCTATTTTGAGGACACGATGCGTCTGTAGACAATAATATAAAACTCAATGTTTTATTTAATGTTGAAAGAAATTGTGTTTTGTGTTAATATCAGGTACATACATATACCTACATAAAGTATATATTGTAACGGGGATTTATATTAAAACTGGGTTCGATTTATTTTCACTTATTTATTTATACCAATAACTACACGACTATATACACATTTATATTCACACTTATCTCGGACTATATACGACTTTTCTAATGTCTATGATCTATGACCGACTGACTATCTATCACTACTAACTACTTCCGTGGTCCGTGTGTTTATATCCACTTAACCTCCTATCTCGAAGCTTCTCGTCTAGAATAGACCAAATCAGTATATTCTCCATGTTTCTGGATGTTATTACCAACATTCTCTTTCAAGAGCAATCTAGACGCTTCCAGGACTCCAGATATTTGTGTGTGTGTGTGTCTTTTATTATTTGGGTGAGTTCTCACGTTACACTGCCTCCTCCTTAACATCATTCTATGGCGGAATCTGCACTTGGTTTCTTCCAGGCAAACAACCATGTTGAAAAAGTAACAGTCTATCGTCTTTCCCGAGTACACTCCTTTTGGATTGAAGCAACACACGGTAATTTGCACGCCAGCGTCCTGGAAGATGTATTCGATCATGCTCCTTATAATCTTCCAATCTAACCCGTCCAACCCGCAGCCTATTTTCGGAAGACCCAACTTCTTATGTCATAATTCCTGACTTCATTCCTTAGGCTCTTCAGTGCATGTCAGATTTCCTTGTAAGTGAGTTTTCATCTAGACATCTTTTTCGGAACCAAATAGAAGAGGTTTCGATTACCATCTGCTAGTCGCAGAACTTTTCCTACTCTTGTTCGTTGGACTGACAATTCATGCAGTCTTCCAAACTTCCTTTTAAACAGCAGAGCAATTCCTCAGCCCATACGTAGATCCTCCGCTACACAATGGGCAATAGAAACGTCGGCTGGTAGTTTGAAAAGGTCTTGTTGAACCTCAACTGTCACACCGAGTCTGACCTTCTTCCGATTCGCGTAGTTGGACATGAAGTCGTTGAAACTGACATTTCGTTCCTCAACGTTCTTTTCTTGAAGAGCCACTCGTGCTTCCTCCTGGTTGTTCGATCCAGCGTATGGTGCGAGTCGGATTATGTGCACCACTCTAGATTTTCCCCTTGGTAACTTTCGAATACGATAGATGACGTCATTTATCCTTTTCATAATTTCATATGGATCTTCCCATTGCCTTTGGAGTTTGGGACAAAGGCCTCGACGTCGTTGGGGATTATACAGCCAAACCAGGTCCTCCACGTTGAAGACTCCATCAGCTGATCGAATATTGTAGTGGTGCTTCATTCGATCACTGGCAAGCTGGATGTTCTGTCTGGCTAACTCATGGACTTTATCCATTCTGGCTCTCAAATGGTCGACGTGTCCTTCTCCTGCGACACTGTCCTCTGTAGGTCTGTGGCCGAATTCCAGGTCACAGGGTAGGCGTAACTCGCGCCCCAACATTAAACTAGCAGGAGTCTGACCAGTTGTTTCATTCACAGCCGCCCGATAGGCCATCAGGAACAAATGGATGTACTGGTCCCAATCTCGCCGATGTTCTGAGACAACCTTAGAGAGGTGCTTGCCCATGGTTCGGTTCATCCTCTCTACCATTCCGTCCGATTGAGGATGCAAAGGGGTCGTTCTGAGCTTGTTCGCATCTATTAGTCTGCACTCATCTTGGAACAGGTCTGATTCGAAGTTTCTTCCTTGGTCCGAATGGATTTCAAGAGGAACGCCAAAACGTGAAGTTTAAGTGTCTAGTACTTACCATTATATTCTTCAACTGTTTTCGGGGGTGGAGTACTCATGCTGGTGCTTCCAATGATGTAGTTATTTCCCGCGAAATTTGAAATCCGCGCTGCAGAGTGGTGGAATCTGTCACGAAGGAAATCCAAAATGGCGGGAGAATGGAATTTCCGGGAGGGAGGAAAGTGTGGCTGGCGGAAGGCTTCTTTTCGAGAGAGATTGTCTAGATCCCTCGTGGTAATCAGTTCGCAACCTAGTAAGAAGAAGTTCTGAATCTTTTGTGGCAATTTTAAGGAGTTGAATCGTCGAATTTGTATTTGTACTCACCAGTTTTGAGAGATTTACTTTCACTCCTTTTCGTTTTACGGATCCGAGCCCTAAGGATTCTGCACACAACACGTGCTCGACGGAAGTCGGATCTTGTGAACCATCTTCTAAACTGGTTGCACCTCAGAAGTCCAAGAATATCCGAGGCTTCAAGCTTTACCCAAAATTCATTGTGGCTGGGGTGAGTTGGAACGGTCTCCAACAACTACATACTGCGAGCAGTCCAGCGTAGTCACCAATCTTTCCAGAGAAGTCCCGAGCTCTAGAGTCCAGCCAGTCCAGCGGTCGGCTCTCAAATTCCACGAATGTCCAGAGATTAACCTACCACCGATAAGTCCAATTTATTTTATGTTATAATTGCACAACTTAGACATTAGAGAATAAGAATTTCAATAATTTATTCAATCATAGTAATTTGAACTATTTGTCCAGTCAGCAAAATTCAAAACTATTATCTATTTAGTCAGTATTGTTTAATATTGTTACAGCTGCTAATTATCTCGTTGAGATATTAGTGATCAGTTAGTACAAGTTATACTTACATCGATATCTATCTGGCATTGATATTTCGAGCTCACGTATATTTTTGTATACTAACTTACCTCTGTACAAAGGCAGACCCTGTTATTCGATGATTTCATAAGATAAATGAGATAATCGTTGTTACGCAGATCTGCTTAACGAACGCCTCGATTAGAATCATTAATCGGCCTTTTGGAAGTTTTATTTCTTCCGTGGAGCACAGCGGTCACCCTTTCTTGACTCTTAGTGCTACAAAATATTGTTAGTTTTAGTTATTGAGTAGATTTTAGTAGTAGAATCTTTGCTTACCTGATGGGATGAATACACTATTTAATAAAAATTGAACGTAATTCACAACCGTAGTTTTGTGTTTATTATTATTGCTGTCATTCGCGTCAAATCAGAGAAGCATTGACTGGTGAAGTTGTCAGTTGACGCCTGATCTGACAAACCCACGGAACGTCTTTAACCAAGAGTATAGGACACCTTAAATCTCAACTTAATTTTGTGCAGCATCACTGTTCTTCCCATTGGTTGTTCGCTTGTTCAATATTTTTTTTTCTTTTATTTATTTTGGTTATTGCTATCCTTATATTTTATTGTAATAAATAAAACCTTTGCCTCGAAGATATATATATATATATATTTCTTTTGCTTGCTACTGTTTGGGGAAGTACCCTTAACGTTTCAAGGTTTGAGAGTACATCGGGGCTGGTTGAGTCTAAACCTTGTGGCGCCCGATTTAGGTAGTTTACCTCTTCCATCTTGCAACCCACGCCGTCTCCACTTAGAGCGAAACCGTTTGGCGGCCCAACCAGCTCACTGGAATCAGGAATTCCACATCCAGCATTGGTAGGTTTTATAAGAATAAAAAAAAAGGGCGTTACACGGCCTCTCCTTACAGCGCATCCACTCCAAGACCACTCTCAAACATGGGTCATTCTCTTGGGCCACTTTCATTTGTCCGGGCTGCAATTCCTCATTTTCTACGGTTGTTCGTCGTATAGGACAAATCTTGTCTTCCATCTTGACACATTCCAGTTTTTCGACTGTGCCGCCTTCTTCTTACAACTGCGGCGTGCGTGTCCTAACTCACCACGGTTCCAACACCTTGGCTCTCTCTTCTTTGACTGCGCTCCCGTCACTAGTTTCCTTATCATGTCTAACAGGGACTCTCTATTGGATTGGTCTTTTTCTTCGATTGCTTTTACACGGCGCCCTCGGGAAGTTTGGCAAGCGGCTTCATACTCCAAAGCAATAGCTAGTGCTTATTCTAGCAATTTTGGTTTGGCCAGCTTCAACGCTTTCTGCAATTCGCTCTCTCTCAATCCATGTACAATTGTGTCCACCGCAATTTCATCTAGGAAGCTATCGGCAACTGTAGGATATGCTAGTCGCACAATACGAGCTACCTCTGCCTCAAATTCTTGCAGACTCTCATTTGCACGTTGCACCAGAATTCGCAATTGTGCTTTGTAAACTTGCTGAAGATGACTGTCTCCATACCGATTCTCCAATTTAGAAAGCAAGACATGGTAGTTTGCTTGGCCAGCTGGAATAGACCTTAGGATGTCTGCTGCATCACCTCGTAAAGCAGCAGTTAACGAAACAGCTTTCTGCTCTTCGGTCCACTGGTGAGCCATTGCCAAATTCCTTTCGATAGGTTGACCAGGAGCACTTTCCATCAAAGTTTGGCAGCTTAACTTTCATACTACCTGCAGCTAAGTCCTTTATATCCTTGTCTTTGAAGGTCTGGCTCCCATTTTCATCTTTTTGTATACTGCAGTGTCCAATGTCTTGATTTTCTGTTGCAGTAGCTCCATGTTTTTCTCTGCCGTGACAAATTTTTCGTCAATTGCTCTTGAAATTTCTTCAAATTTCTTGTCACTATATCTACCAGCTTCCTTGATAGTTCTGGTCACCTCCTCAAATCTCGCATCACTTTTTCTGGAAACATCTTTAATTTCATCTTGAAGAGTTCTAGAAACTTCTTCAAACTTTTTCGAGACTTCATCGAATTGTACCCCAAATGTTCTGGTTACTTCTTTTCGTTTTATTTCTAGAGATTTCTTCGAATTTTTTATTGTTATTTCTAAAAATTTCTTCGAATTTTTCATTATTTCTAAATTTCTTCCTTCACCTTAAACGACTACCTGGGTCTTTAATAGAGAATAACCAGGTGAGAGGTCTATGATCGGTAATTAGTATAAATTTTCTCCCGAAGAGGTACGGTCGGAGATGTTTCACGGACAACAAAATTGCTAATAGTTGCCTTTCTATAGTAGAATAATTAGTCTCAGCTTTGCAGAGTGTTCGAGAAGCATAAGCTATAGGGAGATCTTTTCCTACTGGTCCTTGAGAAAGTACGCTGCCAATTGCAAAGTTACTTGCATCAGTTGTGAGAATAAAAGGATCGTCACAATTGGGATAAATAAGAATTGGAGATGTGACCAGGGATTGTTTTAAATTTTTGAAAGATTCTTGGCATTGTATATCAAAATTGAAAGTTGAATTTTTTTCAAGTAATTTGTTTAAGGGTTTCAAAAGTTTTGCAAAATTAGGAATGAACCTGCTATAATATCCTGCAAGTCCTAGAAATGGTTTTATTTCTTTCGGATTTGGTTGAGGAAAATTTTGTATGCAGTCTACTTTTGATTGATTGGGGTTTACGCCATCTTTTCTTATTAAGTGTCCAAGATAAGCGACTTCCTTACGGAGAAATTCGCACTTATCGGGTTGTATCTTAAGATCTGAATTATGGAGACGTTGGAAAACTTCATGAAGTCTTTTTTGATGTTCATGGATAGTTGGAGAGTAGACGATAATGTCGTCCGTGTAAACTAAACATCTCTCGTTCTGTATACCTAATAGAATATTATCCATAACTCTCTGTCTGGAAACTTGAAGGGGCATTTTTCAATCCGAATGGCATTCGAGCAAATTCGTAATGTCCATTTTCAACGGAGAAAGCTGTTTTAGGAATGTCTTTCGAATCAATTTCTATTTGATGAAAGCCGGATGCCAGGTCGAGGGTCGTAAAATACTCACACTTACCTAAGTGGTCAAGGAGATCGGAAATATTTGGAAGAGGGTATTTGTCTCCTACCGTCAGTTCGATAAGTTTCCTATAGTCTATCACAACTCGCCATTTTTCTTTTCCTGATGCGTCTGATTTTTTGGGTACTACCCATACAGGAGAAGACCATGGAGAATTTGATGGCCGAATAATACCTTGCGCTAAAATATTGTTGATCTGACTCTTAACTTCTTGCTTGTGTATGTGTGGGTATCTATATGATTTCGTAAAAACAGGTTTCGCCTCATTAGTGTCTATAGAATGCTTGATTTCGTTTGTAAAAGTTAACTGGTCGTTTTATAGATAAAATATATTTTCATAATTTAAACAGAGATTGATGACTTTCTCTCTTTCTTCATCGTTTAGATGTTCTAAGCGTAATTGTTTTAATATTTCAGATTTTCTGTCCATTCGACAATAATTTCATTATTAAAATTAATAATGTTAAAATTGTCAAACGGTTCAATATGTAATTCGGGAATTTCGATATCTTTTGGGATAGCGTTTGCATTTGAAATAGTTATAAGAAATTCACCTTTATCATTAATATCTACAAGACAGTGAGAGATAAAAACCTTTTCAATTTCAAGACCGGTGACAATAGCGTCAGTATTTGTTAGTGTGGTTCTTAATTTGAAGACTTGTTCAGATCTGGGTTCTAACAATACACGGTTCTTTATTGGTGTTTGAATGTTGTGATGCTTTCTTTCAGGATGTAATAATTTTGGATTGCTTTCGAGAATGTTGTCGATAACCTTAAATAGAGGGACAATTTTGAAATTTGTTTATAACTTTTGTTCTTTGAAATTAATTACTGTCTTGTAATGGTGAAGCCAATCTGCTCCAACTACTCCATCGAATTCAATATCAAGATCGCAAATGTAAATTTTATAAGGATCATTTTTGGCAAAAGGTATAAAAAGTATTACGACGGAAATATGTGCCAAAATGTTGAAAATTAACTTAAGTAAGCTAAGAACCGAGTGATTTACTCAATCCCCCACCCCGTTTAGCACAGGGTTAAAAGTTACAATTATGGGAGTTCAGTGAAACATCTTGAAACGCGACAAGGTGACCCACATCTATAAGAATTTTAGGATTGACGAATAAGTAACAAAGGTCTGGTGAAACGTTGCAACAGTATGAAATTGATGTTGCCCGGCTCGTTCGACTGGCATTCCTTACAGCACCCAGATATTCTCATGACCGGTTAACGGTAGAAACATTTATTTATGATGTAAGAGATATTGACATGCAACAACTCCTACGATTGAGTAGCCTTACAAAACTTGACAATGTCCTTGCACGTGCACTTGAATATGAAGCTGATAAACAGGCGTCCAGAAGTTTCATATACAAGTGCACGTGCAAGGGTATCTTCAATCCAACGGACACATACAGAAGAACTGCCCACAACTTCAAACTAGCAATGTGCAGGAAAACTCCATTTAGCTAGTTTTGCGTGAAAAATATGAGGGCATAATGTATTTGTTGCCGAAATATTGGATGAAGTTTTATTCTGTTAAGACATTATGCATCAATTTGGTTTCAACTCAAACCTCCAAGATGGAATACTAAATAATATTAATTCTATTTGTGTTGGAGTGTTGGTACTTTTAAAGCAGTTACAGTTAGATTTAAAACTTTTGGCACCAACTTAACAAACAGCACAAATAGAATTAATATTATTTTGTATTTTTCAGTGCACCAATTAATAACAATTTTTTTTTAAATGTTTGTTTCCCACATTTGAGTGTAACATTAATCACGAAAATCGTTGAACGTTGACTAATACCATTACCCCTATATCTATTTGCTTTGCTTGTACTTGTTATTATTCAGAAATATAAAAACATCGTCGCGCTGTTACACGAAAACAGTAACTCTATGGAACAAATGTTCAATATCAATGTTGCTACAAATAATCTGGTCTTTAATTTGGTTGCCTCAGATTTTAAATTTTTTAAATAAATTGCCCCTTCCAAATAGTGAAAATACACATATTTGAGGATTTTAACATCACTGTAACTCAAAAACCGTAACACTTTTTAGAAAATGTTCAATTTAAATTTTTCTGGATATTGTCCAGTCTTCAATTCTGTCGTCTCAGATTTTCATTTTCCAGAACAATTTCCCCCTCCACCCCCGTCGGGGGTGTTTTTTGGATGGAAGGAGATTTCGGATTTACTCAACGAATATGGGACTATTTCTCAAGTCTCCTCTTTCAAAAAAGTAGACAGTCGCGTTTTATGCCTTCTCCGTTTGGGTTCGTCGGTCAATAAAACCCACATACTCACAGAAACTATATATGTAGTTATTCAATTCAATTATTCACCATATACTACAAAATTCACGTTTTTAATGACAGTAAATACCTAAACAATAGCAATAACTGTTACAGTTTTCACAAACATTGAACATTCTCTAATAATGAATGTAGGAATTCTTTTATTTCTTGAACTTGTTGTTTAGATGAGGGCAAATCATTGGTACTTACTGGTCTTTTAAGAGCTGACGGGTTTTAACGGGACATCCCATAAGTTCATGTTTGCAATACTTCTTATACCAGTCCTCACAAAAATGTTTATAACATACCTATAAAAATAGCACAGTTTATATCAATATGGTTTAGCGTTTACAAGTATTCAACCAAGCTTTTTGTAAACATGAATCTTGATGAAATCGAAAGAACATCAAATCATTCCATTTTGATTTATTATTAATATTACATAAAGCAACTGAGCACATCATCTTGCAAAACAAAATTAACACAAAAATGATAGCAAACGAAAGGTCACCGCATCACGTCAACATGCCATGGCAAAGTTACCCATCGATGCAATACCATATCTTCTATTTGTTTTTTATCATGGATAGATCCCTCTCTCCATAAAGCAACAACTGTAAAATAAAAACTAAAATATGAGTAGTTTTCTCAAAAAGTCTAATTGAATCTATTTATCAATTGCATTATTATGTATACTTTAATTATTTTCCAAAAATGAGCTAATTATTACAAAAATATATTTTCTTGTAGATATTGAATGTGTGATTGACAAGAAATGCTCCCCTGTTCCGTTAACCCGAATAAAAGATCACCCTGATGCTAAAAGGTTAGTATTTTTTTTTATTTATTCATTTATCCGAGTATATATAGTGAACGGCTCAATTATGGAATAAATTTGATTAAAAATCAGGGAATCATTTTTACTAATAAATATTTTTTTACGAAAAATTGGACCGACTTTTTTTGTTGTTGCACTGAAAAATACAAAATAAGTAATATTAATTCTATTTGTATTTGGTAATTTTGAAGTTGTGCAATTGTAGTTAAATAGAAGACTCTTGGCACCAACTTCACAAGTACCAGCACCAATAGTATTCATATTATTTTGTTCGTTTCAGTGCACCAACAAATATAGTCGCTCCAATTTTTTGTAAAAATATTTATTTTACACTTTTGAGTGTAACATTAGTCACGAAAATCGTTGAACGTTCACTAATACCAATGAAGGTAGTACTTATCCTATTACCAACGTTAATTCTTTGCTTGTAGTTGTTATTATCGCTGCGGAAATATGCATAAATATTTTAGATGTTACCATTTTACCACCGCTGTCACTCGAAAACCGTAACTCTAAGGAAAAAATGTTCGTTATAAATGCTGCCACAAATAATTAATTAGGTCTTTCATGTAGTACCCACAGATTTTCAATTTTCGAAAGAAATCGCCCTCTCCACATAGGAAATATATATTTGAGAATTTAATATGCCTCTAAATCGAAAACCGTAACTCTTTTGAAAAAAAATTCAATTTAAACGTTTCCTGATATTGTCCTATCTTTAATTATACCACCTCAAATTTTCGATTTAAGAGAAAATTTGGCACCTCCCCCCTTCGGGGGCGGTTTTAGGAGGAAAGGAGATTTCGGATTTGCGTTTTTATGAATATGGGACCATTTCTTAAGCCTCCTCTTTCAAATGAATCAAAAATCATCCAAATCTGAGCTCGTTTACTATACATACACACACCAACAAAAAAAAGCAAGCAGTCGAATGTATACTTCCTCCGTTCGGGGTTCGTCGGTCAAAAATAGAAAATATCGCAGGCGATTTTGATCTCACATACAAATATTATTGTCATAGGTAACAACAACAACAATATTATACAGTATTTATTTGGACCACTGAAAATGGTATTCGATTCAATGGTAATTATATCTTTCGTCGATTTCATAACCTGATCTTATGCTACAGAAGATTCCTATATGAAATTCATTTTGGGTTTCTCGCAGGTCAGAGATGGCGGTAATTTTATGACAATCAGACTTCCACCCCCCTGGGGGCAAAATGGTGGTCGAGAATAGTCATATATTCTAGTGTCTTGCATTTACTCTATGCCTTACATACAGCTGGGACAACCCATACAGTAATCACTGGCGATAGAAACGTGATAGAAGTGATATCGCCAGCTTCAGTCAAGGATTTGCTTTCGACGGTTAACCTTTTGTAAAAATGGTCGTTTACAAAATGAGCACGGTGCAAGTAATTTAATTTTTAGATTTATTCATCGTATGGCATTTACGTCACAAGAATCCTGTCGCGATACAAAACTTTTAAAGCACTATTCCGCTTAGAATCTGTCGGAATTGCTTGCCTTATGTTGCTGGCTTTTTGAATTGCAGATTCTACTTCATGTAGTAAAATCCAATATAAAATTATATGTACATACATATGCCTTTGTGTATAATTATATATATTTATTGTTATTCTTTATTACTCTAGTTTTTTTTCTAGGATAGCGATATTGGTATATGAGTATCATGACATGTGCCGAGGAAAGGTAGAACCTACAGGTCTTAATACCTTTGCATCCTCCCTTCTTCAAGCGCAAGGCTACAACGTATTAGTGGTACCTTATACTGACTTTCGACCCAGAGATAAATTAGTGCTTCGAGTCCAGTATTTGGAATCCAAATTAAAAGAAATAGCTAAAGAAACCAGAAAAATCTAGTTACCGTTGATCCTTTGGTATCTCATTATGTTTTGAATGTCAATATTGTAATATTTATAAAATAATAATAAATATATGATACAACAAATGGAAGTGGAAAATTAAAAATATTGTTACCTCATTTGTGATTATTATTCTCATTTCTATCAAACGGCATAACTTGAAACATAAAAATTTAAGAATTTGTTCGGATATCTTCGATATAAGTTAAGCAGCAATGAGTGTTTTTGAAGTTCTCTTCTATTACGAAATTACCTGCAGGTCACATGTTTAAAAACTCAAATTCTGTCTTTTGTAGGTTTTACTTCAATAAACTGTCAGAAAATGCACGTTTACTCGAGGATTTGATTAGATTTTGAGTAGTAATACATCAATATTCTTTTCTTCCCCTCTAATCAAGTACTCCAATATTAATATATGCATACAAAATTCCCATATTTCACTTTTGTATCTATGTATACCGGGTGTCCAATTAGTGCGACAAAGTAGACTTTTCTCTATTTTCAATTATTTCAAAATTATGTCAATATAAAAGTTGTAGGGGAACACAAGCCCCACATTTTAAAATTTGTTGGGACTATACAGGGTGTCCGAAAAAAAACAGAACAGCACAAAGTTGCGTTTTTTAAATGAATCACCCTATATATTTTAAAATTTTTGTATACTACATACAGTAACAAGTACAATAGTGTATCACTTGTTGTTGAGATTATTATTTTACAAGGATGGAGTTTGATTTTCAAAATAATGTTCAACTTGTATAGACCAATATAATCTTTTATTACATTATTTTCATGACAGCTTAAAGACATGTGTTTTCACATTAAACCTAAAAAGAGAAAAGTCACTAGTGTAACAAAACTAGTTTTGGCGCTAGATTTGATTGTTCAACTTGACACTTGTCAACTTTCAATTGTTGGTTTAGGAGCTATAAACAATAAAAATCGATATTTCAGCCCCTTTGACAGCTATTTCTGCCAAAACGGTACAAAATAGAGAAAAATAAATTTTACATTCCTATCTTAGTTTTTTCCGATCTATTGAATAGCGTTGTCAAAAATGGTACCAAATATGATACCATTTATGAAACCACTGTCAGATAGGTCTTAAAAACTAAAATAGGAATGTGTAATTTATTTTCCTCTACCATTTACCGCTTTGGCGCAAATAGCTAAAATGTCGATAGGTCTGGAAGACGGCTAACTCAGCTTCAGCTGTCCCATCTACCTCTCACTAAACCTAAGTATCATTATAATATGCTCCCGGGATTTGGTGACAGCCAATAGCAACCACTTCAGCCTTGAATCATATGTCCTTTTCAGCATCAGGATTTACATAAAAAACTCAGCAGCAACCAATGACGTTTGTACGTTAGGGGCGCTTCCATGTTTTATATTGTTTGATATTCCCCATTTCTTGATCCATGGCCTCTTTTCTCAGCAATGAACTAGTTTGAAACAAGGATATCTGTCTTCTGTTGGTTTCCTGTTCCGCGTAGATTGTAACGCCAAAAAGGTTCTGGCTTACATTTACGCCTGTCGACAGCCCAGTTCAGGCGGTGAGTCGGTGTAACAAATATGATTCGTTGCCAGGCTCAAAACAAATGACAATCACCGTAAAAATGTTAATTCAAATATAATTTATTAAACAAAAAATGCAATCAAGAAAATGATAGAGATTTTTTTTCTATACTAGAGTAGAAATGAGTTTATTATTTACATACAACAAAATCATTAGCCTGAAGGACATAAATGGTCAGACAGGTTACGACTACACGGATGGTAAGAATGCACTGACTTACAGTCTACTATTTCCAAAGAAGGTGAACATCAACTAGTTGGAGACGTCAGCGGCTGTTATAGCTGACCAGAGCTCACCAACAGTTCATACTACTGAAGCCTTTATGGTTATCGCCTGGATCAGAATAGTGGGATTACTTTTGTCATCACTGAAACTCTCATCAAATTTTCCCTCACTGACGGGTGGAACAGACAAGCCTAGTTTCTCCAATGTTTACCAGCATCCATGAAATGGTGTAATGATTATTAAATAAATTCTGAATATCAACCATAGACAAGATAGAGAGAAAAAAAAGTATAGATTCAGGAGTTTATATAATAATTTTAAGCCCAGAGATTTATCTATAAATGGAAACGCATTCCATAAATTAATCGATCAAACGATCGAGATAGATAAAGAATTACATACATAAGTAGAAGAAAAAATTACATACACATACATAAGAATTTGTGAAATCACATTCCACAAATTGCTCTAATCCAGGCCTCAGCTGTGCCTCGAAGCCATTCCCGATCGTTAACGCAAAATACACCAACAGAAAAATGACTTAAATTATTTTCTTCGGCAAACCCGTTCACGCTTAAAACCAAGAAAAGAGGACGATTTCATCTTCTCAAGCGTTTTTATACTCTCTCGTCCCCAGCCTTTCCCCTCCGACGAAGAGCGGAAGAGTCGTCGAGTATTCCTACACGCAACACCGATGAAATGAAATTAAAATGAAAATGTAATTAAGGCGTAAACGTATTAATTTCAATGTTCTCCCTGCATCTCCTCTATTTCCGGGATTATCGGGGTTTCCATCCTCCTCTTCGGAGTTATCTTCATATAACTCAGAACTTCTTTATAATTGTCTGCAATTTCTTCAGAACCATTATCATTTTCTTCTTCAATGTAAAGATTCACAGATCTCCATTTCGACAAAAAAGCAAAGACGTTTCTTCAAATAAAACATCCCTGGAAAACACAATGTGCTTTTCTTGTAGCTACTTCAATCTGTCTCCTTTATGATTTGTCCCAAAAATACAAATTCTTTAGCAAGTTGACCTAATTTCGATTTATCTAAGGTGGCTCGACACTCAAACACCCTAAGTGTGCTACATCTTCCCCAGTGAGCTTCTTTCCATACCACTCTTCCTGTAGAATTTTACCCATTAACGCCGCCAACGTACACCTGTTCTTCACATAAGTCGCCCTCAACCCAAAAATGTAGGCGTAATCCTAATTGGAATAGCATTCACCTCACCCCACTCATCAGAATCTGGTTCACGATCTCGGCTTGGCGGTTCTACTGATGGCACACTCGAGGATTTTATTAGATTTTGAATAGTACAATTCATTTGACAACTACCAGATTAATTCTCAATGACGTTGAACTCCATCAATCTTCTTTTCTTCCCTTCTAATCAATCAAGTAGGTATGTTACGATCATAAGTTGTTCGAAAAGAAGAAATAAAAAAAACAAAGAAAAGCAGTAAGCATGTTTCAAAAACCAGACGTAACAAGTATTCCAATATACAGGGTTATTCACGTTTTTCAACAAGAAGAATTATGGCTAGAGTATTTGATTTTTATAAATTTTTCCCTTACGATAGTTAGGGACCGGGGACCTATTAGCGCGACATTTCAAAAATATTTTGATGTTATATTAAAATCACGATATCGTTGGTATTAGGTAAATTTCTTATAGAAATGTACCTATTGCGATCGTTCACACTTTTGAATATCGAAAAAAATTCAACGGCATGTTGTTATATGTCTATAAGTTAGTCCAAAAAAAATTTGGTTCAAAAGTTTATATATATATATATATATATATATATATATATATATATATCTTAACGATGAGGGTAATTGGGAAGGGCAGCATAAATAAAAGAAGACTCTTTTAACTCAATCCGAGCTTTCGGAACTGCTCAGTTCCATTTTCAAGGATACTGAAAACATTTATTTTAAACAATACTTAGAACATATTCTTTAGATGTATATATTACTTACGTTAGGTGAGGTTGGTTGTTTTCAAAGATGTTAAAAATTGTGAGAACATTAATATGGAATAAGGGGCAGTTGTATATAAAAAAAAAATATAAAAGTATATGGTTCCTGTTGTAGAATAAAAAGACAGTGACATTGCAGTAAAAAAATGTTTTTCTTAAAATTAATAAAATTGGAATAAAATATATATAGACAGATAGAGAGGACTGATAAATTATTAACAAAAACAAAAATGAACTCGACACTCGAGGACATTTGGTTTGCATAAAATTTATATTCCCTAGCTATTTGGATAAACGAACAACTTTTCTATGTATTGCTCAAAGAACACTTATGTTGGAAAATTGACCAAGTGCTTGACATCAGTTTTTTTGTTAATTGTTTCTGTATGTTGGTAAATATATACCATCTCCAAAAACTTTCTTTTGATTTGATTTTTCTCCTTTGCTAATATTTTTACAGAATCATAATCCATTTTATGATTTAAATCGTGTACATGGTGTGCTAAGGTACATCTATCTGGGTATAGTCTGCTGTCACTTTTATGAGAACTTATCCTATCTTTAACGGATCTTGATGTTTTTCCGATATAGCTTTTCTCGCAATTCTGACAAGGAATACAATAAACTACGTCAGAAAGGGATAAGACAGGAGTTTTATCTTTCAATCGTGAGAAAGTTGTGTTTATGGTTAACACTGTTTTATTTGCAATTTTTATTCTGCTGAAAGGTCTAAATATCTTCGCAAGCTTAGACGTGATTTCTCTAATGTAGGGTATACTACAATATATATATATATATATATATATATATATATATATATATATATATATATATATATATATATATATATGGGATATTACGAAATTTGTTAACACGATAGAGGTCGCAGTATTGAAGGTATCAAGTTCAAATTTGCTACAAAAATCAATCTCTCAAATATCTCGGTCGAGTTCGTTATTGGAGAATATCGTGTAAGTAGTTTCAAAATGGCGACCGTTCAAACATATAAAAAAATTCTCAAAAAAGAGCCGTAGTGTAAATATCATCAAAAATAATTTTAGGTTATAGATATAATCAGTACCTGCAACTTTTGTTCAAAGCAATTTTCCATAAAATTGAATTTTGAGAAATTTACCTTTCCGCTGGCTACAGGCCATCGGGATTTTTTTTAAATAGAATACTCTGTATATCAATTAATTTTCGGATTTTAAGATCAAATAAAGGCAAGTTTCATGAAAGTTTAATTCACCTTATCTTTTCGGAAATAGGTTTTGTGAAAATGTAGTATATTGTGAGGAAGGGGTGGGTGAAGATGGTGTTTTGACTAGTTCACAAGAAAAAAATGCAACTTCGATAGCTATGTTTTAATTCAGAACTTATAATTACTTTTTACAAAGGTATATGTATATCGTAATCGTGAAGATTGGTGCAGACCTAGCCTACTAGATGCTGGTAGTCCCAGTAGCCTATACCAGCGATAACATATCCCCTAATGGCCCTTGCGTCGGCCTTTTATCCGCCTCTCCAGCATCCCCGGCGGTCATCTTCTTGATTTGGTAGCAGAGCGGGATGTACACGGCAAGTGGTGCGATCGTCCATTTGCAGCGCCACCCGCGCCTTTTAGTTGATATTGCGTTGCAATCTCCCCCTCTGAACACCCTGGTCGTCTCGACGTGGCGTTCAGCTTTCTAAGTCTTAGTCGTCCTCTCCGATGTGCTATGGTTGCTGATATAGCGGTCTCGCAGATATAGGGCGTCTCCTTCTGTTGCAAATTGGTTGGACAAGAGAGGTGGTAGCTGTATCGTGACTCACCTGACTTATGCCCGTTTCCACCAAATTTTCTATAGGGAAATAATAGGTAGGGCATCCTTAATTTAGGAATCCCCTAAAGTTGTGTAATGCGTTCCACCAATCAAAATAATGGGATACCTAGCTAGGTGGTGAAAAGAACCGACAACACCGCAGAAGTTTATTGACTTTTCGTTTTGAAGGGTCCGCGGCTGCGTATTATAAGTATTTTTCTATTTTGTTATGTAGTTTTCTCTAACCTGCAACTTTTTGAAAAAGTAAATAATAAATAAGGAACTGATGTTACGGTGAATCTAGTCTTGATTTGTGTTTTTTACATGACAATTAAGTACAAAAATAATATAATAATGGAGCAACAAGAAACAATAACAACAAGATACAAATGTGTCCAAAAAGAAGAAGGAGTACTTGCTTAACATAATTGAAAAGTATTAAAACATAAATGAGAATAAAAGAATAGAAAGCGTGTCAGAAAAAGAGAAAAACAGGAAAAAGTTAGTCAAGAATTTAATAGTGCCTCACCAAATTCACATTACAGGCCAATGGAATCACTCAAAAAATTCTATGAAAAAAATGAGCGAAGATTTGAGAAAGAAGACTGCTGAAATGAAAAAATTATTATTAAAAATAGGACCTTATCCTGAGCCATACAATAATATCCGACATGATGAATGGTTGACCAGCTATCGATTTGGACACTTTCCTCACAGTGCATGAAGCACTACTTACGGAAATACCCTTGAAATCCGCACACGAACTCAAATATCCACCTGTGGCAAGACACCGTAAGCATTGTTCCTAAAAGTATAGAATCTAGTCATACATAATACATCACATATTATTACACACATTAGTGACAAAGGAAAGCAAATCTGCTACAGGTCTACCTGTCATCTGGATATTCCAGCCGCATTTCTATATGCTCCAAAATATTTAAAACTGCTGGTTCTGTCAATCTGAAGCGTCGGGAAAAAGTTAGATTAGAGTTAGATTATCCATATTGTCAAAATTATTGTTTCTGTCATAGATTCGCCTAGGAAAAATATTTTGAACCTAATACAATATCTCATAATAATCGTCATATATTTCCATTTTGGCCAAACAAGCAACCACAAAAATAGAAGAAAAAAAACTCTCAAGACTAGTTAATAGGGAAAAGTGAGGTTTCAATGTACCATTTCTCATATTTCTATGCAATTCTGTTGTATTTCAAAGTCATCGTTAAACATTTCCATTTTTTAAGAGAAAAAAACGGTACGGGTTTTTCTGGTACGAGTACAAAAATTAAAATTATCTTTTCTATGATAAATACATAAATATAACACAGATATTACAGAGAAATACACAAAATTGATAAAAGAGGTTATAATTCACCATTCCCTTACTTAAGTGACTATTTAGGTAGCAAAATTCGCACCCCTAATTATAGGGCGACCCTAACAGGTCCTTTACAAGAGAGTATGATGTAGGGGTGTGTGATGAAACCCAAACTCTATCTCCAGGGTTGTATAAAGGAGCGGGTCTTCTTTTCTTATCCTTGACGTCTTTCCGTTTGTCTTGATTAATTTTGTGTTTCTCACTTGCGTCCCGAAGTACTCCACTGATCTTCAGGAGTTTTGGAGTGATGCCTTCAACGAAGTTTCCAGACTCGATGATTGGGCGGTTTCGCTACACTGCAGCAGGAGATGCTAGTTCTCTGCCAAATGTGAAAAAGGTGGGCCTTCCAGCTGATTAGCATGCAGCAGTATTCATGGCAAATCGTATAGCAGATAGTTTTTCTGGCCACAAACATTTTTCACTTGTATGGCGAGCTGTCTCTTTAGATATCGATTCATTTGCTCGACAGGATTAGCAGCTGGATGATATACTTGTGTGAAAGCTTGCTCAATGTTGAAACAGAATGTAACATGCTGCATCACGCTGCTGATGAATTGTGTTCCATTATCACTGATAATGCGGCGGGATGTCCCATATAGTATAATAATCTCGTCGATTACGGTAGTGGCACATTGGATAGCAGTCAATTCGGTAAGTGGAAAGAGTACAATCCATCTGGATCCTGTATCTTCGACGATAAAAATTCATATAAATCCAAATTTTGATGAGTACAGTTGCCCGAACAAATAGATGGCGATTACTTCAAAGCGTTGATTCATAACCAGAGTTTGCAGTAAGCCAGCTGGTTTTGAGTTATTGGGTTTGTAATTTTAACATTTTTCGCAGTTTCGTACATACGTTTCTACATATCGGCCAATAGTAGTGTTTGGCAATTTTCTGGAATGTTCGTTCACCTCCATAATGTCCTGCGGTAAGTTCGTCATGGTATTTCTCCAGTATCGTTTTGCCTGTCGCTGCGGTACCACAAGTTGAGCTTGGGTAGTGTCGGAGTTAATATACAATATATATATATATATATATATATATATATATATATATATATATATATACAAGCATTCATCCGATAGTGTATAACCTCGACTGGTCCGTCTTTGTGCTTCTGCTTCTTGCTGGGGGGTTAGAAATTTGATCCATTATCTTCATTAATTCGGGATCGTTAGTTGCGGTCGGCGGCAGTGATTCTAGGAAAATCTACCGTGATGTAACTGATCCCGGGATCCTTTTCCTCCACAATTAGTTTGCTCAGAGTGTCGACGACAACGTTGAGACGTCCTGGTTTATACTTAATAAGAAGATCATGAACAAGTATGGAACTTCTGTACAAGCCATGTGATATTTTCTCCGGAAAACCTTGAAACTGAGGTCTGCTAATTCCTGTAGGACCTAAATCTCGCAGTCCCTGCAGATGTTCTTGATGGTTTGGTGATAGTAACATGAGATCGTCCATGTATACCAATAGATTGAGGTGGTGTAAATTTCTCTTGATTTGATCCATGGTTCGTTGGAACCTAGTCGGACCTTTTCTCAAACTAAATCTCATGCGATTAAATCGATATGTGCCGAATGGGGTTACAAAGCAAGTTTTGTCCCTGTCTTCCTTCTAGACGCCGATTTGCCAATATCCGGAATGTAAATTCATAGTAGTCATAAACTGTGTCCGTCCAATTGCATGCAAAAGATCATCGATTCTGAGAAGAGGGTAATAATCTGGCTTTGTGACGGCGTTAATGTGTCGATAGTCTATGCAAAGCAGTGTGTCTCCGCCAGGTTTCGGAATAAGAACCACTGGAGCTATCCAGACACTGTCACATTCTTCAATCATGCCCTTGGCAATCATGATTTCGATCTCGGTTCATAGCCACTCGCGTTTTGCCGGAGGTAGTCTGTATGGTGCTCAACTACTCTCACTGGCTCTGTCTACTTCGTGAAGACCTCTTCGTATTTTTTGAGCAGGTCATTATATTCGTTCCTCTCGGCCTCATCTTCTCGAAGCTCTACGTCGATCCATCCCAAGTCCATGTGTTCGTTCCAATGATTGCTTTGCTTCTATCATAGGTACCTCGTTTTCGATTGGCGACACACCTTTGGGAACTTGACACTAGTATCGCGCTATTTCCATCATTGTGGGCGACGTGGGTAGGTATTTGTTGAAGGGGTATACCCTGTGCGGTTGGTCTTGGAAGTGCCACTGTTGTCTGGGCATGTCTAAGATTATTTGTGCGTGTTGGAGAAAATCGATTCCTAGTAGGGTGACTTTCGTCGATGCCTTTGTGAAGAAAACCATTTGTCATTGGATGGTTCTTCCTCATAGACGTATCGGTAACTGGTCAGTCTTGGTTTCCTCTAGTTGTCGTTATCCATTGGCCAAAGTCCGGACATTCGCGACGGATGTAGTCATCTTTTCCACATCCGTAGCACTTTATTGTCATCTGTGCTGTTGTCGGACGCATCGTTTCTTAGGAAATTTGCTTTTTTCTTTTCCTGCATTCCTCTGTCCCGTGAACTTTGATGTTGCAGAAGCCGCAATAACGTACTTTCTGCTTGATTCTGAGTTCGGATGAATGTGGTCGGGGCACCTCAGATTCTTTTTGCTCAACCAATCTGCATTCATCTAGCAATTGTTTTATGGTGTGAATACTTTCTCGCCTTAGGTGTTTCCTCGTAGTCAGATTAAGCATTGAGGAGATAATATCGATCTGCGTCTCTTCCGAGTGATGTGGTTGTATTTATGCCAGAACGCTCGTTTTATGTATATGAACTGGTCCGTAGGAACGTGCTGATCCTGTCTTTGGCCAAATAATTCCTCGTATAGTTGGAAGTGCTGTTTCTTGTTGCCGTACGTTTTCTTGAACTCCCTCATAGCTACGTCCCAATCCGTGATTGAGTTCTTGACACGTAGCCATCATGTAGCAACTCTTTCCTCGAGTAACATCGGGAGTCCTGTCAGTGCGTTTTAGTTACTCACCTGAGCACATTCTTTATACGTTGTGACCGTGGCGATAAAAATATCTACACTGTCACCTTCTCCTGAGAACAGTCCCGTAGATTCCACGAATATGTACCGTCCTGGATTGTGTCCGTTGTTTGGGTCGCATCCCGAATTCCTTGGATCAGCGCTTGAAGCATTTCAGAATTCATCGTAATCAATTCTCCAGATTTAAAAATAGTGTTACAGAATCTGGTAAATCCTTCTACAACTCCACGTTTCTGGCGCCACTTGTTAGGAGGGGGTGGGTGAAGATGGTGTTTCGACTAGATCACAAGAAAAGAATGTAACTTCGATAGCTGAGGTTTGATTCAGAACTTATAGATATTATTTACAAAGGTAATGCATATCGTAATCGTAACATTTGGTGCAGACCTAGCCCACTAGATACTGGTAGTAATTAACATCCTAGTAGCCTGCAAGCGATAACTTATCCCCTAAAGGCTGAAACCCATTTGACGTTCGCTGTCTCAGCCTAGCGCGATCCAAGCTGAACGCATTCTAGACCGTGAAAGGAGCTCAAAATAGATCGCGGTTTGCAAATTCTCTGCCATTGTCACTTTGTAGAATCATGGGGGCCCCAAACAAGCAGAAAATGTCTATTATCAATATATGTAAAACCAAATAGACGGATTTCACAATTTATTATTTTCAAGACTCTACGGTGTTGCCGGTGCTAAAATTTTACCTGTTTTTAAATACCTAACTGATATAGATATCGGATAAATACCAAAGTGAAACTGACAAATTAATTATGATCATGATTGTAAAATCATTTATTATTTAAAAAGCATGCATACTATTTCGCTCTTATTCGAAATTGGTACATTTTTAAGGCACTAATAATATTTTTCAAACGTATACTACTACTATACTATACTAAATGGCAACAATGAGGTAGATGTGGCAGTAGCAGAGAACAGAGACGTATAAAGAACTGCAATCCTTAATGTTAATACATCTATTTACTAAGAGATGGCAGAGCGATTAGACGTTTTCGTTATTCGATTTATTAATCTATGGTTCTCGTACGCTGTGGGTTATTAATTAATTAATTAATATTTGATATCTAGTTATATTTCTCCTAACATTGCCTACTCGTGCATACATTTTTTTGGTTTTAGCTTTTGGTTCAGATCACACGATATAGCTTTTTTATAATTAGACGCGGCCCGCTGTTGATAAATATCTAGGTACATTTCAAGTTATGAAATACAAGGTGGGAGATTAGGAGTGCGTAGGTATTCGGACGATTATGGGGTTATTGTAAAGATTAGGAGAAAATGTCTATAACCAACTCAATCGTATCTTAAACATTCTACAACATAAAAATATTTTCAATTATACCGGGTGTTTCCAAATAGTTGGAAATCTACACAACTTTGTTTTTTCTTATGGAATGTTTATAATTTTAATTTATTTTTCAGATCAAAATGGAAAAACAGTTTATTAATATGACTTTATGTTTATAGCTAATATTTTATGAGATATTAATTAGGATGAGAGAGTCAGTATGTAGTTATTCGCGATTTCAATTTTTTTTTTAGTATATCTATATTCATGTCCCCAACAATAATGGTAATGTTACTACCATTATCAATGTTGTGCTAATATGATTCAGGATCTGTAACATTACATTTAATTTCTTGGCAAGCGCTGAAAAGAAAGATGCAGCATATATGTGTCCCACTAAGGTCAGCGAGGTAGGATAATAGGGAAACCGTAAACCCTACGACTTCGGGAAAAAAAAATCATAAATTAATTGCCTAAAAGAAATTCAGCTAAAATATTTTCAAGTTTCTAAAAGGGCCGCTAGGTGGCGTAATTACTGTGGTATAAATTAAAATTAAATTTTTCTCAAAAATCGAAATATTAACGTATTGTTTTGGTACCGGAAATGAAAAGTTCATTACATTCTGCGTAATTTTGGTCCTCACACTTTTTCCGTATTTTTGATAATATGGGTGGGGGGAGTACTTTATTAAACCACTGTAATCTCCTAGACGCGTTATCCAAATCTAATAAGTTTAGTCATGTTTGAAAGATAACTCGACGCTTATTTTAATAAAAATAATGTCGGATGTGTTCGCAAGTTCACAACTTTACTCCTAGAGGGCACTGATAAACCAATATTCATATTTTTCATATTTTTTTGTTAAAAAATTAAATGACACGATACATTTATTAATCATTGGTATTAAGAGCCACATAATTAGCTACATTTTGGCGAAAACCGCGACTCGATATCTTTAGTCGTTTTTGAGTTAATGTAAAATTGATATTTTTGTTTTATTAAGAAAGTAATAATCATTATCACTACCTATTTAAAGATATAAGTTACTTATTGCTTATTCAGTTAGGTTAGGTTAGGTTACCACTGAGTAAAAAAAACTATTTCTTTAGGTACTTTAATCATAATATCCCAAAAATGTTGATAGCTGCGCAATTTTACTTTGCCGATAGACCATTGGATTATTTTTATTCGTTCTTAAGTTAGCGTAAAATTAATTTTTGATGAAAAAATAATTGGGGCCATAGAACCAAATGGTTTTTTGATCGACGAAAAAACGAGAAAACATAATTATCTATTTAAGCAATATTGGTGGATTAATAACAACGTAAAGTAAAACATAAAAATAATTATTTGAGTGAATTAATAATTTTAATAATACGGACATGGACACAAAACTACCGTCAGCTTCAGCTGTTGGGGATAACATTGAAAACGTTGTACAATTAAGTAAAAAGAGTGTTTGTAAATGTGTACTGTATGTGCTTCTCTTACTTAAGATTCCACCGCACGCCACTGCTCATAACAACAAGTAATGATAACTACTATGTGCTGGTTTCGCATTTGCTATTTTCTAACTAAAGCAGAAAAACATTTTTGTTTATTTTCTTTCTAATCAGTCTATCAGTATTTTTGTTACGTTTGAGATTACATTTTACAATAGTTCAAAAACGAGTAAAGATAACGCGTCGCTAATCTGTGGCTATTTATATGGCTTTTAATAACAGTAAGAAAAAAATGTATCGTGCTATTTAATTGTTTACAAAAAACGATGAAAAGTGAATATTGGTTATTCAGTGCTCTCTAGGAGTAAAAGTGTGCGTGTGCGTACACATCCGACATTATCTTTCAGACAAGACTAAAGTGGTTAAATTCGGATAACGCGTCTAGGAGATTACAGCGGCTTAAGAAAGTACTGTCTCCCAGCTCCCCCCACCCTTATAATCAAAAATACGGAAAAGTATGCGGACCAAAATTACGCAAAATTTCATGAACTTTCCATTTCCGGTACTAGAACAATACGCTAATGCATCGATTTTTTGAGAAAAACTGGAATGTGTCAAGATGGAAGACAAGATTTGTCCTATACGACGAACAACCGTAGAGAATGAGGAGTGGCAGCCCGAACAAATGAAACTGGCCCAAGAGAATGACCCATATTTGAGAGTGGTCTTGGAGTGGATGCGCCTTAAGGAGAGGCCGTCTTGGCAGGACATAAGCTTACGAAGCCCTGAAGTGAAAGCATATTGGAGCCTATGGGACTCTCTTGTGTTAAGAGATGATCTGCTGTATAGAACCTTTGAGTCTGAAGATGGCACTGAATCCAGATTTCAACTAGTTGTGCCGAGAAGCAAAGTGCCGGAGGTACTACGTCAGCTACATGATGGAGCCTCGGGTGGACATTTTGGTATCACTAAGACTCTGCAGAAGGTTCGAGAGCGATTCTATTGGGTGAATTGCAAAGAAGATGTGAGACAGTGATGCCGTAAGTGTGAAGTATGTGCAGCCAGCAATGGACCACTTGCTAGAAAGCGGGCGCCTATGAGGCAGTATAACGTTGGGAGTCCCATGGAGCGAGTTGCTGTGAATATTGCGGGGCCATTTCCTGAAACGGACAATGGGAACAAGTATATCCTGGTAGCTATGGATTATTTTACAAAGTGGACAGAGGCGTACGCAATTCCTAACCAGGAAGCATCGACCGTCGCCGAGGTGTTGGTGAAGGAATTCTTTTCAAGTTTTGGCGTTCCTCTTGAAATCCATTCAGACCAAGGAAGAAACTTCGAGTCAGCCCTGTTCCAAGATGTGTGCAGACTAATAGGTGCGATTAAGACCAGAACAACCCCTTTGCATCCTCAATCGGACGGAATGGTAGAGAGGATGAACCGAACTATGGGCAAGCACCTCTCTAAGGTTGTCTCAGAACATCAGCGAGATTGGGACCAGTACATCCATTTGTTCCTGATGGCCTATCGGGCGGCTGTGAATGAAACGACTGGTCAGACTCCTGCTAGTTTAATGTTGGGGCGTGAGTTACGCCTACCCTGTGACCTGGAATTTGGCCGTAGACCTACGGTGGACCGTGTCGCAGGAGAAGGATATGTTGACCAATTGAGAGCCAGAATGGATAAAGTCCATGAGTTAGCCAGACAAAACATCCAGCTTGCCAGTGATCGAATGAAGCACCACTACAATATTCGATCAGCTGATGGAGTCTTCAACGTGGGGGACCTTGTTTGGCTGTATAATCCCCAACGACGTCGAGGCCTTTGTCCCAAACTCCAAAAGCAATGGGAAGGACCATATGAAATTATGAAGAGGATAAATGACGTCATCTATTGTATCCGAAAATTACCAAGGGGAAAACCTAGAGTGGTGCACATAAGCCGACTCGCACCATACGCTGGATCGAACAACCAGGAGGAAGCACGAGTGGCTCTTCAAGAAAAGAACGTTGAAGAGCGAAATGTCAGTTTCAACGACTTCATGTCCAACTACGCAGATCGGAAGAAGGTCAGACTCGGTGTGACAGTTGAGGTTCAACAAGACCTTTTCAAACTACCAGCTGACGTTTCTATTGCCCATTGTGTATCGGAGGATCTACGTATGGGCCGAGGTATTGCTCTGGTGTTTAAAAGGAAGTTTGGAAGATTGGATGAATTGTCAGCCCAACCACCAAGAGTAGGAAAAGTTCTGCGACTAGCAGAGGGTAATCGGAACCTCTTCTATTTGGTTACGAAAAAGATGTCTAGAGGAAAACCCACTTACAAGGACATCTGGCATGCACTGAAGCGCCTAAGGAATCAAGTCAGGAATTATGACATCAAGAAGTTGGGTCTTCCGAAAATAGGCTGCGGGTTGGACGGGCTAGATTGGAAGATTGTAAGGAGCATGATTGAATACATCTTCCAGGACGCTGGTGTGCAAATTACCGTGTGTTGCTTCAATCCAAAAGGAGTGTACTCGGGAAAGACAATAGACTGTTACTTCTTCAACAAGGGTGTTTGCCTGGCAGGAACTAAGTGCAGATTCCACCATGGAACGAAAACCCAGCAAGGTACTACCAAGGATGATTCTGATCGGGACGATCAGATGCTAAGGAGGGGGCAGTGTAACGTGAAGACTTACCCGAATAATAAACTACACTCACAAATGAACTATACACACACAATGCAAATTCCCGAAAACACGGGAGACATCAGAAGGCAACGAGAATAAGTCCTGGTCTATTCTCGAAGCCATATATTGAGAAATAACCTCCAGAAACAACGAAAACAAACACTGGAACCATCTAGAGTTTTTTAGGTTAGATATATAAGGCTGATGATATAGACTGGATAGTTCAGTTTGTCATAAAGCACAGTTAGTAATAGATAGTTTCTCATAGAGCACGGCCAGTGAGTTAGTGATAGAACACATAGACACAGACAGTCGTTATAGTCCAGGAAATATAGTGTGAATATAAATGTGTATATAGAAGAGTAGTTATTGGTGTAAATGAATAAGTGAAAATAAATCGAACCCAGTTTTAATATAAATCCCCGTTACAGTATCTAGCAGTAAAATCACACATTTTGAACGACCCTGTATAACGCAGGACAAATATCTAGGAATTGAAATAACGCAGAAATAAACATTTAATTCGAGCTATGTTTTGGATAAAAAATATGGAAAATGATATCTCGAGAACCGTTAGAGATAGGTTTAAGTAAGCGTGGCAAAAATATTAAGAAAGTGAGGACAAATGCAAAATGCAGTAATATATAGGGTGTTCTATTTGAAAAAACAAAGATGCTGCTACTGTTTGGTATAAGCGACACCGCTGCATCGATGAAAATATTTTAGATCGATAGATTAGGAGCAATTACTTGCACAACCAAATTTTCAGAACGATCCTATGTCCCGTTCTCCGTAAACGTCTAAGGTACCATCGACCGTGAGCCACCTTGTATATACATATATATTTGTATTTACAATCAATATGATTATTGAAAATTAAATTTACTCCGTGACAGTTAAGCGACTTAAAAAAAAAACCGTATCCCCAAAAACATTCCCAATGTTAGACTTTTGGAGGTGAGAGCTATATTCTGCAAAACTCGACAAAAAAAATCTCAAATCATTCGCATACGCTCAGTAAGAGCTCCACACCCATACAAATTTTTATGTTTCTTTGTATACGAATTTTGCTTTAATGGTACATTTTCATCAAGTGATTCTATCGCTTCTCACCGCCCCCAATATTCCTTCCATGACGTTGAAACATAAGTTGTTCATTTTTTTTTCAACTCATAATAAGTTTTATACATACTCCACGCCTTTCTAAGTCTCCTTAATACGATGACAATTGTTTTCATTAGGTTTACATATACAGGATGTTTCATAATATATGCGCAGGGCTTGAGGATGTGATAGCTCGTCCAAAAAAATGAAAAAAAAATAATCACTTATCCTCTAGAATATCGTTGCGTGTTTTTCTCCCCATTTCCTACGCCAATGGAAAAAGTACAGTTTTGAGATGCCCATTTGAACCGCCAATGTTTTCTACAAAAAAACCTATTGGTCCTGAGCTCTGAATTCGACCGTTTTCGTGAAAAATGGGCATCTCAAAACCGTACTTTATCCATTATCGTAGAAATTGTGGAGAAAAACACCCACTACTCCTTCAAAATCTTCACCATTTATGACAAAAATGTTGTTCTGACTCAAAACTTATACGATAAACGGTTCAGGAGATAGTCACAAAAAACGATTTTTTTTTAATTTCAACGCCCTGTAGGTATCTCGAAAATGACGCATTTCAAACTGTAAGTTAATATAACTTTTTTTTTCATATTTTTGGACGAACTATCACATCCTCAAGTCCTGTGAATATATTTGAAACACCATGTATATTAAGAAATAGATCGTATTGCACTTTTGTATTTTTGATGTGTGTAAAAATATTGTAGATCACTAACAAAGTTGATTTTTTCTCCCAATAGAACTCTTTAGAACTTGACCATATAGTTAAATATACATATATATAAAGTTCAAATGCGATATTAATTCTGTTTTATTTCATCTTCTTTTTATATGCACGTCAGCAATATGTTAGTCTTACTCAAATATCGGGACAATCTATGAATACTTATCGTTCTGACTGCGTTTACACAAACAGAGGAGTCCCTCAGGGCTCAGTCTTGGGGCCGGTACTATTTCGGATTTATGTAAATGATATTATATCAACTAGTTCAACAGCACATTTTACATTATATGTGGATGATACATATATACTTGTTTCTGAAAAATCTAGCTCCTATTCCCTTGAAGTAAACTGCAATGAAATTTTATCTCGTTTGTATCATTGGTTTTGCTTGAACTCTCTTTATCTTAATGTTGAAAAAACCAATTCGATTCATTTTCACAATCGGCAAAAACAACTGTCGCCTAGTAAGCTAAATCTCAAAGAAGAATCTATAGATAATGTGTCATTTGTAAAGTTCCTAGGCTTATACATAGATGAGAGTCTTGACTGGAAGAAGCACTGTGAGACGGTGATTATGAAGATGAACTCAATAAATTATTTACTTAGAAATCTAAGATTAGTTCTAACTGATAGGCAATTGATCATGCTATATAATGCACACGCTGAATTGCGTTTAAGATACGGTATATGTTTCTGGTGAATGTCCACTTACTTTCATGATGTGTTTATTTCACAAAAAAAATAATTCGTTGCATTGCTGGGGTCTCTGGTAGTACTGGTTGTAGAGATATTTTCAAAAAATTTTAACTTTTAACATTACCATGCTTATATGTTTTTGAAGTTTGTGTTTTCATATATTGTAACTTAAATGTGCTTAAAACATGTGGTCATGTACACAATTTTAATACTCGTCATCGCAATGATCTCTATGTTCCATTCTCAAAGGGAAATACTTTGTTTAAATCACCCGCTGGAATGGGCCAAAGACTTTTTAATAAGTTACCAACAAGCATTAAAACTTTTCAATCAGTACAGTGCTTTAAAAAGTCACTCAAGAAATATCTGTTGAATGAAGTATATTATACAGTGGAGGAATTTTTACAAAACTGATGTCTTAATGTTGTGTTATCTACTGCTGTAACTGTACTGCTTTTCTTTTTTAGGTTCTAGATTAGTGATTTTGTTTTGACCAATTCTACACGAACTATGTTTCTCTAATAGAAAATAAAGTATTATTATTATTATTATAAGGCAAAAGGAGCTTTGGCTACGACAACGTCCCCACATCTCTGTTGAAACGTTAAAACAATGTATTAATTTCTTACATCAACTTCTCACTCATGTTATAAATTGTTCTCTTAGCCAATGTGTTTTTCCATAAAATGTGAAACTTGTAGTTTGAAAAAGGGATATCCTGACTCTTTTGATAACTTTAGGGCGATCAGCCTACTCAGTTCCTTCTAAAAATTCTTCGAAACTGTTGGATATGAACAGGTAGGTATTTAATTATTTCAAATGTCAGAATTTGTTCTGCGCACACCAATATGATTTTTTTGCAGGCAGAAGCACTTAAATTGCATTATTTGAGTTTTTAAATAAAATATATGCTAGTTTGGACTCTGGTCATATTTCCAGCGGATTTTTCCTGAACCTGTCCAGGGACTTTGACTGTATCGACTTCAACATATTATTGAAAAAATTAAAACTCTGCGGTATCAGAGATTAAGAGCTACAATGGTTTAATAGTTACATCAATAAGAGATCTCAATCACTGAAACTTAAAGTTCCTGGGGAAGACCAGTCCCTAAGGGTAGCGCATGAGATCTCTAATCTTTAACATATACATAAATGATCTAGTATCGGTTATAGATAGTGATCAAACTCTAATAAATTATGGCGATGATAGCATCGAGGACCCGATACTCTGGAGTATATTACATTGAATCATCACCAAATTTGTTTCTCCATTGAAATAAAACCCTTAGATATCATTCTTGATGATACCTTAAAATTCTCTTACTATATCGAGTAACACAGTAAACAGTTAAACCGATCCTGCTATGGTTTGAGAATTTTAACTAAAAACAACCAACACAACACTGCAAAAATATTTTATTTCTCAAGCTTCTACTCTAAAGCCAAATATGGCATTGTGATCTGGGGAGAATCCAGTGATACTAATGAAATATTTAAAATACAAAAAAACTGCATATGTATCATAAAAAAACTCAGATGTAAGCAATCATACAGAGGACATTTTAAATATCAAAATCTACTGGCTATACCAGCATTATACATAATATATGAATGCATTAAATTCGTATTCAAGAATAGACATTATTTTGAACCATACCCGGTTTGCCCATAACTATGGGACTAGAAATACAATGGACTATAATTTCCCGAACCATCGCCTTTCATGTATAGGGAAAGGAACTTTTTATATATGTATTAGATTCTGGAATGGACTTCCTAGGGTTATCAAATTGAGTAAAAACTTTGACAAAATAAAAAAATCTCTGTTACAGTTATTGTATATTTACACTAGAACCCTATAATGTGTCAGATTTCCTAGATATATACAAATTCGGTTTTTAAACGTCCTTCGACGTTGTCCGATGCCTAAATGCCATTAATTTCGTGGATCTTCTAATGCCCTTTATCCATGTCGCTTTTGGTCTTCTTCTCTTTCGATGGTCTGTTACTTTTTTCGGTAGTCTATCGTTACTCATTCTTTGAACATGCCCATACCAAATCAGCTGTTTTTCTTCGATGCACTCTATAACTGTTTTCTTCACTCCCATCTGTTCTTTTATGGTTTCATTCCGGATCCTTTCTATTTTTGATGTTCTAGAGGCTCGTCTTAAAGCGTCCACTTCTGTCGCTTCAATTCTCATTTTCTGATGTTCTTTCAGTCTCCATGTTTCTGATCCTTACATAAGCGTGCTTTTGATTAGGCTGTTATAAATTCTGACCTTCCGTTCTTTTCCAATTTCTGGGCTCCATAGTATTCCATTTAAAGATTTAATCATACTTACATACAGATTTCCTAGATACGGATCTAAATAATTTCCTTGTAATTGTAAGTATATAGTGCAATAGACTAATATTATTATTACTATCTGAAAATTTTTTATTGCACTTGTGAAAAATTTACTAAATATACTATACAAGCTTTAAACGGCAATAAATGGAGTGCCCTGTATTTCATGTCAACAACAGATGCAAAATTTAATTATTGTCTGTTGAATACTATACATTATTATAGCTAACTCTTCATGTTTTCAAGTAAAATGCACAATTTCATCTCAAAACTGATTTTAAGTAATTTATCATTTATTAGGCCGCCTACGACGAATCTGAATTCAAAAATAAACACAGAGATTTTTAATATTTTAAATATTATTTATTAGATAGTTTAAATTATCGAGAAAATTAAAAAAAAATGTTTTACAAACAAGCAATATTTTATATCAAGTTTTTAAAATGGCGACAATTAGACTCCACAAGAGTATCCTCTTTCTAAAACCTTCGACAACATTTGCCAACGTACGCGGGCTTACATTTATTTATAAAAGCATCTCTGATGCGCTTTTCAGATTGTCTGGTATTGTTGGAGATATATTTATTATTACAAACGATTCCTTGTCGGGTGAACTTGGAAGCTGATTTTGTAATCAATTGATTCCAATCCATCGATTTCCGAAATGAACATTTAAATATTCACGTACCTCACGATGGAAATGTGCAATTTGAAGCCACATTTTCCCTCTTATGTCGAAGGGAATGTCTTGTAAAAGGCTTGGAAAATGATTTGATAAACATTCTAAACATAACATTCCATTTAAATATTCTTCGATAAAATAAGACCAATTTAATATTGACCCATTATTCCGCTCCATAAATTCACTGACCATCTGTGTTGATTATAGATAATTCTAAATTGATGTGGATGGGAATCAGAATAATAGTGGAAGTTATGTCTATTAACATTCCCATTGTTATGAGAGATGCACTCATTACTAAACGGAACTAAATTGAAAAAGTTTTTGTCATCTGCATATTTATCTTATACAAAATTCAACTCGTTTCTTATTATCTGAAGGGTTCCAGCGAAAATTTAGCTGGAACCGATCTCAGGTGATTATTAAAGCCTGCAATTGAGCAATTAAATGAAAGCACTTACCCCAGAGGTAGAAGATGAGCACTAATTCAGCAGCAGACGGGAGGATCGGGGGATGGAGGAAGGAAAGGATGACCTCCTATGCCCTAACGTCGTTGTGGTCACTTCCCCGATGGCTCTAGGCACTTCACTTTAATTTGCTCAATTTGCTTTTGAGAATGAAAAAGTAGATGACTTCGCGAATAGGACAATGTGAGGATAAAACAGATGACTTCACGAATTGAGCTCTTCCGTGAACTTGAAATAAGTAGAAGATCGCGAGCACGTGGTCGTTCAAAAGTCAACGAAGCAATAGGATGATGGTTACTCGCTTTGGTCAATCGTCAGCTGTAAGAGGGGGCCAGGAGTCGGGACGAACTTCTTGAAACGTTAGGCAGCCCAACTCTCATGACTGAACATGCCGCCCGCCCTGAAGGATCCCTTCAGTGAGATGAATCGAAAGGAGTGAACGGACGAAAAAGCTATCTACTGACTTGGAAGAGGACACAGTTTGACAACTGGTCGTCGAATTGTCCCAGAAGGAGTAGCGACATCAGCCACACGAGTCGTGGAATCAGCTCCGGGGAAAACAGATGAGATACGGCCGATACTCCACTTCAGAGGAGGAAGATTATCATCTTGAATGATGACAACAGTGCCTGGAAGAATAGGGGTAGATGGTTGCAACCACCTGTGACGTTGTTACAAGGTATGCAAGTATTCTTGACGCCAACGCTTCCAAAAGTCTTGCTGAAGTCGCTGGACTAGTTGCCACCGTGACAGGCGGTTCAGAGACACGGAACTGAGATCATGATCCGGAGGAGCGTTGAGGGGACGGAAAACCAGGAAATGCCCTGGTGTGAGGACCTCAAAGTCAGAAGGATCAGACGATGGAAGATACAGAGGTCGAGAGTTGAGAATTGCCTCAATCTGAGTGCAGACGGTGAGAAACTCCTCATAAGTGAGCCTTTGCTCGCCAATAACGCGAGTGAGATGATGCTTTGCTGATTTTACAGCGGCTTCCCAAAGGCCGCCGAAGTGGGGACTGGATGGTGGTATAAATCTCCAGTCGGTGCCGGAAGAGGAGGCCGCATCGCAAAGACTCTGCTGATGTTGTGGAGCAGACAATAGGCGGCCAAAATCACGGAGATAGTTATGTGCACCTACGAAATTGGTCCCGTTGTCCGAAAAGATAACGGAAGGATGACCTCGGCGTGCAACGAATCGACGATAAGCAGCAATGAAAGCTGCGGTGGACAGCTCAGACGCCAGTTCTAGGTGAACCGCTTTCGTAGTGAAACAGATGAAGACAACCAAATATGCCTTGGTGCTGACGGCTCCACGAAGTCGTGCACTCGTCACATAAAAGGGGCCGGCGTAGTCAACGCCAGTAGTGAGAAAAGCCGCAGCAGAGGATAGACGCTCAGGTGGAAGATTGCCCATTGGTTGAATCAGAGGACGGGGTTTGCAAGAGAAGCATCGGTTGCAATTACGCAAACGATTACGCACCACATTACGTCCATCCAAAATCCAGAACCGTTGACGAATGAACGAATGAGTAGCCAAGGCACCGGCGTGCAGAAGGCGAAGGTGAGCATCATCAATGATTAGATGAGTGAGATGATTAATTTTTGGTAGAAGAACCGGATGTTTGTGTCTATATGGCAGTAAGGACGCTGAAAGGCGACCTCCAACACGTAGAAGGCCATGCTCGTCACGAAACAGGCGGAGTTTCATGATAAGACGATGACGAGAAGAAGGTTTTTGAAATTCAGCTAGCTCCTCAGCGAAGTTGTTAGACTGGACTAGACGTATTAAACAAATTTCAGCCTCCTGGAGTTCAACAGAGGAGAGAAAACCTGACCGACGGGACGATGGACCACGAGCATTTAGTATGAATCGTCGACAATAGGCAGTGACTTGCTTGAGTCGAAGATACGAGGAAAACCGGTCAATCATGGTGGGTTCATCGGAGATGGCAGCTAACATCAAAACGGAGATCGGTTTGGCTTCTTCGTCCACTTGATCAGTTTGAGAGGAATCAACAGAAGAGAAGGGCCACAACGATGAGTCGAGAGACAACCAGGGAGGACCACGCCACCACAATGGGTGATGATGTATGTCTGCAGGCATCAATCCTCGAGAGGCACAATCAGCTGGGTTGTCCTCAGACACCACATGTCTCCAGCAATTCGAGGGAATGAGATCCTGGATTTCAGCGACCCCATTGCCAACAAATGTCTTCCACTTATGACTCTCGCCACGGATCCACGACAAGGCCACAGATGAATCACTGAAGGCCATGCACTCAGCACCGAGATGCTGCAACACGCGAGTGGACAGGTGATGCATGAGTTTTGCGAGAAGATGGGCACCGCATAGTTCCAAACGAGGCAGGGTCATAGCCTTGCAAGGAGCAATTTTGGATTTAGCTGCTAGAAGAGACACCTGGCAATGACCAGACGGTGCCAAAGTGCGAATATAGACGACTGCAGCGTAGCCTGATTCAGAGGCATCACAAAAGCCGACCAACTGATGCGCAGAAGAAGAAACGTCAGGGATGAAGCGTGGTATCTGAAGTTCTGACAAAGTGGAAAGTTGAGACTGAATCCGCAACCATGAGGGCTGGGCCTCATTTGAGAGAGGTTGGTCCCATTCCAGAGGAAGAAGGCAGAGCTGACGAAAGATTTTAGCGTAGAAGGTGACAGGAATTAACCATCCCAAGGGGTCGAAGATTCTAGCCATCTGACTCAGCACAGTCCGCTTGGTGATTGCCGTTGAAGTCAAGCGGACAGAGTAGAAGAAGTGATCAGATGCAGGGTTCCATCCAAGTCCCAGAATCTTGAGACTTGGTTCAAGATCAAGAAGAATGGGGTCAATAGAGGAGGATTCTCTACGATGATCAGAGGGAATACCGTCCAGCAGAGGAAGATGATTAGTAGCCCATTTACGCAACTCAAATCCGCCCGCCATGAGCAGATCCTGAACTTGCTGTCGCAGTTCAAGAGCTTCAGCTTCGGATGAACAGCCTGTCAAGATGTCATCGACATAAATTGCATCCAGCAAGACCTGCCTAGCAGCAGGAAACTTGGGTCCGTCATCCGAAGCCAGCTGCCGAAGGGTCCTAAGAGCTAAGTAGGGAGCAGAAGAAACTCCATAAGTGACGGTGTTCAGACGATAATATTGGAGAGGTTCCTGTTTGGTGAAACGCCAGACTATACGTTGATAATCTCTTTGCTCAGGGAGTATCAAGATCTGTCGATACATCTGTCTAATATCGGCAGTGAAGACAAAGCGATATAGACGAAAGCGAAGAAGAAGAGTTGAAATGTCCGCTTGCAGCTTCGGGCCGGTAAACAGAAGATCGTTGAGGGATTTGCCATTAGAAGATGCACAAGAGGCGTTGAAGACCACTCGAATTTTAGTAAGAGGATCATCTGGCCGATGTACGGGATGATGAGGGATATAATATGGCTCATATTGCGGACAATCAGAAGATTCTGGAACCAATTCCATATGACCACTCTCGAGATAATCTCGCATGAAGTCATGATAAGCGACACGAAGAGCAGGGTTATTGTCGAGACGATGCTCTAACCGAATAAACTGTCTAGTTGCCACATTGACAGAGGTACCCAATCGATTAGAGGAAAAGGGTAAACCAACAGTGTATCTTCCATTGGAGTCACGGGTGACCGCAGCGCAATACAGCATCTCACACTCCTTCTCGGCAGGGGTCAACGGAAGCACGTCAGGTACCTTATCGACTTCCCAAAACCGCCGAACGATGTTGATAAGTTCCTGGTCCGACCTGTGCGAGGGGTTCGAATTCATGGTTTGAAAGTCTTCAACAGCAGGAGGTCTTATCACGTCAGATGGTGAATTTTGGTGAGATGCACCAGTAGAGTTAGTTTTGACAGAGGAAGATTGGTAGGTGATCACTGAGAGAGGAGAATCGGGCTGCGAAGACGATGGAGAACGCATCGCAGTAGAAGATGAGGGAGAAGTGTGCCGACTTGAACCCCGATGAACACTGGAAGGACGTCGAGCACGACCATTGACAGTGTCTGGTGAGAAGGAAACATGTTTAGTCTTCCTGCGATGGCGAGCATAGGGTCCATAAAGCACCCAGCCCAAGGTGGTAGACAATGCCCCTGGAAGCTCAGACGATGGACATAACGTGCCAGGAAGAATAAGATGAGGGAGCACATCCGAGCCAATCAACATCCCGATGATACGAGGAGCATTGAAGAGTGGATCAGCTAGGTTTAATTTCTGAAACTCAGGCCATCGGCCATTGAACGCTTGCACTGGAAGAGGATCTATATGACTGTCAATAACGTAGGCTTTGATGATAAGATGAGGAGGATCCCCTTGGTGACAGAGACTGACGTATGCGTACCCTTGGATGCGAAAATGATCTGCGTTGCTTAAGGTTCGAAGTCGAACATCTTCAGGGTGAATGCGCAGATGAAGATTGTTGGCCCAAGCTCGGGTGATGAGGGTGTGTTGGCAGCCTGAATCGATAAGAGCACGGCCGAAGACAACATTCCGTTGGTTATCTAGGCGGACCCAAGCAGTAGGCATAAGGAAGTCAGGATTACTAATCTTACACAAGGCAGACCGCGTAGGTGGAAACAGATGACAAGACGAGAACGGGTGAGAAGATGGGGACAGATGGTTGCTAGTTGGAGTTAGCCAATCACACGCTGACCACACTCGCAGTCAGGAACTCCCGAAGCCCGTACTTCGTGTAATTCGGCCTCTTACTGAACCACCCCGGGAGTTAGAAGCACGGGCTGGCCGCTCTGATGAAACAGAAGACTGAGAAGTAAGCTGATCCGGCGAGTTCTCCTCCGTTTGGGCAACGGGAGAGACCATAGAGGCAGCAGGTGCCAGATGGAGAATAGTGTGGTGACGTTCCCCGCACGTGTGGCAGCACTGACCCGAACCGCACTTATCAGTGGCGTGGAATGCCGACATGCAGTTTCTGCATAATCGCCTCTCAGTCACGAACGCTCTTCGCTGATGAATAGTCATGGATTTGAATCCACGACACTGGCGAATGGAGTGATTCGCCGAACAAAACACACACGCAGACGACGGACTAGAAGATGTGGGGAAACGCGCACCAGTGTAGGCAGGACGACGAGAGGCCGGACCAGCAGAGGAAAGCACAGACGACGAGTGAACAGACGATGAGTGAACAGACGCTGGTGATTGGGTTCTTGACAGCCTCTTCGGCGAAGGCACACGGGAGGAGATGCTAGGAGTGCTTTCTAACACCCGCAATTGTCGAGTGGTGAACTCGAGCAATTGGGCTAGATTAGGAAAGTCATTCGCGGATAACTGCCCTTCGAACAACTGGCAAGATGGCACATCAAGATTGCGCAAAGTTAAAGAAAACAGAAGATAATCTGCCATATCGGGAATGGGCAACGCCTTGAGGGCATTGATGGCATTCTGATGTGTGGTGGCGAACTGTTTCAACTGGGACAAAGAAGAAACAGACGCAGGCTGCGAATCCAATATCTGGTTGACATAAAGATCGGCCAGCCGACGAGGGTTCTGATACCAATTGTAGAGGGCTTTGTAGGCGAGAGGGTAATTGACCGAATTCAACTCAAAGCCGGAGATCACAGAAGCCGCCTCACCTGAAAGAGCAGACGACAACAGATGAAACTTTTGGACCGGCGCGAGGGAGTTGCTCTGATGTACAAGGGCATCGAACAGCGCGATGAAGCCGGGCCATTCGTCGACCTTTCCATTAAAACGTGGTAACTCGACCCGAGGAATAGGGAGATCTGTAGAGGAAAACGAAAACGTCGCGACAGAAGAAGACGCAGTCAGATGACTGTGGGCGGCGCGGATTTGAAGGCAGACTTCAAAGAAAGCTGCGAATTTCGACGGTGATCCGTCCCGCTCTGGCTCCTCCAACTGAGAGTTGAGCTTGACAATCAACGCATCAGCCTCCTTGAAGGTCTTCTCCACCTTAGACAATTCGGCCAAGTACATATTGGCCACATCTACTTCAGTGGTCAGACCTTTAATTAGGTTAAGCAAAGTCGAGGCCGCGGCGAAAGCATTCTCACGATTGACGATGTGTTCGGAGATTGATGCTTTCAATTTTTCAATCGATGAGGGCATTTTGAATTTTGAACGACCCCGGTAGCTTCGCAGTAGAATTGTTGAAATTATTGGAGAAGAATTTACAGATGAACAGACGATGAAATTTATTATAAACAGATGGTAGAAAAACACATGGTAGAAATGGCAAAATCGTTCACGAAGAATTGAGAAATAATGGTAAACAGATGGTAAAAAATTATTTATTCAATGAATCTAAATAATTAATTTACGATAGAATGATTAGATGAAGATGATAAAGTTGATAAACTGAATTTAAAAGCTAAAGTTCCCTGGTTTCGGCACCAATGAAGGGTTCCAGCGAAAATTTAGCTGGAACCGATCTCAGGTGATTATTAAAGCTGGCAATTGAGCAATTAAATGAAAGCACTTACCCCAGAGGTAGAAGATGAGCACTAATTCAGCAGCAGACGGGAGGATCGGGGGATGGAGGAAGGAAAGGATGACCTCCTATGCCCTAACGTCGTTGTGGTCACTTCCCCGATGGCTCTAGGCACTTCACTTTAATTTGCTCAATTTGCTTTTGAGAATGAAAAAGTAGATGACTTCGCGAATAGGACAATGTGAGGATAAAACAGATGACCTCACGAATTGAGCTCTTCCGTGAACTTGAAATAAGTAGAAGATCGCGAGCACGTGGTCGTTCAAAAGTCAACGAAGCAATAGGATGATGGTTACTCGCTTTGGTCAATCGTCAGCTGTAAGAGGGGGCCAGGAGTCGGGACGAACTGCTTGAAACGTTAGGCAGCCCAACTCTCACGACTGAACATTATCTATTTTGGAAAGTTTTTGGTGAAGCTGGACTGTCTGCTCTTCTTTTTTGTTCGTGCGCGCGTTTTATTCAGTATACATACTCCGATTTTGATGATTTTTTATTCATTTGAAAGAGAAGACTTGAAAAATGGACACTTATTCATAAAAAATCAAATCTCATTTCCTCCGAAACCCGCCAACGAAGGGGGTGGATGGGGCAATTTTATCGAAAATCGAAAATTCGAGATGGCAGAAGTAAAGATAAGAAAATATTCTGAAAGTTTAAGTTCAGTTTTTCAAACAAGCTACGGTTTTTGAATTTCAGCGATGTTTGAATTTGAAATATGTGTATTTTCGCTACGTGGAAAGGGCAATTTCTTTCGAAAATTTAAAATCTGAGAATGGAAAGATTATTTGTAGCAACATTTATATTGAACATTTTTTCCATAGAGTTACGGTTTTCGAGTTATAGCAGTGGTCAAGTTTATAATATGCGTATTTCGGCGATGTTCTTAGATTTCTGAATAATGACAAATACAAGCAAAGCATACATGGATAATGGTGAACGTTCAACGATTTTCTTGACAAATGTAACACTCAGAAGTGCGAAATAAATATTTTTTACAAAAAGTTGTACTGACGTTATCAGTTGGTGCACTGAAAAGTATAAAATTATTTTAATTCTATTGGTGCTGGTACTTGTGAAGTTGGTGCCAAAAGTTTTCAATCTAACTGCAACCGCACAACTTCAAAAGTACAAGCACCAATAGAATTAATATTATTTTGTACTTTTCAGTGCACTAACTGATAACGATGGTCCATTTAAATAAATATTTATACAAGGATGGTTTCTTGAATAATGCTGATATTTCCCGCAATCAGATGGTGACTTGCATGGGAATTTTCGATTAAAGAGGCAACCACCGCAAATTCAAAGTCTTCGTTTTCTGTCACAAGTTGCATTTCAATGGGTTTTTCGTACTGTTTTTAACTATTTCATCTGAATAGTGTCAATAATATTTTTTATTTTTTTATTTTACTGTTCAGTAATCTTTCAGCGTAAATTTGTGAGAAAAAAGTTTTGAATGGATTCTCCGGCATAAACCTCTTTCGGACCATCTAGCATTCTTATAATAAAACTAGCTGACCCGACAGACGTTGTCCTGTCTTAACAAAAGCAAAAACAATATCTTTGTTATCTTAATTTTCACCCATGACAACAATAGCAACTCCAGGTGTCTTATCGGCATTGCTGACAATTTTGTGGTAATCAGATGGCATGCGGTTTAATGCAGACTTAAATAATACAATCAATTCGTTGTCTGACGGAAAAACATTTGAAGTTGCTCCACACTTGGTCTGTTCACCGATTTATTGTGTGCATAACGCTGATCGACTTGTTTTGCTGAATCCCCCATGAAATAAATTTGCAAAAATTGTACCACCATGTGACTTTCAAGATATTTTGTCAGCACTGCCATTCCCCCATCAACTTTTGACTGGCTGCTTTTGGTTATTCACCTAGCTACAAACTTACTTTAATTGATATATGATTTCAATTGAAAATTACCAATGTATTCAGGCACGTGGTGGTAGAAGTTTATTGTTTTAAAATATAGTTACCTTGAAAGTTTGCATAAAGTTGTCTTGAATAACTTTTGTTGCGCCAAATGATTTCATTTGAAAACAATTATTGTATTCCTGTATGTATGTTTAGAATCTGTCCCATTTCCGTAAACCAATGAATGCAGAGGCTCTGGTGGCAGTACCAATAGCGTCAATTTGACTTTACCGCTCCCGTAAAACAATCCAGGGGCTTCAATCTTTCTATATTAGGTGTGATTGATTTTAACTTACCGAGATGAATAAACACTTCTCAAAAACTCACTGTATAATAAATTGAAATGAAACTATTATTTATCAACCGATCCATCTATGTTAAACGATATTTGCAGCACGCGTTCTGTCAATTGCTGACCGTTATTTCAAACAACTGTATGTACTGCAGAGACAACCACGAGACGTACAAGTTAATATGAAAATTGGTTCGGTAGGAGCGAAATCTTGTATCCTTGTTCTGCAATTATTTAACCGTATTTCGTTTTTTGATTTGGCAGGCATTAACAGGGGGCACTACACTCAAAGTCACTAGATTACTAGTAATCTAGGGACTTTATGATTTATTTGATTGATTACTGTGACAACCACCTGAGTGATTACTTTTGTAAAGGGCTTGTGATCTATTATTAGTTTGCGTGAATATTTGGTTGCGTTAGTGTTAAGATTAGTGTGTAATTAAAACAATTGAGAAGATGCCTAAAAATCGGTGCCTCGTGTGTGGATGCAGTGAATTTAAGGTTGAAAAATTACACTATTTTCCTAGAAATGAACAGAAGTGTTTTACGGACTTGAAAGATGTTTGTGACAACACGTTCTTGTTTTTATTAGGTCACAAAGGTGGCAGGAAGCCATGGGAGTTAAATACAAGCCAGGTATGCGTAATTACCGAATCTGCAATCGGCATTTTACAGTTGAGTCATGCATAGAAATTGCGACACACAAGCTGAACTCTTCTGCTGTGCCCACACTACTCCCAGCTGAAATAGTAATCCAAGGTGTTGTTGTTGAAAGGCTTGTAGAGAGCAGAGGTAATATTGGTAACACATTCTTTCATTTCACAAAGGCCCAGTTGCACAAAGCACGGAATCCTGGATTGTTCATAATGCTGTTGATTTTATGTGTGAATAACCCTAATCCGAGCTTTGTGCAACCGGCTGTTAAATGTTCCTCTTTATGTCTACCTTCACTGTCTGTCACATCTCATTACTGTTAAGATTATGTCACTTGTTTATGCTCTTGTGCGTTCTATTGTCGTTGAGTTGGTACGCATAAATGGTGGTTGTTCAGTATGTATTTAACATGAACATTCTGTTGCAGGGGAAGAAGAAATTGGGGAGCCTAGTTGTTCGGGTTTGCAAATGGAGCCACCCATGGACAAAACACCACGACGTTCTTTATTCCGTGGTATTCCAGGGTTAACTCGAGTGGATACAACACCAAGGAAAAAGCATCTGATGAGGATCGTGGAAAGTAAAGAAGTTCATGTAAGAAAGCTGAAGGCATTGTGTAAATCTAAAACCAGGGACATGAAAGCCTTAATGGATCTAGAAGACTCCACGGTAGTCCGAAATTTGTTTTGTGGAATGTCAATCACTCAAGCTCGCAGAGGTGCATGGGCTTCGAAACGGAAAATCAGGACTTTCCAGCATCAGTGAGCCACAAATCACATTTTTATGTACGGTGGGCAAATTTGCAATTCTCAAAACACATGGTACATATAGTTGAACTGAGAAAAAATATTCTATTCTACAAGTTTATGTTATAACCGAAAAAACAAAAGAAAATATTCAGAATCTGTTAACTTCATTAGATTCTACCCAAAATAGTGACTGAAGAATGTGTAAATATATTCTCGCTAATATGAAAACCAAGAATGAAATCTAAAAAAATCTAACATTTCGATATAGCACGAAAATAAAAAACCCTTGAGTTCGATCGATAATGTACCATTCATTTCTGCTTAATAAATACTTTTAGTTTCCGACATCTAAATAAACATACAAATTTTCCCACCCTGTATTGTCTATACAGTATTATTACAGAATTTTAGGCATCTTCATGGCTGGTTCTTTGTATATTTCTACTTTTAAACTGTAAAATTTTCTCTATATAGTGCTATAATATTATATATATATATATATATATATATATATATATATATATATACTTTTTTTCTCAATAAACGACTTACTTTCACTCTTACGTTTTTTTTTCAACGAAATAATATTATAGGTAATAATTAGACAGTAAAAGAAGACCAGCCAATTTTTAAATCGTTTGTAACAGAACGCGAACGCCCTCTACAAGTGCCTGCCAGTACAATAGAGCATTGGAATATTGCGAACTCTTTTTTAACACGGAGTTGGACGTCTCGTGGTTGTCTCTGATGTACTGTATGTAAAATTAATATTGTCTTTAAGTTTTCATAAATGTTCTTAAATTTTCTAATATTCCGCTCAACTTTATTATTTTTTTCGTTCGTAAGAACCTTCTTCTGATAATAATGAACACAACAAAAAAGAATTAGCGAAATCGGTTCAGCTGCTCTCGAGATTTGCGCTTAGCAACATATTCAGCGATTCATTTTTATATTATAGAAAATGATAAAAAGATCATATACTACCACTGTACTAATAGGACGATTTGGAAAAGGAAAATTGATAAATTATAAATTTCATGGAATCAGTTTGCAAAATGAGAATATATATTTTAAGTGGAAATCAAATCTGAAGAGTTAGCTATAGCTATAGATAATTAAATTTGACATTGGATGTTGACATAAAGCAGGGCGTTCTATTTAAATTCAACAAGTTCTTACCGTTTGATGATTATATATAATTATTTTGCCATAATGTTTACAAACCTTGTATAAGTTAGTAAGTATTTCACACATGCGATATAAAATTTGTTCGGTTAGTAGTTTCTAGTATTAATTTGGTTAAAAACAAGAAAACTCCAGCCGAGAATTTATGTAATAATAATAATATTAATCTTTATTTAACTACGTTTTGTAAAATTACAATTGTAGCAAGTCAACAGATTAAAATAACTAATGGACTATACAATTAAAATTGAATACTGGAATTGTGTGTAGACTACTTATAAACTAACAAACTAGGACATATAGTTTCTAAGTACTCGGAACGTGAATAAAAGGCATATTTAAGCAATAATTTCTTACAAATATTTTTAAAATTTTTATGTTCAAGGTCTTTAACAGCCTGAGGAAGAACATTAAACAGCATGATATCCAGTGATTTTTTTGAGCACACTTTATATTTAAACCTTTTTGTTCTAATTAGGTTTGCCGATCTGGTGCACTACCGATGGTAGTCTGAGTTTAGCTTTAGACTGTTTTTACTTCCATGAATTTCGATCAGCTGATGCCAAATATACATAGCTGGAACTGTTAGAATTTTAAAGTTGATAATATAAAGCCTGCAATGATCGCGATGATCAGTCCCGGCGAACAGCTTTTTTCTGCAATCGAAAAATTGTAATGGCGTTGGAACAGTTTCCCCAGAGAACAATACCATAGGATAGATGTGCGTGAAACGAGGAGTGATAGGAATTAAGTACTGATGTATGGTGTAATAAGGGTTTTAATCGCCTTATGAGGAAAATTGAAGAAAATAACTTATTTTTTAGGATCTCAATATGTGAAGTCCAGCTGAGATTTTCATCTAGTATTAGACCTAGAACTTTAGCGCTCTTTCCCTCTGTAATTTTCAGCTTTAAGCAGTTTTGGGAGAACCAGAGCTCCATCCTTTGAGCCATCAGATTACAAGTATTTCTAAGACCTTCAATATCCTGATCACTACAAAGAATAGACGTATCATCTGCAAAATAGATACACTGACCTGGCGACAAAAATGAAAACAGATCATTAATATAAATTATAAATAGTAGTGGTCCTAAGACGGAGCCTTGAGGAACGCCACTTTCTAATAAATGAAAAACAGAGCTTTTTTCCGTTCATCGAGACACACTGCTCTTTAAGAGATAAGTAAGACTTGATTAATTGTAATGTGTTACCCCGCACACCGTAACGATACAGCTTCTCTAAAAGAGCTTTATGTGAAATACAGTCGAACGCTTTACTCCAGTCACATAACATCAGACCAACATAATTTCCTTTCTCAAGGCCGTCCACTATATTCTGTACAATAGAAACTAGCGCTTGAATTGTGGATCGTCCCTCTCGAAAGCCAAACTGAGAGATTATTTGAATCAAAATAGCAGCATAGTTTGCCTTTAATTATAACTTCAAATATTTTACCAAAAATAGGAACAATAGATATAGGCCGGTAGTTTTCGACTAAGTCCCTATCTCCTTTTTTATAGCTTGGCACCTCTTTAGATACTTTGAATGAATGTGGAAAAATGCCCTTCTCATAACAATTATTGAAAAGAAATGTTAACGGCTTAACCACTTCATCTGTTACGTGTTTTAAGAGTATACTATTTACATTATACACATCCTCTGCAACTGATTTGTTAAGAGCGTCCATAGCCTTCCTAACGTCTAATTCATGAATAGGCAAAAAGGCGAAAGATTTGGAAGCCATCGGAATGTTTCGCACATCATTTTGCAGGTCAGAATTTATCGATAGATGTTTAATTAATTCCGAAGCAATCGATACGAAATAGTTGTTGAAATCGTCTGGTGTTAAATTAGGGGCCGTATCAGTCGCATGGGATTTATTACGTTCGAAATTTATTAATTTCCAGGCACTTTTAGATCTGTTAGTAGCATTTTCTATATAGTTACCAAATGCCTCTCTTTTTGCATGTGCTACTGAATTTCTATAATCCTTGTGTAACCATTTGTAAAGCGCCTTATAGTTGGTTGTATTAAAACTGATACTACATTTTCACACAAAATAGATATTTCAAAAACCATAAGGTTTAGGTGAACTAAACCTTGATAAACTTAGGACTTAAAATCCAAAAATGGAATAATATACAAACAGGGTGGTCGGAATCATAATGGAGAAACTTTAACAGCGTATTCAGCAGATAAAAATAATTACAAAGTTCATATAAACTTATCTCCAAAAACTCTTCGTTTTGGAGATACGGTGTATTGAAATATTGCGAAAAAAACGTTCTTTCTTATTTTTAAGGAAACTCTTCTAGATTTAGCTTTCAAACATAATAGGTGTTATTGCCACTTAAAAACAAATTTATAGCATGATAAACACTTGTTTTTTACCAGTGTTTTTACCGTTTTAATTAATTTAAATAATATAAAAAGTTGTACGCCAATGTTTTATCGCAATTTAGAAACAAATTTAGATATCCTGATCAATTCTAAACAAAAATGATCCCTTTAGTATTTTCGAAAAAACTATTTTTTCGCAATATTTCAACACCCAGTACTTCCAAAACGAAGCGTTTTTGGAGATAAGTTTATATGAACTTTTTAATTATTTTTATCTGCTGAATACGCTGTTTTTCTTTTCTCCATTATAATTCGGACCACCCTGTATATATACATATATACAAAAAATGACAACTTTGATAAATTTCAATGTTTTTGTACAACATGAGAATATTTTTAAAATGTAGCGTGAATAGGTCCCTATGCATCCTTAGCGAAAATTTTTTAAAAAATCAGATGCTTTAGCCAAAATGCTTCGTGTAGAATAACATGAATAACCCTTTACACATATTTCTCTCAGGTATAACAATTTTACGCTGTGAGAACATTTGAAAATGGCACGCTATAGTTTGGCACATTTGAAGGCATTTTATCTTGCTGATATTTTCAATGTCAAATTATGACATCAGTAAATTAGGCTTAGCAGGTTAAAATTTTCATAACTTTGAGAGATGAATACCTTTCAGTCAAGTATTTTGTGCTCAATTTCGATTGAAATAATAATCATTGCATTTATTCTTTCAGAATACAAAGTGTTAGAAAAAATAGGGGAGGGTTCCTTTTCTGAAGTTCTAAAATGTGAATGCAGGAAAACTTGCAATTTTTACGCAGCCAAACGCTTGAAGAAAATGTATAAAAAGTATGTTGCATGTAAGACCAGATTCCTCTCAATTCTTATAATTTGATTGTAGCGAATCGAGCATTTGGTCGTGTGCAGAACTCATAGCCGCTCGAAAAGTTCCTAGTCATCCAAATATTCTAAACATGTTGGAGTTCCACTAGTATGTCAGTAAGCTCTAAATTTTGTCAATTAAGTTCACTAAAAATGTAATTTTACAGCGACTCGTTTGCCGGTAAAGTGATATTTATTTTTGAATTGATGGATATGAGCATGCATGACTATCTTAAAACCAAACGAAGGTAGGTTGGAAGGGAATATAGTACATATATATGTAGGTATATATAGTATCAGGTACTGGAAGTCTGGGAGATAACTCCATTCTGTTAGTGGAGTGGAGTGTGCTTGGAGCTATAAAATAGGGGTATTCCCATGAAGTCATTTTATTAATTTTATTTTCAGAGGTCTGTCGGAGCACAGAGTTAGAAGCTATTTATTCCAAATGCTCAAAGGCTTAGAACACCTTCATAAGCATGGACTTTTCCATAGGGATGTTAAACCAGAAAATATATTAATCAAATTCCCATCTATCCTGTACACTCCTTTATCCCAAAGTAACAATGTAAGTGTTAAAGAAATAATGCGAATATTTGGTCAAAATATTTAGGGCGTAGTTTTTTTGAATATATTCCAGTCATTATTTGTTTTCTTCTAATTTGTACGTAGCAGTTTTAATTTATATTGAATAAGACTGGTGAAGTGAATTAAGGTACTGACATACACACATTATTTTAAGCATGGTCTTTATCTGTTTACATTTTTTGAAAATAAGCATGCTAGCAAAAATCATTCTCCTAAATAAGCATATTCAAAGCTGACCATTGTACAGAAAACTTAACTTCGGGAGATTATACAAGTAAGCCAATAAATCAAATCTGTGAATCCCTACAGTTACAGAATGTAATAGGGTCAGTTATATTTGTAAAGCCTCAACAAAATGATATTATTTTTTACAACGCAATTGCTTAAGAACATTATGGTAAATTTTTCAAAATTCACTGAATTGAAATTTGAACAACCTTTTCATTGGTATATCTACATGTTATTACATAAAATTGTTGTATGTGTCGTAGCCTTGCGGTTAGAGGTTTTTGTTTTGGCTGTTGAATATAAAGCAGACAGGGTTTGAGTTCCACTTCAAGGCAGATTTTTTTTTCGCCTATTTCTTTTCAATAAATATACTATATATTTTTTTAATCAGGGTCTGTATTAAGATCTCCAGAAAATGTACAATTACATCAAATTTATATTGAGTGTTCATGTTTTATCAATATTTGTTATTTTTCTTTATTAATTTTTATTTTTTTACCTGTGTATTTTCTGAAAAATTGCTTTGAACAAAAGTTGTAAATACTGATTATATCTATAACCTAAAATTATTTTTGATGATATTTACATTGCGGCTCTTTTTTGATAATTTTTTTAAATGTTTGAATGGTCGCCATTTTGAAACTACTTACCCGATATTGCCCAATAACGAACTCGACCGGGATATTTGAGAGATTGATTTTTGTAGTAAATTTGAACTTGATACCTTCAAAATTGCGACCTCTATCGTGTTAACAAATTTCGTAACCTCATTGAGTAAGGGCCGATTTCATAATCAATCCCTTATGGGATATAAGTTAATTCTTCAATTTGTTTATCCCATATCTTGATGAGTAATAAAAATAGTGCAGTTTTTAATAATTTTCACCAGGTCAGTCACCTTATCCTTCGTTGTGTTAAAGTAACTTTGAATTATATGTCCAATCAAAAAATATTATTTTTTTTAGTGTTGGATCAAAATTATTAGGAGATTAAATTTGATTATGAAATCGTCCCTAAGTATTTTCCACCAGCTACGGATCACTTCGACGTACTGATTTTTCCTGATTTCGAATTTGAACATTATATGTTTTTAAATTTAGTTTTGATTATTATTGTTAAACTTGGATCGTTTATAGTTTATATAATTCAATATTCCTGTGAATAAAGTGACGAAAAGTTTTTTATCTCCCTAACACGCCATATCTTTCTTCAAACTTACTTCTTGTTGTTCTGATTTCTGTGCCCAATTTACTTCTTGCTGTTCTAATTTCTGTGCCAAAATTACTTGCACTTGTTTTACATTCTCTTACACTTGTCTTATATTCTGTTCCATTCTTTCGAAATCCGACAGTTCAAGCTGAAAAGTTTCTGGGTCTTTACCTTCCTCAACAAGTCTTTTCCGAAGTCGATTTTGTAGGTCCTGTTTTCTTCCAGTAGTCTTCTCGCCAAGCTACTCAAATTCTCTATTAAGGTCCGAGAACTTCAGCTCCATTAATTTCGGCATTTTCTCAAAATGTCTTTAATTTATTTTATTTTATGTCCAACAATTTCTATCCACCCCACTGCTGACACCAATTGTACTTTTGTATATAGAAATTCCCGTACACGCTGATTAATAAAGTTTATTTATTTAGTATAACGAAAATTCACAATTTAATATACGTATCACAATTTATATTCACTATTGTTCACTACTTACTATTTCTAATTATAATTAGAATTTATTTCTAATATTTTAGTACAAAATAAAATGAAAAGTTATCGCCAATGCTTAGCGAAAACAAGAAATATATTATTCTAATTAGCATGTACATCTAATATTATCACAATAATTTATTATTTAAATGGAACGTTCAGAACTAATCGACTTGCCGCGCTGCCGCGCTCTCGTTGCCTTATTTAAATCTATCTAATAAGACACCGAGATGCTTCCGACGTATACCGACTGCTCTCGATGCTTTTGGAAAATATTTTGTGTACCATCTAGGTGTTTCCATAACAGTGAGTCTGGGTAACATTACAATATCAATCTAAGTTATTCCTTACTACTAGCATGCCATTGAGCAAAGCTTTTCACACACTCAAAGCAAGCTCCTCTTCTCATCCTCTTCTCAGGCAGCAAGTTCGAAAATCAAACGACTATTGATTTTCGAACATGATCAGCATCAGAGAACACCTGTATTAGCATGGTATGGACACACATGCTCTAAAAGCGTAAAATGAGTCATGATAGGCATGCGGACAGGGAGTTCGATTGCGATTGTAGCAGCAGGAAGAAACGCGAACCCCTCTTCACCAGTACGTTGTAGCTCAATTTAAATTGCACTTATTTTAAGCAGCAGTTGCTTATTAGTGGCATGCTGCTTTCGTTCTAATAATAATCATGCGTGTCAGTACCTCAAACGCCTCCAGTATTGAATTCCGCCAGTGCTCTTATTCCTATCCGCAAATTTACATTCTTACTTTTCTGCGTCATTTTTACTTTACTGCTTTTGTATTTTAGTTGCGGTTCTTGCTCATACCATTATAATTTATGATTCTAATTGCTAGTCAAACCTGCTCTGTTTCTTAATCCTGAATCCCTGCTGTCTGTCCATAATAGTCAGTATTATTTTGAGTAAGAAAGAAAAACTGTATCATTATTTTTACGTGCATTTTATCTTCTTGACCGATGAGGGTTGAAGCATCTTGATTAGTTATTTTTGGATACCTACTGAAATCACTGAAATCATGATACTTCAAAAAGAAGATAACACGCGCATCTCCAATGACGTCAGTCCGTGAACGCATGTTTCATACGATAGTCTCATATTTTGTGCTCGCTTGCAATTTAGGTTTTTCTGTACCTAATACATAATTAGTTTATGATAGTTGTGGCTTCTGTCACATAGATAGACTTTGATAATGCTATACATCATGAGGAATGTCGATATTTTCTCATGGACATGCGCCCAACGGTCTAAAACGTGTTCACCAACTCAGCTAATGTTGTTTGTCCTAGTTCTTGTATTATGCACTGAAATACAGTGAGTCCGTAATGTAAAGAATAAAATTCATAAAATATACAGGGTTAATTTGTTGAAGAATACCTCTGACAAGTCGATTTTGTTTTCAGATTGTGCATGTTTAAAAAATATTATACAGGGCCACTCTTTCAAAAGTTATCGTAGTTTGTTTAAAATGTATTGTTACGTATACGGGTTTGCAGATAAGTGAGACTAATTTTACAATTATAAAATAAACTTTATTTACACATGAAAGTAGATTAATAAAAATTACAAATTTACTTTACTATTAATAGCTTACTCTGACTCCTCTATTAAACTTATCGGCCAAAGCAGAATCCTGTACACCAAGTGATTAATCTTCTTGACAATGCGATATGGTCCTTCCCAAAGTGGTTGCAATTTCGGACTTAATCCTTTTCTTAGCTGTGGCTGGTACAACCAAACTGCATCGCCTTCGTCGATAGAGTTTTGTCAAGTCTCATTTTCATTTTCTCGCTCTTTAACTTAAGCTCTTCTCTGGCAAAATCGTGGACCATTCTAAGTCGCTCCTGTAGGTCAGCTACATAAGAGACACTTCTTCATAATCGTCGACTGATGGTCTGCCAAACATCAGATCTACGAGAAGCTTCATTTCTCTTCCAGACAACAGCATCGATGGTGTATAGTCAGAGGATTCATGCTGGGAGCTTCTGTAGGCTAGGAGAAAGAGAGGTACCAGTTTATCCCATTTACGTTGGTACTCATCCACAAATATTGAGAGGTATTGATTGATTGATACCATCTGACTGTGAATGAAGTGGGGTTGTTCTTGTTTTTCGGATCCCCAGCAACCTCATTAACTGCGTTCATACTTCGGATTCAAAGTTTCTGCCTTGATCGGTATGCAGCTCCAAAGGCACTCTGTGTCTAGATATCACGTTTTCCAGTAGGGCTTCGGCAACTGTAACTGCTTCCTGATTCGGCATCGGCATTACTTCTGGCTACTTCGAGAAGTAGTCCATGACAACCATGAAGTACTTCCCGAATCTGTCTTGGGAAATGGTCCCGGTTCACCTGACAGATACTGCTTTATTTTTCCTCGTCTTCGGACGCTTCTTAGAAGCACAGAGGTCACACCTTCTGCACCATTCTTCCACATCTCTTCGATAGTTGATCTAATAATACCACTCTTTCACAGCCAGTGTTTCTATTTACTCCGAAATGGCCTCCACTGCGACTGCCATGCAGTTCACGAAGTACTCCATCTACCATCGTTTGTGGTTCAACGGTTTGATAAACAAGGCTCCTACCATCCGTTCTTTTTCAGAGATTTGTTTCGTTTCTTTATTCATAATCTGCATTTATTGGATATGTGCAACATCCTTGGCTATTTCTCTTTTTTCCTGACTTTGACAGAATTTACAGGAACTGCCACTGTCTTCGTCAGCGTTGGCGTGACTTCTTCGTTTTCGGTGTTTAATTTGAAAGTCGTAACTCTGCAGTTTCTCCAACCAACGCGTTATCCCTATGGATTTTTGAAATTCAGCAGCCACTGTAATGCCGAGTGGTCTGTTCTTACTAAGAATTTCCGTCCATGGAGCAAACTGTGAGAATGTTCTATAGATCGTAAAACCGCTAGCAGCTCCTTCCGGGTCACACAGTAATTTCGCTGTGCTTTTCCCAACGTTTTGCGGAAGTATCCAATTACTGCTTCTTCGCCATTCTGTATTTGAGAAAGAACAGCTCGTATTCCACTTTGTGAAGCGTTGGTGTCTAACACCAACAATCCTTTTTCCAAAGGATATGCAAGAACAAGAGCACTGGTCAAACGGTTTTCAGCTCCAGAAACGACTGTTGACATTCTGGTGACTAGTAAAAGTGGGAGTTCTTTTCGGTTAATTGATATAGTGGCTTCGTAATCTTCCCAAAATCCATAACAAATCGGAATCGGCGATAGTCCCAAAAGCTTCTAACTTCGTGCTTGTTCTTTGGTCTGGGCCAATCTCGCACTGCCTGGACTTTTTTTTTTGATCGGTCTCAATTCCTTTCGATGAAACGACGTGTCCGAGAAAGTTGACGTTTTCCTGGAATAAAACGCATTTCTTTGGATTCAGCTGGAGAATAGCAAATTGGATCCTGGCGAAAACTTTCTTCAAATTTGATTTATGTTCGTCGAAATCTTTGCCAATCACCATTACGTCATCCAAGTATACCAGACACGTCTCCCAAGTTAGTCCTCGCAGAACTAATTCCATTAGCCTTTCAGGAGTGGCAGGGGAATTGCATAATCCAAACGACATGACATTGAATTGATACAGACCGTTTCCAGCTATAAAGGCTGTTTTCTCTTTATCTTCTTTGCTTAGCTCTACTTGCCAATATTCACTTTTCAGGTCCAGAGTTGAGAACCACCTGAATCCGGCTAAGTTGTTCAAGTTATCGTCAACCCGGGGTAACGGGAAGCCGTCCGTAACATCATAACCTTCTGTAATCCACACAGTACCTCGTCGAACCATCCTTCTTCGTCACCAGCACAACCGGTGATGGCAAAGGAGTGCTGGATTCTTCTATGACGCTATCCCTCAGCATTTCTTGAACCATGGTGGTAACTTGCTGTTGTTTTACGAAAGGAAGTCTTCGTGGAGGTTGGCAAATAGGTACAGTACTTCGCGTGTTGATCCGATGTTCGACTAAACTCGTTCGCCCTGTAATCTTCCTACTATAAATTCATCCATTATGTCGGTCACAATTGCATTAACCTTTACTCGTGCCTTGCCAATTTCCAAAGTAGTGGTGGCCTCTCCAAAAACAGATCTCCTTTTGCACTTTCCAGTATTGGCTTGATGTTGTGCTGCACGATAAAGTCTTCGGAAACCATGTCGGGGCGTACCACTGATCTTGTTGTCCCCGTGCCGATGGTCAGATCACATTTCTTGTCATTGAGAATATCTTGGACAATAAGGCTCTCGCAGTTCTTCGTAATAGAGCGCAAATGTAACTTGGGGCTTGATAATCAGTTGTCTCCAGCGTTCGCCCCCTTACACTGGCGAGGTGGAATCGGTTATTCTCTATCTGAACATTTCGTTCTTCAGACTGGGTCGTCTCTTGCAATTTCTACTTATATGTCCCTCTCAGTTGCTATTGTAACACTTAATCAGTTTTTGATATCCAGACTCCTTGCCTCCTCGAGAGCAGAATTTCTGGAACATCGGCTCCAGCTTCCTAAAGAAATCTGCATTGTCTTGCAGTTCGTCTTACTTTCTGACTTCTCTTCCTTTGCTGCGACGATTCATCAAAACATCTTTGGCAACTTCGTATTCCAGTGCCTGGAAAACTGTTTCGGCTAAGGTGTTATGCCTACTTAGTCTCAACGCTCGCTGCATGTCTATATCTTGAGCTCCATCGATGAAGTACTGGACACTAATTTGCTCAATGAATTCGTCCGGGGCCTGGGGATAAGCCAGTTGAATCATGTTCTCAATTCTACTGCTGAATTCCTGCAGTGATTCCGTTGAACCTTGAATTCTGATTTTCAACTGGCTCTGATACACTTGGCTAAGGTATTTGTTGCCGTATCTTTATTCAAAGGCACCCACAACAGCCGAATAATCAGTTTGTTTAGCTTCAGGAACATTTTTATGTGTTTCAAGCACCTTTCTTCGCAAAGCCAATACTAACGCCATCGCTTTCTGCTGATGATCCCATCTATTTGCTGCAGCCTCAAATTGACGTTTATACATGGCCCAGGATTTTTCGCCGTCAAACTATGGTGGTTAAAGTTTTTCATTGGCTGTAGTGATCGCCGACGTGTCCCATTTGCTGGTTTCGTCGTGGTTGGTATCCCGTATTTTTTTCACCTCTTTCTGTTGTATTCGGTACTTTTCCTCGAACTCTTCTCGAACTGTCCCAATTTCTTCTAGTTCTTCTTGTTTTACGGTCTAGATTTCTTGATGGACATTTTGAAACAGTCCTGCAATCTGGTCGAAATTTCTCTGTCGTAGTTCTTCTTGCCTTCTCGAAAAATCGGAGAGTACCTTAATTAGTCGTTCCTCCTTTTTCTGTTTTCCTCGCAGCCTTCGCTTATCATCTTCTCTCTCTTTTCTTGTTGTCGTCGTTCCTTTTCCTCTTGTTTTTCTCACAGCCTTCACTCCCCCTCTTCTTTCTTTTCTTGTTGTCGTAGTTCTTCTTGTTTTCACGAAAAATTGGAGAATAACCTAATTACTTGTTCCTCCATTTTTTCTGTCTGCTTTCGGGTATTCACCATAGACAAAAGCCTCTTCACTCACTTATCCTTTTTCTGATACCAAATGGTTGCATATACGGTTTGCAGACAAGTGAGACTAATTTACAATTATTAAATAAACTTTATTTACAAACGAAAGTAGATTAATAAAATTACAACTTCACTTTACTATTGGATATTCTTTAGCTTACTCTGATTCTTCTATTAAACTGTCTCATTGTACACTGTTTTTTACACTCTGTCTTTTACGCTTTCCCCTTATGCCGACAATTCTTCCAAATATATACCCGAAAAAGACTCTCCAGATTTTTCGCCACCTCCTTAGATCACTCCAGCCGCCTCTGGACTTTTCTCGAAATCCTTTGTCGGCATCCTAGTAAGCACATGCGTCACACTCTTTGTCAGTGGCCGCTCTCGAGATTCCCAATGCTCACGCATAAGCATAGACCAAAAGTTATCAGTTGAACTGCAACTGCACAACTTCATAAGTAACAGCACCAATAGAATTAATATTATTTTGTAATTTTCAGTGCACCAACTAATAACGTCGGTCCAATTATTTTTTTAAATATTTATTGAGCCATGCATTTGCATGCCCCTATACATCACAGCTTATTTTTCCTACAACTGCAGCCTGCTTTCCACGCATTAACAGAATGTGTCAATTATACGATGTTGGTAGATTCTCGTGTTTTCAAAATAGCGAGTTTCTCAATGGTCTGATTTTGGATTATCTCGAGATTAAGTATTAGTACTACTTACCTTTAATTCTGTCAGAGTTTCAGCTATTCAGCTTGTAACCATCGTGCCCCTACAGAAATGAAAAATACGGCGTTTTATGTACCGCTGGCTCTCTACTATTCATTGGACATTTCTTAATACGGTTTCCGAGTTACAGCAGTGGTGGTCTTCTATCTAACTGTCTGTTTGAAAATTATGAAGAGTAATAAATCATTTCCTAGTGGCCGTTCCATAGGCGTACATTGTTCGGTCAGCTGAAACGTAGAAAATGCAAATATCGCAATAATATTCACATCATTTATCTCAATGCAGTTTGCAAGGCATCCGGAAATAAGCCGATAGGTACATAATAACTCTCATGGATGTAATCCAACATTGTAAAAAATTGCTTTTTAGAAAGATGAGTCGTACTAGTGTCAGTCAGAAACTTCATTTGAAGGCTAAGGGCGTTCTGCAATCGAAATGTATTTGATATACAATGTTTAGGGCGTTAGATTTTTTCTAAAAAATCTACTGTTAGCGTACCTAATGCTTCAGTGGGCAGTAAATTTGATTTTTAATTTTTAATTTTAAATTTTAAATTTTTAATGTTCAAGATATGTTAAACTTGGAATACGTCTAGCGATATTGTGGCCGGGTAATCCGTTTTTGAGAAATTGAGAAAATTGTCAGAATAATAGAAATCCAACAGCGCCAGTGATCGGGAGTTTTACCTGATGGCAGGGGGGGCGGAAGGTCGGTCAACGTGTGCTGACGTCATTTTTCCGTAAACCGGCTTTGATCTAGCTGGTGTTGTTTAAAAGGGTATTAACGAAATTGTACGCGGCACAATCGTGTCATGGGAAAAAAAAACAAATTACATTTCTCATATTCATCTAGGTTGCTTTAACTGTCATCATAGTACATGACATAATGAAAATTTGACAATTAGTGCATTTATAATAATATGAAATGAATGAAATAACAATTCAAACGAAGTTCTAATAAAATTGTTTATTCTTCTTGGAAAATGTGTGGAAACTATCGCAACAACGTGCAGATAATTAAATGAAACGTACTTTGATTTACATCCAATGAACAAGAGGAAGTTTGTACGATCACAAAATAATTTCATTAATTATCTGTTAAAATTTAGAAAAGGTTCATAATTAGTTTTCAAAATGCCGACCATTGGCTTCCAAACATTTCAATGTCCGTTTATTTGTAGATATAGTTGTAGCCCTCCTTATTTCACTGGCATCTAGTTCTTCAATGCAGTTGATTATCCATCCATAATGCGCCCGTACAAGTTTACTAAAGTTCTAGCTCAAAAACCAGAAGATCATCAAAGTAGGGTTCACTTTTGCAAAACAATCCTATTTCGCATCCAAGAAGATCCTGAACTCTTAAAAAAAATATTTAGACAGACGAATCAAAATTTTCCAGAGAAGGAATTTTTATAGAAGGAACGAGCATTTCTGGGCTGATCAAAATCCAAATATTGCCAAGGCAATGGGATTTCAGGAGAAGTTTAGTTTCAACATATTTTGCCTAAAAAAGGATTACCGAATAAGTTTTCTTGTTTACGATGAACCGTTGAATTCTGAGAAATATTTGGAAATTCTAAGGTCAGTTGTGAACGACTTCGTGGACAATCTGTCATTGGAAGAGTATCGTTGCGATAGTTTCCACACATTTCCCATGAAGAATAAACAAATTTAATAGAACTTCGTTTAAATTGTTATTTCATTCATTTCAAATCACACGTTGAGAAATACTTAAAAGATTAATGCACTAATTGTCAAATTTTCATTATGTCATGTACTATGATGACATTTAATAGCAACCTAGATGAATATGAGAAATATAATTTGTTTTTTTTCCCATGACACGATTGTGCCGCGTACAATTTCGTTTACCCTTTTAAACAACACCAGCTAGATCAAAGCCGGTTTACGGAGAAATGACGTCAGCACACGTTGACCGACCTTCCGACCCCCTCTCCTGCCATCAGGTAAAACTCCCGATCACTGGCGCTGTTGGATTTCTATTATTATGACAATTTTCTCAATTTCTCAAAAACGGATTACCCGGCCACAATATCGCTAGAGGTATTCCAAGTTTAACATATCTTGAACATTAAAAATTTAAAATTTAAAATTAAAAATTAAAAATCAAATTTACTGCCCACTGAAGCATTAGGTACGCTAACAGTAGATTTTTTAGAAAAAATCTAACGCCCTAAACATTGTATATCAAATACATTTCGATTGCAGAACGCCCTTAGCCTTCAAATGAAGTTTCTGACATTTAATAGCAACCTAGATGAATATGAGAAATATAATTTGATTTTTTTGAAAGCTACTTAGGTATAGGAACATGATACATCAAATCAAAGGAAATTTTATATTTCAGGATATTTTATAATATACAGGGTGTTCCATTAAAAAAACGCATTTTTAAACATTTTTGTATCTAGCAGTAAAATTACACATTTTGAACGACCCTGTATAACGCAGGACAAATTTCTCTATTCAGAATCCATAAACATTATCTCGATGACCTACTAACCATCGACCATGAGCCACCCTATATATATATAATATATAATATATACTAAGGTCAGCGAGATAGGATAATAGGGAAACCGTGAACCCTACGACTTCGGGAAAAAAAATTCATAAGTAAATCGGCTTAAAGAAATTCAGCTAAGATATTCTCACATTTCTAAAATGGCCGCTAGTTTGCGTAATTACCATGGTATAAATTAAATTTACATACTTTTGCATACTTTTCCGTATTTTTGATTATAAGGGTGGGGGGAGCTGGGAGACAGTACTTTCTTGAACCGCTGTAATCTCCTAGACGCGTTATCCAAATTTAACGACTTTAGTCTTGTCAGAAAGATAATTCAACAATTATTTCAAAAATAATGTCGGATGTGTACGCAAATTCACACTTTTCCTCCTAGTGGGCACTGAATAACCAATATTCACTTTTCATCGTTTTTTGTAAAAAATTAAATAGCACGATACATTTTTCTCTTACTGGTATTAAAAGCCATATAAATAGCCAAAGTTTAGCGAAAACCGCGACTCGATATCTTTACTCGTTTTTGAATTATTGTAAAATGCAATCTTAAACGAAACAAAAATACTGATAGACGGATTAGAAAGAAAATAAATAAAAATGTTTTTCTGCTTTTGTTAGAAAATAGCAAATCCGAAACCAGCACATAGTTGTTATCATTACTTGTTGTTATGAGCAGTGGCGTGCGGTGGAACTTAAGTTAGAGACGGAGATACACAGTACACATTTGCAAACACTATTTTTTCTTAATTGTCCAACATTTTCAATGTTATCCCCAACAGCCAAAGCTGGCGGTAGTTTTGTGTCCATGTCCGTATTATTGAAATTATTAATTCACTCAAATAATTATTTTTATGTTTTACTTACGTTGTTATTAATCCACTAATATTGCTTAAACAGATAATTATGTTTTTTTTCTCGTTTTTTCGTCGATCAAAAAACCATTTGGTTCTATGGCCCCAATTATTTTTTCATCAAAAATTAATTTTACGCAACATAAGAACGAATAAAAATAATCCAATGGTCTATCGGCAAAGTAAAATTGCGCAGCTGTCAACATTTTTAGGGATATTATGATTAAAGTACGTAAAGAAATACTTTTTTTTACTCAGTGGTAACCTAACCTAACCTAACTGAATAAGCAATAAGTAACTTATATCTTTAAATAGGTAGTGATAATGATTATTACTTTCTTAATAAAATTAAAATATCAATTTTACATGAACTCAAAAACGAGTAAAGATATCGAGTCGCGGTTTTCGCCAAAATGTAGCTAATTATGTGGCTCTTAATACCAATGATTAATAAATGTATCGTGTCATTTAATTTTTTAACAAAAAACAAAAAACTGAATATTGGTTTATCAGTGCCCTCTAGGAGTAAAGTTGTGAACTTGCGAACACATCCGACATTATTTTTATTAAAATAAGCGTCGAGTTATCTTTCAAACATGACTAAACTTATTAGATATGGATAACGCGTCTAGGAGATTACAGTGGTTTAATAAAGTACTCCCCCCACCCATATAATCAAAAATACGGAAAAAGTGTGAGGACCAAAATTACGCAGAATGTAATCAACTTTTCATTTCCGGTACCAAAACAATACGTTAATATTTCGATTTTTTGAGAAAAATTTAATTTTAATTTATAGCACGGTAATTACGCCACCTAGTGGCCCTTTTAGAAACTTGAAAATATTTTAGCTGAATTTCTTTTAGCCAATTTACTTATGATTTTTTTTTCCGAAGTCGTAGGGTTTACGGTTTCCCTATTATCCTACCTCGCTGACCTTAGTGGGACACCCGGTATATATATATATATATATATATATATATATTGTTTGATTCTGAATTCTTGACTGGTTTATTATTTAATAAAATAGATTTTTGTTGGGGATGCAGTCATTTAATAAATAAAATTCTTTGGATTATGCCAAGCTTTCGAGAATGTTTATTCTCTTCGTCGGGGCAAACTAAAAATCGTTACAAATTTTTTTTAACTACATAATAGATTATTAATTAAAGTACTTACATTCGTGAATTTATATAAAATTAACCACAAACAGGAAAGATTTCATAGTCAGCAATCAGAAATGTCATTAGTTATTTATAAATGTCATGGTAACAGCATATCTAGAGTTGAAAGTGTCTAGATTCAAGTTTTCTTAGAAAAAATCCAAATAGGAGTTATCTTTGTGTTTGTAGCTCTTTTTTAACAAATCACACATTAAACTTAAAAATATTGAGGCAGATATAAGTTTAGTAAAAAGAAAAAGTTATTATTCAATTATATATAAAAAAAAATATATTCATAACAGACTTAGAAACACATAATATAAATAAATATATACCCGTACACAGACTAGACTATCTGAATTCGTAGGTATTGCAGTATAAATTCAAGTTTATTATGTCAATAATATTATTTACTATTTTTTTAGGCATTCAGATTATTTGTTAATTATATATAATCATATTCTCTCACAATACGACATACATAACTTTAAAATGAAATAATGGAAAGCGTCAAAAAAAAAAAAAAATAAAGCAGACAGTCGAATTGTATACCTCCTCCGTTCGGGGTTCGTCGGTCAAAAATGTCTAATCGCTCTGCCATCTCTTAGTAAATAGATGTATTAACATTAAGGATTGCAGTTCTTTATACGTCTCTGTTCTCTGCTACGGCTACATCTACCTCATTGTTGCCATTTAGTTGGAGTATACGTTCGATAAATATTATTAGTGCCTTAAAAATGTACCACTTTCGAATAAGAGCGAAGTAGTATGCATGCTTTTTAAATAATAAATGATTTTACAATCATGATCATAATTAATTTGTCAGTTTCACTTAGGTATTTATCCGATATCTATATCAGTTAGGTATTTAAAAACAGGTAAAATTTTAGCACCGGCAACACCGTAGAGTCTTGAAAATAATAAATTGTGAAATCCGTGTATTTGGTTTTACATATATTGATAATATAATTATTACAGCCTTTTACGAGTTGAAAACATTTTCAAATGATTACTTATCATTGAAGGATTGTATTAAATACAATATTTCGTTAATTTCAAGCCATATATTTAAATTAATCGGGAAAAACCATTGCGTGACCTTGATAATCCAACATTTTTCTGTAAATAATGCTTCTGTAAGCAGAAGTGAGAGATACCGCTCTCACCTCTGCAAACTACAGTTTGCATTGATAGAAATAGGTCGAAAATCTCCGCTTGTATCAGATGAAGTAAGTCAATTTAGTTGTGCTACCAAATCTGCTAGGTTATCATTTTGTAGAGTATTTATGAGATTCTTTTTTAAATTGTTACCTTTTAAACACATCCTTATCATGAAGTTGCTGTTGCACAGGACTTTGTCTGGGTGGAATTTAGTTTAATCTTAATATTTTTAAATGACATACATTTTTTCCTGACATCCGATTTAAATGAAATATACCTTATATTCTGCTCTAAGCCAAGCTCTATCTACCAGTGAAAACTGATTAAAATTTGTTCTGTAGTTTCGGAGATTACCGCGAACCAACACACCGGGTTCTTTATGTGTAGGTATATTGTTGCCTTTGTCTCTATATTAATACAAGGATAGTAATCAAAATTTAACTTTTAGACGAGCGTTGTGCGAGAAACACGACTAATAATTTCTCTTAAATTATTTATAGAGTGAAATCATAAAATTAGCAGATTTAGGTTCTGTACGTGGAATATTTAGTGCCCCACCTTATACAGAATATATCTCGACAAGATGGTATCGTTCACCAGAATGTTTGCTAACGGCAGGCAACTATGGACCCAAAATGGATGTTTGGGCAGCTGGTTGCGTATTTTATGAAATGTTAACGTGAGTATTTGTTGTTTTAAATAATTTTCACGATATTATTTGTACTGGACTTGAATGTCAGGTTTGATGGAAGCTTTCTTGCATTTTTTTTCAATGTGAGATTGAAAGTTTCAGGTTAAGACCTTTGTTTCCGGGGTCTAACGAAATTGATCAATTGTGTAAAATTCACCAAGTCTTAGGATCACCCTCTATTCAATACTTGAGCAAACTGAAATCAAAGTAAGTTGAAAAAGGATGAAAAATACATATTTTAAATGTAAATAAGTAATCTCATAAAAATTATTATGTAGATCTAGGAATTGCATATTCTTTCCAAAAATGAAAGGTTCGGGATTAGATCTTTTGTTGCCTTATATCACAAGGAACGGCAGAAATGTTTTGAGATTGATGGTGGAGTATGATTCAGAAAAGCGGATTAATGTGAAAAGACTTTTGAGAAATGCTTATTTCGATGAACTTAGGTAAGAGAAAATAGCATAAGGGCTTGAAGCGATCCCAAAAAAAAAATCAGCCATCTATTTTAATGATTTTTTTTCAGAGGTGTCTCAGAGGAACCAATAGAAAATATAATGCAGCTGCAATTAGCTCAAAAAACTAATTTAGAAGCAAATAAACGCAGTATGGGTGATGATGGATCGCTCATGAGTAATAGCACACTGGTAACAAAAACTCAATTTAGTATTGGCATTATCTATTCCGGCATTTTATACTTTTAGATTAAGAAGAAAATTCCAAAACGAGAGCACTATCCTGATGAATTACGCAAAAGTAGCAAGGGTAGTTCGAATAGCTACCATAGTCACAAGAACAGTGATAGTAGCATAAAATCATTAAACCTACAATCGGAAATACCTTATTACGCACAAAAGAGGCCAGTACGGATAAATCGAGTGAATTTGAATAATTTGAAAGTTACTTCATTGCCCTTAGTCGATTACAAGGTTAATAATTCTATAGATCAGCTGTCATCAAATAACAGCAATGATAGAAAAGTTCTACGTAATAGAACAATCAAGACGGATCTGAATGGAAGACTGTTAAAAATGAATAGGTTGGTATTTTTATTTATCATTATCAAATTATAAATATTAATTATACAGCATAACTGAAAGGGTTTCGAAAAAAATTATATCAATGGATTATATTTATCTAAAAACGTAATACCTACATTTATGTTATTTTTGGGGAAAACATTAAAAACTCTACACCGCACAATACACCGACCGCCAAATTATTGGTAGTATAAAAAATGTTTCTGTCGGGGTTCGCTATGGAGTTATTCGCCATGAAAGTAAAAATTTGAAGAAAAAACCATTTACATCAATTAAATTTTCAGTAAGTAGTACTTCTGTATTTTTTAATAAGTTGACAATTTTCCTCCTTCATCCTTATATTCATTCAACATTTTGCTACAAAAAGGCATATATTATTTTAATCGATATCTTGTACCGTTTTGAAGAAAATCGCAAGTTATTAACAACATATACGATATATTCATGAAATAAAAATTCAATTTATTCAATAAATTATATATTTGTTGTTACCATGGCAATCGTTAAAACGATATAGATGGAATAAATCCCTCAAATCCTGACTTTTAAGGCGTATTTTTGACGAGAAAAATACCTCCGCTGAAGTATATGTGTATTAATGAAATCATCCATTATTATACAGCCTGCACCCAGCGAGTATTTTTGTTATTCGGTTGTCCATTTTATTTTGTAATTACTTTATTAAATGTTAAATACATAACATCAATTGGCGACGAGTATTCAAAAAAACCTGCCTAGTTTAAATTGAAATTCGTGTCGAATTCAATTGTGCATATTCAGACAATTTTGACAAAATGGCCGAATCACGTCTTCAACTCTTTAATCCTGCCAGTACTGCCAGTGATCATATCGAGTCATGGACATCTGTACTTCAGAATTTTCTAGTCGCAACAGGAGTGGATAAAACTAAGGAACAGGAAAAAGCACCATCAATTTTGTTGTCATCTGTTGGAGTTTCAACCTACACCCTCATCAAAGATTTGGTTTAACCAAAAGTTCTGGAAGCCATGACATTTGATGACCTTGTCAAAGTATTTACCAGTCATTATAAACCAGCATCAAAAGCTATATCCGAATGATTCAAGTTTTACAATCGTAAACAGAAGCAGGGAGTCAGTTACTGTATTTCTTTCCGAGTTAAGAAAGTTAGCAGTCACATACAAGTTTTCAAATTTAGAAACCTCAGCAGAATTACTCGGAACAGGCTAATAAGGTTGATACCAAGAAGAATAACTTTAAAAACTCCAAGTCCAGTGGAAAACGTTCAACCCATAGGGTTAACGACATACAATGTTCTAGATGTGGGAATAAGCTCAATCAAAAGGATTTTATCACGTTTATCAGTTTATCACGTCAGTTGGTTTGGTGGCCTGGAATCGATAAAGAAATTGAAGCTGTAGTCAAATAATGTCATGTTTGTGCAGTTCATTTTGGTAACCCAGCAGACGCACCTCTCCATCCATGATCATTTCCTGAAAAACCGTGGCAAAGATTGCACCTTGATTTAGCCGGACTATTCTATGGAAGCATGTGATTAGTGCTAGTTGACGCACATTCTAAGTGGCCGGAAGTTGTTCAATTGGGGAAGGATATTACTTCAAAGAAAACTATCAGTTGTGTTCGTGAAATCATCTCTGGATTTGGTATCCCTGACAGTCATTTTGTTTAAATAAAGGTATTCGTCATACCACAAGCAGCGCATATGACGCTCGTTCAATTCCCCATTTGAACGTTTTGTGCGGACATTTAAAAATGGAATGTCTCATTGCAACAATAGAAGTAATTTGAACCGGTTTTTGTGTGATTTCCTGTTGACTTATCGCATAACCCCTCATGCTATTACAGGCGTAGCACCATCCGAAGTCATACTCAAAAGAAAACCTCGCACTTTGTTGAACCTAATGAAGCCAGACACAGATCCTACCGTGCGTCAGTCTCAGGAGAAACAAGTGGAACAAGACAACAAGTAGTCAGTTTCCAGATTATTTTTTTTTTCGGACACCCAATATGGATCCGTACTTTTTCCAAAAATGAAGCTGCCTGGTCATTAGAAACCATTATGGATGTTCGTGGTTAAATTGTTGAAGTCAACCAACAGCGTTACAAGCGCCATGTAGATCAATAATTGTTGGATGCTATAGTATCAACACCATCATCATATTCAGTTCCAGATGAGGAAGACATTGATCTTTAACCAGAAATTGAAGCAAAGCCATCTGATCGTCGCTGCCCTGTTCGAGAACATCACTCTCCCAATCGTTTAACGTTTTAAATTAAAGGGGGGAAGGAGTGAAGTATATATGTTTATTCATGAAATTATACAGTATTATACAGCCTGCACCCAGCGAGTATTTTTGTTATTCGGTTTTCAGTGTCATGTCATGGGTGGTGCTGTACGAGAAGCTATTTTGTAATTACTTTATTATATGTTAAATACATAACACCCGTGGAAATAGCGCCGTTAGTAATCCTGATTAAAATTTGAAGCTTCTTACCACAAATGTCAGTGTGATTAATAGGAAAAAATCGATTTTATCGGTTGTAGCAATAGTTCGTAAAACTACTGCATATGTCGCATGCTAATTTAATTGTCTCAATAATTTTTTGTTTTTTTTTAAATATTTAGCCTCAATTTTACATATATGTTACACAATAAGGCTTTGCCTTGACAAGTATTGCATATATGCATATTAATAGTGTAGTAAATAAAACACCTAATTGTTTATTATGAAATCCATAAAAAAATCCTAAACAGTTCGATTTATCACAAGAAAATTAATAAATAAAATGTACTGATTAAAAATTAAAAAAGATAGCAACGTGATACTACCTTTATACATACCATTGATACATACTTAAATAGCAATACGCTGGTTATTTTATGGCTAAAATCTCTAGAGCAGTTTTATTGTTTTTAAAAATTGCAAAGAAAATCTAAATTTATTAATGAAATAAGCTTATGTGTGTATTGAAGTACGGTTACACTTAGAATAGATAGAAATTCCACACTTATCGATCTACTGGGAGGATGTTCGGTAGTGTGTCTCCAAGGACACACTCATTCTGCTGGTTTCATTTTTAATTCTTGCATCGAATTCTAAGTATGATTTATGTAAGATGTGCTGTACCTAAACTCAACCGTTATCGAGAAATATACGAATTTACAAAATAACTGACATCATTAGATTTGATTTTTAACTTCTCCCCATTTATTCACATGAAACTGTATGACGGTCAGCTATTTGAACATTTGATTTTATTTCTGGTCCTGTTTTCTTTATTAATCGATGATTTCATGAACCACCAAATCTGATCCGGTCTCAGTTATTAACCCTCGATGCAAACATAGGGATGTTGTAGGTTTGATTTAGTTTTTTTGTTTGAAAGGTGACTTGATCGAAAATGTTCTTAACTAGCTTTTGTTTGATGAACCCATTTTGATTCAATTTTTTTTTATTGACAGGCGACAGCCAACTTGATTGAGAGTGTTATCTGTTTGATATGATCGTATCTACATATTATAACGGGCATATAAAAATTATTGGGAATAATTTATTTTCAAGATTATTTATTTAAACACTATTTATATCACAGTCTATCTATCAATAAACTATACTATTTATATATCTTACACTAACTATCGACTACTATGTTTACTATTTACACTATTCACAACCGAGCTTTATTTACATATGGCCTCCTACCGAATTGCCGGAATGCACCGTACTCCCGGGTCTCACCGTATTCACCGTACCGAGCTGGCTGCCCCGAACTGACTCGACTGCCCTGGACTGACTCGATTGCACTGGGCTGTCTGCCCCGGCTGGACTCGACTCTGCAGCACTTCTCCAATATATAGGCAAGCACCTACTTCTTGAATCTTCAACAGAAATCCTCCAACGCCACGCGAATTAGCGCGAACTCACTAGATGCTTCGGGATATAATCTTGCCCCGTGCATGCATTGCTGACCAATAGCAGACGCCCCACGCTAACACCACCCGTTCCCATCAAAGTCCGCACCCGCCACGGCGCTTCGCCATCCGACGAATCGTACACGACCAGCTCCACTCCGAACGGTGCCGACACCATATCCCAAGTTAGTTACAATATTTTTTCGCTTCCGTTGGTTTGGAAGTTCGATTTATTTCATGTTTCAAGTTTTTTTAAGAGAATGTTGTCAATTGTTGTTATTAAATCCCATCTGAGTGACATGTTAGTTTCTGAATACTTTGGTTTGAAAGCATAATTTGAAAAAAGTAATGAAGTAAAGTGGCTGTATTTGTTCTAATGTCTGCGTGAGTACTTATTTACTTTTCGCATCATAGTTCGTAAGAAATATCCAATTTACTGACTATTGTGTTAAAATGAGAAATTATGGTCTGGAGGCGTATTCGGTACATCGACGATCGACAAAGATTCGACTCAAGTCGATAACAGTTGAAGATCGAAATGTCATCTCTGAAAATATGCATATACTGAGTGATGTTTTATTATTATAGAAAGTTTATGTAATGTTAGGTATTCAGTTTAAGTAAAAATATTAGTGCAATTGAGATAATTATTAAAAAGATTTGGAAAAATTGATTATAGGTTAAGTTGATTTGATTAGAAAACTTAATGAGGTGGCATTTGAGAAGAAAGCTTGTTAAATTTTAATTAACATCTAATGATAATTTTTACAATATGGCGAGTAACCAATAAATGAGAATGAAAATATTAATTAGACAAATACCTTGTTTTTAAAATTTTTGCTTATTGTAACCTTACTTCACATTCTCATTCTTCACAAACTATGGGGTGGGTAACTTAGGGATTCGCTGGTTCATGCTTGATGAGAAAAATAAAAAAGTATGTTACGTTTTGAACAGCATGAAGCGATTGGCGAAAACCGCATTCTTTCAAGTGCTTTCGTTTCTAAGTTATTTAAAATGACGCACTACTATTTTCTCTTGTTTTCTGTTTAAATGCCCGTTTTCTCTAAAACGATACTTTTTACACATAATGTATGAATAACAAAGTCACCATAAAATTGAAAGGGGATTTCAAAAATATAATAATATATAGGGTATTTCATTTAAAATAACGCAAATGGTGTCGGTTTCCGGTATAACCGGAAGTCTGCTATGTTGGAAAATATTTTTATTTGTTCATGGTGACTCCAAGGTATTTGACACTGGTTTTCCACTCAATGTCGTGGTCGCCAACTTCCAGTTTGTATTTAGGTGTGTGGCCCTTTCTTATTTTGGAGAACATGATTGCCTCTGTCTTCTCTGTGTTTAGGGCGATTTTCCACTTGATGCACCAGTCCTGAATTCCAACGATCGCCTCCTGGAGGTGTTTGGTGGCGTTATCTGCTTTCCATGATCTGCAGGTGATTGCTGTGTCATAAGCGTTTAGGGCAAGAGCACTGCCCCTTCTGTACTCCGGCCTCTGTCCTGCGAGAGAGAGAAAATGATTTATTAATTTTTTCCCTTGCCGTTCTTCAGCTGATGAAGGGGTGGATGTGCTTGATGAGTCAGACAGAGTATCCAAAGGATAGCATCTTGTGGATGAGTTCTTTGTTGCCTTACTCTATCGAAGGCCTTCTCAATGTTTAGTAGTGCCATTTCAATTGCTCGTTCGTTAAACCCACGGCTGATCCCTTCAACAATCCTAAGTAGCTGAAGTTCCGTGCTGCGGCCTTTTCTGAACCCGAATTGCTTGGGTGCGAGTACGTCGAAATCTTCTGTGTCGTCCTTCAGCCTATTGAGAATAACACTCTCTGCTATTTTGCTCATCAACGGTAGTAGGCTAATGGGCCGATAGTTTTGTGGGAAGAGATAATCCTTGTTAGGCTTTCGGATGTGTATGACGTTTGCCTTTTTCCACCTACGTGGGAAGTGCCGGAGTGACAGCTCGGCGCTGATGATATATGTTAGTCAGAGCAGCCACGCCCTTGTTTAGTATCATCTTCAGCATCTTGTAGGTGATGCCGTCTCCTTCTGGGGCCTTCTTGGTTTTGGAATTACTTAGGATGAGCTTGACTTTTCCTGGCGAGGTCGGAGAGATTATCTCGATATCGGGTAGTCGGTAGAGTCTTTTGACTCCTCGATCTGGTTGACATGGTCCTCGTCTTCATGGACGTTGTTATGGTGTTGTCCTTCCAGGTTGTCAGCAAATGCATCTGCTTTTTCCTGGTTGTTGTACACCAGTCCGTGTAGTCCGTGGATAGGAGTCCCCCCAGTCCCAGGTCATCCGAGTTCCATGTCTTTAATTTGTTCTGTCATCTTCGGTTTATTTTCCCATCCAGTGCAATTTTGGATGCTCTTGCGGAATGCTCAAATACCTACGTATATCCATTTTCATCGTGATCGGTGAAACGGTGTAGCAGTTGTTGCATTGTAGCGTCATCTAGCGGCGAGTTACAAAAATAAATCTTTCAAATGTTCTCAATGCTCCTAAAGCATAGTTTACTTGCTGACATTTTACGTTCATTATCGTGACAGCTGCTGCTATGGCAGCAGATATCGCAGTTGCTGTAATGGCATAAACATGACAGCGTTTTCTGTCGTCACAGTACTATCGCACCATTAGGTTGCTTGACAGTAACTGTCAAAACAGTTCCATCAATACATGGATACCTACACCCACGGTCATACAAAAAGGTCTTGAAACGAGCGTAAAAGAAGTGGTTCGCTTAGCGTCTAGTCTTTTTCAGCTTCCAATTTCTACCGCTTGACTAGCAGTCGAAGGGAGATGTTGCTTAAAACAAAAAAATACCATTTCAAAGGATGCTGCAAAGTTGTAAGAAGATTCTCTCTGTTAACATATTTCCATCTCGATAGATAAACTCATAACTTTTAAGGTATTTTATGTTCTAAGTAACATCTCCTTTCCTCAATTTCGCAATACCATAGTGCCATAGTTGACTTTGACATTTGAACAAGACCCTAAGCGACCCACTTGCTACCTTATTTCGACCTGCGATCTTTAATTCCAGACCTATTTGTACGATCGTGCTTACACCTCGACAGTGACAGTGAACTGTTCAACGTTTATTTTCTATGCACAAAAAAAATCTGGTGTGTCCACTCAAACGACTTTCCTACCGCTCGCAGGCAAATTCTAGTGAATGAAAAATTTTGCTCTATTTACTTTCCTTACATAGCGACGATAATAGCGCTAGGAAAGTAAAAATCCTCTGGTCAAATCGTGCTACCACTCATTTTTTTCAGCTTGTCAAGACAAACAACAATGGTCATATAAAAATGTTTTGCAAGATGAAACGTTTAGCCAGAATCTGAAGAAACATGTGGAAAATATGGAATTTTATTCAAGCTTAACTTTTTTTGTGCTTTTTCTCAGAGATGTCGCTTTGTGTGGGTGGTAAAGGGCTCTCCGAAGAATATTTTTAGCAAGTTTAATCAAAATCCTCAGAGCCGTTTACGAGCTACAGTTTTGAGCAAACAAAAAAAAACAGAAAGCAACAAAATACACTGATCCGTTCCCGAGATAATGCTGTCACAGACAGACAGACCAATGGCTGAAAATATGTTTTTTAGACTTAATTAATCCAACTGATTGTTACTTTTACCGTGTAGATATGTTCATCAAGGACACTGTCATACTACCACACTGTCTCACCTATACGTCAGTACCACAGCATATACACTTATAATATGGAGGGCATAGAGTCCATACACTATAAGTATTATTAGGACACAGAACTGTCATTATGTAAACGACACTTAAGTATACCAATGTCCATGGCGATGAGTTAAACAATGTAGAAATGCAGCGCCAGCTATGACAATGTAGATAGCATAAAAACCAGAGACATGCCATGTCTTTGATAAAAACCTTGTCCTTGCCGAATTAAATAAATATATGTGCGGAGTTTCATAGTAAACGGCCAAATGGTATGGGTGTCCCAGAATGAAAGGATAACCTTGGAATGGCTTTAAGCAGAACATTTTTATGCTAGTAAATCATCGCGCTTACTGTAAATAAGGAATAAATATTATGACTTGTTACTGCCAATGGTTGGAAATAAATGTTTTAAGCAGGTATGATAGTGTAACGGAATTTATATTAAAACTGGGTTCGATTTATTTTCACTTATTTATTTACACCAATAACTACACGACTATATACACATTTATATTCACAGCATTACTTAGCACTAGTGCTAACACACTCATTTCTCTAACTATAACTATCTATGAATAACTGAGTTCCATGTCATTGCCGTCGGCATGATATATCTAACCTAAAAAGCTCTGGAACATTCGAGTTGACACCAGTCCTCGAACCTGCCGTGTGCTAGCGTCAGGGCTGAACATTCTCGGTGCTTCTAGATTTCCAGGATGTTGTTACCAACATTCTCCTTCAAGAGCAATCGAGGCGCTTCCAGGGCTCCAGATATTTGTGTATTTGTGTGTAAGTGTCTTTTATTATTTGGGTGAGTTCTCACGTTACAATAGTATGATTGATAGATTTATAATTTGACAGAAATTTTTTGAAGTTACGTTAACTGGGAATAGCTATTTACAATTTTTGTAAGAAGATTTGCCTGCGGTCTTGGAAGATTTACCACCAGCAACATGTACTTTCAGAATAATGGAACACCCGCACATAATCCGCATTGGAAGCTGTTGATTTAAACAGGATAATAGGTGGATACACTTTGGATTATTTTATATGGGGTTATCTGAAGAAAAGGGTGAACCAAACGCCTATTTTACATCCAGACGATCTTAAAAATAGAATTAGAATTGAGACTGAATGCTACTGCTGGCATATTAAGAAATGTAACTTCCCGTGAACTCCTTCGTCGAGCCGAGTGTTACCTGGAACAACAAGGCCAACATTTTAGAAAACTTAAAATTTTGAAATTATTAGCCTTTAAACAACTTAAATATGGCGTAGGAGCAATATTCGGGAAATATCCACACCTGACAAGATGGTCCATCACTGCCGAAAATATTAAATTCTTCTATTTATTATTGCACATGCCCTTGTCTTAGCACATTTATTAGAAAATAAATAAAACGCCCCCTAGACGTGCAATATACTATTGAAAATATTTCACATTGCGTAATTATATTGAACGTTAAGGACTGACTTTGAAACATTGCACAATGATTGCAGTAAGATTGAGCATGAATTTAATTAATGCATTGATTGACAATCTGGGTGCTATTGAATTTTTAAGGTACAAATCTCCCCTATTATTTCAATATTATAGTGAGAAGGGTGATATAAAGTGGTGAACCTTCCCTTTATGGAATTTGTTGAGTTACATTGGTAAAAACCTGCATTTAGGCAAATGGTCGTAGCCTAATAGAGACAATATTGACTATTATTTTGAATAGTGTGTAGCCTAACTTATTTCAATATTATTGTCAATGAAGATTGCGCAATATTTATTGCACATCTAGAGACCTTTAAAACAGAAATTAAATCGGCAATTATTATTCATCACTGGAAATCAAATTTATTTATTGCATGCTTATGTTTTGTTTCAGTAACCTAGAATCCGGTCGAAGCAAAATTGATACAAAAAGCACTCCTAAGAAGTTAAACAAGTTCCACTCAAAGTCTCTTATTCTGCCCCGAAGAACGGGACAACTTAAAATTGAGCTCAGCAACGAGAAGAAACAGTCGGAGGAAGCGAAAGTATCGAAAATAAAGATTTATCGTGGAGTAAGCCATACTTAACATGGATTTTAAGAAAATGTATGTTCTGTAATGGCTCATGAAAGTAATTCGAAACAAATTACTTGTCTCTTAATTTATGTTTTAGTATTTATTGAGTAAGATTTGTACTCTGAGGGCTTCGTACTTAAACGACATAAACATATTTGACCGACCGTAGGATATTTAAATTCTATTCTGACATTTCTGACATCTGTCGTCTGCCTTTCAAGTAATTCCTGTACAATAATAAAAAACCCTAAGAATGTGTTAGAATAGAATAAGATTTATATATCAAGAAATCATTTATTATTGTCATCCGCATTAGAAACTTTTTCCCAACAATGGTTAAGGGGCCCAGACATCATAATTGAATATTATTCTGTCAGTTCTCAAAAAGAAAACATTTAAAAAGTGTCAGCATAAATATCGCGTGTGCATCATGACGGATATACATAAGTATCAGATTCCTCGACTCAACGCGAACAATTATTTCAATTGGCGTTATCGTGTTGAGATGGTGTTGCGCCGCGAAGCTGTGTGGTTTTCTCTAACCTAAGACAAGCCTGAAACGGATGCTGGGAAATGGAAAAATGCGAACGAGCGTGCACATTATACCATTTCAATGTAAGTCGTAGGCGATCAAATTCGCCACGTCAGAAACAGCAAGACCGCGAAAGAAGAGTGGCCGGCAATAAAGAATTTTCACGAATGTGACTCACGGAACAAAAGTGCGTGTATTACGTAAAATCATGCGGCAGTGTGCAAATGAAGACACTGACATGGAGGCTGAAGCCAGTCAAATGAATGAGTTCTTCCAGAAATTGCTCGCTATGACGGTCTGATCACTGTACTTGAGGCACGCTATGCAGATGAACTATGAACTGACTCCGGATTTGGTTCGTGCAAAAATCACAGGAATATCGTCGGCGAAAGGATCGTGATGGCGTCAGTGGATGCACTTCTAATGTATTAAAGATTTCCTCGCAAGGCGCTGCTTCGTCGAAAAAGACCATTAAGTGCTTTTTCTGCAAAAAGCCGGGCCACACCCGTGATTTGTGCAAGAAATTCGAATTGTACAAATCGAAGAAGGCATTGAGTGGCACAAAGCGGCTATTGTCGAACAGCAAAATTCGGACAAATTTTTATTCATGCTTGGTGGATCATTCAGGTGCATCGGTGTACACGTGCAACAACCGTAATAATTTAATCGAGTTGGATGAGACACATACAGAGAAGGTGGCAGCGGCGAATTGCCAGTATGTTGAGGCTTCGGGCAAAGGCACTGTAATTGTGCATTTTGTGAACGCGAATGGCCAAAGTGAAAATTGAAAATGTGCTGTTCATTGCTGTTTATTTTCGTGAAACGTCTAAGCGACAATGGACTCAAATTGATTTTCAGGGGCAATTTGTGCGAGATTTGGACAAACGATGGCAAACGTCAAATCTCTGTCGGCGATGCTGTGGACAATTTATATCGCATGAGGCAGGTAAAACGAAAAATAAATATCATTGCCAATAAACAGAGCCTGTGCATCCACGAGTGTTATCGTATTCTTGGACACCGACACATCGACGCTATGAAGGAAATCCCGAAGGAAGATCTGGTTGAGAACATGAAGTTGGCCGGCTGCAAACCAGAATGCAGTCATGCGGTGGATTGTGATGTATGCATTCAGGTGAAAATGGCACGCATACCGTTCTCGAAAGAAGCAGAAAACCGATCTTCGGAGGTTCTTCAACTCATTCACACTGATATATGTGGCCCAATGCAAGCGACTACAAGCGCAGGTAATCGATACGTGTTAACGTTTATCGATTATTTTTCTCGCTATTCGCATATTTATTTGCTCAAACAGAAGTTCAAAGAATACCATCAACTAATTCAAAATAAATTCGGCACGAAGATCAAGTGCACCGGGCGGGTAGTGGCGGCGAATATTTGAACAAGGAATTCGTGCGTTACCTGAACGAGAACGGAGTCAAAATACAGCACCCGGCACCATATTCGCCACAACAAAATGGTGTTGCAGAATGCAATAGCTTCTGGAGCAAGGCCATCAACACGGGGAATTGCCTACAAAATCTGCTGCCGTGGAAATCGGTGGATCGCTTACCGTTCGAGCTATGGAACGGCAGAACGTCTTTCTTTATTAATTTGCGACGATTCCGGGCAAAATTCTTTGTGCGCATTCAGGACCCGCACCGTCGAAAACTCGGCTTGAAAGCCGAAGCTGCGATATTGATGGAATTCAACTGGCCGAAGGTGTCGTCGTCATTTACAGAGACGTAAAATTTGTATGCGATACTGTTGCCAAGCCAGCAACGAAGAAGGCCACTCAGAATGAGAATACCAACAAAGGCGACAATCGAATTTTCGACGATGATAGAGCTGCACCAACCGGTGTTTCAACGGTCGATGAATCACATGATGATCAACCAAGTGATGCGACTATTATCCCAGAATTTAAGCATGTTGAAGAGCTCGACGATTGGATGATAGCCAACAATTCTTTCACCACCCCAACAGCCGGCACACCACAGGTACGTCGCTCGAATCGATTGAAGATTGGCATTCCTCCGCGGCGACTGATTGAAGAAATCAGCGTTGTTATCAATAATAAACATTTATGCCACTAAATTAACACTATGCACTAAATAAACACTATGAACCAACGCAATATTCACAATAAGATAGCTATAAAAGTAAATATTGTTCCAAATTTGCAGTTAAACACAAAAAATACTATCAAAACATACAAAACACTACAACCATAACGACTAGGACTCATATTTGGTAACTCAATATGGCCGACTTGGTCGCACGAAAAATAATTTCGATCCTCGAGATTGCCTTTTTAAAAACTAATTTAATAACTAAAGTTACAATTTTATTATGTTTATACTACAAAGGTTACTACAGAACTATTCTAATTGGTAACGATCTTATATTTATACTGTAACGTGCAAAGGGGAACAGCCGCCGGTATTGGCTACAAAGTAGCGGCATCCGTTTGAAGTATGCGCGCGATATATGCTGTGGTTGGACATACCAAAAGCGGCGTCAACAAAGAGAGCGACGGCAGTGTCGGCATCTTCTGTTAAGCTGCCGACAAACGAATTTCGAGAAGCGTATAGTGGCGGCTTCTGGTCTTTGATACCGAATGCTCTGGATCCTTTATCGGGTATATATATGGGAGAATTTTCGGCAAGAAGACAGAATGAAAAAGGCAGTGTGAATAAATAGAATAGTCCGAGTAAGTTAGAGAGAATATAGTAAAGTTAAGTTGTAATTTATATTATTTTGAGTGTAAATAAAGTTAATTTAATAACTCTAAATTAGTCTCACTTATCTGCGAACCCGCATACGCAACAATACTATATACAAAAGTGTTTATATCAGCAGAAATAAGATTCCAATAGGAGACCTGATGAAGATATAATTCCTCCCCCTGTAGATCCAACTTCGGAGAGTTCAGCGAGGAAGTTGGACGTTAAGGAGTTCTATTGGTTGGGCTGGAGCATTTTGTTTCCCATTTGGTTTGGCTTTCTTATAGGTGAAGTAGATGATCAAGAATATTATAATGCAATATATAATGATCGTCCAGGCATCAGGCATATATAGGTGGGCCATACTGTCTTTGATCGTTGGAATATTTTCAACGAACCTGGTTTTCAGATCTTGGAGTTCATCGAGCTGAGTCACATCTAGGTTTCTAAATGTAGTTTGTGTGATGGTTATTTGTGCATAGTTACAACTAGAAGTATTCTTCATCCGTAGTAGTTGAACTTCGCAGGGGTTGAGATCGTCTATTTCGTAGATCTCAGTATTTTTACAGATGTATTGCCTATCTGCTATTTGTTCACAAGAGTTCCTCAATAGTGCATAATGTAACTCACTTTTGATCAAAAATTTACCCTTCGGAAAAATGGTTCTGAATTGACCTTTCGAGAAGACTGGTATAGATAATAAATGATAAAGATGGAATTCGGAAAGATAAGTTGTTGGAAATTTAAGTATATACACAATTCTTTTATTGAGAATAAAGCATTCCACTTCTATTAATTTTTCAAAAAGAAGGGTATTTCCTAGATCAACAGGTATTGGAAATTGGTCAGGAGTGAATTTTGTTTGAAAAGTTTTTAATATATTATATAAATCTGATATAGGCATTATGCTTGGATGCATAGTTCTAAGTTTTGCAAAGGTAATAGAATTCTCTATATCCTGTAAAATAGATATTATGGTTTCGTACAAATTAATGATTTCAATCATAACATCTTTTATAAAATTACTATTCTCTGTAGGCTCGTGTGGTTACAATTAATGATATTTGATTTAGCTTTTCTTCCAAAAGTTTTTCATCATGATTAATTTGGCTAATTGTTCCATTAAATTTGTCTATCAAGGTAATGGCAAATGAACATAGAGATTTTACGGTTGAAGTTATTTTGTTCTGATTCTCTTGAAGTTGTCTAATTAGTAGATTATATCTCTCGCCGTCTCTAGCATCACGATTACCTGAAATTGATTTGAATATGGATCCTAATAAATTGATCAGCCCTCGTTTCGTTCTTTGTGAATGAGGTATTATTTCTGTTTTGACTCAGCCTTATTTTCAACATATCTTAATATTTTATGGTAATTTGACATCTCTCAAATAATTTGCGTTCATTTGAAGCGATAATGTTTAATTCATAGATTTGGTTTTAAGCTTATTGATTTCTTAAAGTATAGGATTCAGATCGTAATAATGAAAGAGTGAATGCGAATATTCTTGTAGTTTAGCGGTACCGACCTTTAGGGATATTAATCCTGGGTTGTCTTGTAAGTTTCTTACACTGATAGTTTCTCGGAGACCCAAGACTACGGAAAGAGTAAATTTTTCTTAAGGGACGCTTAAGGTTGTTCATGTGAATTTTTTCATGTTGATCAGTTTTCACCACTTTTCTTTCGGTATTGATTTTTGTTAATTTTGAGGGTTTATCAAATTTATTGGCGTGCTTTTGCCTAATGTGTTTCTTGGAAAAACTACTCGACTTTCTTCAAATAATTCGGGTTTATCTCGTTTTTAATTAGCTTTTTCAATAACATTTTTCTTTTGATTAAGTAACGCTGAATTTATCTTAGGGTATAATAATCTAGACTTTTCTCTATGTTGATTAACATAGTCATTCAATATACCTAAGTTTATCTATTTCAATATTAAATGGGTCGTTATCTGTGACATGTCCTTTTATAACGTCTATAGGTTTGAATTTGGTGACAGAGTGGATTGAATTATTGTATGCCAAAATTTCATATAGCATTTTCATTTATTTTCGCTGGTGTTTTTGAGAAACCTTGAGTGTTTAGTAATCTGAGATGTTCCGTGATTGTAGAATGGAATCTCTCAACTATGCCATTTGATTGGGGATTATTAGGAGAACAAAAGTGAATTTTGACTTTGTGTAAGTTCAAAAGCTCGGTAATAACAGAGTTTTTAAATTTTTAGCAATTTCTGTTCCTGACATAGAAGATATTGGGTATGCTTGTGAATATTTTGAAAAGCTCTCCGAAATTGTTAAAAATTTTGTTTGTTCGAATGTAAACGTATCCATATGCACTATTTCAAATGGTTTAGAAGCTGTCGGTGTGATGTTCATTTGCATTTTTACGGGTTTCCTCTCCTACTTAGCCTGCTGGCATATTTCACAATCGTTTATATAAGTTGTAATTGAATTTTTCATTAACGGCCAATAATACTTTTCCTTGATTCTTCTTAATGTTTCGTCTATTCCTTGATAGTTGGTTTTACCTTCGTGGTATCCTTGTATTTTGATTTTGATTTCTTCTTTATCGATAACGTCAATTAGTTTTTTGGTACATCTTCTAAATTTAATAAAGGGCCATTTGAAATTTTGTTGGACTACTGCAGAAAACGATTCATAAATTTGTGGATCTTCGAAATATAGGTGATAATTCACATTGGGTGATATCTTTTATAAAATTTTATTCGGATATTTGGAGATGAATTCTTAATTTCTTTTCAAATAGATGAGATAGCTTCGGTTTTGCTGGTGCATGATGTACTAATTTTATGAAGATTTGGTTTTGTCCGTAATTGATTGCATGATCTGTGACTGGTATATCTGCTATTGGATGTTGGTCAGCGTTTGAATGTATCGTTTGTTCATCGCTATCATCGTTGACATTGTTCGTGATTGGCTTATCTCCTTTCGAAGACGACTGCGCCTGCACTTCTTCAATTGATTGATCATGATGTACAATCATTGAAATGTTGTCGTCATCGTCCAGAATTCTTTCCATAGTATCTAAATCTAGATAAACTCGAGGTGATTTTGGAGATTGTGTACGAAGTTCGATTTCTCTATATTCCGGGGTATTCAATTCATTGTGATCTTGGTTTAATGGTTCTCGCTGGTAATTGAATGTTACTGATGGGTTTTGATAATTTGGGTATTCTTTCAGTATATTATCTAGTTGTTCTTTCGTATGTATTTCGACTCTTGAAAGCGCGTCTGCTTTTAATTTTCCTTTCTTGTATATAATGTTATAATCGAATTCTTCTAGTCGAATTCCCCAACGCATAAGTTTTGAGTTTGGATCTTTAAGTGAGAATAACCATTGCAAAGGTTTGTGATCTTTTATTATATTGAATTTACGACCATACAAATATGGGCAGAAGTACTTGGTTGCCCAAACGATGGCGAGGAGCTCTTTCTCTATCACAGAATAGTTAATTTCTGAATCGTTGAGAGTACGAGACGCAAATGCAATGGGTAAATCTCTACAAATCGGGCCTTGTGAAAGGACCGCACCAAGAGCAATGTTTGAAGCATCTGTTGTTAAATTAAAAGGTTTCGAAAAATCTGGATATTGTAAAATTGGCTCGTTTGATAAAATAGTCTTACAATTTTCGAAACAATTAATAAATTCTTCGTTGTGTTCGATTATTTCCTATATACCTTTCTTTAAACATTTTTAGCGGCTTTGTTAAATTAGCAAAATTATTCATGAAACGTCTATAGTATCCTGAGTCCCAAAAATCCTTTGATTTGTTTGGTGGTCTTCGGAATTGGAAAATTTTGAATAGCCTTAATTTTGTCCGGATTCGGCTTGACTCCTTGTGGTGTTACAACATGTCCGAGATATGCAACTTCTTTCCTGAGAAATTCGGATTTGTCAAGCTGTATTTTGAAGTTTTAATCCCTGAGTCTCTTGAAAACACTTTCTAACCTCTTGCAGAGAAGTCGAGAAACAATGATATCATCCAGGTAGACTAGACATTTTTCGTTTTGTATTCCTCGCAGTATATTATCCATTACACGAGTTATGTTGTGCAAGCCAAACTTACTTTTTTAAAAAGGTTTATTCAACTATTTTACAACAGACTTTATAAAATTGAAACTCGTCGACAATTACGGTACACAGTACCTTGCAATTCCCGTACAAAATTACAAGTGGGGTATAGCTCAAGGGAATGTGTCTTATATACTAAAATTCTGTTTGGTCAGCGTCTTGACACGTGCAACAATTAAAGTCTAGACGCTTACCATGCAATTCTTCAAGAATTTAGGCATGTAACTCCTCCGCCCTTAAGAGGAAACTTTGGGCTCGAACAAAGTTGACTTAAAATATCTAAAAATGTGTAATAAAATTTCATTTTATTTAGACGGATCGGGAAATGCCTTAATTCTGTCTGGATTATGTTTCTTAAATCTAGCATACAATTTGACTCTAAAATGGTATACAATAAAAATTAGAAACATAATTATTATTAATATATAAATTGGAATGGGTCCACATAAGGTTATTGTCAATTAGAGAAATGGGTTGAACACTCAGTTTATCTAATGTAAGTTTGGATAATTGGTCCAAACTGAAAGATTTCAAATTTAACTGTATAGGCTTAACACTACACTTGGCACATGTGGTAAGTAGACAGGTTCTTCATGAATAGCTCCTTCTAAGTTGGCAAACTCGAATTGTTTGGTAGTAAATTTACAGGAATAAGGGACTGATATTAGAAAAGTACCCTTAAGCTTATGAATTTCTTCATTTCCACATTTTTCATGCACCAATGTATCGATGGGTGCAATCAAAAGGTATTTTTCGTCGCTGATGATCTCCACAAGGGTTTCGGTGATTTGAACTGGAACGTGTAAGCAACGTGGGTCTTCCTTTACTTGTAGAAGATTTCTAATGGACGTCTCTTGCTGGTAATTTCTCTCGATGTGGGAGATTTTGCAGAAGTATTGTTGTTGAACGTATTGGCATTTTGATTTAAGGTGGTAGATGGTGTCTTCTCCAATGGCCACATATGAGGTAGGGGAGATAATAGTTGTGGATTCATGAGTAGGAATGGAAAATAGATGGTAGAGGTTGTATACTCTAGGGTCTACGAGAGGAATATGTAACAAAAACACTACAGGCTCTTCATTTATATAATATTATACCTGAATGGTTCGTAAAAAGAGGATATTATCTCTAGAATAGTTGTGATCAGAGCTATGATATCATGATAACTCTTTTTTCGTCGTTCTTCACTTATTATAGATATATGTAAAACTTTTAAAGTGGCAAAATTTATAGATGTTAGTAGTTTATCAACGATTTGAAATAGGTCTAATATGCTAATTTTCAATATTGTTAAAGTATTCGTCACGTTTTGGTCTTCTCCTCGGACCATTCTTCTTCTTCAATTCTTTTGAAATTACTTGATGCATTGATAATAGATTCTTCGTAGGTTTTTATTAGTTTTTGATTTAATGAAAATTGTTTGTTATAGTGAGTAACAATATTTTCTTGATTAATTTTAAGCATCAAGTGAACCGGAAATAAATTTGAAAACAGATCCTAATGCATTAATCATTCCTCGTTTTGTTCTATGTTTATTATTAAGAATATCGGGGTGAATCATTAACAGTTGTTCTTTTAACCTTTTTACCTTATTCTTTACGTACTCGAATTCTATCTGATCTCTCATGAATAGTTTTTGATGTGTTTTTATTTGAAAATCCGATATGAAATGGTCAAGTTCTGCAATTTTAGTGCCAAGGATTTTAATAGGGTAATTATGCATGAAGGTGTGGTGGGAGTATTGTAGTCTAGTTGGTCCTAATTTGAATGATAGGATACCAGGGTTGTTTTCGAGGGATTTAATCTCAATTTTAGGTACTACTGCCAGGTTGTGTTGTATCAGTATTATTAATGTCAGTGTTGTCGCAAAAACGTCCATCTGAAACACATGGAACAAGAGATTTTTGAAATTTTCTTGTTTGTTTCATTTCTTCCTTGTGATAAGTATGATCTTTGGTGGTTTTAGCATCTTTAGTTCTTTGATAGACGTTATCGTACATGGTTTTAATTTTGACTCGCATGTTATCTATGTATTCGTTATATTGCTTTTTTGAATCTATTTCCAAAATGTCTCTATTATCAGGGTGCCCAAATAAGAGTTCTGTGGATCGAAAGTGCGTTGTAGTATGTATTGTCCGATTGTAAATAATAACAGCATTTTCAAAGACATTATGAGAAAGTGCTTTTTGGTTTTGAAGTGTTAAAGTTCTCATGATTTCAATGAGAGTACCGTGTACTCGTTCTATGGGGCTGTTAGAATTAGGATGTAATGGGGTAGTATAGGAATCTAGAAGTTTTTTGAAAAGATTCGAATTGAATTGTCCGTCTGTTACTAGGTTCTTTGACAATTTATATCTTGAAAATATCTTAATGAATTTTTGTACAATTTCTACCATGTTTGTTGAGAGTAGTTCTTCGTACATGAAGTATTTAGAAAAATTATCTATACAGGTAAGGTACTTGCTTTTGTTACATGAGAATATATCCAAATAAATAATTTCGAAAGGGACCTTTGGTGTCACGGTGGGTTCTAACTTATGTTTTACAGGGTTTCTTTCGTATTTGGTTTGCTGGCAAATTGGGCAATTATTAACATGGAATTGACAATCTTGTGTTATGTTAGGCCAGTAATAAATTCTCTCAATCTCTCTTTATAGCTCCTGTATGCCTCGATGTGTAACATTATGTAGTTTGTTCAGTATTTCTATTTGTTGTTTTCTGTCAGTCACGTCTCTTAGAAATAGTCTGGTGAATACGAACTTTACATTGTTGTCGAAGTAATTATTTATAATGGTAGCTATCTCTTCGTACATACCATCATCTGGAGAGTAAATAGCATTTACGATGTTTGGGTTCATATAATCTCTTAAAATATTTTTTTTTATTTAAGTTTGCGCATCAACCATGACAGGTTATTAGCGCGTTACAATAGGTATTACAAAACATGGTAACATTGTTCAAATTTCATTGTGAAGATCGGTGTTTTTCAGGTATCTGAGAACATTTTGGATCGACGTGGGACTGTCTTTCAAAATGTCTTTGAGGTTCAGAGGAAGGTTACACAATTGTCTGTATCCAAGGAACTTAGTGCACTCAACTAGAATGTGTTTCACCGTGATAGTTGTCCCGCATTCTTCGCAGATGGGAGGGTCAGTCCCAGCAAGTAGATGACTGAGTGATTCTTGTGTGACCGATTCGGAGCCGTGATATAATAACCTGGGATCTTCTATCACTCGGGGAGTTTGTCCAAGGTTTCACAGATGGTTTTACTTCTGCAAGTTTTGAATTTGATTCACTCCACTCGTTTTCCCATTTTCTGGTGATGACATATTGTATATGGGATTTGAAGTCAGATACTACAGTTTGGTTGACCTTTCTGGCATCCATATCAGATATTGCCTTGAGAGCAGCCTGGTCTGAGGCTTCGTTACCAGCTATGCCGATGTGTGATGGTACCCAAATGAAAGTGACATAATTTCCCTTTGCAGCCAGTATGGATATCTGTAGTTTGATTGCAGTAACTATTGGGTGACTGTGGTAGATTCTTTGGATTGCACAGGTGGCACTGAGAGAGTCCGTTATAATCAGTGACTGCTGGATATTTTCTTGCTCTGCATAGATGAGAGCCTGGTAAATTGCATATAGCTCACCAGTGTAGCTACTGGAGTATTTACTGAGGCGGAACATTTTAGTGATATCGTTACACATAAAAGCTGCCCCTGTGCCGTCGTTCGTCCTTGAAGCGTCTGTATAGATGTGTTTGGCTGTCGGAAAATTATTGAGGATGCCTTTGAGATTGGCACGGATGATAACAGGGTTGGTGTCACCTTTTCTAAAGCGGGATAAAGTGGTATCAAAGTCTGGATTGTTTCTGGTCCATGGGGGTGGGATAGAAATGGATGGTGGAAAGAAGCGTGGGAATGTTATTTGATGTTCAGCTTTATATCTGTTTATTCTTTCATAGAAGGCTGGTGGAGAGCGTTTTCGTCTCTGGTAAAGTGCAAAATATCTTGTGGAGATTGTGTTATGGAAAGTTGGGTGTTCTGGATTTGAAGCTATTTTGGCTGCATATGCTAGGCTTAGGTACTGCCTACGGTGGCGAAGACTAGTTTTTCCAGCCTAGCAGAGCAGGCTTTCTACTGGGCTAGTGCAGAAGGCTCCCAGAGCTATTCTTATACCAGAGTTGTGTACCGAATTCAAAGATTTGAGAACTGATTTGTTTGCAGAGTTGTAAGCAGGGCATCCATAGTCTATCTTCGTTCTAATCAAAGATCTGTAGAGACTGAGCAGTATTTTGGTGTCAGCTCCCCAATCTTTGTTAGCGAGAGTTCTCAACAAATTCAGTCCATTTTGGGAGCACATAACGAGTCTATTGATGTGATCCTTCCAATTAAGTTGCCTGTCGAAGATCATTCCTAAGAATTCTACACTTTCTACGAATTTAAGCTTCTGGCCGCCTATTTTGAGATTAGGGAGTCTAGCTTCGTTTTTGGTCGAGAACATTATACATTTGGATTTCTGTGTTGAAAAGGAGAAGCCGGAGTTGGATAACCAAGTTTCTAGTTTCGACATCTGGGTTTGGAGGATAGAAGTCATGGATTGGATGTTTTTCCCTTTACTAAAAAGTACTAGGTCATCGGCGTATAATCGTCTTTTGACTGGAAGTGAAACATTATCGAGGATGCGGTTTATCGCTGTGAGAAACAATGTTACACTTATGACCGATCCTTGAGGCGTTCCATTTTGTTGGATCACTTTTTTAGATAAATGCCCATTTACTCGTACTTGGAAGTATCTATTTCTCAGGAAGTTTTGAGTGAAAGCAAGCATGTTTCCTTGAATTCCCCAGTCGACTAATTGTTGGAGAATGTCGTGTCTCCATGCAGTGTCATACGCCCTCTTGATATCAAAGAATACTGCTATGCATTTTTGTTTATTAATGAAGGCCTCGTGGATTTCAGATTCCAGATCGATAATGTTATCCAAGGTTGATCTTTGTTTACGAAAACCGCTTTGTTCAGGTGCTAAGAGTTGTTTTGTTTCCAAATACCATACCAACCGTAAGTTGACTATTTTTTCCAAAAGTTTACACATTGAACATGTTAAAGCAATTGGTTTGTACGACGTAGGATCGGATCTGGGCTTATGTGGTTTCAAAATCGGGATAACAGTGGCCTCCGTCCAGAGACTGGGAAATTTCTTTTGAATCCATATAATGTTGTGAATATGTAGCAAAAACTGTTTTCCAACCTCTGGAAGGTTTTGCAAAAAGATCACCGGGATGTTATCTGGCCCTGGGCTAGAATTCTCCAGGTCGTTTAGTGCTTCTTGAAATTCTGAGTTACTTATAGGTAGATTGATAGGAGAGTCGTCGCTTAGGACTATAATTGGAAAGTTTTCTTCTGTCTGTTGCTTAAGTTGCATAAATTCTGCATCAAAATTACTATCACTTGAATGATTTTCGTAGGTTGTGGCGAGTACTTCTGCTATATCTTCACTAATTGTAATGAGATTGCCATTGAAAGTCAAGGTTTTGATTTGCATATCTGCGTTTTTTCCCGAGATTCTTTTTACTTTTCGCCATATTTCTGTTATAGGGGTGGATGGTTTTATACTAGAGACATATTCATTCCATGATTTTTTCTTGCTGTTTTTTATCACGAAGCGGGCCTTGGCTCTAAGTTTCTTAAAAGTTAATAAATTTTGCTCTGTTCGGTTCCTTTTCAGTTTATTAAACGCTCTCTTGCTCAGCTGAATGGCCTCTTGGCATTCTTGGTTCCACCAAGGAACTGGAGTATGCTTGTTGATGTGTTTTGTTTTGCCTATGGCTTGGCCAGCAGCACTTTGTATTATTTGAATCAAACGTTCAAGTGTTTCGTTGATGTCATCTGCTGTATGTATTGAATATAGATCGTTCTCAATTATGTTAGTGTACAATGGCCAGTTCGCTTCTTTTAGCTTCCATTTTTCAAGGGGTTTCGAGTCATTTTGAGCATTATCGGTAATTGTTATTTTAATTGGAAAGTGGTCACTCCCGTATAGGAAAGACAGGACTTCCCATGATAGTTTTGTGGCCAGATTTGGTGAGCTTATGCTCAGATCGAATGCCGAGGTTTCCCCGTTGAATGCATTAAATCTTGTGTGAGCTCCATCATTCAGCAGTACAGTTTTCTTCAATAATATTGGTAACTTTCCGGCCTCTAGCGTTCGTGAATTTTCCTCCCCATGTTATGCTGTGACTATTGAAATCACCAATCCATATACATGGTGCAGGAATTTGAACTAACAGGTTTCTGATATCTTGTTCGGAAAAATCTTTATTTGGCGGGATGTATAGATTACAGATATGAATATTTGTTGAGGATTTTATTGATATTGCCACAGCTTCCAGATTAGTGTTTACGTGTATTTCTTGAGGTTCTAAATCATTTTTTGCGTAGATTGCTACACCTCCACTAGCTCTGTCGGGGTTGTCTCGATTTCTAAAAAAAAAACTTTATAGTTCCTAAGGTTGGCAACTTTGGTGGTTCGGAAATTAGTTTCTTGTAAGCCTATTAAGGATGGGTTGTATTCCTTCATAAGTAGTTGGAGCATTTCATAGTGGGGATAAAAACCATTTATATTCCATTGAATGATTGAATGAAGTTCAGGAATATTTGGAGGAGTGGGAGATTGAATAGGATTAGAGCATTTCCGGAGAAGAATCACTCTCATGTTCTGATGTTAAAATTTCTAGATGCTTTAGTATTTTTCTATGGAATTTTGTGCATCTCGCTTTTATACTGCGTTCCTTGAATAGAGGGTATATTTTCCGGAGCATCACGCATAGTGCGTTAAGATGCTTGGTGTAGTTTAAGGTTACGCTGATGGGGTCCGGAGATCCATAGATATTATTGTTCATAGCCGAGGGGGAGTTCTGAGGTATGGTTATCTATGTATTCTTTTGCTGGTTGAAACATTATTGCGCAGTTTGTATTATTTTTTTCAGAATGGCTCACCGAATGTTTGGTCTTCTTAGCTTTCCTATCTTCGGGTACTCGAAATCTTCTTGGTTCCTGGAGAGAGGAGTCTTTGGTTGCATCAATGGGAGGTGAAAGAATATCACCAATGCTCCTTTTCATCGAAGATTGATTCAGTGGTTCTTCAGATGGAGATATAGCCGAATGGCTTGTTGCCTCTATTTCCGTTTGCAGGTTATTGGTTATTATTGGTTCCTGTAGTCAGAAACCGTTTCCTGGTTGTATATCATTATGGTAATTTAAGACGTTTCCTTTTCATTTGTTAAATATATTTTTCCAAGTGCGGCCCTGAACTGGAATAGATATTCGCGTTGATCTATTCTATGACGCCTGGTGCTCGGAATTCGGTATGAATATGGACGCACTCCGCGTGTTAGCAATATACTGTTAGTTGTAAATAGTGTTTATTTATATCAGTTTCTGATAACTTACTGCAAGGATAATTATGCAGGTGACTTGGATTCGTCCTCGTGACAATCTTCCAGGTATGTTTGGAACTGCACTCACTTAAAAACTGTTTTCACTTGTCCAATTTGCACTAGGTATATATCCTCAACTCCCACAGAAAGAATTGCATTATAAGTTCTGTTATTTAGAGTCTATGTCACCACAACTTGTTTCTATATTATTATTAAATTCACCATCTTTGTGTATACTATAAATATATTCTAGCTTTAGTATCAAAATGGAAAGTTTGAAAGATACTACTAGGATCGAGATTGTATTATCTAGAATACTTCCTGAGAATGAATTTCATTATGGTAGTTATTTCTTGAAATTTGGACTTCTATTCTTTCTTTGTTGAAGACGTTAATAGTTTTTATTTTTGGATCGATTCCAAGTTTGAAGATAATTTGACGCTTAAACTGATTTAAGGATTTGTCCGTAATGGTTAACTTTGCCGACACATCATTTTCCTGAGTATGTATGGTGTTATTATTATATGTTTTCTGTTGGGTTATTCTGTTCAAGAGAAGCATTATTTTTGTCGGGGGGTTTTATCTGAATATCGGAGATTATATTTATCTTCTCACGATTTTGCTTTCCGTTGTCAGTATGTAATATTTCTTCCAAGTCCCGTAATTCTGGTAAAGGTCGTTCGTCGATATCTCCGGGGTTTGCAAAGAGGGATAAAATGTCGTCTGTAGATTCGTTCACATGTAAAGGGTGTGCTTCTAACCGTGATAAAAAATCGGCGTTTGTATTTAATTTACCTTTTTTGTAAATTATGTCATAATCGTACACCATTAGTTTAAGTCTCCATCTTACTAATTTCGAATTTGGCTCTTTGATATTAAAGCCATTGCAGGGGTCTATGGTCGGAGACAATGGAAAATTGGTTTCTATAGAGATAAGTTCGAAATTGTTTAACAGACCACAGGATTGACAGACATTCCTTTTCGATTGTGCTATAGTTTATCTCGTGATCATTCAGTGTTCTGGAAATGTACGCTATAGGTTTATCCGATCCTATTGGTCCCTGGGTACAATAAAATAGGTTCATTACATAGTATTTCCTTGATGCTTTCGAAGGCTTCAATAAGCTTAGGTGTATGTTCAACCTTCACGTTTTTCTTTAAGCAAGATGTCAGTGGTTTAGCTATAGTAGCGTAATTTTTTACGAAGTTCCTATAGTAACCGGATAATCCTAAAAAACTTTTAATTTGCTTGGGAGTTGATGGTATTCTTAAATTCTTAATTTTCTCGATCAGTTTTGGATTGGGTTTAATACCGTGAATCGTAATAACGTGACCTAGATATTCAATCTCCTGTAAGAAAAACCCTGATTTGTCTAATTGTATTTTAAATGTATATTGTCTAAGTCGTTGTAGTTTGTAAGTTCCTTAAATGGTCATCTATTGATTTGCCAAGTATTATTATATCGTCTAGATAAACTAAACAAATATTATTTACTAAACCTTTCAGTACTTCGTTCATTACCCGTGCGAAAGCTGCTGGAGCCTGGAGCGTTGCGTAGTCCAAATGGCATGCGTAAGAACTCGTAATGACCGTTTTCTGTCGAGAAAGCTGTTTTGTGACGATCTTTTATGTCTATCTCAATTTAATGATACCCTGACTTGAGGTCGATTTTGGAGAAAAAATTTGGATCTCCTAGAATATCAAGGATATTATTGATATTGGGTAAAGGGTACTTATCTTCGACAGTTTTTTCGTTCAATTTCCGAAAATCTACAACCATCCCCCATTGCTTTTTCCCATCCTTTCCTTCCTCTTCGGGAACCAAAAGGACAGGGGCTGAATAGGGTGAAGTACTTTCCGTTATTATGTTATGTTCGAGTAATTCATTAATTTGACTATCTAATTCTATCTTCTGGGAATGTGGAAAACGGTAGGGTTTTGTAAAAATGGGACTGTCCGTATTCAGTGGGATAGTATGTTTTATAATTGAGGAAAATGTCAATTTATCGTCTGTAATATGACCTAATTTTCCGTCTAATAGTTCGGGGTTCTTGCATTTCTTTGCCTGTACGTGACAGACTTCGAATTCCTTTAAGTTGATATGGGTTTATCTAAATACAAGGTGTGTGCTGTCTTCGAACTTGATTCGTGTATAGGTATATTGACTTTGAAATTATCTACCGTGTTTATATTATCGAATAATGTAATGTCCAATCGATTGTCGAGGAATAAGTACGGTTCCTTTTCGGATATTAGTTGGTACGGTAATAATCTTTTGTCCCGGTTGCGTAAATCCATTGCCTTGTACGGTAGAACCATAGGATCGCGTTGTATCAGTTAGGAGAATGGTCCAGATAATTGCGCGTAACATAAGGACAAATTGCTGTGCAGTACAACGCCCACAATTCGAGTATTCACACATACAGTGATCACGAGACAGTTTTACTCTTGGCGTTAGAGCTAAAGTGTGGCAGTTGTTTATTAGATTTCATTGGAGGTGTACGGAAGGTTTCTGAAATAATTGTAATTCACTGATTTTTGCAATCTGATCATTTATTGTAATATTCTATATATACTGTAATGTATATAATAATAAATAGATTTTAACAAATGATATCTTACAAGTGTTTTCTGTTCGTTATTTCTATGAAGATATGTTACAAAATGGCTGAAAAATCCGTAACTGATATTCTGGAGAATTTATTTATAGGCCTGCATATTAAAACGATTAAAGTGGAAAGTAATGAACATTTTACAGTCGATTTGTAATGTAAACTAGTGAACGGAGAACATTCTGAGGAACAGTCTAACAACTGGGTGTCAAAATTTTCTGATCTGACTTATACCAACTGGATATCTAAGAGACGCTTTGCAAATCCTTCACCTTACATATTTTGGAAAATATTTTCATGTCAGCATGCAGATGTTAGCAAGGTAGTTAAGCGACGAAGGGAAGAAGAAACAAGAAATGTTGCGCGACCATTGATTTTAAATTGAAAAAAATCTATCGTGACACAATCAGAAACGACTGCTTATGCCAGTCTCATGAAGTCCACGTTGCTTAAGTGTATAACTATTTACGAATGAATAATAACACCATAGAGACGTTTAATTCATATTTTAAATTTGGAATGACTCCTTCAGCATCTAAAGCATATGATGAGATAAAAATACTTGAAAGCGAGGAACACAATATTCTATCTCCGCTAGCCAATGCGCAAATCAATCCGACGCAAAGTAAAACATCTCTACGACAAATGGCAGAAGTTAGAATATGGAGATCCCGAAGAAACTAGTATTCTACAAATACTGAGTTCAAAAACGGGAGAGTTCGAGAAAGCTGACGTTGAAGTAGTTTTACGAGAAAATCCTCTTTTAATAGTTATTGTTATCTCAATTATGCAACGAACAATATATGAAGAATTTTCTAACGAGATTGTATGTATTGTATTCTAATACACCGGAAGAAGCTGACGAAATTTTCTGTCTTTTGATGGCAAGTGAGGAAATAGTTAAAAATAATTTGGAAAAAGAACATTTTACAAAACTATGAGAAAGAAGATTAGAGTGGTGTATTACCTACCTATAGAAGCAATTTACCTACAAGAGGAAATTATTCGAACAATTTTACTGAAGCATCTATTCGTATCATCAAAGATGTTATTTTTACAACGCTGCAAGGCTTTTAATAATTGTGCACTAGTTGATTTCATTGCAACTACATTTGAACACTACTATAATAGGAGATTACCAGAATTTGCAAACTCACGACGAAATAAACATCAAATAGATTACAAAATTTTATTTTTTTGTAGGAGAGCAAAAGACATCGACAAATTGTTATAAATTGACGATAATATATATCATGTAGTATCGGCAACAGAAAAGTCTTTGCTTTATACTTTTAATATAAATATCGCATTTTATGGTTGCCCTCAAGGTAAAATTGGAGAATTTTGTAAGCACATATGCGCTTTAGAGCAGCAGTGTGGATTCCTTTTTAAAAATTCTCCATCTTTATTACAAAGACAATGTGAAATTAGCTAAAATAGCAATGGGGGCAGATGCTCCAATAGAATTTTTCAAGAATATACAAAGTGATGGACCCTCGGAAAAAATATTGAACGACTTAGAGGAAGTCCCTGAAGAAACTGCCACATACCATAAGAAAGATGAGATTCCTGTTCAAAATTTGGTAGATGATAATCATGCTAACCACAAAAAAGTTATCGAGAAATTTCGTGATCAACTCAACAGGCTTAGTAATATTTTGGACGAAAATTAAATTCATTGTTAAAATATGTTGAATTTTGCAGCGAATGCATTTTTTCGATCCAGAAAAATCGAGTCCTACCAACATCCATAGCTAGACGAAAGGATAATTCAAGCAGGTTGACCGATGAATATGGAACAGAAATCTATGCAGGTGCGACCAACAAAGAGAATGCATAATTTATTCATGAATATTTTGGAAAATAAACCAAATGTAAAGAATCATTAGAAAGTAAGCAGTTTAAATATACAGTAGGTATATCTGAAAATTCGGGAATAATGCATTCTCTGTTGAAAATATAGGTTATTGCCAAGACTACTCCAACACGTCTGTTATGTTTTTTTATTGCGCCTGCTTTGAAAAATAATTTTATTTAGTGCCACTTATTAAAAACTTCAGATATATAAAAGAATGATAATTAAAACACGAGCAATCAAAAAACAAAATCAACGTGTACGGGCATTTTTTTGCAAAAATTTATTCCATTAAAATAAAAAATTCACCTTCAATAATATCGCAACGGAATAAATGTCTATTTTTATGTACATTATTTTCAAAAACAGTTTTCTAATTAAAAACCCATTTTAGAATTGTATATTTTAAATTTACATTTATTACATTTCCTTTTATTTTTATTTCACTATCTATAACGCTACCTTCATAAATAGCGAAAAAGAAAAATTCGTATTAGGGGTTCAATGCAAACTGGCGTGTTGAAATGCACGTCTTAAATAATGCGAAGGTTTTATTAGCCAATGTCGATACGGGTACAACTGCGCTATAACGCAGATATGGTTGTATGGAAATAATTGATAGCTTGCGGTTCGTATCTCAATAGATCGTATTCAATGTTATTTAGGAGAATTTTACCATTATTATAATTGAGAATCATTTCTAATTGTTCTAACGATTCACTTCCTAGTAATACGTCAAAATATTGATGGAAATTGATGATGTAAAATTTGAAAAACTGTTCGGGGTGTAATAAATCAGTAAATAGAACTTGGTTATGTTTTGACTGATTCATAATCGTTTGAATTGTAAATTGCTCATTTCTAATTCTATCAGGAAAGTATTTCTGGGCTATCTGGGGATTAATTAATGAATTTGTTGCGCCTGAATCTATTAAAATCTTTAGTCCATTAATATATAAGTAAGGAAGGCTAGATCTTATTATATTGTGATTTGTCTCTAAAAATTTGGTTCCGAGGCCGGTAATCGAAAATTTTCGGCTTCTTCATACGTATCGTTTTCATAATCATATTCTGGATGAATTTCTTCAGTTTCTTGCGAATAATTATCGTTCTGTTCGTACTCGTTAATGTCATCAGTATTATAGGTAGGTACTTCGTTCATGTGTACCTGTGGATTTCTCCATTGTTGAAATTGCGGTTGACTGAATTTATTTAATCCTTTATTTAAGGGGTTCTGATTGGATAAAGGTGGAACTTTATTATTTCTATTTTTCGCGCTGAAGCTATTTGGCTGAGTTCGCTTCTGGCTAGCTTGGGCGTTATTTGAGTAGGGTGTATATGGTGATGGTGATGATTGTTGATTGTGTAGGTTGTTGCGATATTCATTATAATATGGGTTAAAATTACGCTGATAATTGTTTCCAATTGTCGGTAATATTGGTACAGAATTATTTCTTGGGATAGGGTTTGGCCTATGATTTTGAAACGAGGAATTAAAATTGCGAATAGGTGTTGGCTGACTTTTACCTAATGTATCATTATGAGTATGTTTAGATACATGCTTTAATACCGTAGGTATTGCTTCCTCTAAAGTTTTATATTGTCTCACTTCTAAAATGGTTTGCAACATTGGGGGTGCATTATTAAAAAATACTTCTAACGCCGTTTGATCATTAATTTTGAAATGTATTTTCTTCTGACCTTCAGTTAAATTACAATCGGCGTTAATTTTTAAATTTAATTTAGTTTGCAAATCTTTTATTCTTTCGATAAAATCGGCTAAGTTTTCTCTGTGGGATATCTTTAAAAATCTAAATTTATGTGCTATTGTTTGAAGATCTGTGTGATCGCCGAATTTCGTTCTTAGAGATATTTTTAAATCGTCCCAAGTAGAAATATCTGGCCTAGTACTAATACATTTTTCTGCCGAATCTTTAAGTTTGCTTAAGATTAGGCAGAACGTATACTCGTTCAGTGTTTCGTCCGTAGTAGAACCATATTTTCCGTGGAATTTATCAACGCGACATATGAACACTTCGAGAGAATCTGGATTCCCGTCGAATCTAGGAATTACATCACCGTAGCTCTTGGCGGCTGAAATTAATGATTCTGTCGGTGGGGCCATTGATGAATTAGCAGTTAAATCTATTTCGTTATCGAAATCGACTGACTCGTTAAGACTCTGTTCCAAATGGATATCACTCAAGTTAAGTGAATGCAATGAAAATGAGTGTGTGGATTCGTAATCTGAACACTCTATAGTACAAATGTTATCCGTCATCAATAGTAAAAATGCAATAATATTTTCCTGATCCTATCGTTATTATGTATGTTTTCGCATGTAATATTTTTGTTCAATTCATAAGGTAAAGCACATGAAAGGATAAATGGAATATGGCACTTACTACTTGTTGCTTTTGGTTTCTGCCTAGAAGACTTCTGCTGGTTGCTGGTCGCTTCAAGGGTTGCTGGACACTGTAGGTTTCTTTTGGAACTTTCACTTTTCAGGAAAAACTGAATTTAATTTGTGTTTTCTTGAAAAAAGATCGGGATGACTGCGCCAGTTATGTTGTGCAAGTCGAAATTACTTTTTTAAAAAGGTTTATTCAACTATTCTACAACAGACTTTATAAAATTGAAGCTCGTCGACAATTACGGTACACAGTACCTTGCGATTCCCGTACAAAATTACAAGTGGGTCATAGCCCAAGGGACTATGACTTATATACTAAAATACTGTTTGGTCAGCGTCTTGACACGTGCAACAATTAAAGTCTAGACGCTTACCATGCAATTCTTCAAGAATTTAGGCATGTAACTCACGTTGAAACGTGGCAGGGGCGTTCTTCAACCCAAATGGCATGTGGAGGTACTCATAATGTCCATTTTCTGTACTGAATGCTGTTCTCGATATCCTTTTCTTCCATCTCGATTTGGTGGAATCCACTGGCTAGGTCCAAAGTCGTGAAGTATTGGCACTTGCCGAGTTTATCCAACACATCATTAATATTCGGAAGGGGATATTTGTCATCGATAGTTTTTTCATTTAGTTTTCTATTGTCTACTACAACGCTCCATTTCTGTTTGGAACTACCTAAATTGGGGAAGACCAAGGCGAATTGCTGGGCCGGATGATATTGGTTTTCAGCATTTTTCTCATTTGGCTATCTACTTCGTTCTTGTGAATAAATTGATATCTATATGATTTCGTATAAACGGGGCTTTCATCGGATGTTTTGATTTGATGTTTAATACGGTTTGTTTTCGACAAAGTGATAGTATTGTGACGTGAAGACTTACCCGAATAATAAACTACACTCACAAATGAACTATACACACACAATGCAGATTCCAGAATTCACGGGAGACATCAGAAGCATTTTAGGTTAGATTTATATAAGGCTGAAGGCATAGACAGAGTTCAGTTTGTCATAAAGCACAGTTAGTAATAGATAGTTTCTCATAGAGCACGGTCAGTAAGTTAGTGATAGAACACAGACAGTAGTTATAGTCCAAGAAATATAGTGTGAATATAAATGTGTATATAGACAAGTAGTTATTGGTGTAAATAAATAAGTGAAAATAAATCGAACCCAGTTGTAATATAAATTCCCGTTACATTGGTGTCAGTGTGGGATCAGTGAGTGATTAAAAAATTGGACAGACTTTAAGAGACTGCGGTTTCGTGCAGATTTGAGTGTTTTTGAGACTTTTGTTAGATTTAAGTTTAATAAGACTTTTTGTTCGTTTTTGTGTCAGTGTGAAGACTCTTTAGTTTGTTTTCGTGTGAAGACTTTTCGTTTGTTTTCGTGTGAATGTGAAGACTTTTTCTCGTGTTTGTGTGAAGAATTTTGTTCGTTTTCGTGTCGAAGACTTTACAACTGTATTGATTAATTGACTTTGTTAATAAAGACAATTCAAAATGAAATTAGTGCAGTTAACCGTGAAACAACTCAAAGAACAGTTGGTGGAGCGGGATTGTGATGATTCCGGTAATAAAGCGATCCTTCAGAAACGGTTAAGGGACACTTTGATTGAAAATGGACAAGATCCTGATGTGTTCGAGTTCAATTCTCCGAAAGAACTTTTACTGAAAGAGGTGAGAAATAATAATGAGAAATTCGAGGAAGTAACCAGGACATTTGGGGTGAAATTCGATGAAGTCTCGAAAAAGTTTGAAGAAGTTTCTAGAACTCTTCAAGACGAAATTAAAGATGTTTCCAGAAAAAGTGATGCGAGGTTTGAGGAGGTGACCAGAACTATTGAGGAAAAGGTTAAAGAAGCTGGTAGATATAGTGACAAGAAATTCGAAGAAATTTCAAGAACAGTTGACGAAAACTTTGTCATGACAGAGAAGAACATGGAGCAACTGCAACAAAAAATCAAGACACTGGAAATGTCAGTTAAGAATGGTAACTGCAGTGGGAGTCAGACACTCAAAGGCGAAGCTGACTTAGCCACAGGTAGTATGAGGGTTAAGCTGCCAAACTTTGATGGAAAGTGCTCCTGGTCAACCTATCGAAGGCAATTTGAAGCAGTGGCAATGGCTAACCAGTGGACCGAAGAGCAGAAAGCTGTTTCGTTAACCGCTGCTTTACGATGCAGCAGACATGCTTAGATCTATTCCAGCTGGCCAAGCAAACTACCATGTCTTGCTTTCTAAATTGGAGAATCGGTATGGAGACAGTCATCTTCAGCAAGTATACAAAGCACAATTACGATCTCGGGTGCAACATGCAAATGAAAGTCTGCAAGAATTTGAGGGGGAGGTAGCTCGTATTGTGCGGCTAGCATATCCTACAGCTGCCGATAGCTTCCTTGATGAATTTGCAGTGGACACATTTGTAAATGGATTGAGGGAGAGCGAGCTGCAGAAGGCGTTGAAGCTGGCCATACCAAAATTGCTAGAGGAAGCACTAGCTATTGCTTTAGAGTATGAAGCCGCTAGCCAAACTTCCCGAGGGCACCGTGTTAGAGCAATCGAGGAAGAAGACCAGTCCGATAGAGAGCCCCTGTTAGAAATGATAAGATGCTAGTTACGGGGGCGCAATCAAAGAAGATAGAGCCAAGGTGTTGGAACTGTGGCGAGCTAGGACACGTACGCCGCAGTTGTAAGAAGAAGGTTGCACAGTCGGAAAACTAGAATGGGTCGAGATGAGGGGGCAATCGTCGACCTGCAGAAATAGTGCCCCAGTAATTACAGTCAATGTGTCATCTTCTGGCGGTGCCTTGAGTTTATACATCGATGGTCGAATCAATGGAGAAGACAGAACACTGCTAATAGACACCGGTGCAAAAAGAACAATAGCCAGGCCAGAGCTCATCACGGATCATTCCCGGATACTACCAACAAAGGTCCAACTCAGAACAGCGACTGGAGAGAAAATAAGAACACATGGTGAAGCGAGCATGACCATCAGCATTGGCAAGATCACCACCAAGCACATAGTTTTAATCGCTGACATATCTAACCAGTTTATTTTGGAAATGGACCTTTTGAAGAAGCTTGGAGCTGTGTTGGATGTCAAAAATGGTGTCTTGAAGGTCGACAATGAAGAACTGCCCTTTCACGAGGATAACGAAGATGTTGTCCGATTGATAACGACTAGTGACATAATAATACCCGGCTATAGTGAAAAAATATTGATTACCAACCCGGACGGAAACTGGAAACCTGGAAGTCTGAGACTGGTAGAAGAAATGAATAATAAGGAATTTCTGACAGCTAAAGCTCTTGTTCGAGTAGGAGATGTCGTTCTTGTCAGAGTAATGAATTTAAAACAGAGCCCCATCAAGTTGAGCAAGGGAAGTATGGTTGGAAATTGTGTTCCTGTATCAGCGATATGCTCTGTAGGAACGATTAGTAAACCATCCAGGACCAGATATTCGAAAGAGCTGATTGATGTGGTCATCAAGCCTGTCCAGGACTTAGACGAGAAACAATTACGAAAAGTGAGAGATATGCTTGTGGAATTCCAGGACGTATTTGCGATGGAAGAATACATAGGTAAAACAAGTATAGTGACTCACAAGATAAACACGGGGAACGCTCAGCCAATAAGACAGCAGCCAAGAAGACTTCCATTGGCCAAAAGAGACGAAGCTGAGAAAATGATTCAAGAAATGAGCAAACAAGGAGTCATTGAGCCATCAAATAGTCCATGGACCTCGCCAGTAGTGCTCGTGAAAGGATGGTTCTACAAGATTCTGTTTAGATTACCGGCTTCTGAATTCAGTCACTAAGAAGGATAGTTATCCGTTACCCAGAATAGATGACACCCTAGATACTCTCTCTGGGTCACGGTGGTTTTCTACACAAGGTCTGAAAAGTGGATACTGGCAAGTTGGAATGGATTCCGCAGATGGAGAGAAGACTGCTTTCTCGATAGGATCAGGGCTCTGGCAATTCACTGTGATGCCGTTTGGACTATGCAATGCTCCCGCTACATTTGAGAGGCTCATGGAAGCAGTTTTGAGAGGACTGACATGGCAAACCTGCATAGTGTATTTGGATGACGTAATCGTGGTAGGAAAATCATTTGAGGAACACTCGAAGAATTTAAGAGAAGTTTTCCAACGATTACGTGAGGCCAACCTGAAGCTGAGTCCTAAGAAATGTTATCTGTTCCGACGTGAAGTAAGATATCTGGGTCACATCGTATCTGGGGACGGCGTCACGGCAGATCCAGAAAAGATAACAGCCATTAAGGAATGGCCTATTCCCAAGAACAAGCATGAGATTAGAAGTTTTCTGGGCTTGTGTACCTACTACCGACGGTTTGTGAAAGGTTTTGCCAACATCGCTAAGCCTCTAACTAAACTAACAGAAGAAGGCAAAGAATATTCCTGGAATGATGAGTGTCAGAGAGCTTTCGAACAACTGCAAGAAGCTCTTATCAGCGCACCAATTTTGGGCTATCCGAGGCATGACGGAAAATTCGTGTTGGACGCAGATGCCAGTAATAGAGCCATTGGTGCTGTCCTCTCGCAGGTTCAAGACGGGCAGGAGAAAGTGATTGCCTACTTCAGCAAGGTTTTGTCAAAATCTGAGAGGAATTATTGCGTTACCAGGAGGGAACTGTTGGCAGTAGTGAAAGCCTGCGAACACTTTCATAAGTATTTGTATGGTCGCCGGTTTCTAGTTAGAACTGACCATGCAGCGTTGAAGTGGCTCCTGCAATTCCGTAATCCTGAAGGACAAGTGGCAAGATGGTTAGAACGTCTTCAGGAATATGACTATGACATCGAGCACAGGGCAGGAAAAGTTCATGAAAACGCAGATGCCTTATCCAGAAGACCGTGCAACTATAACTGCACCCACTGCTCGAAGATGGAAGAGAAGCTTTGCCCTATACGAAAAACAACCGTAGAGAATGAGGAGTGGCAGCCCGAACAAATGAAACTGGCCCAAGAGAATGACCCATGTTTGAGAGTGGTCTTGGAGTGGATGCGCCGTCTTGGCAGGATATGAGCTTACGAAGCCCTGAAGTGAAAGCATATTGGAGCCAATGGGACTCTCTTGTGTTAAGAGATGATCTGCTGTATAGGACCTTTGAGTCTGAAGGTGGCACTGAATCCAGATTACAACTAGTTGTGCCAAAAAGCAAAGTGCCGGAGGTACTACGTCAGCTACATGATGGAGCCTCGGGTGAGCATTTTGGAATCACTAAGACTCTGCAGAAGGTTCGAGAGCGATTCTATTGGGTGAATTGCAAAGAAGATGTGAAACAGTGGTGCCGTAAGTGTGAAGTGTGTGCAGCTAGCAATGGACCACTTGGCAGAAAGCGGGCACCTATGAGGCAGTATAATGTTGGGAGTCCCATGGAGCGAGTTGCTGTGGATATTGCGGGGCCATTTCCTGAAACGGACAATGGGAATAAGTATATCCTGGTAGCTATGGATTACTTCACAAAGTGGACAGAGGCGTACGCAATCCCTAACCAAGAAGCATCGACCGTCGCCTAGGTGTTGGTGAAAGAATTCTTTTCACGTTTTGGCGTTCCTCTTGAAATCCATTCGGACTAAGGAAGAAACTTCGAGTCAGCCCTGTTCCAAGATGTGTGCAGACTGATAGGTGCGAACAAGACCAGAACGACCCCTTTGCATCCTCAATCGGACGGAATAGTAGAGAGGATGAACCGAACCATGGGCAAGCATCTTTCTAAGGTTGTTTCAGAACATCAGCGAGATTGGGACCAGTACATCCATTTGTTCCTGATGGCCTATCGGGCGGCTGTGAATGAAACAACTGGTCAGACTCCTGCTAGTTTAATGTTGGGGCGTGAGTTACGCCTACCCTGTGACCTGGAATTTGGCCGTAGACCTACAGTGGACAGTGTCGCAGGAGAAGGATACGTCGACCAATTGAGAGCCAGAATGGATAAAGTCCATGAGTTAGCCAGACCGAACATCCAGCTTGCCAGTGATCGAATGAAGCACCACTACAACATTCGATCAGCTGATGGAGTCTTCAATGTGGGGGACCTGGTTTGGCTGTATAATCCCCAACGACGTCGAGGCCTTTGTCCCAAACTCTAAAGGCAATGGGAAGGGCCATATGAAATTATGAAGAGGATAAATGACGTCATCTATCGTATCCGAAAGTTACCAAGGGGAAAACGTAGAGTGGTGCACATAAACCGACTCGCACCATATGCTGGATCGAACAACCAGGAGGAAGCACTAGTGACTCTTCAAGAAGAGAACGTTGAGGAGCGAAATGTCAGTTTCAACGACTTCATGTCCAACTACGCAGATCGGAAGAAGGTCAGACTCGGTGTGACAGTTGAGGTTCAACAAGACCTTTTCAAACTACCAGCCGACGTTTCTATTGCCCATTGTGTAGCGGAGGATCTACGTATGGGCCGAGGAATTGCTCTGGTGTTTAAAAGGAAGTTTGGAAGATTGAATAAATTGTCTGCCCAACGACCAAGATTAGGAAAAGTTCTGCGACTAGCAGATGGTAATCGGAACCTCTTCTATTTGGTTACGTAGAAGATGTCTAGAGGAAAACCCACTTACAAGACTCTTTCTTCTACTGCTTGATCTCTCTCTAGAGATACTGCTCTCCTTCGAACTAGGTATGGCATCTGCCCTCTTAACACCAGGCTCGATATCTGAGCTGTCTTTGTTAGAGCAATAATGATATTTCTGTTGTGCGTAATTTTCTTTCTTCCGGATTTCGAAATTTTCTTGTACAAGACCAGTTTGAAATTGTGGACAGTTCTTCTTCATGTGCCCTTCTTGTCCTCAATTCCAACACACCCTCGGAGTACTGAAATTTCCTGGCACATTGCTAGATTGAAAGTGTGAACAATTCCTTTTGATATGTCCTCCTTGTCCACAGCTCCAACACACCCTCTGAGTACTATGTCCAGTTGATTGACCATCCAGTTCTTGTAACATTTCAATAATTTGCTTAATGATGTTGCTTTTTCTGTATTTCTCCTCTTGAATGAGGCTAACTCGTCGAATCTGTCCCCGATGGAGATGAGATCTGGATGCCTGTTTAGCAGCTTCATACTCAAGTGCACGTGCAAGGGCATCTTCAATTCTTGTTAGACCACTCAACCGTAAGGCCTGCTGAATCTCAAAATCTCTTAGACCATCAATGAATGTCTGCACTGTTAGCCTGTCAGTAAAGTCTCTCGGCGCTGTGGGGTATGCCAGTCGAACGAGCCGGACAACATCAGTTTCATATTGTTGCAATGTTTCGTCATACCTTTGCTGCCTGTACTTTAACTGTGCTTGGTAAACTTGTTGTAGATGTTGGTCATCATATCGCCTTTCAAGTTGATCTACTAAAATCTCATACGAATGTTCGCCATCAGTTAGGGTGTTTAAGACTTCCAAGGCATCACCACGTAGAGCTAAGATCAATGCAGTGGCCTTCTCTTCATCTGACCAACCACTAGCCAAAGCAGCAGCATCAAATTGTTTTTTATATGTAGACCAAGACTGTTTACCATCGAATTTTGGGGCTTTAATTTTTACTGGATTAACTACACCATTTTGAATTTCATTGGAAGATCTTCTCAGAGGCACTTCAGGTTTCGTTTGCAACATCTTCTCTTCTATTAACTGAAATTTTTGACCAATACTTTCTCGAACTTTTTCTAATTTCTGTTCAACTTCTTCTTGAACTTCCTCTAATTTCTGGTCAACTTCTTCTTGAACTTTCTCTAATTTCTGGTCAACTTCCTGTTTATCTTCATGTCGCACTCTTGCTTGTTCTTCTAAGATTTGTCTTATTCTTGTTTCTTGATCTTCTTTTTCCTGCTTTCTAATTCTTTCTTGTTCTTCTTTATCTTGTTGCCTAATTCTTTCTTGTTCTTCTTTATCTTGTTGCCTAATTCTTTCTTGTTCTTGTCTACTTCTTTCTTGATTTTCTAGAATTTGACTTATTTTTGTTTGGTCTTCCTGTCTAATATTTTCTTGTTCTTGTCTACTTTTTTCTTGATTTTCTAGAATTTGACTTATTTTTGTTTGGTCTTCCTGTCTAATTCTTTCTTGTTCTTCTTTTTCTTGATGTCTAATTCTTTCTTGATTTTCTAGGAACTTCATTATTTCTGCAAAATTTGCCATTTCGTTGTAATCTTTCGATCTGGTATTCACCATATATTCTCAGCAAAATGCGAAGATCCCTTTTTCTGACACCAATTGTAACGTTTAACCCTGTGCTAAACGTTGTGGGGTGAGTTCACTTGCGTAGACTCAAAGTTCGCAGATTGCTTCTAATGGTTTATTTCCAAACACTCAGTACACGAACTTCTATTATGATACAACTGTCACCATTTATCACCTTGACAATCTATACTGTCACTGTCTTCACCGACAGAACTACTATTAACCTCTGATTCCACAGACTGACTGTTATCAACTGTCTTTATAAACTCACTTCATAAGACTGACTGACTCTGTCCCGTGATCGACACGGCTTTAAATACCTGAATCATGACATGACATTCATCGAGAATGTTCTATGATTATCTAGATGCACCTAATTAATGTTCTAGATCCTTGTCAAACTGACAATAGTATGACAAATTGTACCTCACATATAGTTTCTGGAAGGACCCAGAATAAATCTTCTATAATTCTAGAACTACATAAGGAAATATACATGCAATAACTACTGTAAGCAACGTAGTAGCATAAATAACTAATAAACAAATATTAACCGTAAGTAAATGAAAACCTATCCACGTTACAAGCCTAAGGAATGAAGTCAGGAATTATAACATCAAGAAGTTGGGTTTTCCGAAAATAGGCTGCGGGTTGGACGGGCTAGATTGGAAGATTGTAAGGAGCATGATCGAATACATCTTCCAGGACGCTGGTGTGCAAATTACCGTGTGTTGCTTCAATCCAAAAGGAGTGTACTTGGGAAAGACGATAGACTGTTACTTCTTCAACAAGGGTGTTTGCCTGGCAGGAACCAAGTGCAGATTCCGCCATGGAACGGAAATCCAGCAAGGTACTACCAAGGATGATTCTGATCGGATGCTAAGGAGGGGGCAGTGTAACGTGAAGACTTACACGAATAATAAACTACACTCACAAATGAACTATACACACACAATGCAAATTCCGGAATTCACGGGAGACATCAGAAGGCAACGAGAATAAGTCCTGGTCTATTCTCGAAGCCATATATTGAGAAATAACCTCCAAAAACAACGAAAACGAACACTGGAACCATCTAGAGCTTTTTAGGTTAGATTTATATAAGGCTGAAGGCATAGACAGAGTTCAGTTTGTCATAAAGCACAGTTAGTAATAGATACTTTCTCATAGAGCACGGTCAGTAAGTTACTGATAGAACACAGGCAGTAGTTATAGTCCAAGAAATATAGTGTGAATATAAATGTGTATATAGACAAGTAGTTATTGGTGTATATAAATAAGTGAAAATAAATCGAACCCAGTTTTAATATAAATTCCCGTTACAGTATTTTTGAAGATTCCTCAGAATTTAAATGGTCTAATCTAATTTTATTTAAATCTAATGTGTTATTTTCTTCGATCAAAATATAATTTAAGTTAGAATCTAGAGTGTAATTTTCCTGGAATTTCTCTATAACGAATGGTTCACTAAGGTCAAGTTTAATGATATCATTAGTAGTATTCAGGATTGTGGTTAACGCTTCTCGTTTTTTGCAATGCTCAGGCTTTCTGGAATCTCGCAATTATGAATTTTAATATGTGGGATAATGATATCGCCATGTTTTACAGATGTTCTTATCTTAATAACTTGTTCAACACGTGGTGATACGGATATTAAATGAGTATTGTTTGCGCTATTCACTTTAAGTAATTTAATCCTTGCATTCGGAGTAATAAGAATATCTCTACTAAAATCAACACTAGCTTGTAGGTTTTTCATTTTGTCTAGACCGATAAGGCCATTGCATTTTTCGTGGAATTTGAAGAGGTCAAATTTCATGTTGCCAGGGACGTTGAAAACTTGAGGAGTCGGTATTTCTGTGCTATATTTATGAGATGATTTTTGATACACTGTGGAAACTATAGAAGGGTCATTTTTAATTCTATCTGGAAATAATTTAAAAGCTAAATCTGGCTCAAGAAAAGATTTTGTAGAGCCAGAATCAATTAATAGTTTCAAATTATATTGTGGAAACATTATATAGTGAAGTTCATTGGATTCTGAAAAATGGAATGAAAAAACTTTATGGGTTATCTTTCCTTGGAATTGGGAAGATCCGTATGAAAATTTTCAGGTTCAATGTTGTTTTCATTTGAAAAATCTTGATTTTCACATTCTACTTCGGGATAGTAGTTTTGATATTCGTTAAAATAGTTTGAATCATAGTCAAATTCATAAGTATTTACTTCTGTATTATACAGTTCTTCGACTTTATGACGAGGAGTTTGATTAAATGGTTTGAAGAAATTCGAATGAGGTTTGAATGTTTTTTGAGATGAAATACTCATTGGATTTTGTTAATTGGCTAGGATTTTCTTGTTTAAAAGTACCTTGATAATTTTGTGAAAATTTGGAGTTCTGGGTAGGAGCTCTGCAATTTTGTGGAGCTCTAAAAGAATTGCTCTGATAAGATTGCACTGAATTTGGGTTTCTAGGGAATATGTCTTTGGATTATTTCTAAATTGAAATTGAGGTCGTGAATTAACCTGTGGTTTCATTGGAATCTGTGGCTTGAAAATTTCTGATTTTTGGTTTGTTTTGTTAGGGTAACTCTGAAAATAGTGTACATTTTCCTCTTCAGTTACATACTGTAAGGCTTCGCTCAAACTTTTTGGTTTCATACATCGAATTGTTGTTCCTAACGGTATGCCTGCTAAGAATGTTTTAAGTGCTAAATCTTGGTATAAATCTATCTTAGACGCTCGTGCTTCCTTAGTTAAAACTTGAGAATTAACATGACTGCACAATAAATTTAGAATATGTAAGATTCTATCGTAAAAATGTTGTGTTGTTTCACCAACAGTTTGTCGTAACATGACAAGATCCCTATTTAGACAACTTTCGTCACGTTGATCAGCAAAATTCCTCATTAATAATTCTCTTAATTATGTCCATGTGCTAATACCTTGTATAGTGAATAGAGTTTTTGCATTTCCACTGAGCTTCGATACAATGGAATTCATTAAAAACATATTTGAAAACCTTTCTGGATTCGCTTCATCATAGAATTTATTTATTAGAGATTGACTAACCAAAAGAAATCTCTGTAAATCATTAACGTCGCCACTAAATTCAGGGAGGCAATTAAGATATTCAGGTTGAATTGGTTCATTTTAAATTTGTCTTTTAAATAAATAGCTGGCTTAATAACTGGGCTTACTACAATTGAACTAGGTAATTCTGAATCTTCTAAGTGTCTACTAGGTGATGAAAGCGCTTCTTTCAAACTTTCGTAAAGGTCAATCAAATTTCCGAAAGACATAAAAAAACAAAAATGAGTTAGACTTGTGGTGTGGGTTGTGGTTTCCAGGTCTTCGATAGACTGGGTTGAGCCAAGATTGGTTTGCCTCTCTAGATTTTCACTCACTCACAGTTCAACAATTTCGAAAGTCCGATTAATCGTTAACACGAAAAATAATCAAACGATTTGATTATTCTCAGACAATCCTACTGACTGCGCCAAAAATAATTTCGATCCTCGAGAGATTGCCTTTTTAAAAACTAATTTATTAACTAAAGTTACAATTTTATTATGTTTATACTACAAAGGTTACTACAGAACTATTCTAATTGTTAACGATCTTATATTTATACTATATACAAAAGTGTTTATATCAGCAGATTCCAATGCGAGACCTGATGGAGAATAATTCACGTTTTAGATGTCAACTTGCGCATATGCTCTTTCCTTTCTATTATTTATTCATTGGAAATTACTAACTTGAACAATAATATTGTTTGTGTCTACAGAGTACCAAATTGGGACTTGGGTGTATTTTTTGAGTTATTTGCGATTTTAAATAGGACTAAGAAAAAAATTTTCATTTACGGTGATTTTAATATAAATACATTAGTCGAGACTAATTCCAGCAATGAATTTCGGCTGATACTTCAGTGTTATGGTTACAATTTGTTGATCTCGCAGCCTACAAGAATAACAAAAAATAGCAAAACAGGTATAGATATAATTGCATTACCAATTCAGTGCAAGTTGTAAAAAGTACTCTAGAAGTGATCTCGTCAAATATATCTGAGCATTCATTTGTTGTAACTAAAATTAATACCAGTTTGACAATCAATAAAACAGAAGTCATAAAATTTAGGCCAATATCGGATATTGGTGGCCTTTAATAACTTTTTTCAACATTATTAGAAACGTATAATATAACTTTCCCATTAAAATCAAAAACTTTGTACATCAGAAATAAAAATAAAAAATGGTTTACACATGAACTAAAATCTATTAGAGACCATTTAAATTTTCTCACGCACTTGAATCAAAATAATAATTTAGATTGTTCTGAAGAAATAACTAACCGGAGAAGACTTTATAAAAATAGAATTAATTATCATAAAAATGAATTTGTACCACGAGAAATTGCTGAGTTGTTATCCAACTCTGTGATTACCTCACAAATGCAAAAAATGTGGAATCTTATAAATCAGACTAAAGTTACAAAGAACTTTAAAACTTCAACTATTACACCTCATGAATTTAACAGCTTTTTGACCAACATTGCTGCCAGTACTTATAGTAAATTGCCACAGGTTGCAGTTAGTCCCATAACAAATGCCACACAATTCATTCAACTACACTTTATTTTTAGATCCTGAACTAACTGAATATAAGGTTGATAATATAATAAGGGCTTTATCAAACAGCGCTTCTCAAAATATTTTTGGTCTTAGCAATAAAGTTATCAAATTAATAAGATGAGAATCATAATCTATAAATGTTCTGTGAATGGCGATTTCCCAGACAAACTAAAATCCTCAAAGGTTGTACCCATCCACAAAAATGGAGAATTTAATGATGTAAATAATCGAAGACCCCTATCGCAGTTGTCTCTACCTTATCCAAAATTATTGAAATAGCTTTAAATAAAAGAATAACTGCATTTTTTACTTATAGACGTACGTACGTCTACGTGTTGTCAGTTTGTCTAATCTTTTCTAAAACAATATTCCAACCAAATAATTAATTAAGCATTAGTTGCTAAAGATAAAAATTCACCTGAGTTCGTTCCGAGGCATCATAACACCTGATTAAGTGTAAAAATCTCAGCCGATGAGAAATAAACAGACCATCTCCCATATATATATCTATATATAGGGTGGGCCAAACTCCTGTATTTCTTCGATATTGACCGAACTATAAGAGATATAATACAAATCTTTCAACAAAATGTATTCATGCAGTCTGTCCCACAACCTAAAAATATTATAAATTATACATAATGTTCCATTAAGAAGTTACAGGCTGCCGACCTGTTATTTTAAATAGAACACCCTGTATTTTATATGATATTTTCATTAATACATTTTGTCTGAAACTATTTTCTATGTAATGAACAGTTTTAGAAATAAACTAGTTTTTTTACAAAAACATAGGTAAATCTGCATCTGAATTATACAGATTTACCATAGTATGGACTTTCTTCCAGCACTTTTCGTTACAAAGTATGCTGTAGCACTTCTCAGTAAAAGAATGGTCAAATTGAAGAACTTCGAAGTACGATAACTTTGTTTTTTCAAATGGAATGCTATATTTTTCAATATTTCAAAAGAAACACGATTTATTTTTAAGTATTTTCATAAATCATAATTCTATTGAAAAATTAAGCCATTTTCTTGAAATTTTAGATTTATTCAAGAAACTACCAACTTATGATTATTTTTAAATTTTATTATAGTAAAAGTGACGTTTCTGTCAGTGTCTAACAAACATTATTATTGTTTTTTTTTATTTCGGGATAATATATATTCTGACTGCAACTTTGAATTGAGTACTTATGTGTATTCATCGTTACCCAGTTCCTTCATTTTCATTTGGATTTGTCATACTAGAAATGGTGGTTAATGTAAGTACGGGTAGCAAGGTGATGTAAAATTTTTAGTTTTCGTACGTATTGTAACGTGTAAGGGGAACAGCCGCCGGTATTGGCTACAAAGTGGCGGCATCCGTTTGAAGTAAGCGAGAGATATATGCTGTGGTTGGAAATACCGAAAGCGGCGTTTTCAAAGAGAGCGACGGCAGCAGTGCGGCTACTACTACAATGCCGACAAAGGAATTCCGAGAAGCGTCTAGTGGCGGCTTTCGTATCAATGACCAGAAGCCGCTCGAATGCTCTGGATCCTTTGTCGGATATATATATGGGAGAATTTTCGGCAAGAAGACAGAATGTAAAAGACAGTGTGAATAAATAGAATAGTTCGAGTAAGTTAGAGGGAATATAGTAAAGTTAAGTTGTAATTTATATTATTTCGAGTGTAAATAAAGTTAATTTAATAACTCTAAATTAGTCTCACTTATCTGCGAACCTACATACGCAACAGTATGATGGATGGAAGAATTAGGTAGAAAAACCTAATTTACTGGTAGTAAAATCAGTCGTTTCGGTATAACAAGTGCATATAGTTCAACAAAAACCGGGTCTGGGTGTAATTATTGGTTCCCTGGGAAAATAAAGAAGTGTACCTGGGTATCCATGAACCGGATATCACAATACTGAAAACTCTATTTGTATAATAAGTTCTTATTCATTATTATGCATTTTTTTTATTGAAATTTTTTTTTTTTTTAATTATTCACTTGTGAGCGTGTTTCTTAGGTACATGAAAAAGGACATTTCGGGCATTTCTTCCAGTTATTTCTAAGAAACATATGTTTTATTTTGAATTTAACAGTTTTTTTATTTGAAACGTAATAGGTATTTGTTGATTCAAGAAATACTATTTGGGGTTTGGAACCGTTGGCGTAGATCGACCACAAATTGTTGGTGTGTCTAATAACGAACTTAAACTATTTAAAAGAGAACTTAACAAAATACCAAAAACTTAAATTAGAAACTTATGAAAATTACAGGAACTGGAAACAAATTTAAGACTTTTATGAAGTTCGCAAATTTCTGACAGAAACGTCACTTATTAAAATATCAAGAATAGGCTAGTAATAAAATTATTTAAATTTGGTAGTTTCTTGAATAAATCTGAAATTTCAAGAAAATGGCTTAATTTGACTATAGAAACATGATATACCTATGAAACGACTTAAAAATAAATCGTGTTTCTTTTTAAATATTGAAAAATATAGCATTCTATTTAAAAAAACGAAGTTATCGTACTTCGAAGTTCTTCAATTTGACCATTCTTTTACTGAGAAGTGCTACGGCATGTAACGAAAACTGCTGGAAGAAAGTCCATACTATGGTAAATCTGTATCATTCAGATGCAGATTTATGTTTTTGAAAAAAACTAGTCTATTTCTAAAACTGTTCATTACATAGAAAATAATTTCAGACAAAATGTATTTGTAAAGACATTCTTAATCAAAATATCATATAAAATACAGGTTGTTCTATTTAAAATAACAGGTCGACACCCTGTAACTTTTTCATGGAACATGCTGTATAATTTAAAATATTTTTAGGTTATGTAACAGACGGCATCAATAAACTTTTGTTGAAATTTTTTTTATTATATATCTTATAGTTCAGCCAATATCGAAGAAATACAGGAGTTTGGCACACCCTCTACATGCCATCTCCATTGGGATTTGACATTTGGCCCAAAACAAATCTTGCATTTTGCGATAGAACAACGTTGCCAGATCGTATAAAATTATGAAAAATCTCTACAAAGAATTATTGACTTGCAAACAGGAAATTAAAAGTGCTATTGAAGCGAGTGAAGTAAGATTATTGCTGAAGATATAGTGATAAAATACGGAAGCTGGAGAAAGAAAACACAGACCTGAAACACTAGATCGAGATATTAGACAGAAACAACAGGAAGAATAATATAGTAGTTTTTGGCTTGCTGAGAAGTGTAGAGGAATACTCTATTGAAAACGTCTGCAACCAAATAAATTCAAAACTTGAAGTAGAAATAACAAAAACTGATATAAGTAACATCTACCCACTGGGTAAGTCAAAGGATTGCCCAATAAAAATTTAACTTCTATCAACATTCACAAAAGCTAATATTCTACGAAACTGTAAAAAACTGAAAGGTACTAACATATCCGTATCAGCCGATTTAACAAAAACACAACAAGAAACAAATAAGATACTCCAAGAAAATACGCGAAAGTGGTGAACAAGGCAGCTACATTAGGGGAGAAAAGCTTTATAGAAATAATATAGGATACACAGTAGAAGAGAATTTGGAGTTAGAAGAAAATATCGAAATAGCTGATATCCCAAAAACTATTAGCGCACCTGAGACACCTTCAAGAGCATCTGTAGAAAATACCAAGAAAGAAAAGCGTGAATTAGAAAGCGCTGCTGAAAAAAGTGAAGAATTAAAAAGTACCAACAAAGAAGATAGTGAATGAAAATGAACAAAAAGTTAAGAACGGAAAATATAAATTTTACATCAACAAAACAAAGCTAAGGGATGAACTGAAAAATGAAACATGGAATAACATATACCTAGAGGAAAACGTTGATATAATGACAAATAATTTCATCCAGACTCTAAAACAAAAAAGTGATCAGGCCAACAATACAATTAAAATTAAAAGAAAGAACATCAAACGGAAAGAATGGACTACGGAAGGGCTGGTTAAGTCAATTAATATAAAAAATGACCTATATAGAAAATTACAAGCTGAGCCTCATAATGAAATCATTAGGTTAAAATTCAAGAAATACAGAAACAAACTGAATCAATTAATACAAAAAAATTACCCCGGCCTCATCAAAGAAGGCCCAACCAACTCGAATATCTAACTCAATATTCATAAAACCTGCAACCATTGATGAAATACAACAAATTATCCAATCGCTCAAAACTGGAAAAGCTCCCGGACTTGATAACATAAAGTCTGAGATGTTGAAGGAACATTCAGATCTCTTTTCAGTTCCTCTAACCTATATAATAAATAAGATTATCGATATTAGCACCAAGTATTTTAGAAAACGCATCAATCAAACCTATATATAAAGCAGGAAACAAGAAACATGTAATAAACTATAGGCCAATTTTTTTAATAAGCAGCGTTGCAAAAGTATTTGAATCGTTTCTGAAGACAAGATTCGATAGCTTCTTTACGAAATATAACATTATGTCTGACAAACAGTTCGGTTTCAAGGAGACAAAATCAACTGAAGATGCAATGTTGGACCTGATTGGAAAAATATATATCTGCATGGACAAAAATAAACCATGTCTATGAATCTTTGTCGACTTGGCCAAAGCATTCGACACAGTCAGCCATCTAGAACTTTTTCAAATACTCGAAACTGTTGGTTTCCGGGGAAAGTCACTAAAACTAATGGAAAGCTACCTTAATGATAGAAAGCAAATAGTCAATATTGATGGCATTATAAGTTCAGAAAGAGTTCTGGAATACGGCGTACCACAAGGTACTGTGTTGGGGCCTGTTCTATTCAATTTATATATAAATGAATTATTTGAAACAACAATACAAGACAGCATCATCAGTTTTGCTGATGATACTGCGATTTTCTATGAAGACTCTTCCTGGCAAACCCTAAAAAATAAAGTTGAAGAAGACTTCACAAACGTCATGAACTTCTTTCAAAACCGCCTACTCACTATTAATTTTCAAAAAACAATTTTTCTGCCTTTTACGAGTTACAGTGATACCCTTCCAACATACAATCAAGTGGAATTTAATAAAGGCCTCATAAAAATCCCTTCAGTCTCCCACATTAAATATTTAGGAATTATAATAGACTGCCACTTAAGATGGAACTGCCATTCAGATTATATATATAAAAAAATAAAGAGCATGGCCTACAAGTTCAAAATCTACAAAGAAATACTTGATATGAAATATATGACAATTTTATATAACACGCTAATTCAGACACACATAACATACGGGATAAAGGCTGTGGTGGCATCGCAGACGTCTATTTAAAACCATTAGAGACATCCCAAAAATGGATTTTGAAAATCATACACAGTGTAACATTAGATACCCAACTAAAAGGTTATTTACGGAAGCAAAAGCTCTAGATGCCCGACAACTATACTACCTATCTCTAATTCTCCACCATCATAAAAACTAACACAAACACGAGCGCATACAACATAGACTTTAAACACGCTTTAAAGATAAAACAACATCTATTCCGAAAGTACATACACAAAAATGCCAAAGATCATTCGGTTACCTCTGCCCCGTCTTATATGCTGATATACCTTATGATTTAGGAAGAATTAATTCGCTCGACTTGTTAAGAAAAAGACTTCTGGCTGTATACGTACCCAAGAGAAGGAATACATCGTGCAATTGATAGAAGAAACTTGAAATGAAATACATATACTCAATATAACTTTCCTATATATGCGTTTTCAGGCATAAATTTAGACATTTATGTGTTATGTATGTGTACATGCATATTTATATGCTAATTAAATTTTTTTTGTACTATTTCTAGTTTTTATTTGTAATCTTATCTATAATAATTTAAAATAATTTAAATGCTTACGCCCATGCTCAAGGGAAACCTTCTTTGGGAAGCCTGTATTCATTAACCTTATTGACACTAGAAAAAGAAATTGTAATTTTATATATATATGGTAATAAATTGATTGATTGATTGATTTTTGAACAAACAGAATCTGCTGGTAAGTTCTCAATATGGTTTTTAAAGGGTAAGATCCACAGTTCAAGAGTTCAAGTAATGACTAAACTTATCAGTTCCACATGACATTTTGCTGGATAAATTTGTTGTAATACACATCTGTCAGTTACAATTGTGGAACGTACCATGCAACTTTATGTTCTGTGTTTCTAAGATGCGCAGGACTTCTGCAATGTTAAAAACAGAGAATATATACCTACAAGTTAAAAATGAGAGCAACACCTAAATCATGAACAAATATAGGGAGGACGAGTAACACGAGTAGTGGGAGTAGCACAAAAAACATTGGGTTATCGTATGTCATTTCGGTAGGTTGCGCAAAATCACGCTGCGCATCCTTATGTAGTATGAGCGAAGGAAACTTAAATACAACAATAGACACTCACTGAAATACTGCGCAACATACCAAATTGACAGCTTATCACGGGTCGTTATTTCAGCCACTTCTGCTTATAGAACAGAATACAGAGTTAGTCATCCTCCCTTTATATATTCTTGACCTAGATGATAAGTGATGGAGGTATGTTTTCTCTATAAGTGATGTAACGTTATGTATGAAATAAAACTTTATTAGTTAATTTCAAGAGTGTTATTTGACTGCTGCTCTTTGTTTTCACTAGGACTATTACAACTGCAGTAGCCAATCGGTACTACGTACTTGGGAGAGTTGAGATTGTTGAGAATCAATTTCGTCTCGGTACCGACTGGGCTACCGACCGGTATATACCTACCTAGTCGGGATATACCGTCCCGAGTAACGGGAATCCTCATGCTGGTAGCATGTTTAGTATTTAACGATATGAATATATGAAACCAAAATTAGGGCTTAGAAATATGTCATATATACGCGTTAAATTCAAATATACATTTGTATTTGTTATTAACCTCCAATGATTCGTAGCAAATCGGTACTACATGCAAAATGTTCAGAATCATTTCATCTCGGTACCGAGTTGGCTACCGACCGGGATATACCTAGTAGGGACGTAACGTCCCGAATAATGAGAATCATCATGCAGAATGCACTATTTGTGTGACAGGTGCGTCATACCGATACATTACAAAACAAAAAAATCCCGATGGCCTGTAGTCAGCGGAAAGGTAAATTTTTCAAAATTCATTGAATTGAAATTTTAACAACCTTTTTATTGGTATACCTACATGTTATTAAATAAAATTGTTATAGCCTTGCGGTTAGAGGTTTTTGTTTTGGCTGTTGAATATATAGCAGACAGGGTTCGAGTCCACTTCAAGGCAGATTTTTTTTTCGTCTATTTCTTTTCAATAAATATACTATATATTTTTTTAATCAGGGTCTATATTAAAATCTCCAGAAAATGTACAATTACATCAAATTTATATTGAGTGTTCATGTTTTATCAATATTTGTTATTTTTCTTTATTAATTTTTATTTTTTTACCTGTGTATTTTATGAAAAATTGCTTTGAACAAAAGTTGTAGGTACTGATTATATGTATAACCTAAAATTATTTTTAATAATATTTACACTACTGCTCTTTTTTGATAATTTTTTTAAATGTTTGAATGGTCGCCATTTTGAAACTACTTACCCGATATTGCCCAATAACGAACTCGACCGAGATATTTGAGAGATTGATTTTTGTAGCAAATTTGAGCTTGATACCTTCAAAACTGCGACCTCTATCGTGTTAACAAATTTCGTAATATCCCATATATATATATATATATATATATATATATATATATATATATATATATATATATATATATATATATATATATATATATATATATATATATATATAAACTTTTGAACCAAATGTTTTTTTGGACTAACTTATAGACATATAACAACATGCCGTTGAATTTTTTTCGAAATTCAAAAGTGTGAACGATCGCAATAGGTATATTTCTATAAGAAATTTACCTAAATGAAAGCAAGAAATTGGTCTAGCCGTTCACGAGATAACATTTTTTGAGGTAATAGTCTAGTTTAGCGGCTTTTGCTATAAAAGCTCTAAAAAATCAAATGTTTGTAAAAATACATATATGTTAAAATAACTTTTAATAAAATTGAGGCGAAATTCGCTATTTTTAATGATTTGTTAATAAAAAATGAGAAAAATGGTGTTCTTAGTACTTACGACTTTTAGCTGGAATTTTCAATTTGGAAGTTTCTATTTAATCTCAAATAGTATATAACCATCCTTGTATTCTATTAAACAATCTTTCAAAATAAGCAAAAGAGTCTCGACCCAACAGTCGAATCGAACGCATGTGTCTTAAACGTTCAGCGAGTGAATTGTGTGGCATATGCCCAGATATTTTCGTGACAAAATAACAACAAAATAAATAGTAATATTTAATAGCAAATTAAGAGATCTCATCATAGAGATCTAGAAAGCCAATTATGGCTGACCCACCAGTTCCAAGTTCTCAAGGATACTCCAGTGCCCTTCAAACCGAATGTTTCCCAAAAAAAGAACAAGCCATTGTGATTGATGTTATTGATAATACCCAACTGAAAGACTATACTCAAGCGATAGCCAAATTAATAAGCCCCTCACAGATAAGATTTATTTCAAGAATAGCAAATAACCGTGTATGTGCTTATATTTCGTCCAAGGAGCTAGCAGACGAATTAATTGAAAAACACAAAGTTATCAAAATCAATGGACAATCTCTCAGTATAAGGCCGATAATAACAAGAAACAAGAGAATAATATTATCCAATGTTGCCAGGTAATTCCTCATATCGTCGAAAATCAACTCAAGGCATTAGGAGTTACACCTATGTCAACAATGACATTCCTAAGAGCTGGACTAACAGAACCAGGATTCAATCATATATTAAGTTTTAGAAGACAAATTTATGTTGCTCCTGGTGATGTCAGCAAAATACCAGAGTCTATGATGGTAAATTCTGAAGATACTAACTACTGGATATACCTCTCAACGGATACAATGTCCTGCTTTATATGTAAAAAAGAAGGGCATATAGCCAAACGATGCCCAGATCAAAAAGAAAATGACCAATCTCCATTGAAGCCGCCAGAAAATATAAGTGCACCTACCAAAGAGAACTCCCAACCCAATGACAGCCAGCTTACTGCATTTCCAATTCTACCTCCTCCGACTTTTGAGCCTACTCCAGCAGTGAAACGCTCCCATCCTCCATCCAATAGCTCCAAAGAATCTCCATATCAACATGAAATGACAGAAACTGATATATCAGAAGCGGAATCACTGAGTAGTGCTGCATCACAAATTAGTATTTCCAAGAAGGATCAAACCAGGCAGTTTAAAAAAGCAAGAAAAGTAAAACAAATCACTAATGAAACGTTTAATTGGGAAGAAATAAGAAAAATTGTCGAGGCAGAAGGAACATCGTACCCTTTCACCACAACACAATTAAGGAATTTCATAGAGAGTACTTATGGAGCTGCGGATATAAGGAACATTGCCCGTCAATACACCGAGGATGTCAGTGAAATAACAAATATGCTGAACGAAATCTACCCGATAGTTGATGGTCGCGCTATCAAGAATCTTATATCTCGAATTTTAAACAAACTCAATTAAATAAGTGTATTTCAATGAATATTGTGCAATGGAATATAAATGGCTTCTATGTTAGAAAACAGTTTCTCAAGATACTATTAGCAGACTATAAACCTTCATGCATTTGCTTACAAGAAACTAATTTCAAAGAAGAACACTGCGCTCAAATTGTTGGATATACAGCAACATTCAAAAACCGTACAAATGCCCTCAATACAAGTGGAGGAGTAGTAACCTACACCAAGAATGACCTATTCTGTAAAGAAATCCAGTTGAATACCGATATCGAAGCCACAGCCATTCAAGTAAGCTACCCAACAAAAATCACTGTCTGTAATATTTATTTACCACGTAGTAAAAATCTAGATTCAAATGAACTCAATAACTTGACTCAACAATTACCTGAACCCTTCATTATCGTGGGAGACTTTAATGCACATAACGCAATGTGGGGATCTGCATCAACAGGCTCACGTGAAAAAAATATTGAAGAATGGTTGGATCAGCATGACAACTTAGTGGTTTTGAACAACGGTATGCCAACCCATTTCAGTGTTAACGATGGATCAAATAGTGCGATAGACCTTACAATAATCTCTGCAAAGATAGCTCTTGACTTTGAGTGGAATGCCTTGGACAACCTATACGATAACGACCACTACCCGATACTCACAAAATACTTAAAATCAGAGAAAATGGAAGACATCGGGCATTCCAAATGGATCTTGGATAGAGCTGACTGGGGTCACTATAAAGAACTTATTAGTAATCGAATACACAATCTACCAGCTTTCCCAAACATTACACAACACCATGACATAAGCAACCAAACCAATGAGATACTAGCGCAATTTACCAACTTGATTCACTCGGCAGCAAGCACTACCATCCCGAGATCAACTGGTAAAAAACATGTAAACAAAATCCCATGGCTGGATTCATCCTGTAGAGAGAAAATCAGAAACTATAAAAACAAATGTAGGCAGTATACCAGAACAAAAACCTTGGAGGATAAAATAGAGATTAAAATTGCTAGAGCAGAAGCGAGAAGAACCATCAAAGAAAAGGAGAAACAAAGCTGGAGAGACTTCACATCCTCGATAAACAGTTCGACGCCAACATCTCTAATCTGGAGTAATATTAGGCAAATTTCTAAGAGAAAAACGGACACCATCCCCCCTATCATAACAGATGACAATGGAAATATAGCAGATACAACAATAAGAAATGCAACATCTTGGCAAAAACTTTCACCAATAACTCATCCAGCAAATACCATAGTTGTAAGATAACTCCAACCCCCAGTTCAACAGAAGAAACATCCCTGTCTCTTTCTCAACACGGAGAAGCCTCAATAAACAATCCTATAACATTAGATGAACTAAAGTATGCACTCCAAAATTGCGAAAAGTCATCACCTGGACCCGATGATATACCAAATTGCCTCATCAAAAACCTACCAGAATTGGGTATTCAGCACCTCCTCAAAATGTACAACTACATATGGCTCAGTCAAACCTTTCTTGATCAGTGGCGAGAATCAGTAGTCATCCCTATTCCCAAACCTGGTAAAGACCATAAGAAGACCGCAAACTACCGGCCAATCGCACTCACCTGTAATCTTAGCAAAATCCTGGAAAAAATCATAACGCGTCGGATGCGATGGGAAATAGAAACTCACCAAATTATATCCCCGTACCAGAGTGGATTCAGGAATTTTCGGTCAACTTATGACCACATTGGCGTAATAAATGAAGAAGTTTGCGAAGCTTTTGCAAACGATCACCACATGATACTAGTAGCATTAGACCTCGAAAAAGCCTATGAGTTGGTACCCAAACAGACTGCAGTGGATGCGTGCATGGCGATGGGATGGAAGGGCAATATATATAAACAATTTCTTGGAAAAAAGGATGCTCAGAGTAAGATTACATGACCAAATTTCAGAAGCCATGGCTTTGGCAAATGGACTTCCACTGGGATCTGTGATCAGTGTGATACTTTTTATTTGCGCAATCAACCGACTACTCTCTGTCGTGAAAGCACCTGTCAAGGCTCTTCTTTTCTCTGACGATATATCCCTCATATGTAAAGGCAAAAAAATTGAAACAACAACAAAACTAATGCAAGAAGCACTACATGAAATCTATAAGTGGACAAGCTCAAGTGGTTTCAAAATCTCCACTAGCAAATCCAAATATATTATATTCTCTAAAGCCAAAAAAAATATTGATGAAACTCAGTTAACCATTGACAACATTCAACTAAGAAGAGTCCAAAACATGAATATATTAGGGGTACTATTCGACTCCAGACTGTCATGGAAGGCCCATATAAATGATCTGACAGCAGAATGTAAGAAAAGATTGAACATTATAAAAGTTCTCTCATCAACTAAGTGGGGAGCTGACCAAGAAAACCTACTCAGGATCTACAGGTGCATAATCAGAGCTAAATTAGACTACGGAGCGATATTCTATGATGCAGCAAATCAAAGCTTACTGAGAAAATTTGACTCCATACAGAATTCGGCAATAAGACTCAGTCTTGGAGCCTTCAAAACAACTCCAGTAACTAGTCTACTTGCGGAAGCCCAGGAAAAACCCCAGGAAATTAGAAGAAAAGAACTAGCCACAATCTATATATCTAAGGTGAAGTCTAATCCTCAGAACCCGATGTACAGATATATATCCTACTCTACACTACGAACTTCATATAACGACCACCCCAGACAACCAAAGCCACTGGATTTGAGGACCAAAAATTTTATAGAGGTACTGGGAATAAACCTACCAACCATTTATCAAAGGCTACCTCACCCGCTACCCCCATGGACCCAAGATGAAATAGACATTAACTTAGAAATAGCGCATCACTTGAAACCTGTAACACCGTGTTCAACTTACAGAAGATTATTCTCTGAAAATAAACATGAATATAATAATTCTATATTTTTATATACAGATGGTTCAGTGAACGAAACCAAATCGGGATATGCAGTAACAACAGACCGTGAGGTAATAAATGCAGGAAGCCTTCCTCAAATGATGTCCATCTTTAGTTGTGAATTATATGCTATCCTCCAGTCATTACAGTACATACTCAAACAGAAGGCTGGCAAATGGACTATCTGCTCGGATTCACTTTCAGGCTTGCAAGTACTCAAAAACAAGTACACTGACAATCCAATAGCACAGAAGATACAACATCTCGTTTCCATCCTCAAACAGGAAAACAAAGAAATAAAAATGCTATGGATTCCATCACACCAAGGTATTTCTGGTAATGAGAAAGCAGATCTTATAGCTAAATCGATCACAGAAAATCCCAATATTCAAACAGAGATTCCTGTTCCACTGCCAGAGATTCGAAAATACCTTTTAAAAAAAACTTCTGAATACTGGAACCAAAAGTGGAAAATGAAAGCCACAAAACTTCATAATGTAAGAAATAACATTTTTGAACCTAGGCCTTTGATCTCATCTAACAGAAGAGACCAGTGTGTTATTACACGAATAAGAACAGGCCACTCAAACGCGTCCCACGTACATCTCTTCACCAAAGAGCCGCCAAATAAATGCCCCCATTGTGACGAAAACTTCTCTGTTCTTCACATCTTGATTGAGTGCCAGGCACTCCAGCATATCAAAAAAACCATGAATATACCTAACACAATGTCTGAAGTCACCAGAAATGAAGAAGAATGTAGGAAAACTATCCAATTCCTTAGGAATATTAATATATATGACCTCATATAGTACAAACATTGTATAAGTATAATATTGTAACTTATTTTTTATTTTGTTAAATTGTAGTCGCTAACAACCTTGATGTTATATAGCGACTAAAAATAAACTATTAAAAAAAAAATAAGCAAAAATATTCATAAAAATAGTAAATATAAGTTCGTGAAAAACTAAGTTTAAACAAATTGTTGTTTGATTTATGTTAAGTATATTGAACTATCAAAGTGCAATTAATATTAATGTTGCCAACTCTGTCAGTATAACAACTTTCGTAGTATTAGCAGAGACAACGTATTATCACAGCTTATTTGTTTGGTGAGCTGGGGTATTAGATTATTCTGCAGATCTGTATTCTATGAATTTCATTTCCAAGGATATTTGCTTTAGAAAAAATTAAAGACAATAACAACTGAGTATAGCATATTATACTTTCTACAGATTAACGTTTTTGAAAATGGCAAGTATTAAAAGTTTTTGATCTAAAGAGAGTATTTATGAAAAATAAGCTTTTGAGTAAATTTAAAATATGGAACTAAACCTTCAAACATTTAAAATCTCACCACTTGATTTATGCTTTCGTTATCAAATATTTAGACTTGTGAAGTTAGCACAATCAAATTTTTAAAATGGTTTAAATTGAATAAAATTTATATGGGATGATTGCAACCCGTTTGCTCCACTTTAATTTTGTTCCAAAAATTGCGTTCTTGAGAAAAAAGCAAATGAAAATCTGGATTTATTGTGCAGTGCTGAAGCGTCTTCTTCTTCTTATAGCGTTTTCCATTGGACAAACTAGTGCTGCACTCAGTTTGCACTGACATGAAACTAGTTGTGTCCAAAATATGCTCTAGTGCATTCCCAATGGAATAAGATTTTTTTGAGTAGTGTATTGATTAGGTGTATAATCTGTGGTTTTGGTTTTGAAGGTTAGGTTGTCATTAATATTTTATATTTTTTTATTTTTGTAGTTTGCTGCTGATTATTACAAAAAATTCCAAATTTAGATAAAATGGAACAAATTTTCGACGTATTTTTTTAATAAATAATGAAGAGGTGACATTGTCCATACCAATTGATGGAAGTGATCATATATTTCGCATAACAAGTAAGCATAAAGATATGCTTACTTGTTATGCTTTCAAAAAATTCAAATGAGATGTATTGTGTATCTATACTATCTTTGAATTTATAATAACTTTATTACAGATGATGATGCCTATGCATGCGAATATATAATACAATTGATTAATAACGGTTTCCTCTCTATGAAAGAACCACTTGCAACAATTAAAAGAGTGGATGGTGAAAGGTAAGTTATGTAGATAAATAAAGAAGTAAAGTAGATATTTGGAAAGGTCTTTTAACTTTATAAAGTAAACGATACTAAGGAGACATCACTTAAAAGGTGTATACCTATATACTATAATATTTCTTTTTATTAATTCATATAGGTATTAGCAAATACTGATTTCTGAGTAGATACTATCACTATATCATTTCTATATCAGATGTAAATATCTATTATACATTTATGACCCTATAATGGAAGGTATCATAAGTTTAATAGAAAATACAGAATGTGTAGAAGAAAAATTAATTCAGACGACCACCTTAATATTTTTTTTAGAGAAACACTCATATATTCTGCTGCCACAGAAAATGAAAGCAGTAATATTTCTTATACCGAAAACACTAAAAGAAGTGAACCCTTGAGTCCAAGACAAATTTGTGGTGAGTATAGTTCTAATAAATAAGCTTGCAAGTCAATTAACCCAAGTAATTCAGGCAAATAAAAATGGTAATTTAAGATAATTAAAAATAAAATGATTGAAGTCTAGATATGTAGTAATTTTTTTACAAAACATCTTGGATTCTGTATGTTTCCTGCTTCTTCATATCATAGATGTGTATTTCCTCTAAAACTAATTTATTTAAACAGAACATCTTCAATATGTCAAGTTTCTTCCCTCTTACCCTCCAACAAGTTCAATATCATTTCTTTCAAGGGTTGCTCAGATAATTGTCCATCCCTGATATATTTATTTTGATGTATCAAATTTCAATACTGGTATGATTGCAGAATGGACAGAAGCGGAAACAAAAATGATTTTGGACCTTTATGAGCAATATTTGGCCTGCATTGGACCGTTGAGGAAATTCAAAACCAAAAAGAATATGTGGAATGCGGTGGCTGAAATGATTAATGGCCATTTTAAAATAAATAGGACTGGGGTACAAGTAGAGAATAGATATAAAACTATTTTAAAAAGAAAGAAACATGCAGTAGATAATAATAATAGGTCGGGTTTTTCTAGAGAAAATATACCATTTGAGATGGAATTGAATAAAATTGCAGCTATAGACGACTCAATTCAGCCTGAGGTATACGGTACTGCACAAGGAGTACAGCTGATGAAAAGACAGAAGGAAGCAGATAGTTCACCTAGTACTTCTGGGATAGAAATAACTAATAGGCCAAGCAGTATAAAAGAGAGAGAAATAAATGTCAGTAAACCCAAAAAAAAGGTAAAGACAATCCAGGAAACATTGTTGGAAATACATGACAGAAAAGAAGAAGCCAAAGAAAGGCGGCACAAAGAAAAAATGTACCTCATAAGGGAATTATTTGGGGGAAAGAAAGATTAGATTATTACTGATGTGCCAAAATGAGAGAAGTTTTGAATGTAAAGTATTTTTCTTTTAGTATTAAAATTTGCCAAAGATTAAAGACTATATAAATATTAAGTAATAGATAGCTAAGTAGTCAGTTGACTATTGTAACTAGTAAAATTTATGGCAATAAAATGTGTTTAGTTGTGGTTACTTGTTTCTAATAAGTAAGATTTTTGTTTTATTTTTGCAGAAAAGAACTGTTACTTAAGTTTGCTTTCCGTTTTGATAATAATATTGTTTTTTATCACATTTATTGATGTTTATTTTTTTGCTAGCAGGTTTGCTATTGTATGTTTATTTTAAAAGAGAATGTTATATTTTTAAAAAATGAATGTAAATAATGTGTCAAAATGTTATGTTATATAAGTAAATATTTTTTATATTTATTAAACTGCTTAAAGGAGCAGCTGTTAAGTTTGTTTTAATCTTAAGAAATAATATTATAAGTTACTTTTGGTTTCACCATTTAATAGTGTTTTTTATATATTTATTTTGTTGTTGGCATGTTGCTGTTAAAAAACTACAGAGTAAAGTATTTCATAACTAAATTTATTTTTATTTCCAAAAAAATAATGAACCGAATGTAAAATAATTTTCACTTCATGTAACGAAAAAGGTTAATACATGGAGTACCTACCTAACAAAAATATAATACAATATTTGAAAACAGGAAAATAAAAAGAAGTACACCCTTCCAATAAAGATAATATTGAAATCTACCACTACTGATGTAACTAAAATAAAATATGTATCACAATTTATCATATGTCCACAAAAAATAGAAGTTGTACACACGTACTTCGTCAAAATGAGTGGTTTTTTAAAACATGAGTCTGACTTTGTACTGGGTGGTCCAAAAAAGCAAGACACCTGCCTCTTAGAAATGTTTCTTTAATATCTTAAACTAGCTTTAATAAAATCGCGTTTTTCTTCTCCCTTTTTTCTAAGGTTGTATTCAGTCTCAGAGGGTTTCTCACGTTCATCATCGTCTGTATCACACATTATTTCACTGTCATCAATAAAGTCTTCAAAATCTATGCATAAATTGTGAAGAATACAACAAGCAACAATAAAACCAGTTATTTTAACAGCTTGGTGCATCTCCAATTTAATTAGTTGCCGAAATCTGCCTTTTAAAATTCCAAAGAGGTTCTCAATGAGAACCCGTGTTGCACAAAACTTTTGATTAAAATTTCTCTGTTCTTCAGATAATGTTCCATAATCTTTGTAAGGTGTTAAAAGCCATGGTCTAATGAAATATGCTCCATCACCCAGTATGTGGTATCGATTTCCACAAATATCTGGTAACTTCTGGGAAACATCTGACATTTTGAAAACACGAGCATCGTGCACCTTTCCTGGAATACTAGTGAAGATATCTGTGAACTTCTTTTTATAGTCACATATAGCTTGCAGAGTAATTGCAGGTATATCGTGCCTGTTGGTGTAGGTTGACTTATTTTTTTTGGCAGGGGTTCGAATTATAATTGATGTACCATCTATACAACCTATCACACAAGGAAAGCCCGATCTCTGCAAATAAAAAAAATCTTTTGACTAAATTGAAAACATTCGGAACAGAGATAATTGAAATTTTAATTATTATTGGAAGTATTCACCTCATTCTCTATATATATATATATATATATATATATATATATATATATATATATATATATATATATATATATATAAAATTTACAGTAATTTCAAAAAGATTGGAAAATATTAATATTGTACTATAACAAACCTTTATAAATTCTGCTGCAAAACTCTCCTTTTCTTCATTGGAACTTGGTAACTTAATAATAGTTGGTCCAATACTAATCAGAAAATCAGTAACCCTATTCATAACACGGAAATATGACGAAATTGTCATATTAAACCTTTGAGATACATCCTGGTACGTTGCCTTGTTTCCTGCAAACCTAAAAATTATAAAAAATAAATATAAAAGTACAAATACAGTTAATAAAATTCCTAACTATTTACAATATGTTTCATGTTCTTATTTTTCTCTATGCACATATTATGCTTGTTATGAAAAAAAAGAGTGGGGAATATTTTTTTATATATTGTAAGATGTGGGTAAAATAAAAGACAATTACGAATTATAGAAACGAAGAGTAACATCAGTAACTTCATTTGCTACCAAACTTTTCCACTTATTGAGAACATGTCATTGTTAATAATTATTGTTGAATGGACTATTAAATATTTCACTTAGCTCTTACCATAAATATGATAAAATATGTGCCTCTGCAGACAATGGAGGTCTTCCTCCATGGTTTTCATTTTTGGGGTAATATGACGATTCCTGGAATTTCTGAATTATAATATTAACTGTTTCTCGCTTCATTCTTAGGTATTTTTTAAACTAAAACAGTTAAAATGAATATTTGAGTGAATAACTAGGTAAAAATGTAACTCAAAAATCTTTTCGTAAAATTTACCTACTTGTTGATCATTAAGTTTATAAATAACATTTTCAATAAAACCCTCAATTTTGGGTAAAAGAATTCCTTTCAAAAAGGATTAAAGCTTCTTCGTCTTCACTTTCACTGCTGCTCGATAATAATGATAATATAGCCATAACTTTTTGCCGCTTATTTACGATTCCCGCCATTTTTTATTGCACCGAAAGCCGCACGAGCTACAAGACCTGGTGCCAATAAAACTGCACTCAGTGCACTATTCATTGCACTAGTTTTCCAATGGAAAACAAAAACATGCACTCATTTTACCAATGGAATATAAATATTGCACTGAGTGCGCACTAGTGCTACCAATGGAAAACGCTATTAGGGTATATTGTTCTCTGTTGTTGGAGAAATCTTTTTCAGGGAACACTACCACAGTCCAAAAATAAACCCTGGTTTGTGTTTTGTCCATCAGTCTTTCATTGATGTTCTCTCTTATCTTTGGTCATAAAACATATCTATCGGCATAGTCATTTGGTCTATGACGACGAAAATGTAAGAAAGTGGAAGGGGTAGTTTGCAAACTGCAGTTTGGTGTTCGAGGAACAAAATCCCAAACCACTTGGAAACTGTTTCAAACAGCACATGCGCATTTTAAACAGTTATCAAACCGTCCCAAACTACTGCTCGAACAGCCTTTATAATTGATTTCCTGCACATGCGCACAGGCCCAGAGATTATTTATGATTTTTTGACGTGCATACTGTATTGCCAATTAAGTATAAGTCTCTCTAAAAATAATGATCTTTGGCATTTTATATATTTTTCAAATATTGGTGCCACACTCCAGAGCGTCGTTATTTCAGGTTCTCTTTTTATTTTTCTACCTATGGGTTCTAGGGTTATTTTCTCATATGTCTCTGTTTCATCCGTTAAAAGTATTATTCTGTGAAGACACATATGTCAGTCCAACATGCCACGTCAAAAATTCATAAATAATCTCTGAGCATGTGCGCATGTGCAGAAAATCAATTATAATTATCCAATTTTCTTATGATTTAGCAATGAAATAAACTTTTATGAAAGACGCAAATTGGTTGAATTGAACGCAGTTTGAAATTTGTAATTTGATGCACTCTAAGCTGAGAAAATGAAAAAACAAATTTCAGCACTGCACAATAAATCTAGATTTTCATTTGCTTTTTTCTCGAAACGCAATTTGCGGAAAACAAAACATGCGCAAATGGGTTGCAATCATCCTATATAAATTTTATTTAATACAAACCAATTTAAAAATTCGATTGTGCTAACTTGACAAGTCTCAAATATTTAAAATAATGTTCAATATCGCAAACATTATATTGGTAGTTTTGGCAACATTGGAATTGATAGTTTATCAATAGGTTTGTTCTCACAGAAGTCAGGGACAGTCAGAATCTGTCAGGATTCTGCGCAGTCAATTGTCCGCGATCACACAAAGGTTTCTGGAATGTTTGAAAACATTCGGGGAGTGTTCACACATGTTTTGGTGATAGTTTTCAAACTGTCAGGAGAGTTTGCGGATATTTTAACAGCAAAGTGTCCGAAGCATGCGCAGTACATAGAATCTTTGCAGGAAAAATCTTTGTCTAGTTTTGTAAGACATTAAAGTTATATTTACCGTAGCCGTGGTCATCCATTTCTTATACAATTGAATTGAGAAACAGCATTCTGAAATGAATATTGGAAATAGGTTATCTTTTGTTTCATCAGCATGGGGATTCTCATTACTCGGGGCGTTACGTCCCGACTAGGTATATACCGTTCGGTAGCCATCTCGACACCGAGATGAAGTGATTCTGAACAATTCGCGAATCGTAGTACCGATTTGCTACGAATCTTTGGAACTTAATGACAAATACAAATCTATATTTAATTTTTTCGCGCATATGTGACTTGTTTCTAAGCCATAATTTTTGTTTTTTGTTTCATATATTGATATCGTTAAATACTAAACATGCTATCAGCATGAAGATTCTCATTACCCGGAACGGTACATCCCGAATAGGTCGGTAGCCAACGTATCGAGATGAAGTTGATTCTCACTCCCGAGTCGTAGTACGTAGTACCGATTGGCTACGAGTCTTTTGAAGGTAATAACAACTACAAATGAGAACTATATTTAGTTTTTTCACGCATATTGGACATATTTCTCTATTTTCAGTTGCGTATATTGATATTGTTAAATACTTAACATATTAACAGTTTTCTATGAAATGTTATGACATGAAGATATACGTCGCGAAAATATAACATTTTGAAGAAGGTAATCAATAATAATAATAAAGTTTATTCATGTAAAATAAAATGCATTCATAAATACCAATGCATTATTACAAATGCGAATAACAATAAGAAATCATTTTAATTGGCAGATTTATCTAGCGCACGTTTTATAGAACTGTATAGAATCAATGAAATGATGTATGGACGTTTATGTCCGATCTTGACAGCATATCTAAAAAATATGTATCGTTCGGGCATTCCTGTTGAAATAAAAATAAGTGGCATTAAATTTTTATGCTACAGGTTCAAATCAGAAGTCATCGGAGAAGATTGAACATTGTATATAGTATTTAAATATTTCTCGTTAATTTTAGAAGACATTATTGCTGATAAAATAAACCCTAAAATAAAAAAAATCCCGATGGCCTGTAGTCAGCGGAAAGGTAAATTTTTCAAAATTCATTGAATTGAAATTTGAACAACCTTTTCATTGGTATACCTACATGTTATTACATAAAATTGTCATAGCCTTGCGGTTAGAGGTTTTTGTTTTGGCTGTTGAATATAAAGCAGACAGGGTTCGAGTCCACTTCAGGGCAGATTTTTTTTTCGCCTATTTCTTTTCAATAAATATACTATATATTTTTTTAATCAGGGTCTATATTAAGATCTCCAGAAAATGTACAATTACATCAAATTTATATTGAGTGTTCATGTTTTATCAATATTTGTTATTTTTCTTTATTAATTTTAATTTTTTTACCTGTGTATTTTATGAAAAAATGCTTTGAACAAAAGTTGTAGGTACTGATTATATCTGTAACCTAAAATTATTTTTAATAATATTTAAACTACGGCTCTTTTTTGATAATTTTTTTAAATGTTTGAATGGTCGCCATTTTGAAACTACTTACCCGATATTGCCCAATAACGAACTTGACCGAGATATTTGAGAGATTGATTTTTGTAGCAAATTTGAACTTGATACCTTCAAAACTGCGACCTCTATCGTGTTAACAAATTTCGTAATATCCCATATATATATATATATATATATATATATATATATATATATATATAGTAGGTGGAAGAACGACAGTGCTTGTTAATCACAACAATTACAAAAATGGATTGGGGATACTGTCGGAGAAATATACTTGCAAATTTTCGGTACTCCGATGGGTTCCACACTCTCACCCATCATATCTGCTTTTGTTATGGATGATTTGTTGGATGACAGTTTGCCAAAATTGCCGTTTCAAGTTCCCTTTCTCAAGAGATACGTTGATGACATTATTTGCTCAATTCCTACGGATACATCTGATATAATTCTTGAAATTTTCAACTCATATAACATCAACTTGAAATTCACAATTGAACAAGAATCCAATAATTCCTTACCCTTTCTGGATACCAGATGCATACGTACTGAGAACCAAACCATAGTCCTAGATTGGTATCAGAAACCTTCCAACAGTGGAAGATACCTCAATTATCACTCTTACCATGATGCAAGAGTCAAGATTAATTTGGTTTTGGGCTTGAAGAATAGGATACAAAAGATTTGCCATCCATCACTAATTAATCAGAACATTGACAAATTATACCACATCCTATTGGATAACTCTTACCCCAACACAAACTTCTACGTAAGCTTCTATACAGCAATCCTTCCATTGACAACAACCAGAACATCTTAAACAATCCCGTATCTCAGCAGCATCAGGGTTTTTTCACAATTCCTTGGATAAGGGATCTCACACCTAAATTGGTCAGTATCATAAGGGAAGTGGTGGTTACCAAGAAGGTTGCCAAAAGGAATGTAAACTTACTTGGTTATCATTTCTCTACCATAAAAGACAAGATTCCCACAAGAAAAATGAGAAATGTGGTCTATAAGATCCCATGCAATGATTGCGATTCTGTATATATTGGAGAAACCAAACGACAACTTGGAAACCGTATCACCTCACACAAAAGTGACTGTAAGAATAAAAAACTATATTGTGCCCTAGCCCAACATTCCAATATAAAACAGCACACTCCTAACTATGATGGGGCCTGCATCTTAAAAACCGAGTCCTGTTACAAAAAAAGACTGATACACGAAATGATAGAGATTAGCAAGGAACCCCAAGCAATGAACAAATGCTCTGACTTACGCGGGCTCAGCTCGATTTACGCATATCTAATTGCAAAATATTGCGTTCAAAATTAAAAGGAAAATTTTGTGGTTAAGCAACCTTGTGTTTATTTTGTTTTTGGTTCGTCTTATAACAATTTTCTCGTCCTGTGATGTCTCAAGATAGTTTGAATGAAAGGTGACAGGTATAAAATCAACTGTCATAATTGTCACATTTTACCCGCAAAATACAATTTGCAAATTCAAAACAATTACTTTTTTCTTCATATTTCTTCCCTCTACTATACATAGGTTAAAAAAAAAGAAATATTTCAATTCCCTCTCATTCTGTAATGACAATTCTTAGTTTTATCAATGTGTTTATTACCTTAGAGTGTATTATTAATTTCTCTCGCTTTTATTTCACTATTTTATTAGATGTTTCAATACCAATATTGTAATTATATGTAATGAGGATGCTCTTTCCATACTGTAGTTTAACTAACATATTTTAAACCTCAAGTTGCACAGTAAGTCTAATATATATTTATCGAATTTTTTTGAATTTATACATCGTTTTGTATTAATTTTAGCCCTGATGAAGAGAATAAATTTTCTCGAAAGCTCGGTGAGCAAACAGAGTATGCTTTTTTAAGTCCCAGTCCTCCGACAGTATCCCCAATCCATTTTTGTAATTGTTATATATATATATATATATATATATATATATATATATATATATATATATATATATATATATATATATATATATATATATATATATGAAGATATCTATATTTCATAAATGAAAGAGTATAATATATATAATAATGATTATATATATATATATATATATATATATATATATATATATATATATATATATATATATATAAACTTTTGAACCAAATGTTTTTTTGGACTAACTTATAGACATATAACAACATGCCGTTGAAATTTTTTCGAAATTCAAAAGTGTGAACGATCGCAATAGGTATATTTCTATAAGAAATTTACCTAAAAAACAGTACACGACGACGTCAAACAACCAAATAATTTTATGTAAAATGTAAATACAAAAATTATGTCTATTGTCTTTACTCTTTACCGTGTCCTTACTCAACTTAAAAGAGATGTAGTAAGTATGTAAAAAAGAGACAGAAAGATTACTGTAACCCTATTTTTTATCAACTCGGTACTTCATTAGGTCCCGAATAGATTTGACAGATCAGCTCGGGATCTATCGATTGCGTGAACGGATGAGAACAGATGAGAATCGCTAAAACGTCCATTCGGTACGTAACGTCCCGAGTTCGTGAATCAGAGTCCCACTAGATTGTGTTCTCTGGTTCCACTGCAGCTCGGGAGATACCGAATGCGTAGAGATGAGAATCGTTTAAAACGTCGACTCGGGACATGACGTTCCGAGTTCGTGAATGAGAATCCCAGTGCAGTTAAAACCGATCTGTCAACTAATAAATCTGAAGTTAGCCGCTGAATCTTTCATCTACCAGCTGTTCATACAAACAGATTTGAAACCGATCAGAAACGGATATTCGCATTTACGTTGGTTTGAAAACTATCACAAACTTGTGGATTTTTTTCTGAGAACAAACCTAATATCAGGCATATCGACTACATAAATCAACCACCATGTAATTCGTTTCACCTTACTTTTCGCGAACTTTTATTTACTATTTTTACGCATATTTTTGCTTATTTTGAAGGATGTTAGTGTTTAATAGAATAAAAGGATGGTTATATACTATTTGGGAATCAAAAGAAACATCCAAATCGAAAAGTTCAGCATAAAGTCCTAAGGACTATGAACCTCATTTTCCCCTTTTTTTATTAAAAATCATAAAAAATAGCGTCTTCCGCATCAATTTTATTAAAAGGTATGTTAACATACATCTATTTTTGTTAATATTTGATTTTTTAAGGCTTTTATAGCAAAAGCCGCTAAAATATACTATTACTTTTTTTGAACTCAGGGAGTTCTGAAACATCTAAATCTGTAGAACCGGATACAGGAAATTTTACACAATAACAATACTTTCATTACTATTTAGGTAACTTTACTTAATTTCAAAGAGAGAGAGAGAGAGTGATAAATTATGATGGTGCAGATCTCCATTGTATTCCGGTGAATATTATAATTTATCAGTATCTCTCTTTCAGAAATGGAGTAGGTATAGTATAGGAAAGTAGAAAAAGGAAGTGTGACATAGGAGATGGTTAATGAATAAAATTCACAGATATCCATTGAGGTAGGATAGTAGTAGTATAATACTACTTCAATGCAGATATCATACCACCTTTTGCCTTAAGCTCAAACTCATTGAATAATGTGTATATCAAGTTCTTATTTCTAGAATTTTTTAGTGGTTCTCCAATTGACTCAGAAAGACAATACCGCTTTCATTTTCTTCTTGCCTGTGCTTCGCATGATTGATATTCCAAATCTTCTGGTAACATTCCAGCTTGCTGAGACTTGTCAGGCGTGTAGACTTACCATAAGACCGTGTCGAAAAGTCATAACCGACAAGCGACAGCCGACAACTACATTCCGTCATATGTCATTTGCCCGTCATAGTTAAACTTGAACAACATTAAAAAATGGCTTTTATTATAATATGGTGCAGTTGAAATTCAAATTTCTACTGATGTCTCTATTTATTAGTTTTCTGTGGATGTTTCTGTATTGTACCAATGGATAGTGATGATGATTTCATGTTTGCGTATGTCAATCGCCCAATTGTTACAAAGAAGTTCAACTTTAAGAAAGATGGAATCACTCCAAGTAACACTTTATCCTCTCTTGAAAAATCACCTATCAAGGCACCGAAAGACAAAAAAGAAACTGAATCGAAAGTAGACTTTACCAAATTCAGCTTAAAAACGTCCATTAGACAGCACGATCCCAGTAAAGAATCTAACCAAATTACTCATAGTGGTATTGATACTACTACTTATAATAGTCAAGATATTGTTCATACCGATGATAGTGATGATATATATAAGCCAAAAAGTATTGCAAGTGAAGATAGAATCTCAAGAACTAACTCGATTGTAAAAACCAATCAAAGCACTTCTCAAAAACCGAGTTCTCAAACACTTGTTGGATGGCTAAGTAAGAAAACTGTTCCTAGTGTCAAGAAGATACCGATTTCTAAGAGCAAGAAAACTTTTCAAGAAGGACCTCCTAGAAATCCCTTTACTTCTATATGTCAAGAGATTGCAGATAAGAAAAATGACACTGACAAACAAGCCTTGGAAAATTTTGGCCCCAAAATTGGAAACGATGTCAAATCACATAAAATATGTTCCAAGTTCAATTTCAAGAAAAATTCCATTCTAAATTCACCTAACGAATCATCTAAAAATTGCACTGATAAAATACTAAATGTTTTATTTGACTCTCCAGAGAAAAACCAAAGCAGTTCTGATAATTTATCTGGATACACATGTAAAGATCGGAATACTAGAGTGATTAGTCAAAAACATAAGATTAGTAATTGTAGCGAACAGAAACCTGGCTTTATTGACAGTATTGCTAAGATCTCCCTTGAATCGATCGTTAAAAATAGAAATGTGGAAGAAAATTCAAAATTCAAGTCTGCCAATCATCGAAAAATTGTGAGAAATGTTATAGATATTTCTAAACCTAAACTTGATGAAGATATACGTCGAAGTCCACGAAAACTTGAATTAAATAGAACTATAACAGAGAGTGAAAAATTTGGAAAGGAATTATGCAGTAATTCTCAGTCTACAAAGAAAAATATAATTGCCGATGAAGGCTTCCCTGTTATCAAACCTAAAAAGTTTATATTCAAAAGGAAGTTATCTACTAGCTCATGTTCTAGCAATTATTCACCCAAAATTATACAAAGTGATAGTATGTGTACTGCCGATTCTATTACTACTTCAGTAGGTAGGCCAGATAATTGCATTTCTATTAGTTCAGACTCTAATTCACCAAAAACTAATGGTCAGCTAGATGATGAAGTATTATTTATAAGTCAAAATTTGGAAGCTTGCGAAGGAGATTTCATGGCCGATGATGAGTTTGAGCGGATCTTTGGTGGTTGTAATGAAAAAACAAGCTATGTACGCAGTTCCATAAATATTGGTAAGGTTGAACAGATACGTACAGAAAGTGAAAATGTGCCAAATCAAACAGTAGATGAAAATTTGGCTGTTGAAATCTCAAATATTGACTGGAATGATGATCAGTTCATCGAAGAAGAAAGCTTCACCCCTCAAAATTTATTCAAAAATCGTAGTGATGATTCAGCCGAGTTTAGAACAAGTTATCACTTTTCTGATACCATGGATGAGATACTGCACCAGAAATTTGGATTAAGGAATTTTCGTTCACATCAACGTGAAATAATTAATGCAAGCTTAAATCGACACGATTGTTTTGTACTAATGCCAACTGGAGGCGGTAAAAGTTTGTGTTATCAACTCCCTGCAATTCTTAGTGAAGGTGTTACCATTGTCATATCTCCTCTCAGGGCGCTCATAAGTGATCAGGTAGATAAACTGAATGCTCTCGATATACAAGCTGCACATCTATGTGCAGATGTTTCCAGAGAAGAAACAGATTTGATTTTAAATAAACTGCATTGTCGTGAACCTCTGATAAAGCTTCTGTATTTGACACCGGAGAAGATCGTAGCAGCACGCAGTATTATTGACCTTCTATCTTCGCTGTATAGAAGAGGAAAATTGACTCGATTCGTCATAGATGAAGCTCACTGTCTATCTCAATGGGGTCATGACTTCAGACCCGATTATAAGCAACTTTTTATATTACGACAAAATTTTCCAGATGTTCCCATCATTTGTCTCACAGCGACAGCTACAAAGCAAGTTGAGACTGATGTTATCAACATTTTAAAGTTAAGAGATGTTAAGCGGTTCATAATGAGTTTCAATCGACCAAATATCAAGTATCAAGTGATACCTAAAAAAGGCAAACATGCTGTAGTTGATATAACTTCACTTATTAAAAAGAAGTTTTACAAACAATCTGGAATAATTTACTGTTTGGCGCGAAATGATTGCGATACTTTGGCGGAACAGTTAAATAGAGAGGGCATTAAAACAAAACCATATCATGCTGGCATGAATGATAAAGTACGTGAAGTAATCCAAAGGGAATGGATGCAGGATAGATTTTTTGTTATTGTGGCAACGATAGCGTTCGGCATGGGAATTGATAAACCGGATGTACGCTTTGTGATCCACAACTCAATACCAAAATCTGTGGAAGCTTTTTATCAGGAATCCGGTCGAGCTGGTCGAGATGGGGAAATTTCATATTCATATCTGTTCTATAACTATGTTGATGTTCATCGATTAAAAAAGCTCCTCACCCTTGAAGGTAAAAGATCAAAGACTCTGGAAGGCCACATGCACAACCTCGACCAAATGGTATCGTTTGCTGAGAATGTCGTTGATTGTAGGCGTCATTTGCAGTTGATTCATCTTGGTGAGCACTTCGACAGGCGGATCTGCATCAAAAACAAGGAAACAACGTGTGACAACTGTGAAAATATCAATAAATATGATTATGTTGATGTTACGAAGTCTGCAAAAGAATTAGCAATAATTGTGAAAGATTTATTCAGCAGAAATGTTACCATGTTACATGTTACTGATATCTATAAAGGTTCCAAACTGAAAGTTATCCTTGAACGTGGTTACAATCAACACAAATATTATGGATCTGGTAGTCATTTGGATCGTAATGATATTCAAAGAATTTTGAAAGATATGATCCTTAAAAACATCCTCACAGATCATATGAAATATACAGGCGAATTTCCAATTGTCTATATCAAGCCAGGACCGAAATTTAGTAGTTTACAAACTCCGAAATTGAAACTAACTATACCTGTTACTAAAAAAGGTTTGACTGCTACTGCTTCAGGTTATAATTCTGATACAAATGATGACCAGTCCATGTCCTCAGCACCTGATGAGGAAGATGCTAGTCCATCAAGTTCAGTACCATCCTATTCGAGGACAAATACAGCGTCACCTCCAAAGCGAATTCAATCATTGACCAGAGCCACAATAACGAAGACTATCAAGAACTTGAAGGTCCAATGTCATGAGGAGTTATTGGAAGAGTGTCGTAGACTTGCTTTGGAAAGAAATGTCACTTTGTCTACGATTATGAATCTTTCAGCTTTCAAAGCTATGTCTGATGTTCTCCCGAAGTGCCAACAAGAATTTCTCAAGATACAATATGTTACAGCAGCCAATTATCAAAAGTTTGGTGAATACTTTTTGGCTATCACTAAGAAATTCAGGGAGCAAGTTGAGGCGTTACAGGCAAAAGAAAAAGCTAGTGAGAAGATAACTTCGAATACGTATCAAGATGTTGAATCGTTTACAAATGAAGATTGGAGTGTGCCAAGTACTTCTCGGAGTAGAGGAACAAAGAGAAAGTCAACAGGTGGGTACAGGAGAGGTGGTGGTAAAAAAATGAGGAAATGGAAATCTGGTTCACCACGGAAGAGAACAACTTGGAAAAAAGCCACTTCTTCCACTACAGGAGCTAAAAGAGGAAGCAGAAGTGCTGGAAATGGTTTGGGTCTTATGCCTATACACATTAAGTAAAGACTAATATTTTTTAATTATGATATTGTTATACATTTTCTTGCAAATAAATTTTTTTATATATCTCGTGTTTAATCGTACATATTATATTTAAATTGAAATAGAAAACAATCATTTCCTTACTGTCCATACCTTGTTTACAAAGACTTCTACTGTGTGTGATTCCGTTTTTTGCTTGAGCACGTCATAAAAATTAGGATATAAAAGCACAAGTGTGGAGGTTTTAACTAGAATGACCGACATACAATATTGTATTCTTCATAACTTTTAGTTAATTTTTATGAAAAAATAGTCTATCCTGAAATTAGAAGTTTCGCCGAAAAACTTATACTATATAAACACTCTTAATTATTTATTTTAAATTTAGTCGATTGGTTTGATATTCAAATTTCTTATTAAAACGAGCGACCTCAGTTCAAAACCGTTCCAAATGTGGCCTAGTTTAATTTTGATATGAGATCCGATCAAATATTCAAGATTTTAAAATTATTGCCACTGCGAACATATTTTAAGTGTTAAACATTCTTATGGAAATCTGACCTCTTACCTTCATAATATCTGGATGAGTTTTTGTACCTACAAAAAGCAATGCAGACCTCAGGAACTCTTATTTTTGACCGACTTCAAAATAAGGAGAAGGTATACAACTCGGTTGTAAGATTGCTTTTTTTTATGGCTGTTCGCGCGTTTCGCATAGTAAACGTACTCCGATTTAGACGATTTTTGTTTCATTTGAAAGAGGAGAGTTGAGAAATGGTCCCATATTGAGGAAAATCAAATCCAAAATCTCCTTCGCTCCAAAACCGCCCACAAATGTGTTGGAGGGGGAATTTTTTCTCAAAAATTGAAAATCCGAGACGACAGAATTAACGAAAATTCTATATCCGGAAATGTTTAAATTGGACATTTTTGAAAATTATCATACGTTTCCGCGCTAGTCTGAAATATGTGTTTCTGCTATGTGGAAGGGGCAAATTTTTCTGAAAATCGAAAATTCGAGATTTGAAAATTAGAGAGGGGACCATATCTGGAAACATTTAAATTGAACATTTTTTCAAAAGAGTTACGGTTTCTGAGTTTCGCAATGGTAACGTCTGAAATATGTGATATGCGTATTTTCGCTAGTACAAGCTAAACCTACCTATAACTTTTTGGGTATTAGTGAACGTTCAACAATTTTCATGACTAATTTTACACTCAAAAATGTGAAATAAATATTTTTACAAAAAATTGGACCGACTTTATCAGTTGTTGCACTGAAAAATACAAAATAGTATTAATTCTATTGGTGCTGGTTCTTTTGGAGTTGGTGCCTACAACAACAAACTACAACGGCACAACTTCAAAATTACCAGCACCAATAGAATTAATATTATTTTGTATTTTTCAGTGCAACAACTGATAAAGTCGGTCCAATTTTTTGTAAAAAATATTTATCTAAGTAAACAGTTTCTTTTGAATAAATTGTTTTTGAATATGAATTCTTGTTTATTTAGAAATATATTTTGAAGGAAATTGAATAAAGATTTTTTTATATTAAAGAACGGTGAGTACTATCTTTATAAAATTTATTATACAAAGATACAAAAGTATAATGATTGGATAGCCCATAGAGAACAATCAGTATGACCCTAAATTATATTGGGGATATTTTTTTTTTAGTAGAGTTGATGAGAGTGGTGAAGTATTATCTATAGCCAGACAAATAGAATTGGAACATTAATAACACCCCTAATAATACTAATGTGTATCCAAGAAAAGTGTGGTATAGTATTAAGATCTCGAAAACGATAAATACGAAGTCGGTTAAATACCTTACAAAATATTATCATGCAACGTTTCCTTATATAAAACACATCAATTTTTTTATAGAACGAAATAAAAAAAAACGACAAGACTAATCTTGGTCAAGATACTTTTCAAACTTGGTCATCCATTTGAAAGCTACGTTGCCTCAAACAGACAGACAGAACGTTAAACTTGAAGAAAAACTAGCTAAAATATGCTCGATCAAATTCTTTCAAAAATAACTAAATCAAATCGGTCAATCCGTTTGAGTACGATAAACTCATCTAGCTAGAAAACACTCTTGATCAGCTCATCTTGTTGTGAACGTTTTAATTTTATAGTTCTGACGATCATATTGGTAATCCTTTATAAACGAGCAGTTGTTTTTTTTAATTGATTGACGTTCAGCATTGCCATATTAAAATCTACCAATATAATATTTAAAATGAATGTTGTCAACCAAAATTATTAAATTCCATCTGTATCTTTTAATCTGAATCTTTTAAGTAAAAATATTTCAGGAAATTATATGACTTGAAAAATGGGTTATAATTTCAATTCCTAAATGTTTAATCATCTTATCGACTGTCATTCATTAAATGAAAGAAGAATTATGGCAGGGATCGGTAGTTGAAACAGAGCTAAGTGAGAAACGCTCGATTTGAGCTCCGTATGTAGTACCGTTTTCAAGATCCTGATGCTATCATCATATCCTTATCATAGACACTGTACATAAGATTCTTCACCTACAAGTGAAATATCTCGTAATTCATTCACGTTCTAATATATCTGAAATTTTTACGTTTTATATTGTCATCACTCCACCAAATTCATACATTTTATTCATTACACATGTATTCAATAGTTTTAGTTTTAGAAAACTTATATCGTAAATTGTATAAGAATAAATTATCAACAGCAATATAGCAACAACACATTCGATCCAACCGACAACAGATATAACACATCACTATCGAAAATTACCAACACTATGTGTTGGAGTGTCTTAATTTTTGTCAGTGTTGTTTTATATCTACATCAACGGTCTCAGATAGCAAATATTTTTCAACGATAGATATGGTAACGGTTTTGTTTTTTCACTAGCACTATAAAAAGTGTTGGTGAAAATAAAATAAATATTTCAAAAAGCTAGTAAACAATCGAAACAGGGATTGCCATCTAATATAAAGAAATAAGAATATGGCTATTTCTTAGCTTAGTAAAAAATGTTCTGTTGGTCGGTTAAAAAACTTGAACGTTCGGAATACAATTAATATTGTTTAACCTATGAATAAACCAAATTATCTAGCAAATTTATCATTATGAGTATGAGGCATAAGATCTGCTCATATCATATAGTGGTAAATCTGTGATCTTGAAACATTCATAAACGTCTACATATTACGTTTAATGCTTTTCACAAATACAATCGATATATGACACGTTTCAAAGTTTCTTAACTAAAATTCTAATATAATAATACTAAATCTAAACAAGCATTGGGAAGAAGAATGAAGATTTGAATATTTTGTACCATGTATAAAACATATTGACATTAGAATAACTAAAATGGTCAGCCTTCGCATTTTATAATCGAAAAATATATTTATATAAAAATATTTTGTATAATATTGTTTCATATGCTCCCCTAAGAATTAAAATTTAAATGTTAAACGCAAATTCATCAAAATGAAAGCACCAATTACTTATAATATATTGCTTCAGGAAAAGATAATACAGCGTCAATATCAATTTTCTGATATTTCATTAGTAAGAAGCGAATTCTTGGTGATCTTGATCTTCAAGCATCCACTATTCTGAAGTAGGTACAGGTACCTAGAAAATAGTATAGAATAGACTCAAATTAATAAATTGATTTTTGATTACAATAAACTATCATCCTTATTGCTATCATAGAGATGTTATAACGCAAGTCGATCAAAAATGTGTAACCTCAATAGACAGAAACATAAAATGAAGCCACTTTTTATTTTGAGCGTTTGTAATAATTGACATTGACATTGAATTAGAAGCATTCTTAATTTGTGAGAATAAAATCGGTCTAAAGTGGACCGAATCTTTTCTATTTCCTTTATCAATGGATATTGATGGTATTGAATAGGACTTGTTTACGTTATCTTTTAATATCTCTATGGTTGCCATATTCAAGAATTGATATTCAGGTGACTTGAGCTATAATTTTCTAACAAATGATTTAAGATTTCCATTGAAAATTACTTTTCCACTTATAATTGCAATCAGAAACAGTAATACTAATGAATAATAGTTGCACTTACTTAATCTTGTGAGACGAGAGTCTTCTCATGACAGCGGGTCTTATTTTTGGAATTCCATGCGAACTATGTTTTCCTCTACCCGTGATTATCTGCAAAGATTCAGAAATTGTTTTTGTACTTGATCTTAGTAAATTTATATTTCGGTCCAAGAACACATCAAGAGCTTCCATCGCTTCTTTCACATGCAAGTAATGCAAATCCAAAGTATTGAATTTCTCCAACCTAAAATCATATTAGCATTACTAAGCTGGAACAAGTATTGCTTTAAATTCTCACCTATTACTATGTTCTTCTAAAAACATGGTTGCAGCGAAAGTATTTGCCTTCTCGTAAAAATGGGTTTGCTTACTAGCCAAAGCCGAATAGAATTGAGCAACCTCAATCATTCCTCTCTGGTAGTACTGCTGTGCTTTTTTATACAATTCCGTACGTTTCTCCAAATATTTGTTGGCTTCTTCACGATAATACGAAGCTTCACGTATTTCAGTATATTCCTCCTGAAGTTGAAAAATATACTTTTTACAGCTAGTTGTTTCTTTATCTCAATCATAACAGAACTATAGTAATGTTTTTTCGCAACAATTTGCCACGTTGCTTTATTATGTTAAAAACAAATAGTTGAAAAGCAAAAGGGAACATACTCATTCTCTTTCGCGTGACTCACCTGTTTCCTAGAACAGTGGTGAAGGTTTCCTTTCGATATAAGTTTAGCATAAAAAACAACTTCCCGTAGTCGAATTTTGCTTTTGTTAATATTAAATTTATTTTGACATTCTTTAAATAGGTACTACATTGATTTAATAACATTTATAATTTCAAATTAACATTTGGCGAACATTGTTATTTATGAATATTTAAATTAACCATCTGAATCAGAATAAGTAAAATTGAACAAAAAGGGCAAATATTGATCTCGCAAAAAAAAGCTAAATTTCTTAAAAATATACCGTACGTATTGATTCACGGATAGCAAAACATGAGAGTTTCTTTTTTTGGAAATCCATCCGTTGGTTTCATGTTTTTTTGAGATAACTCTTTTGCCCAAATCTCATTAGGAATGTTCGGAGTGCCTTCTTTCTATACTACGTGAAAGGGGCAACTGACAGAATCGAAAAAATATTACGCAATTTTCAAACCTCAAAAAATCATAGAAAACATACTAGGTAACCTTAAAAACAATAAAATATCAAGGAGTCTCTATAGCACCTCTTGTGGTAGGTACTTCTAAGAAAAGTTACGCAGGACAGACCAATAGAAGAAAATAAATTAAAAACATCAGCACCTTGCCAACATATAGTTGTAAGTAGAGTCAGCGAATTAGTTCTCAAAAACTCAAGAAACCAACGGATGTATTCCCGAAAAAAAAACTACAATCTAATAGGATATGCAGCCAAAATCGGAGGGCAGGAAAATATTGCATGTAATTTAAAAAATATATCAACATGCGCTACAGCAGGCTACTATAGGCCAGCAAAAAAATTTTAAAATTTAAAAAACTTCGAAAATTACTTTTCTGACTGGGGATGCCTTCGGTCTTATTTTTTGTTTAATTTAATACCTTATTAAAACCCTATCCAAAATGCTTTAACTGTTATAAATACCTCAGTGGTGTTATTCTGTTGAGCTTCTCTCATTTCATTAAGAGTTTCATCATTGATTGGTGGTTCATTAACTGCATCTTCAATATCATGAAATTTGTCCATTCCTGTTGAAGCCATTAGAGATTCAACAGTCTCTTTGTATTTGTTATCGTGTGCGAAAAGGATTTCTACCAAAGTGTCTTTATCAATAGATGGAAATAAGCTAAACAACTTTTGTCTCGTCAATTTAGCAGCCAAATTATCTGGATTAAGATTTTTCCATTTATCCACTTCCTTCTGGTTTTTACTCAGAACTATCTGTTCTTCTACAATGTCTTTAAAGTTTACTATCGGTTCTGGATTTTTGCCAACATTTTCTTCAGCTTGTAGTTTCCTTGCAAATTCTTCGTCCTCTTTTGCAAGCATATCTAGTACTTGCTTTTGGTTATCCATTTGTTGGTATACACTCTCAACGTAAAAAGTATACAACTGTCTAGCTAAAGATACGGGCAACTGAACGACCGGTTGATAACTTTCTAGACATCCCCTATCAGGATCGCCAAATAGTTGCTCTAATTGGGCTACAAATGGAGAACCCAAATTCAATTCAATAGTATCTTCAATATTCCCTTCCATTTTATCACTATTGTCAATGTCCTCAAAACCATCGGAATCAATACAAATAAATTCATCATTTTCTGGTTCACTGGAACTGCTGGGTATATTCTCGCAAATTTGGTTGTTGCTTGTTGAAGGTATAGGAGATAATTCATCAGGTTTATTGCCATTTTCCTTATAATGCTTGACTTTTAGTAATTTTTCAGAATAATGATCATCACTTATATTAACTTTACTCTCAAAGATCTTCTTTAGTTCGTTAGTTTCGTTGGCATTTTTTCGTTTTTTTTTGGGCTTCTTGGATGTTACAGGGTGTTGACTGTCAACAGATTTATTGATATCAATTTCATTCGCGGTTGTAGTTTGATTCTGATCATCTGCATCAGAATCATCGATTAACAAGTCTGCTTCCTTCTGAGCCTCAAGAAGAAATTCTATAGTCCACTCTAGGTCTCCCTTACATTTATTATACCAATATTTTAAATGCTTCTCAGATATGCCAGGGAAGACATTGGCTAGTTGGAACAAATGATTCTCCGAATCTTCATATATGTCTTCAGTCATGCAACTTTTATCTATCATAGGTTTGAGTAGAACAGGCAGCTGATGCTTAGGACTGGCCCAATTGATGTCACGATTTACGGTGGTTAAAATCCTCAAATCATCGATATGGGCTCCTTGGATGAAACCATTTGCAATAAATCTGAAATATTTATCTTCGGTGTTGCAATCTGAATCAGACATCATGATCTTCTGAACATGTTGCCGTTGGATAACCTCAGGGACCGCCACATCATCTTTGATAGGAGTAAAAATATCCCAAGACCTCAGAGATCTCTCGTTTATGCCCCAAGCCTTTTCAATATTAGAAAATAATTGCTTTTCTCGCTTTGTAGGTACTTCATCGTCACTATCGATCAAAACAACATCATTCTGCATTGGTTGTAGCAATTTGACTGGTTCGGATTCATTACATATCAAAAAAGCATCTACTAAATTTTGTTCTTCGGTGCAAGTTTCCAATTCCGATGGAACTTTAGTTGTAGAAGCATTTTCTTCATCAAACTCCATAAGATCAATGGTCTCTATGGGTTTCACATCTTCATTGTTTTTGTTAAGAACCGAGGCAGTAATGGAATTAACAGATGGATCACAGTGAAGCTGGGAAATATTAGGTGGTGGTCGATTTTGTGATGAATCCACTTTGAGATTCGGAGGGGGATAAAGTCTAAGCTGCGGCGGCTTTTGCAGCTTATACACAAGGTTGTAGTCTCTCAACAGTTTACGAGGAGAAATATTTTTATCGTAGTTGTCAATCATATCTTTAATTTTTGATCTAGGAACTTCATGGATATTGCGACGAGCTAGCTCTTTGTCGTTAAACGCCCATGGTGTGTCAGGTTCGATGATCTCGACAATGTAACCGAAATCGATTGCCATGGAAGCGTATGGCTTCATTTCCCACATTTGAATATTAGTGTTGTCGATAATAACCGGGCTAAAACCTCTGCTCATACTCTGAAATGCTCTACTTTGGTTCCAATTGTGAGCTTCGCTTATTTTATACACGTTATACAAGTAAAGACCCTGTCTATTTTGACAGAAATAATCGTCTGTGCTCAATATATGCATCCTGTGATTGGAATCGAAGCCAATAGTTGATTGCACAATTTGTCGTGCTAGATAACTTTTACCAGAACCTGGCGCTCCTCGCATAATAACTAGAACTTTGTAACCTTGATTAATAAAAGAAATGGTTCTATCAAAATCTGTTGCTTTTCTTGACTTAGATGATGTGATTGATGTGGTGCTTGATGTCACAGATTGAGGCATTTGGTTCAAATTATTTTCAGATTTAGTCCTATCTGTATTCATCAAGCTTTGTGAAAAATGTGTGCTATCATTGTTTATATCCATGTTTTCAGTGAATGCTTTTGCACTGTAGAAACTTGATATCTCAATGAGCCTATTGGATGACTTGACCACTAAAAAGGAAAATAGAAGGATGTTAGTTTGATATTTTGTCGATAGTATATAAGCTCGATTCACCAAAAATACTTTTAATTAATTATATATTCTTATATATAATTATATACTTTTAGACTGATGCAAAATATTTTAAAGCGTGATTTTTCTTAAAATCCAGGAGGGTCTTTTATATTATTTTTTTCAAATCAATCCCTATATTTAGTTTCATCAGAAAGATGGTGTCGAATGAAGTCATAATGACAAATATTTTTATTGTCCTGATTTGTTGTAATATCTAGAGAACTGAAACCTTATTGAAAGAATTAAATTTTTTATTTCGTGGACCAATTGCATTATCGGCCATAGAATACCTCTATTCAACATAACGTAGAAGTTTAATCCGTGAAACGCTCGTAAATGTCATAGATAGTACATAAAAAGGGTGTTCGAGCAGCGGTTCAAACCAGTCCCAAACCGTCAGACGCCTGCGCACTTCAATTTACGATGAAATAATTTATTCCCAACTACTAGTAGGATGTTCGAGCAGTAGTTTGACAATTTCCAAACTAATCCGGACCAGCCCGTGGCAACTCTTATGGGAAAATTTTGACCGTAAGTTGCCGAAGTGTACCGATTGATCGCTAGTATCGCTTCCGACAATTAATGGCGGTAACATTTAAATACGTAAATGTTCTATTATAAATATGTTATCTGTCTAACACCTCTAACCTCATTTTTCTGAAGCATTGTTTGTATTTTTTGTGGTTTGTTTTCTCTGGTTTTGTAGCTTTTGGATGTTTTGAAGGTACGTATCTGAGAAATGAGAGAATATGCACGTTTTCTCTGCAATTCTCTGTTGTTGAATGTGAATTTTATTCTCTATTACTATTTTAGTATCTTATTTCTTATCATTCGTATCTCATTTATTTCAGTGTTCGTAAGGCTCAGTGGCAAGAAAATGCCACAAAAGACATACTGTAAGGCTGCCGAGTAAGCTGGTTAAACCCTGGAGAACATTTGTAATTAGATATGGCATGATGAAAATACGAAAGAAAATGGAGAGCAACGCAATTTATATATACAAAGTTTTCAAGCAGGTTCATCTTAAAACTAGAATATTAAGCAAAGGTATGTGTATTATGAATAGGTTTTTGATTGACATTTTCGAACGTATTGTTGCATAAGCTTTCCCTCAAGCTCATTATATAGAGATCAGAGTAAACAAAAGAGATCGCAAATAACATGTAGGAAATAACTGTTAATCTACTTCTACCAAGTAAATTAGCGTACCATGTTGTAGATGAAAGAACCAACTAGTACTCCGGTGAAGCTAAAAATATAGAAAAGTTGTTGAATGTGAATTTCATTCTCTATTTCTATTTTAGTATTTTATTCTTATCATTCGTATCTCATTTATTTCAATGTTGGCATGGCTCAGTGACAAAAAAATGCTACTAAACACATGCTGTAAGGCTGCCGAGAAAGCTGATAAAACCCAGGAAAACATTTGTAATTAGGTATGGCATGAAGAAAATACGAAGGAAAATGGAGAGCAACCCAATTTATATATACCAAGTATTCAAGCAAGTTCATCCTAAAACTGGAATATTAAGCAAAGGTACGTGTATCATGAATAGCTTTTTGATTGACATTTTCGAACGTATTGTTGCTTAAGCTTTCCGTCAAGCTCATTATATAGAGATCAGAGTAAACCAAAAAGATCGCTAATAACATGTAGGAAATAATTGTTAATCTACCTCTACCAAGTAAATAAGCGTACCATGTTGTAGGTGAAAGAACCAACTAGTACTCTGGTGAAGCTAAACATATAGAAAAGTTGTTGAATGTGAATTTATTCTCTATTTCTATTTTAGTATTTGATTCTTATCATTCGTATCGCATTTATTTCAGTGTTGGTATGGCTCAGTGGCAAGAAAATGCCACTAAATAAAGGCATGATTGGTAGTTTATAATGTATTGCTGTTTAAGATTGTCGTCAAGCTCATTATACAAAGAGATCAGAGAATACTCAATAGATCCCTAATAAAATAGACGGCTATTACAGTTACACTTCAGAGAACGTTTAAATTTGATTGTTTGTCTTGTGAACTCTTTATCGAGCATGCTTCTCTCATATCAGCCCAGATTTGTAATAATGTATTTTTTATTGCAGTGAAATGGTGGTGCACAAGGCAAAATCGAATGCTTGCAGATAAACAACGGAAGAAGAAGGATGTGGCAAAAGTAAAACACCTCAAAGGCATTTGAAGAATCTAGTTTCCGAGTCCTGTTGGTATAAAGAGTTTATAATGAGTGCATACATGTGAGTATAGCTTATTTTTTGTTTGTAATTATTTCAGTTTACTTGTAATATACGGTGCAGATGCTTAAAATTTGTTTTTTTATTTGAATGTCTAATTGAAGAGCAACGGAAGAAGGCTGAAGGAGAAATGGAGCAATGCAAGGGCAGATGAAGTATCCAGCGTCCGGGTCCTGGTGGTGTAATAAGTGTTTAATAAAAGCAGTTATTAGGCAGTGCTCTGGGTAATAATTTATTATAATAATAAGTATATTGTTATAATAATGTATGTTGATAATCACATTGGCGACCTTCAAGTTATTAAAAAAATTACTTCTAACTTTTCGTGTATTTATTATGACTTTATTAATTCCCCTTAGACATAGTGAAAGGAGTAAAACTTTCAGAAATTGTTGGAGATCACTCAATAAAAATTCTATGCTGCATTCATATAATGTTTTTTTTTAACTTTCTTCAACAATTTCTGAATGTTTTATTCCTTTCTCTACTTTGCGCTACTTTTAATATCCTTAATTTGAATGTCCGATTTAAATCTGCCGCCACACTTAACTTCGTGAGTGTACCGATTGAGCACCAATGTACTCAAGGTCAAATATGGTCAAAAAGATTAACATGGGAGTTACCATTCTCTTGGAGGTATGTTTTCTCCGGTTCGGACTCAGTTTGAGACAGGCGCAGTTGAAGCGTCTTCTTCTTCTTAGAGTATAGTGTTCTCTGTTGTTGGAGAAATCTTTTCCAGAGAACACTACCACAGTCCTAAACTAGACCCTGGCTTTGTGTTTTGTCCATCAGTCTTTCATTGATGTTCTCTCTTATCTTTGGTCATGAAACATATCTATCGGCATAGTCATTTGTTCTATGGCGACAAAATTGTAAGAAAGTGGAAGGGGTAGTTTGCAAACTTCAGTTTGGTGTTCGAGCAACAAAATCCCAAACCACTTGGAAACTGTTTCAAACCGCACATGTTAAACAGTTATCAAACCGTCCCAAACTACTTCTCGAACAGCCTTAAAGAAATTTATATAAAGGGTCCAGCGGTTCAAACCAGTCCCAAACCGTCAGACGCCTGCGCACTTCAATTTACGATGAAATAATTTATTCCCAACTACTAGTAAGATGTTCGAGCAGTAGTTTGACGATTTCCAAACTAGTCCGGACTCAGTTTGAGACAGGCGCAGTTGAAGCGTCTTCTTCTTCTTAGAGTATAGTGTTCTCTGTTGTTGGAGAAATCCCTTTCAGAGAACACTACCACAGCCTTAAACTAAACCCTGGTCAAAGATTAGAAACACCATCTTTGCCCTGGTTTTGTGTTTTGTCCATCAGTCTTTCATTGATGTTCTCTTTTTTTGGTCATAAAACATATCTATCGGCATAGTCATTTGTTCTATGACGACGAAGTTGTAAGAAAGTGGAAGGGGTAGTTTGCAAACTGCAGTTTGGTGTTCGAGCAACAAAATCCCAAACCACTTGGAAACTATTTCAAACCGCACATGCGTCTTTCAAACAGTTATCAAACCGTCCCAAACTACTGATCGAACAGCCTTATAGAAAGTTCACAGACAGCCATTAGCATTTGGGCACAGTAGGCGTATTCTGTACATTTGCGTTAAGTCTCAGAACTATGGAGTGTAGAGGGGAGGAGAACAATCTCATATGGCTGTTTCGCTTGAAAAGTGTCCACAAAAAAGCATTAAAAAACGTTTCAGAAAATGGCTAGAATAGCGCTAGTGTAGTAGGTGTAAAATATTTTTGTATCTGTTCTTAAACTTAACCTGAAATCTTATCTTGACACTTGACATTAGTATTTGGTTATTTTCTGATCTTGATTGTAAAAAGCTCTTAAAAGTGAAAAGTGATTAATAATAACGGTAAAAGTTTGTGCCATACATATAGAGTGTGTATTGTGTTTTTTGATATATATTGTATCTGTATCCATCTTGAAAATGGCGCGTTTAGCTAGTAACTTTTCTTTTTCAATGTTACTGTCTACTCTCACAACTTTCGGCTCTCTCTTTGAAAAATGGTACTCCGGTACACCGGCGCCCTCCTAATTTAATGCTTTTTCGGGTCCGTTTTTTTAACACAGAGTAAAGTCCCTATAAATGAAAGTCTGGACAGATATATTAACGGGTGTGTGTAAAAGAGAGAAGTCGCTGTCCTTACAATATTTAAACGGCGGCTGTCATAACTTACGACGTCTGAGGTCTCAAGAAATGCAATATTTCAGAATCACAGATTATGATAGACAAATAAAGAGTATGGAGTCATAGAGTAATAGGTTAGGTATATACATACTCTATGATATAAACAAATGTTAAAGTAATAATTGTCGTGAAGTGAAATTAATAATATATTGTTAACCGAATTCATAATAGTAGGAAATAGCTTGTTATATTGACTTATTCTTTTAGGAAAATGCCTGTTTGTTAATTGCCATGTTGCAAAAATAATTCGAACAATGGAAATAAAACATACATGGCATCCTTCCCTATGGATAAAGCTAGAATAAATAATTGGATACGAAAATTTGGAATAGAATCTACATCATCCAAGGGTTTAGTTTTATACGAGGTATTTATTGTGTTCTTCCGAATAATAACATTTTTTACACATATAACAATGTAATGTCCTTAGTTTCAAATAAAATTCATTTAGTTATTTAATTATATCTACATTTCTTTACATCTGCTGTGACGTTTATAGGTTAAAGTATTAAAATTTACAAAAATAATAATATTTAAATTCAAATTTATGTGAAAGAAGTTAGAAATTGGAATGTATTCAAAAATTAACCTTTGAATAAATTGTGGTTTCCCGCGCTTGTTTCATTGGTACCGCCATTTAAATATTATTTGGCTGTAGACCAATCCCGCGAACGAGCCGATCTGTCCAGACTTTCATATATAGGGACTTTAACACAGAGATTGTGCTCCTCCCCTCTACACTCCATACTCAGAACTAAATGTTGAAAGTCAGAATACAACTAAACTTGTTTAGTTTTGATGTATTCTGACTTTCAACTTTTAGTTCTGAGACTTACGCAAATGTACAGAATACGCCTACGTAGACTTTCCAACATCATTTGACATTGAGAATGCATAGAGATCGTTTTGAATTCTATCACTTTGAATAAAGATGATTTCGAGATACAAAACACAACAATCATTGTGTTTCGCAAAACCAATCGAAACTAACCGAACTTAACAAACGCACCAATCATGTATCATAAATTTGACAGTTGTTCAATAAAACGCTGGTTGTCTGGAAATCATCATTATACATTTTTAAAGCTGTCAAATCAATTTATTATTGACATCTGCAAACATGCCAAGGAGCATTGTCAGGTGTGTAGTCATGAAGAATATAGTGAGAACGAGTAACATGAGTAGTGGAAGTAGCACAAAAAACATTGGGCTATCGTATGTCATTTCGGTGTGTTGGGCAAAATCACGCAGCACATCATTATGTAGTAAGGGCGTAGGAGGCTTAAATATAACAATATACAGTGCAATACTGAGCAACATCCCAAATTGACAACTTATCACGGGACGTTATTTCAGCCACTTCTGCTTATAGAACAGGATACAGAGTTAGACATCCTCCCTTTATATGTTCTTGTGTGTAGTATTCGTATTTAATTATGACGTTACTTGTCAATACTAAACCAATCACAATACAAGTTCGTTTATGTCGGATATTTTAAACGCCAAATGATTATTAAATAGGTAATCAGCAAATTATAATCAGTTAGAGATGAAAACACAACAGGCGTTGTGTGCGCATCTCGAAATATACATTTTATGATATTACAAGGCTGAAAATCTCAGGCGTACCAACTTACATTCATCGACTTCTTAGCTAAAAGATCGATTTCATCTATATATATATATATACAGGGTGTCCCACTTAAGAGTACTTTCTCGATAGCTCCCTTATTAATGAAAATAATTAAAAATTTGCTGAACAAAAGTTTTATCAATTCAGATTTTCCATCTCCTAAAATTATTTTCAGTTATACAGGGTACCCCATATCTGCTGGAGCGGACTCAACTTCATTTTTTCAAATGAAATGATACTATTTTTATTGCATTTTTGAATTTCTCATTAAAAATAAGGGTCTGTTTCATAAGCCTTCTTCATACTTAAAGTCATGGGTTTTCGAAATAATCAGAAAAAACAACTTTTGCAGCGTCTTGCGCCATTTTGAATATCTCGTGAACAATCATACTTAAGGAATGTAGTTTGGACCATTGACTTGAGAAGAAATGAACTATCATTTTCACTATTTGCACAAAGCTTTCCATAAAATAAACTCTTATATTTTTAACTGTGAAAATTGTTTTTTATATTGCTAATAACTTTTTTCTTAAATGGAAGTATCCATTTTTTTTCTTGTTAATGAAAAGCTAAATTTAATTTACTTTCTCCCGATATAAGGTTGTTTCCACTTATTTACAACGGTTTTTGAGATATTTAGAATTTTTGGAAAATTCTGTTAATGCTCTATAATCTAGTATGCCTTGGATTATGATTTGCTTTTTTTTAAAGCTGAATAGACGGCTGACTTCATCGAATGTGGCTCCCGTTGTAAATTATTTATTTATCGTAATAAACTGAGTAAATTTAATTATTGAAGTTATTTTAAAAACACTGAAAAATAAAATTTGAAAACAGCCTTATAATATTTATTAATTAATTACAGCAAATGCTCGAAATGCATGCCATTCTGCTCTAAACACTTTCTCATTCGCATTTTAAAGTTGTTGTCGTTATTGTGTAGAATATCTGGCGTAATCTCTCCGAAGGCAGCTGTAATTCTTTTTCGCATGTACTCTGCTGTAGTATGTTGATACGCATACACTTGATTTTTTATGTAAACCCAAAGAAAGAAATCGCATTTTGTACAGTCAGGCGATCTTAATGGCCAATGAATTGGCCCTCCTCTTTCGATCCAGCGATCACGGAAACGCATGTTTAAGAAATTCCGAATTTCTCGAGTAGCATGACATGGTGCTCCATCGTGTTGTAGCCAAATATTCTGTCTTACTGCCAAGGGGATATATTCTAATAATTCTGGAAGCTAATTCTGTAGAAAGTCCAGATACATTCTTCCATTCAGGTTCCCATCGAAAAAGTACCAACGATATTGCGAATATGTACGAAAAATACGAGGGTTTTCACTATCGTAATAATGAAAATTGTGTCTATTAATCAACCCATTTTTGTGGAAAGTAGATTCGTCAAAAAATAGCACTCTTTTAAAAAAGCCCTCTTCTTCGTTAATTTTGTAAGTAGCCCATTCCGCAAAAGTGATTCGGGACCCAAAATCCCTAGGCAGTAATTCCTGATGCAACTGAATGTGATACGGATGGTATTGGTGTTGCTTCAAGATTCTTTGTACTGTCGTCCTGCTAATTTCAGTGTCCCTGGCTAGCTCCCTTATGCTGATATTCTTATTTTCTTGAACACGTAATAAGACCTGGAACTGATTTTCTTCTGTGCGAACCGAATTCCTTCTGTTCCTTTTTAAGGGAGTAACAGAGCCTCTGGCGAGAAACCTTCCTAAAACTTTTTCGTCCCAGAGCTCGTCTTTCAGGTAAATGCTGAGAGTAAATTCGTGATGCCAACAAGGGATTTCTATTGCACTCTCCAAGAATGAAGACCATGTCTATCATCTCATTTTGAGTTAAAGCCATCTTGAACAACACAAAAATAACAACAGAACAATAAACACAAGGCAAACTTAGGAACACCGAAGAAATAAACTTAACTTGCGGCTGTCAAACGACTGTAACAAGTAAATCGTTATACAAAGCATACAAGATTATAGGGCATTAACAGAATTTTAAAAAAATTCTAAATATCTCAAAAACCTTTGTAAATAAGTGGAAACAACCTTATATCGGGAGAAAGTAAATTAGATTTAGCTTTTCATTAACAAGAAAAAAATACATATTTCCATTTAAGAACAAAGTTATTAGCAATAAAAAATATTTTTTTGACAGTTAAAAATATAAGAGTTTATTTTATGGAAAGCTTTGTGCAAATAGTGAAAAAATTATAGTTCATTTCTTCTCAAGTCAAACGGTCTAAGCTGCATTGCTGTAAGTTTGATTGCTCACGAGATATTCAAAATGGGGCAAGACGCTGCAAAAGCAGTTTTTTCGGATTATCTCGAAAACCAATGATTTTAAGTATGAAGAAGGCTTATAAAATGGACCTTTATTTTTAATGACATATTCAAAAATGCAATAAAAGTTGCATCATTTAATTTGAAAAAATGAAGTTAAATTCGGCCCAGCAGCTATGGGACACCCTGTATAACTGAAAATAATTTTAGGAGATGGAAAATTTGAATTGATAAACCTTTTGCTCAGCAATTTTTTTCATATTCTCATTAATAAGGGAGCTATCGGGGAAGTATGCTCAAGTGGGACACCCTGTAGATATACTAATACATGGTCAATTGGATCACGTGACGTCGATATAGACTGTCAATTGTTATCGACTTTAGTTTCCTAACCCTAACTAGTCGCGCTCTACATACCCCCCGACTAACTTAGAATAGAACGCCAAAACGTCACGACACAGAACAATGATATTTTTGTTCGTGGATTGGCACCAACTGACGCATCGCCATGTATTAGTATATCTATATATATATATAGAAGAAGTCGATCTCTTAGCTAAGAAGTCGATGAATGTACAGAATACCCTCCTGAACCGGAACTCTGTCATATAGTGTTCTATTAATCGACATGTTTCTATGGTAATGTTACTAGAATCTTGTCGATTATTAGAATACTATATAACACCTTTCAAACAAAAAAAATAAATAAATCAAAATCGATCCATCTGTTTGGAAGCTTCAAGGCCACATACATCCTCATAGATCCATACAACAAACTTATAAACCACTCTTTTTGCGTCGGGGGTTAAAAAAAGTACAAGGACAATAAAAATATTTGTTATCGTGACATTCAACAGCTGATTTTTTTCAACAAATATTAATCTTTCTGTGAATTTATGTGAGAAACATCTGAGTACTAGGTTACTAAGTTGCAGGTTCAATTCACCTTTTTAAATTTGTTTCTAAATAGGAAAATGTAGACGTATTTGAAAGTTCTGAGAAAAAAAATATATAATAGGGTTGATTTTTTCACCCCCTTCTGATAGCATAACGGGGTTATAAAATTAGTCAAAATCTGCCATTTGATTAACATCAAATTTCTGCCAAATTTCATTATTTTAATGATTCCATAGTGCAGGTATTGGATAAAAATATTTTCTCCATAACTTAGAACGACTATAACGTGAATATAAAACACAAGACCCAAGGAAATGCTGAATTTTCCATTAAGAAAATTTGGAATAAACTCTCCAGGAATCAACGATCACGCAATTAACAGCTAAATAAAAGAAATTGCTTCTAAAAAACTCAAGACAAGGGTACATAGATGAATCAGCAATTAATGTGATACATTTTTTTGTACTTGTAAAATTTTATATATATGTAAGGCCGTATAATGTATGCATTGTTTTTTGTAAAATAGTTTTTACCTCTTTTTCCATACATGTAAGCATTTATAACATATATACAATATATAATAATAACTAATAAAATACTATCTATCTGAATGAAAGAAGAACCTATTGATTTTAGCTTTAAAATCACTTCTGTATTAGCTCTATAGGGGTTGAATTTATTTCAAATCCTGCTAAGGTCTAATTTAAGCTCTTATATTTAGAAAAACATTTCTTTTTAGCATTTGATTGATTGAGATTATCTTCAGCTACAAAAATGTTTTTAAGACTGATTAAAAAAATAACGGTATTGCTTATTGGTATTGTCTATATGAAATTCGTATTAAATACTCTACCTAATAACAAAATAATAAAAGCGATATAAATACAGAATTACAGTTTGTATGACATTTTTGGATGATAAATTAAATTCTGATGAACTAGAACGACAAGTTGGTGACACATCATTACTGGAAGTACAAATAAGATAACTTCTTTTCATTCACAATAACGATGATAATATATATTAGTCATAGTAATATACTGCTGATAAGAACATGTTTAAGATTTACCATCATATTGGCAAGAGTTAGCAACGGTTTTTATAACATCCAAGTTCAGCACCTTCCCAAACAACTCATTCAGCTGTTTCACTACATTGTCCTGTGTGGAGCTATCATACGATGATGTTGCCATTATAGCTAGAAAAAATATTTAAATTATGATTATCTAAAATGAAGATATTTATTTGGACAACTTGAAGTAATTGCTTATATACCGTGTGCCAAATTACAATTCCACACTTTTTATGAATTAAATCTAATGAAGTCGGTCCCAGTTTTTGAAATCTATAAGCAATTTGTCTACGTTATCAGCTAGGGACTTTTTATAAAACTTACGACATTTGAAATTGACACGTATAGGTTTTTATGTTAACTAAGCGTGAATTATGTATTCAGTATTTCATTCAAAATTTAAAGTTGTTATTTTCAAGGTCATGAAGCGGTCTATTTTCGCATATTTCATTATTATCTTCTTAACTAAGTACATTTAACCAGTGGGATTACTACACAGGAAGACTGATATGCCAAAAATGTAAACGTTGGCATAGGTATCTTGAAATTCGATTTGATTAGAATTAGCTGATTACTTGTTGATTTAGAAAAAAATATATAAAAACTAGGACCGACTATATTAGTTGTTGCACTGAAAGATAACAAAAATCTACTGGTGCTGATAATGTTGAAGCAGTGAAATTACAGGCAGAAGACTATTTTCACCAACTTCAAAAGTACCAGCGCCAGTAGAATTAATATTATTTTGTATTTCTCAGTGCAACAACAACTAATAAACTCTGTTCAAGTTTTTGTCAAAAATTTTGTATAATGGTATTATTACATTAGTTATCAAAATCGTTGAAAGTTCACATGTATTCAGAGATACACATATTTCAGACCTAACTGTTGCTGCAAGTCGGGACCATTTCTCAGTACTCCTCTTTCTAATTAAAAAAAACTAAATCGGAGCACGTTTGCTATGCGAAAATTGTATACTTCCAATAAAAATAATACTACGATTTTGTATTGTGATCGATTTGATATGAATAGAAACATCAAATAAATGATTATGTACGAAAAATATACTATAAACGTATATTAATTTTCATATTTGACCCACAAAATGACTTCCAGATTCTGAATTCGTTTGTTTATGCACGGATCGTATCATGATATTTATATAAATATAGAAATATCGGATATATATATATATATATATATATATATATATATATATATATATATATATACAGGGTGGTTTTCCGGGAAAGACATCGATCGATTGTGGGCAAACTATAACTATCAACAATGTGAAAATATATTGACATACTAAAGTCACTGGGGGACATGCATCTAAAATATTTTCATGTCAGTAGCGTTTCCGGTTATAACGGAAATAGATAGCAACTTTGTTATTTTAAATTGAATACTCTGTATATTACCGCATTTTTATATTGTATAATTTTGAAAATATTTTATGTATAATGTCCTATACCTAAGTGTAACTGTTTTTGACATATTTCAAATTTTGTCAAAAATTAAGTTTACAGTTCAAAACGTAATTATTATCAATCTTAGGAAGCCTTTAATATTTAAATTTGGTTAAGTTGGAATAAAATATTAGTAAATTTCCACTTATATATTAAATACATGAATACATGACAATTGTTTCGACACACTTTATCAAATGTAATTCTAAACTAAATCTAAGGGAATAAGGTGCCTAACTTATACCTACCTTACATTAGATTTAGAATCACATTTGATAAAAACACAGTGTGTCGAAACAATTGTCATGCATTCATGTATTCAATATATAAGTGGAAATTTAAATATTTTGTTTCAATTTATCATGGATTTCCATCAAGTATCAGCCAATACAATTTTGTTAACCAAAAGATCCCGAGAATTTGTCAATATCTCAATCTGCATATACTCCTGCCGCTTCGTCAAGTACATCGGCGTCAGAATCCACTGCGTTGGCTGCGTTATCATCTTCATTAAAGAAACAGAAAATCACTGATCACTTTCCAAGACAAGATAATACCGTAGAAAAGAAGGTACCACGCTTAGTAGATGGTTTACCATTCCGACTTTTCTGCACTTCCTCAGATTTGCGAGTTCTTTTTAAAGACATTTGATGAATGGACTTCAACAAGAAACAGGCGCTATATAAATGTGAATATTCACGCATTCGCTCAGAAAAAGCCCACTTTTTCGAATCTAGGGCTGGTGTGAATTTATGGAAGTCTGCCTGCAGAAGCCTGTATCACAATTTTGAATAATAAACTGTCAGAATATGAGATATCTCTAGATAAGGATATAATGTGTATTACCACAGACGGTGCCAAAGTCATGGTAAAAATTGATAGACTCATCAAGCCCGATCAGCAGATTTGTTATGCCCATGGCATCCAATTGACTGTCGTAGATGTTATTTATATATCCTTTACTTAATGAAGACATATCTATGCAAAATAAGACAGTCGATGAAGAAATGAAAAAGAACAAGAATAATGAAGACGGCGATGACTTAACAAATGAACAGCTTGTTGATGACGAAGATGACAGCTTTGATTTTATCGTTTCCTACAACTACCAGCGAAATAGACCTAGCTATGGAGTACTCAGAAATTATAAACAAAGTACGAAAGGTGGTCAAACTTTTTAGAAATTCTCCTACAAAGAACGATTTGCTACAGATGTACGTGGTAAAAGACATGGGGAGAAACATTGCTTTGTTGCTGGACTGTAAAACAAGATGGTCTAGTCTGTTCGAAATGATAACAATCTTCAACAACTTAAAATTGTGTGTTTCTAAAGCTCTGGTTGACTTAGGGCTCGGTGCAAGTCCAGATTACCTATTTACTGAACAGGAATATGATGTGCTAATGGACCTAGAACGAATATTAGAGCCTGTGAAACTAGCTGTCGAAGTTTTATGCAGGCGAGAATCAAATTTGATTACTGCCGGAACTATTTTGAGGCTCGTTATTGGCAAATTGGAAAAACTGGAAAAACCTTTAGCCGACAAACTTGTCATCTCATTGAGAAAACTAATCGCAGAGCGGCGAATTAACTTAACTGCGGCATTATTATGCTTACATGACGCATTCAAGTACGAAGAAGACAGGGCTGAGTTTATGCACGGCAAAACATTTAATATATCATAAAAAAATGTAATACGTAAGGAAATTAAAACTATAGTTGAAAGGTTAGAGTTAGGGAAAAATCGCCTAAACAATTACGCTACTGCTTATGATTCTGAAGATGTACCTCTGGCTAATCTGGTGGTCGAATCCGCAGCACCAATACCTATGTTGCTTCAAGAAGAACTCGAACTGACGTTGACCACTCTTGAAACTTCTGGAACGCCCCAACCTAAATCTAGAAACAGCAATCTGGAGGATTTGATTAAGAAGGAAATTATTTTCAGTCGGGTGGATTAAGATACCTCCAATTTGCATTTAACTCATTAATAATAAAAAAATTAATAGGTTGTTCCTACTAGCGTAGAAGTAGAACGAGCCTTTTCCGCTGCTGGCTATCTAGTCTGCAAGGTGAGTACCCGGTTAGCTGATGACACAATTAATACATAAACTTTTTTGCGCAGTTACTTCCAAAACAATGTTTAATTTTCTTATGAAGAGTTATTTTTTTAATCATCACAAGAATAATGTTTACTTTTCTTTGCAAAACGTAAATAAAAAATTTGATACTTGTTACTTGTTTAATTTTAAAATATTCAGTCCTATAAATACCGGGATTGAAATTGTCTTACGAGATTGCATTCCCTAAATAGGAAGTATAAATTTATATTCATCCTTCACGAAACTTGATGTCTTCATAATGGGACATTGATATTATCATCACCCGCATCTGATTCTTCGACTTCTGATGAGGGTTGAATTTCTTCTGGCCATATCCATTTTAGTATGTTTTTTGAATGGTTCTGATTCAAATACTAGTTTTCCAACTTTTTGTCTGTACAATTCGAATGTGGAAAAATATGTAGAATTTTAATAAATTGCGCCTACCACCTACAACGTGCTCCGTGAACGTAATAAAAAGATAAGTACAAGCACATGCTACCGCGACCACACACATTAAGGGGATTCACAGATCAAATAAATGGAATTCCCCGGCAACTATCAGCAAACTAAATGCTTAGAGAGTTCCCGCACCATTCTCTCTCTGTCTGTGTATCGGAAACCATCGCATATAAATTGAGTTTATAAAAAGGTTTCAACCTATTTAACATCGTACCTAGGTAAATAAATATCCGGATATATATCAACGAATAAATATCAAGATATAAAATATCAATGATATTTATCTGATATAGACTATTGGCAACATCGAATCCCAAAAAATTAATACAATAAATAATACCTTCTATAAAATAAAAATAAACTCTAAAATAAAATAAAAATAAAGAAACTGTTATTTTAATAGGTGCTTGAAGATATAGCCCTGTTGGGCTTGGCAATATCCGAGCCGGTCATAAAACTCCGTCCTAACATTCGCCAACACTTCCGGAGTTATGGAGTGACGTCGAATATTTTTGCCTTTTAACTGATCTAAGTTTGCAGGTCTCTCATGTGGATATCTGTAAATTAGTTCAGTTAAATGGCCCCATAAAAAAAAGTCGCGAGGAGTTAAATCCGGTGACATTGCCGGTCAGGGTATGGTACCTCTACTGCAAATGAGTCGTTCAGGAAAATAAATTCCATTTAAGTTGCCATCAAGAACAAAAGGTCCTACAATGTTATCGCCTAAAATATCGGCCCAAATATTTATTTTTTGCGGATTGTGTTCTCAATGGCACACTTAATTTTTTATTTTCCCGTGACCAATATCTGTCGACTGAAGGGTGTTGTAATGACCATGGAGTGAAAATAATGATTCGTCTGCAAATAGATCATTTTTAGCAAAGTCTTCATTTTCCTCAATTTTCTCCCTCATGCTCTCACAAAACTCCATCCGCCTGATACAATCATCAGGGAAAATTTCCTGGGTAATTTTTAGCTTATAGGATTTATACCCATGCTTTTTAAAACATGTCTGACTGTGCGTTCCGAAATGTCAGTTTCTTGTGAAATTTGGTCGCTGGACATCGGCTCATTTGCTTCTACAAAGGCACATACATTAACGTCTCTCTCGACCCTTTCTCTAAGCATAGGACGGGCGTCTGGTTCCTAGTGAAAGCATCCCGATTGTTCAAACCGATGAAAATATTTAAAATCGTTTGACTACAAGGAACTTGTTGACCCGGATATGCAAAAGTAAATCGCCCTACAAGTTCTTGGGTACACTCAGCTATTAAGTACCACTTGATAATATTAATCTTTTGACCGACTTCAAAAAAGGAGGAGGTATACAATTTGGTTGTATGTTTGCTGTTCGCGCGTTTTGTATAGTAAACGTGCTCCGATTTTGATGATTTTTGATTCATTTGAAAGAGGAGAATTGAGAAATGGTTCCTTTTTCAGAAAAACTCACATACGAAATCTCCTTCCCTCCAATAACCACCTCCGAAGAGGCTGGATGTGTCAATTTTTCGTGAAAATCGAAAATCTGAGAACTTAAAGATGCGACCATATCCGGAAATGTTTAAATTGAACATTTTTTCAAAGGAGTTACCGTTTTCGCGTTACAGTAGTGGAAAGTCCGAAATATGAGAATTTCTAATGCAATGTTTTCAGATCTCTGAAGACAAGACAAGCTAAGAATATACTTGGGAATAGAATATGTACTATCTTCTCAGGTATTAAGTTCACACTCAAAATTGTGAAATAAATATTTTTCACCAACTTTATTAGTTGATGCACTGAAAAATACAAAATAATATTAATTCTATAGTTGCTGGTACTTTTGGAGTTGGTGCCTACAACAGAAGCTGTGCAATTGTGGTTAGATAAAAGACTTTCTGCTCCAGTGAGACTATTTTAATTATTTTAAATAATAGAAAAATAATTTTTGTTTGTATGTGCACCTAATAACTGAGGTTTGCAAATTAAATTAAGATAATTCGCGCTATTTCAATCAGGGTTGGCACAATTAATTGATATGAATTATGTCAGTGATTTAATTCGGGAATTAATTCAAATGACTTTTTTTAAAAGAGTCATGAATTAATTCAAACTTCTTCCAATAGGGAAAAATCTAATTTAATTCAAACATTTCAAACTAGTTTGAACTGAAAATGAACATCCGACAACCATGGAGTGCGCACAACACAATACAATGCACTGCGCCCTCGCGTCGGGTTCGGGGAATCATCGAAAAACCGAAATCAAAGAGGGATCCCGAAAATACCGGCATAGCGACATTACTATTAAGATGTAGAGTGTTGAATAGTGTTATCGTGAAATTTAGCTATTTTTGGGACCGATTGTGCTTGAAACTTCAAAACTTTCATTATTTTAATAAGTTACATTCTGTTAAAGTTTGTTTATTAACGTGTGAAAAATGAGTGAACGAAAAAGGGATCCTATTTGGAAATATTTTGAGGAGTGCAATCAATGACCTCCTGATGCAATACTTGGTTGTTTCAAGTATGACAGATATTGATTGGTGGAGGTCAACATTTTCACTAACAGATTTAGATCCTGCAGCGAAAAGTAGCATCAAGCAACTTATGTAGCTTCATCTGCACATGGAAATAATATTCTCATCCTTCGGATTGGTACATTCGGATCCACGCAACCGACTAGGGGGTGGTAAAAGCCGGAAAACTGACTTTTCTAATGAACATTCTGAATAAGTAATAAGTTGCATTTGTATTTATCATTCGTTATTCAATCAATAGTTTCAGATTGTTTTGCAAAAATTGCATGTTTTGTCATGTTTTGAGATTTTTTGTTTGAGTAAATAAAAGTTAATTTTTTCAAAGTGAATTAATTCAAAAAAGTCCGAATTATTTCAAAAAGTCTGACTTTTTTATAAAAGTCATGACTTATTCCAACCCTGATTTCAATTCATTTTTATTTAAATCATATTTCAAGAAATTAGAATAAGTGATTATTATTATTACAAAAACAAATTACCAAACAAATCTAGAAACATTTTTTCAAATTAAGGAATAATTAATACCAAGTACTAACTAAACAACTGAAAATAAATACTTATTGTACTAATAAAAAGATTAATAAATTACAGGAGCTGTTCGAAATGCATGCCATTTGCTTCTATTCATTTACATCTTGTCGTATGTACCGAATTCACGGCCGCCCTGATTTGATGTTGATTATTTGAAGAGTCTGAGAAGCATTTTGAATTCTAACCACAAGTTCTTCCATAAAAGCTCCTGTTATGTATTAATATATTTTATTATTAATTTATTTTTAGTTGTTGGTATCAATCAGTATTAAATTTACGTTATTATTATAATCTCTGGATAGGTTATGTAAATAAAAACGAATTAAATAGAGCGAATTATCTTAATTTAATTTATAAGCCCCAGATATTAGGTGCACATGCAAACAAAAATTATTTTCTTCTCGAAAACGGTTCGTTTTAGCGAAAAATTTAAAGAGACCATTTTTGTTTAGAATTGATCAGGATATCTAAATTGATTAAAAAATTGCCATAAACCATTGGCGTACAACTTTTTTTATTATTGAAAATATTTAAAATGGTCTCACAAAACAAAAACCAGTTCATCACGCTATAAATCTGTTTTTAAGTGGCAATAATACCTACCAAGTTTGAAAGCTAAATGTAGAAAAAAAATTAAATAAAAAACGTTTTTTTCTCAATATTTCAAGGCCCCGTATCTCCAAAACGAAGCGTTTTTGGAGATAAGTTTATATGAACTTTTTTAATCATTTTTCTCAAGTACCAATGTAATTTTTTTAAAATAACTTTGTGTCAATTTATTTGTGTATGTAGTACCTATGTAAGATGTTGGTACCTACATGAATTCGTCGAATACATTATCTCGAGAACGAAAAACGATAACGACATGGTACTACCTTTCATATTTTTTTGCTATCGTAAAACAAAAAGCATTGACAAAGAAAAATTTGGATAATCGAAATGAAATATTGTTTCAATGGATGTACCTACAGAATCCAAAAAAAATCATTAGTAATCTATTAGATTTTGAGAAAATACGGAAAAAATCCAAGCAGCCTTGGAAATACTAATTACTTAGATCCTGGTGCCTTACATAGACTCCCTCGTTTTGATGAGTATGCAGTAGAAACTCGATTATCCGGACTATGTTTGCTCCCGTGAAGTTATCTTTAAGGTACCTTATTATATGGATACCTTGGCTTATACATAATGTTGGAGGTTTATTCAAACTAACAAAAATAAATTAAGCTTATTTACAAAAAAAAAAACAAAAATAAGTATTTAAATTTGATGTAATTGTACATTTTCTGATTTACTGATAAGAAATAGACGAAAAAAAACAGCCTTGAAGTGGAACGCGAACCCTGTCTACTTTATATTCAACAGCCAAAACAAAAACCTCTAACCGCAAGGCTATGATACATACGGCAACTTATATGTAATGACATGTAGGTATACCAATGAAAAGGTTGGTCAAATTTCAATTCAATGAATTTTGATAAATTTACCTTCCCACTGGCTACAGGCCATCGGGATTTTTTTATTGCTAGAGTTCCGTATAAACGATAAAAAATGAAACCTTGTACCTATGTCTGTCTAAAGCTTACCAACTTTCCAAGCAATTCCGAATCACACATGAACCAAGAATATAAGTAATAGGTACTTTTTGAGAAACGGTTATTATCACTATTATATTTTTTCAATCAAATGAGAAGTTAATCGTGTGGAACTTGTAGCACTACCTAATCTATCAAACAACTTGTTTGTTTTGTCTCTAGAATCTAGAAGCATAATGTCAACACTTTCATCAGCTCCCATCAATTAGATTGTAAACGTCCATTTGAAAGAATATTGGCATTTTAGCATCCTTGAGAGGATGCCACTATGGGTTTCCCCATTATTATTATTACTCCAGATATTTGGAGATAATAAAAATAACGACCATAGAGGAAGTTGTCGAGTTATTTGATTCAAGTATTTACTCTTTTATTATGATGATCAAGAACAGAACATAAATAATAAATATAATTGTGTGGAGATGAAAAAAAGGTAATAGTCTAGTTTAGGGGCCTTTGCTATAAAAGTCCTAAAAAATCAAATGTTAGTAAAAATACATATATAGTAATATAACTTTTAATAAAATTGAGGCGGAAGACGCTATTTTTAATGATTTATTACAAAAAATAGCAAAATAAGGTGGTTTTGGTACTTACGACTTTTAGCAGAAATTTTCGATTTGGAATTTTCTTTTCAATCCCAAATAGTATATAACCATCCTTGTATTCTATTTAATACTAAAATTGTTTAAAATAAGCAAAAATATGCGTGAAAATAGTAAATATAAGTTCACATAAAAAAGATTGACGGTTGATTTATGTAGTATGTTTGACGACACGACTTGACGTTAACAGCATTGATATACGACTATTCCAACGTTGCCAAAACTAATGTTTATGATATTGAACTATTGAACATCTTTAAAAATATTCGATAACGAAAGCATAAACTAAGTAGTAAGATTTTAAATGTCTGAAGGTTTAGTTCTATTTTTAAAATTTACTAAAAATGAATTTTTCATAAATACTTGCTTTAGAGCAAAAATACGATACATATCATGGCAACTTTTGATGCTGAAGGTGACGAGTTTTGTCTTCAGGCTTTTGAAAATATGAATTCATTGATTGCTTTACGACAAGATATTGAGAAAGAAAGAAGAGCTCAGTACTTGTCATTTTAGAAAACGTTAAACTACACAAGACAAATTCGTATAATATACTAAATTCTGTTGTTATTGTTGTTAACTTTTCTAAAGCAAGTATTATTGGAAATGAAATTCAAATCATAGAATACATATTTATAAAATAATTTCATAGTACAAAAGTTATACTGACAGAGTATTTCATAGTACAAAAGTTATACTGACAGAGTTGGCAACATTGATATTAATAGAACTTGGTAGTTCAGGATGTACTACATAAGACAACCGTCAATTCGTTTTACTTCACTTTTTTGTGAACTTATATTTTATATTTTCACGCATATTCTTGCTTATTTTGAACTATTTTAGTATTAAATAGAATACAAGGATGGTTATATACTATTTGGATTGAAAAAAAATTCCAAATCGAAAATTTCTGCTAAGAGTCGTAAGTACCAAAACCACCATATTTTGCTATTTTTTGTAATAAATCATTAAAAATAGCGTCTTCCGCCTCAATTTTATTAAAAGTTATATTACTATATATGTATTTTTACTAACATTTGATTTTTTAGGACTTTTATAGCAAAAGCCCCTAAACTAGACTATTACCTTTTTTTCATCTCCACACAATTATATTTATTATTTATGTTCTGTTCTTGATCATCATAATAAAAGAGTAAATACTTGAATCAAATAACTCGACAACTTCCTCTATGGTCGTTATTTTTATTATCTCCAAATATCTGGAGTAATAATAATAATGGGGAAACCCATAGTGGCATCCTCTCAAGGATGCTAAAATGCCAATATTCTTTCAAATGGACGTTTACAATCTAATTGATGGGAGCTGATGAAAGTGTTGACATTATGCTTCTAGATTCTAGAGACAAAACAAACAAGTTGTTTGATAGATTAGGTAGTGCTACAAGTTCCACACGATTAACTTCTCATTTGATTGAAAAAATATAATAGTGATAATAACCGTTTCTCAAATAGTACCTATTACTTATATTCTTGGTTCATGTGTGATTCGGAATTGCTTGGAAAGTTGGTAGGACTTTTATAGCAAAAGCCTCTAAACTAGACTATTACCGAAAAAAATTACTTCTTACCTGAATGAAACAACGTATTGTGCTAACTTTCAAATAAACAACACTTGAGTCTGAGGGAATATCAAAGACTTAATACACTAATTATGTGTATAGGGAATATATGTACACAATAATGTTTACAAATAAACACTGCGTAGTAAACAATATGTAAGAATGAACAATTCGTATTCGTAGCAGACAGCAGACCACACGACACGACTCAACGATATGAACATAGAGTTCTGTTCATAATCTGTGATTGTGATAGAGTAAATAGAAGATATGGCGGGCAGAACCAATAATAATAACAACTTATCTGCAATATGTAATGGTGCACAAAGTTTTATTATGTGCAACTGCAAAATTGCCCTATCACAAATCACTAGATCACAATCAGCAACCTTCAGACATTCAGACTTCAGATAGCACTATCTCCTTATCTCCTAACCTTTTAACTAGCACAAAACATAACATATAAAGTTCGTTCCATCCAGCAGTTTTATGATCTACACGAAACCATTGGACTAAGAAGACTATACAGAGGAGGAGTATCTCACGATTTCGAGTATAGCAGAGGCAGAGACCTCTGGCAGGGGAGACGACAAGACGAAGGCAAATGCGCAAAAGACCCACTGCGCATCTTTGCCTATGTCAATGTAATGGTCATGAACAAATATAGGGAGGACGAGTAACACAAGTAGTGGAAGTAGCACAAAAAACATTCGGTTATCGTATGTCATTTCGGTAGGTTGCGCAAAATCAAGCTGCGCATCCTTATCTAGTATGGGCGAAGGAAACTTAAATACAACAATAGACACTCAATGAAATACTGCGCAACATACCAAATTGACAACTTATCACGGGTCGTTATTTCAGCCACTTCTGCTTTTAGAACAGGATACAGAGTTAGTCATCCTCCATTTATATATTCATGGTAATGGTGATGATGAGATGTCCACGGTCCGTAGAGAGATACGGTTGTCTCGATCAGCAGTCAACCAATCAGGAGCCAGCGCTCGTGTGACGTATGCCGTAGACCTGAATTTAAATCGGTTGCAACTCTCACTATGTATTGCCTATTGCCTATATGTTTACTACATATATAACAACAGTAACAAAAGCAAGCAAACCAGTATTTTACTAAGTTAGGTACATATAAACATAAGAACAGTAGAGTAGTAAATGAAACAGACAAAAAACCGGACACCTTGAAAATTGCATGCAATATACCGCTCAAAGCAAAAACTTGCCCTACAATTTAAGGAAGCATTGCTCATAAATTGTTAAAAATCAATCAATAAACGAAAAACAGCTGAAAATAAAATCACCAATTGTTGCAATTCGAAAGTTCGGGGTCGGTACAAATAGAAAAACAACAGGTCAACAAGTTTTCCAGTTTAAAGAAGAATAGGTAGCTCATTGAAATTTTGATTCAGATATCTCTTAATATTACAACTTGAATGACCAAATAAGCTAAATTGTGCGAAGGTATTAGTTAAAACCGAAAAAAGTCAGGTGTCCATTTTTTGTGTGTGAAATCAAGTCACGATTTTTTTCATTTTTGACCGACAAACCCCGGATCGGAGGAGGTATACAATTCGACTGTTTGCTTTTTTTGGTTCATTCGTTTTTGGTTATATAGTACCTAAAAGTACTCGGTTTTTGGATTTTTGATTGATGTTAAAATCTGAAATATGTGTATTTTCGCTATGTGGAAGAGGCAATTTCTTTCGAAAACTGAAAATCTGAGAATGGGAAATTAATGACCAGATTATTTGTAGCAACATTTATATCGAACAGATTTTCCATAGTTACGGTAAAGTGGTAAAGTTTATAATATGCGTATTTCTGCGACGATGTTCTTAGTTTTCTGAATAATAGCAAATACAAGCAAAGGATATATGGATAATGGCGAACGTTCAACGATTTTCGTGACAAATGTAACACTCAAAAGGTTGAAATAAATATTTTTATAAAAAACTGCAGTTATCAGTTGATGCACTGAAATGTATAGAATGTTAGGTTTGAATCTGTGACCTGTGATCGAGTAGTCGATTCTATGTTCTATGTGCCGAGTTGGCACCGAAAGAGAAGAGAATTGCACAAGCGCTGTGAAGGTTATAAGAAGGGAACGTCCAACCTCGATCCGTAGAGAGATACGGTTGTCTCGATCAGCAGTTAACCAATCAGGAGCGAGCACTCGTGTGACGTATGCCGTAGACCTGAATTTAAATCGGTTGCCACTCACACCATGTATTGCCTATATGTTTACTACATATATCCTAGTTTTTACATATAATAACAGTAACAAAAGCAAGCAAACCAGTATTTTACTAAGTTAGGTATATATAAACATAAGAACAGTAGAGTAGTAAATGATACTGGCAGACAAAAAAACCGGACACCTTGAAAATTGCATGCAATATATACCGCTTAAAGCAAAAACTTGCCCTACAATTTCGGGAAGCATTGCTTATAAATTGTTGAAAATCAATCAATAAACGAAAAACAGCTGAAAAAAAATCAGAAATTGTTGCAATTCGAAAGTTTGGGGTGGGTACTAATCCAAAAACAATAGGTCAAAAAGTTTTCCAGTTTAAAGAAGAATAGGTACCTACCTCATTGAAATTTCGATTCAGATATCTCTTTATATTACAACTTGAATGATCAAATAAGCTAAATTGTGCGAAGGTATTAGTTAGAACCGAAAAAAGTCAGGTGTCCGTTTTTTGTGTGTGAAATCAAGTCACGATTTTTTTCATTTTTGACCGACAAACCCCGGATCGGAGGAGGTATACAATTCGAATGTTTGCTTTTTTTTGGTTCGTTCGTTTTTGGTTATATAGTACCTAAAAGTACTCGGTTTTTGGATTTTTGATTGATGTTAAAATCTGAAATATGTGTATTTTCGCTATGTGGAAGAGGCAATTTCTTTCGAAAACTGAAAATCTGAGAATGGGAAATTAATGACCCAATTATTTGTAGCAAAATTTATATGTAACATATTTTCCATAGAGTTACGGGAAAGTGATAAATTTTATAATATACTGCAACGTGGATAGATATTCATGTACTTACGGTTGATATTCGTTTATTAGTTATTTATGCTACTATATTGCTTACAGTAGTTATTGCATGTATATTTCCTTATGTAGTTCTAGAATTATAGAAGATTTATTCTGGGTCCTTCCAGAAACTATATGTGAGGTACAATTTGTCATACTATTGTCAGTTTGACAAGGATCTAGAACATTAATTATGTGCATCTAGATAATCATAGAACATTCTCGATTAATGTCATGTCATGATTCAGGTATATAAAGCCGTGTCGATCACGGGACAGAGTCAGTCTTGTGAAGTCCGTGAGTCAAGTCAGTTGATAACAGTCAGTCTGTGGAAACAGAGGTTAATAGTAATTCTGTCGGTGAAGACAGTGACAGTATAGATTGTCAAGGTGACAAGTGGTGACAGTTGTACCATAATAGAAGCTCGTGTACAGTGTGTTTGAAAATAAATCATTGGAAGCAATCTGCCAGTTTTGAGTCTTACGCAAATGAACTCACCCCACAACGTTTAGCACAGGGTTAAACGTTACAATACGTATTTCCGCGACGTTGATTTTCTGAATAATAGCAAATACAAGCAAAGGATATATGGATAATGGAGAACGTTCAACGATTTTCGTGACAAATGTAACACTCAAAATTGTGAAATAAATATTTTTATAAAAAAACTGCAGTTATCAGTTGATGTATTGAAATGTATAGAATAATATTAATTCTATTGGTGCTGGTAGATACTTGTGAAGTTGGTGCCAAAAGTTTTCAATCTAACTACAACTGCACAACTTCAAAAGTACCAGCACCAATTATAGATTTAATATTATCAATGTCTATTCAAGGAGATAGACTTTGATATTATTTTGTGCATTTTAGTGCACCAACTAATTTTTTTCCTAAAAAAGATTTTTTGTTTCTCCTTGAATACTTATTACGTAATTGCGTTTCATTCTTGCAGCTACCAGTTGTTTTGTATTGAAATATTTGATTCCTATGTAAGTTCTGAGATATGATTGTCTTACTTCTTCCGGTAAATATGGATAGATTACTTTTTCCAATATTAGTCATTTTCATCACAATATTCTTGGTTTTTTGAAATGGAATGGTTTTATTGAAACGTAGAAAAATTTCGTCTAAAAGCTTCGCTCCTGCCGCCCGTTCACCTATTGTGATCTGTCACTTTTTATTAAATTCATATTAGAAGTATGTATGTATATCGTAAGCAAAAACATTAATCAGACAAAAGTTCCAGTCGAACGCCGGAGTCCAGCCTAGATACCATAGATAAAATATCTTAGATAGATACGCAATCGCTGAGCCGGGTCTACCGGCTACGTCACAGGCTGCTTCCCGCACTGGACGCTTCCTCCGCCGTAGTACCACTCATTGTGACAACCGTGTCTCTCTACGGACCGTGACGTTCAACCACAGTTAAGAATCTCTGTAGACATAAGATTCAACTGTCTACACAAAAGCATGTGACGCGCTGACTTCGCAAACGACGGCAAAATCATTTGCCTTTGATGTATTTTTAAATTCAAATTCATATCAAGGCAAATCTTATTTTTGACGTTTCGGTGTTTTTTAGTTTTCAACTTTATATCAGTATTGATGCTGTCGGTCATCATTTCAAACATGTCAAAAAAGGGAGAGCGGCTACGAAAAAGATATTTATTTGACATCTGCATATCGAGGACAGATGCTTTGATCCAAATAATTCTATAACGATATTGAGAGACGTTGTTGAAGAGAAAGAGATTAAGAGCAAATTGAGCGAGAACTACAATACTAGTTTAGAACCTGTTATGAAATGCACAATAAATACATTTGGATCGTTTTTTAAAATTCGGAATCCCATAAAGACAAAAAGACTACTTAAATATACCTACCTATTCAATATCCTATCCAACGAAACTACTTTTATGAGAATAGATAATTAAAGCAGATCTTATTTCTATAACAATTTTCGTCATATGCGTTATGCTATCCAAACGATTTTCACATATTATAATACAAGAAGGTCATTTGCAATCTGTTCATATTCCGCCCTAACCTAACCTATTTACTCTATGTATTCCGCATAATTACGGCTGTACCACATTTCAAGTTACCCCATAGACCAAAAAGTCGCCCACTTTTCAGTGATACTTTTAAAAGTTTTCTGGAGCCTATTGCAGTTCAGCGCGCCTTGTTTCATGTACACTCAAGCGTCTAGTTTCAAATATAGCATGCTTTACAAGCAATCATCAATAGACAAGGAGGAATGTAATTTTATAAAAGTTGATCTTCACGCATTTTAATATCTCAATTCTCTAACCTTATTTGAATTTCACTATTTCACTTCACAGAGAGAGGAGACAGAGAACATAAATAAAATATATAAATACGGAGACAGAGAAGACACATGTTGTTGCGCACTTTCGTTATGCGCAGACCCGATCTTACGCCACGACTAAGAATGTATAAAGAGGGGATGAGTAACTCTGTATGCAGTGCTATAGGCAACAGTGGCTAAAATTACTTCGGTGAAAAGTTGTCAATTTGGTAGGTTGCGCAGTATCTCACTGACTGTAACTACCTCACTCCCTTTGCGTACGTGCAAGATGTCAAATAAGAAAAGCTAACCTATAACAACAAATCCTATAACCTAACCATTTAACCTCTCTTTAAATCTATGCTATTTACTATTTATTACATTACCTGAAGTCATTAAAATAGTCAGTTGAGGTAATTTTTTGTCATCAAATTTGAATTGTGAGCAATATAAAATCATTGTTGTAATGATATAAAATCAATTAAGAATGTTAGTGCTTTTGTGAACGAGAGCATTTTATTCCTGTGTTCCACTCTTCTGTAAAATACTCTATGGATATGAATTAAAAGGGCTCTGCAAGAAGTCTGAAAGTGAAATTACCAAACAAGCATTGGGCGGTATTTCTTAAGGATTGAAGAAAATATTGAAGCATCTGTACTTCTTCCTTTGATCGAAAGATGTGAGGCGACGTATATCATCAGGAAGATTTATTAACTTGGATGACTTGGGATATTCCAAATTGGATCCAAGATGTGGAAGAACTTTCAGTGAAGGAATGCCTAACTACCTACTCAAACTCGTTCTTGCTCATACTCCAACACAAGGAATAAGTGATAGTAGTTCTTAATGTTGTTTAATTTTCAGATTCCATTTTTTGTATGTTAAATGTTTATCGCTATCATCTGTAGCTTTTTTATGAATTCGATTGTATAATATTGGTCGTGTCATTAATTTCCTCAAATAATTGTTCCAATCCAATATTTATCCTAGTGGAATCTGTGCTTTCAATCTTACATTTTTCTTTTACTTTAGGTATTGGGCTCAAAGAATTAAACTGTGAAAGGTAGGAAAATGAAACCTCATTTTTTTAAAAGTAGTAAATTTATTAAGCGTAAGACTGAAAAATGTCGATAGAAAAATTAAATTAATTATTGGTGAAACATTTTAGTTCTTTGATTTCTCTTATTACATATGTACCTACCTATGTTACGCTCAAAGACATAAATTCTTATCCAGAACGCGACGTTGAATTGGGTTTGATTTTTTTTCTAGTAAAGGAAATATAACACATTTGCCTATGTGTCGTTGTGGGCAAGGAATAATTTTCAGAGGCAGAATTTGGTATTCTAGCGTAGCATATATTTATTATAGAAGGTATTTTATTGTGAACCTGTGTGAAAAAAGTGTTATGTCCTACCTACCTATATAATAAATTAAATGTAGGATAAGACTACTCACGGAATTGAATTCAAATAAACTTGCACAATTATTCTCTTGGACTTGGCTGCCTGCTTTGGTGCCGCATTGAATCACACCACATGATGGCGGCATTTTCTTCAATTATTTGTAAGCACCACTGTACCTGTACCGCAGCAGCCTCAACTCTTGTACTGTCTCTGTGATACTAAAATATGTATAAACTATAAACCAATATAATAGAAATTTTAAACAAACACAACGAACGACAATTGATTTCAGCTTCTAGCTACATAAAAATAAACAAATAACTATAACATATATCTTTGACTATAACTGTGGCTTGGAGGCAGGTGTTCTCTGCTGGCCACCTCACCCCATACATCAAATAAATAAACAAAACCTCGCTCACAAAGAGAACGTACTACTATGGTACTACTGTATGTACTACGTACAATAAATCATATCATAATCATAACATAAAGTATACAAGTAGATGTAGATAGGTTATCAACATAGAGTAAATAACACAGATGAAGGAGGTTAGGTGAAGGATAAATAAATATCAATTTTATATTTTATCCTGCTCGCCCAGTACAGAAGGATGCGCAGCGCGATTTTGCGCAACCTACCGAAATGACAGACGATAATCCTGTGTTTTTTGTGCTACCCCCACTACTCGTGTTACTTGTCCTCCCTATATTTGTTCATGGCCGTCGTTCACAGCGTCACCCCCTCCTCAGGTGTTATATCACCTGTCTATAGAGCTTCTTACTGCCCGTAAAACATCGGATTTGCCCGAACTGCTTCATTCTAGCCTCCGTATATAAATATTTTATCTATGATTCTAGCCTAACATGTTGGGCATGGGTTTTTAGCTTTCTGTCGATTAGCAGTCCATGGATATAAGGTCTAGGTCTAAGCCGTGACCAGGCGGTAGCAACTCTTATGGGAAATTTTTGACCGTTTGTTGCCAAAGTTCCCATTCTCGGCGCTAGTATCGTTCACCAAAAGGTGGCGGGAACCGCAGAATTTGAAAAAAAAAATCATATTTGAAATGGCTGCATCCGGCTCCGGCAATATCATCGGCTAACCTCAATTCTCTTTTTTAACGATCTGTTTGTTAAGTAGCTTTGTTGAGTGTTAAAGTTTATCTATATTAGATTTGAATCGATTTTTTCATATTCACAGGAAACTTACTGTTTGTCTGTTGTTAAGATTTAAAGATTATCATTCTTTATTGGTACGTATTTAGTATCTTGTTCTTATCATTCCGGTGTTATTTTTATCTTAATTATAAGAGAATGCCCCTGAGTAAATATGGAAAAGCCATCAGGAATGTCTGTAAGGCGAAGAGGGATATTGCAAGAAGTAAAAACGAAGGAAGAACGAGAAGAGCTACCCTTTTATACAATGTTTTGAAGCAAGTTCATCCTGATAGTGGACTATCCAGTAAAGCTAGTATCATTAAAAGCTTAATCAATAATGTACCTACTTAGAACTTCCAGCTGTTCTTATATCCGCCCTATAACTAAGCAAACGGTAAGTAAAGATATAATGCTATCACGAAATATATAAGTCCTAGTTAATGCTTCCGAGAAACTAGTTATACAAGTACAAGGCACAGCCATCACCAACTCTTCAGTTAGCATCTGGAATTTTTTGCACTAAAAATCGATTGGCAACCTTAATAATTTGATTATTAGTCTAACCACAGACAATCTATTCCAACAAGATTGTCTGTGGTCTAACCTTTCGTTCCCAATGTAAATTTATCATGCGTCTACCGAATATCAGATTTGTAATGATGTTTTTAGATTGCAGTGAAGTGGTGGTGCTCTAGAAGGAATTGGATGTTTGCTTAGGAACAACAGAAAGACGAAACGAAAGTGATATGTCTTTGAAGTGCCTCATTTTCTACATGCCAGTAACTATTTGGGTAATGAAATAACACATTGAATGTGTCAGTATATATCTTCGGTGAGTATAGTTGAATATTTTTTTATCAGATATTCTAATTTAAGTTAATTTGCTTTGCTATTATACATTACTGATCTTTGTTTCTTTTTATTTTTATATCTAAATGAGGAACAACAACTGAAGAAGATTACGAACCAAAAATGAAGTACCTCGAGGGCCTTGAAGTATCCAGTTCCTGGAGGTGTAATGAGAGAGTACGTTGAATGTGTCAATACCTATATGCTTTTGTGAGTGCATTCGAATATTTATTGCATGTTTTCATTTATGATTGATGGCTTATATTTTATATATTTTACTTTTTATTTTTATGTCTAAATGAGGAACAACTGAAGAAGATGGCTGAAGCGACAATGAAACACGTGTTATTAGTTTGTGGATTGTGTGTGTAATTAGTACTAGTGAACCGGTATATTTTATATATTTTGGATTATACATTAAAATATATAGATGACTAATGCACTGTCTCCTCATTAAATAGTTTACTTGTTCTACTCAAAATCTATTTTGATATTAAGTATTTTCTATCTATCTCTTATATGTCGATATTTTCGTCAATATATTTTTGTGATGAGTAATCAGATTTTAGCTAATCAAAATTTGCCCTAATTATTGTTTGTTTCAAATAGTTATTTAGACAATGCACTACTACTTCTATAAATTAATATAATAATGTGTTTACTTACAAATAACCATATTTAAGAAGTTATTCAGTGGATTGATTTTTGCTTTGCTTATTTATTCTTTCTATGTTATAATTTTGCAATAATAAAAAATCAACTAAAAATATTTACAGTTTTTATATTCTTATAGATCAGAACTATCAGGAAGGAGTAAAAATCTTCAGAAACTTTTGGAGTGATTTTTTGAAAAAATCTTTCAGCATTCATATTACATTTCTGATGACTATCATGAAAATTAAAATGAATAATCTCAAAAGTTATTTTCAGAAAACATCCTACAATTTCTGAATATTTTTATTCCTCTCTCTACTTATAAGCTACGATAATACTTTTACTATACTTTGAATCTGCCGCCATAAACAAGTTAGTTTGCGAGTCAACATCTTGAGCGCTAGTTGTAGTTCAAGGTCAAAACATAGTCAACGAAATTAACATGGGAGTTACCATTCTCTTGGAGGTAGTGTTCTCTGGTTGTCACCGCCTAGATTCAACTGTCTATACAAAACCATGTAACGCTCTGACTCCGCAAACGACGGCAGGGTCGTGGCCTATTAAAATCGGGTATGCGCGCTACGTTAGGTGTTAAATTTATCTTATTCTTGAAGTCATCTGCGCTATTTTACGTTGTATGACGCTCTCAAAAGTCATATATTGAGAGCAAGTTGTTAAATGGAAATTCGAGTTTGGCAATTAAGTTTGTAAAATTTGGTAATTTTAAATTTAGTTTTTGATCATCCAGAATGGTCAGGTTCAAAGATATCATAAACACAACTTTGATCGCGATTATTTCAAAAAGGGTGGTATATGCAGTTTTAAATATTTATATTTGTGGAAAATGCAATTAAATACATCGATTGGTATCAAAAGTTTTTCAATATACGAGAGTTCATCCGCTGGCGTAGTGCTGGGGGTTCACTGATTCATGCTTGATGAGGTCATCTGAAAAATAAAAAAATATGTGTTGAACAACATAGACAGAAATATCAGAATCCTTATGATTAATTATGTGAAAACATTAGGTACCCCATAATCAGAAATGTATCCACTTACCTTCGCAAGTTATTGTTTCAACTTGAGATTCTGATTGGCAATTTTACAATTATTCATCCATCAATACTCTATCAAGTAGCCAAACTCACCACGTAGGGTGTCCCACGGTCATGGCCTATTAGAAATTTCTGGAGAATGACAAAAGCTATCGATATGAAAATTTTATGGCTTCTATTATACATTTCAAACTATCTTCCGGTTTTGCCGGAAGTAATAACAACTTTGTTATTTCAAATAGGATACCTCATATTTTGATACATTTTTGAATTCTACACAAAATTTTGAGTAAAATGGATATACCTTTCCCTATACTTGAAGTTAATAGTTTTAGAGTTATTTAATTTTATTCGTTAAAAATCGACAAATGCGAGTTGATCGAAAATATATCATAACTTTTTTGTTATTTGCTTGATAAACATGGAGTTTAATTTTTGGAATCTCTGCACATTATTTTAAAGATTTCATTATGATTTTTCCTGATGTCCTGAGAAATTATTAGAGAAAAATCGATGTAAAGATGACTTAATTTCTAACGTTAATAACTTTCTTATTTCAAATAGAACACCCTGTATTTTGTTGCAATAGCATATTCAAAATTATAATACCTTTCTATTGATGTAACCACTTCCATATCTAAAGCTAAAAGTTATTGAGCAATTTCTGATTTTTTTCAACAATTATTTTGTATTACATTAACTTTGGAACGCATCAAATCGGTAACCATAGTTACCACTTATTTATATCATTGTCAATGTGTAAAATTAGAAATTGTCTCATTCATAGTTTTTTACTTATTCAAAAAAACAAAACCATACTTTAAATGTAAATTTACAAGTGTTCAAAGTGCCCCCCATTTACTTCTAAACATGCAATAAGTCTTGATTCCACACTAGATGTTGCATTTCTTATTTCTGCAGAATTTTGTACCCGATTTCCCATGTCTTCTGTCGATTGCACTGGAGGACGGTTAGTATAAACTTTTTCTTTTATGAACCCCCGCAAATAAAAATCTAGGGACGTTAGATCTGGAGACCTTGGTGCCCAATTCCAGGGACCCAAGCGCCGAAACCACCTGTCCTCAAACATTTCATAAAGTTCTTCGGTAACTTCATGGCTGCAATGATCTGGTGCTCCGTCAAGCTGATACCAGCAGCTTATGGCTTCGTTAATTGGCAAGTCATCTACAAAGTCTGTAACGATGGTGCGCAATATTTCAAGATATTTTTCGCTATCCAGCACTTCTTCGTAAATATAAAACTTGAGTGCGTTGTCTTTTATAAGAGCAAAAACGTTGAAACTGAATTTAACTTGAAACTTTTGTTCTTTCGTCAAATGTGGGTTTGCGTCTGCCCAGAAATGATTATTTTTTTACTTAAAGATTCCTTCTCGCGAAAATTTGGCTTCATCTATCCAAATTATTTTTTTCATAAAGTTTTCGTCTTCTTGGATTTTTAGAAGAAACATTTCGCAAAATTCTACTCTTCTAGGACCATCTTGGGGGTGTAGATGTTGAACTTGTGTGAACTTAAAGTCATGCATTTTGTGCTGTTTTAAAATTCTTTGAATTGATGATCTTGCAACACGTAAGTCGTGTTCAGCGCTTCGAATCGACGCTTGAGGGTTTCCGTAAAAGTAAGCCAATACGGTAATTTGTGTTGCTTCGTCAGCGGTAATCGGAGGAACACGATTTCTTGGAGCATTTTGTTGGCCATATTGAACAAAATTATCTTGAATCCGGTAAAATTTCTTTGCAGTCATCGGCGGCAAATTCGGATTTCGGGCGTTAAAAGTCCTGCATGTTCTCTTGACAATCCTATTGCACTCCATAAATTGTAAAAAAGTTGAGCAGATCGGCATTTGTGTATTCTTGATTCATGATTGTGATTAATTTCAATAAAATAACTATGAATGAGACAATTTCTAATCTTACACTTTGACACTGATATAAATAAGTGGTAACTATGGTTACCGTTTTGATGCGTTCCAAAGTTAAGGTAATACAAAATAATTGTTGAAAAATCGGAAATTGTTCAATAACTTTTAATCTATCAGCTTTAGATATGGAAGTTACATCAATAGAAAGGTATTTTAATTTTGAATATGCTAGTGCAACAAAATACAGGGTGTTCTATTTGAAATAAGAAAGTTATTAACGTTAGAAATTAAGTCATCTTTACATCGATTTTTCTCTAATAATTTCTCAGGAAATTAAGAAAAATCATAATGAAATCTTTAAAATAATGTGCAGAGCTTCCAAAAATTTAATCTCCATGTTTATCAAGCAAATAGCAAAAAAGTTATGATATATTTTCGATCAACTCACATTTGTCGATTTTTAACGAATAAAATTAAATAACTCTAAAACTATTAACTTTAAGTATAGGGAAATGTAGATCTATTTTACTCAAAATTTTGTGTAGAATTCAAAAATGTATCAAAATATGAGGTATCCTATTTGAAATAACAAAGTTGTTATTACTTCCGGCAAAACCGGAAGTGATTTTTTCATGAAAATATTTTCCAAAGGTAGCTTGAAATGTCTAATAGAAGCCATAAAATTTTCAGATCGTCATTTGTCATTCTCCAGAAATTTCTAATAGGCCATGACCGTGGGACACCCTGTATATCCAAGTGATCCCAACATAAAACGTAATTACTTATCAAAACAACAAGAAGTTAATGGGGGATGTTCACCTACCCAAATTCCAAAATTTAGGCCTAGATTCCCAAAACATGAATTTTCGAAGGTTACGCCCGATTTCACCAACAAAACCTAAAACGCATGTAAATGTAAATAAACGTATTCGACACCTAAAGCCATTTTGATTGTTGATAAACTTGTAAAATTATATTTACAATGAGATAAAATAATAAATATACCTAGATGTATAGGAGGATAAGCGACTCAGTATAAGTATATCCCACTGTGTTAGGAAATATGCTTTCTAGAGTCGACGAGGTGGGTGTGGCTTAACTTCCCATTCTCTCGTATGTACCTCAATCTTTCTGTCATCCTGCACAGCACCTGCTTAGAAATATTGAGATATTTTAATGTGTTGGTTGTTGGTTTGATAAATAAAATACAAAATTATAAGTTATAAGCCATTTTTTTCATCCATGATCTTATACCTATTAGACACTTTAATTTTAATCTACTATAAAAATAGTGTATTTTTATGAAGTTGTGGCTTACGGGCCACTTTCATTAGTAAATGACTGTCTGGAAGTAAAGAAATCACAAAATAAGTTTAAACTTACGCGATGGAAATTATTTAGAACACCCGAAGGATTAACATTTATGTGGAGCCCCAATAATTAATTCACTGGAGAGAGTAAAATCTTTGATGAGATCAATAAGACAGCAATTGAAAGATTATTTTGACCACATACCACTACATTTTTAACGGATTTCATTATATCTGTAAAATACCGTTTCGTTCGCTTTTGGTCAACTACGAAAGACATCACGAATTATTGCTTGTTCAGACTCAAATGATGTAATTTATAATTTATTCTGAAAGAAATAACTCTTGCATCGTTGCATTGAGTGTAAACCTTACTACACTATCTATAACTAGTATCATAAACATAAGTAATGTTGAAGATACGATGTACGATGTCGAGATTAAATAGGTTTGGTCTTAGGTTCCGTCACAGCGCAAACATAATATGAATATGATATATGAATGACATTTCACTAGTCACCGACACCAACGAACAGCGATTGGCTCGACTCATTAGTAGACCCGCCCAGTTGATTATCCTTCTTATAAAAGAAATCTTTATACTGTGGTGAGACCACAGACCATAAAATAAACTAGACCTCTCTATTTATATTATCTCATATTGACGAGAACTAAGAACATTCTAAGCGCAATTTCGCACTGTTGCCGCAAGAGAGAAAGGGAAAGCAAAACTTCTTCTTGTTGTGAAGAAGTTCGTACATTTGTTTTGTATCTTCCTCCTTTTATCTGAGAAATAATCTATGTTTTACATTAAGTGATAATATTACTAATCAATATTTTGAGTTTTTTCTTTAAAAAAAACTTTGGCACGTATCTAATGTAGCTGAAATGTATTGCAGGAAATATTCAACATCTATTGACTGAAATGTGGCATCCCCGATTACACACAAACTGCGTTCATCTCATTCATGTGTCATTCTTGTCTATGCGTTTGTAACGGTCATTACGGTTTGTTTATCTTTTCTACGTTGTAAAATTGTTGAGTTTCTTTGTTTTAGAAGTGATTTTAGACGTGAAAATGGTTAGACAGTGTTGTGTGTGTAAAATATATGACTATAAAGTGGAAGCTCGAGATTTATCGTTTCATCAGTAAGTATAACTTTCAAATTACAAATCACCTGTTGATCAGTGGCAGTGGCGTTCTTACCTAAATTTTTGTCACGTTCCTAATGCTATTCTGTAATAAAAATATACCTATTTTTGAGGGTATATATAATCTAACGTTTATTTCACCAATTAATAAATTCAAATAATAGTTTAAATTAAACGTTGAAACCGTTTATATAATTATAAAAAGTTTTGAGCCAATTTTCTGTTCTTTTATTTTATAATGTTTAATAGTGAACCAATGTGAAATACAATCACATATATGCGTGTGGAGCATGACAATGAAATTGTTTTTGTTTTATAATTTTTACAACTCGACAAGGCATATGCAGGTTTCCCAAGGATCCTACGACAAGAAACATTTGGATATCTCTTCTGGAACTTGATGAAGTTGATAAATTACCGAAGATTGCCCATGTATGTTCAAAACATTTTCCAAGTAGTGATTTTATCTCTGGGGAGACTGGCAAAAGATATTTGCGAAAAGGCGCAGTTCCGATCCCTCTACGTTCCATGGAAGATCTTGATAGCATTGAGAAGTAGGTTTATATGCAAAATTTCTGTAGTATGTGATATATAGATGTTGAAATTTTAGATCTTCGAGCTCCACTACAGAACAAATATCATTTGTATCTGAAATTGGGAGTGACAAAGAAAGTAGTGGCGATACTGCCAATCTATCAAATAGTATTGAAAATAGTCCTGTTATTAAACGGTAAGAGGTTAATGAATGTTATTGGAATATATTTGACATCAATGGTTTTTAGGAGAATACTAGATGATTGTTCGCAAGATGTTAATATGCCTGGTCCTAGTAGAGTGTGAGTTACATTTTTTTTTTTTTCTAAATTTGATTCAAACTTAATTCGCGGTGCATACCCATAATATGTTTTTTCTTGTATAACGTGTGTAATTCACTAATTTATTTTCAGCTCTCCATGTCTTATTCGTTCAATCAGAACTGCTGCGCCTGCAATCAGTATCCCTGGTATAAGGCCACTCAGACAATATGGGTCGTCGTCAACTCTAACAGCATCAGAAACTGATGATTCTGTTGTTGTTGAACATACAGCCGTTGGAGATGACGTTCGTGCAAAAAAAAGGTACCAAGTTTTGTTGTTATTCTTGTGATGGTCTACACAAATTCGTTTCAAACCGCTCAATAAAATATTAATTGAACGAATTAAGGCTCAAAGTCATTTCCACACTTTATTGATGACATTAAATTATTAAGGGTTGAAACATGTTTCGGGTCTATATAAACTCATCTTCAGTTACAGGAAAATCTGAAATAATTATTGATATAACAAAATGTATAATATATATCTAATAGGTTACAAATGTACTATACGTGAGTACCCATTTCATAGTAGCCATTTGTAACCTATCAGATATATATTATACATTTTATTATATCAATAATTATTTCAGATTTTCCTGTAACTGACTGAAGATGAGTCTATATAGACTCGAAACATGTTTCAACCCTTGATAATTTAATTTCATAAATAAATGTGAAGATGACTGATTTCGTTCAATCAATTTCACTCCATTTTGAGCTAAGGACTTCTTTCTACAAATATTAATTATTATTATTCATATAAATGCTGCGATTTTTGTGTTAATGATTTATATTTTTTCAGAAAACGGAGATACGTTGGTGATTTATCTAGTGGCGATTTTTCAACTCCTACCAAGGCAAAGAAAAATTTTAAGATAATGAAAAACGTAGTCAGTACCCAAAAAAGAAAAATAAGAAGCCTTCAAACAACCGTGACATCATTGAGGAAACGAATTAAAACATTAAACAATTTGATACAAGTCCTTAAGGATAAATCATTTATAACAGATTCTTCAGAAACTGTTTTAAGGGTAAGCATATCATATTTGCTCCAATTTTGAGATTGTCTATATGAAATATGTTTTAGGCGTCCCTATCTGAGTCTGCAAATCATTTGCTAGAACGAATGTTACAGGGACCATCCACAGCAAAATACAGTCCTGCATTACGTTCATTTGCTCTGACGTTAGCATTTTACTCCCCCCGAGCCTACAACTTTGTACGAAATACTTTCAATAATTCATTGCCCCATTTAAGTACAATCAGTAAATGGTATCAAGCAATTGATGGATTGCCAGGATTCACAAAAGAAGCCCTTCATGTTTTAATATTGAAACAGGAAGAAGCAGAGTCTCAAAATAAATCAATTCTCTGTAATTTGGTATTGGACGAAATGTCGATACGACAGCAAGTTGAATGGACTGGAACAAAATTTTGCGGATATGTTGATATTGCCGCCAACATCGACTCTGATCTTTTACCAGAGGCTAAAGAAGTTTTAGTTTTCATGCTTGTATGCATCAACGGTGCATGGAAGATTCCTGTTGGTTATTTTTTCTTAGACGGACTAACTGGAATTGAGAAAGCAGAGTTGGTGAAGAAATGTCTCGCATTCATCCATCCTTCCGGACTCACAGTTACATCGTTAACTTTCGATGGCGCTCCAGTAAATTTCACCATGGCTTCTCATTTAGGTGCAAGTTTTAAAAATGTTGATAATTTAATCACTCATTTTGATCACCCTTTAACTGGTGAAAAAGTGTTTATTTTCTTAGATCCCTGCCACATGATAAAATTAGTAAGGAATACCTTTGGGTCCCAAAAATATATAACGGATAATAATCATAAAGAAATTGACTGGAATTTTCTACCAAAATTGGTGGAAAAACAATACTTTGAAGGTCTGCATTTGGCTACATCAATCAAATTTAGACACTTACATTGGGCTCAAGAGAAAATGAAGGTGAAAATAGCTGCTCAAACTTTGAGCAAAAGTGTTGCAGATGCTTTACTTTATTTAGGCAATGATTTGAAATTACCCGATTTTATAAATGCAACAGCAACAGCTGAATTTATTCAGAATTTCAATGACTTATTCGACATTTTTAATTCCCGAAATAGATATTCTAAATATATATTCAAGAAACCATTTTCCCCGGCTACTGAAAAAACATTTCATAATTTCTTAGACACTGCTAAGACATATATTAAAACATTGATGCTGGGAAATGTCCCCATCACAAAATCCACAAGAAAAACAGGTTTTCTCGGGTTTTTAATATGCATTACTAGCTTGAAAAACCTTTATAAAATTTACGTTGTTGAAAAGAAAATTTTAAAATATTTACTAACTAACAAGCTGTCCCAAGATCATTTAGAGTTGTTCTTTGGAGCAATTAGAAGTAAAGGTGGGTTCAACAATAATCCTTCAGCGAGGCAGTTTGAAGCAGCATACAAACGTCTTATTGTACACAGTGAAATCACTGGTCCAAATACGGGCAATATAAGTAATTTTGATAAATTAACAATATTATCATGTGGCAGCGGACGAAAAATAACAACTGATGATTACGGTAATGATCTGTTGGAAACTAGTGATCATTTTAATTTTGATTTAACAGTTAAACACGACCTATGTGCCTATCAGTTTGATACATCTAATGCATGGAATTTGACAATATATACAGAAGATGTTGTATCTTACATTGCAGGCTTTGTAGTGAAATCACTGTTGAATTGTGTTATGTGCGTAAAGTGTCGAAATTCCTTACAAGATGATAATGTACCTTCATTATTACAACAGAGGAAACGATATGGAAATCTGATTAAGGCTTCAGAAGGGGTCGTTCAACTCTGTAAAATTGCTGAAAAGTATTTTAGGTTTTTTGAAAAAACGACAACCATTTATAATAAAAACATTAAGAATTTATTAAGAATTCTAGTAACAAATACTTTTCAGCTAATAACACAGAATGTAATAGATATGTTTTGTAATCATCTTGAGGACGATCCTATAGAAGGACATGTTTTTTCGTTAATGAAACTGATTTTAACAAAGTATTTCAATTTAAGGATACACCATGAGACCAGCAAAAAGGTGGATATATCTAAGAAAAGTCGTTTACGGAGCATTTATACCAAAACAATTTTGTTTCGCCACGAATAATATATTTATTTATTCAACCAGAAAATTACACATGCGTAATTTCTGAGGTCACAAATGGTACCAGAGCTCAGGAAATGGCTATCTTAACTTAAATTTATACACTAAAGAATCTTAATCCATTATTCTTCCGCAAACTTTAACCCATAACTTAAGTTTTTTCTTTACAATATTTAGGGGCCTTAAAAATACTACTTTTGTCAGTGACACTCTTAGATTTTTTTGGGAAAACAATACTTTTGTGTCTAGTAATTAATGCTCGTAGAGACCAGATACTTTTGTTAGTATTGTGTAGTAAAATTAAGAGATTCCAGTGCAAAGAGCCGTTTAATGGTAATGTCTGATATGGTTTAGTTCTTATTGATTATTTTAAGTATTTTTATTTTGTAACATTTGAAGCAATGGTAGCATATTGTTATAAGCCCCACCCCACGCAATGATGCCATATGTTGCAATGCTTCGGAAAACCGCATAGTAAATTGATAGTAGAGTCTTGATTAATTCTGACTAATTTATAAAATATATATGGTATCTAGTTTTTTTTATAATATATTCGATGTGTTTTTTCCATCTTAGGTTGTAGTCTAAGTATTTCACACTGTTATGTTTTAGGTACATAACTTTATTAACTGAGCCTTGATTATAGTAGATCTTATATCCAGGAAGACTGAAATATTGATAGCATTCCAGCTTCCCAGTTTCAGAAGAAACTATTATGTAAGGTTTGATTTTCAATCTCTCAACAAGAACTTCTAGATTTCCGAAATTGGCATTTAATCCTTCTTATGTTTAATGTATAATATAATTATCTTTATTTTGTATCAAATGATTGAGACATTAAAAGTAGAGGATTTAACTTCTTGTTGTATGCCATCATAAAAGTGAATTTCACATTCCATTAGGGATATTAATTTCCTATCTAGATTTAAATGTATTTATTTCAAAAACTACCTCACCCAGGTACTTTGGTATAACAGGTGGAGACGAATAATTGATAGATTGAATATGTTTCTTTGTTTTATTTTAAAAAAAATGTTTTTTTCACTATATTTTTATATGTATTTTTTGATTTCTTAATAAACGCTTCATACTTTGTAATCTTTTATTTATCTACATCTCAATCCCTAACATAGCTATTACTCATTAATCATATCTATAGATAAAAATTAACCAATAGTAAAAGAAAATAATTCTCTTATTGTATTTCTGGTTCTCCTTATGTTACGCCCATGGCAGGTTAAAATATAATGACAGACAACCATTTTCTACTTGTAGAGGCCATTTCTCCTTCTTCTCTTGCCCCTCTCCCACCCTTGCCAACAAGCTAATGTTGTCAAGTAAACAAATACGCATTTATGAATGACTTGCGGCGTCTAGTTTATTTTATGGTCTGTGGGTGAGACGCACCTGCACAAAGTTGTAGTGTTGACACAAAGCGATTAATACAGAGAACACTACCTCCAGAAGATTAATAATACATAGGTAATTGGATGTTATGTTATGAATATAATATACTTAAATATCTTATAAAGTCTTGAGAGAACTTCATGTCGGAATAATTACGAAGTACTACCTACAAATTACAAATGGTATTGTTTATGTTAGAAGGTGAAATTAAAAAAAAAATGTAATACTTAGCAATAAAATTATTGAAGATCTCTCAGTTGAGGCAACTTACAACAAATCACAACAAAACTATGAATGTTTATAGTTGAATTTCAACATAAACAAGTAGATCAACAAATTTTAACAAATACACAAAACCACAATGTCAATAATCACCACAGAAACATTTTCTATGATGAGTAGGGAAAAGTCGTGCGTACACGACAGGAGATGATGCTATAGAGTAATAAATAGAATATAGAGTAGCAACTCTATGATGTAAAAATTGTCTCAAATTCAAGTACTTGACTGCCATCTCTGCATTGCACGAAGAACTAAATGAGAAATTTTTGGCCGGCGGCAAATTTGAAATGTAACAGCTCGTAATTTGAAATCATCTTACGTTATTTCACAAATCATATTCTCAATTAATTTCGTAGGTTTCTCACAAAGTAAAATTGTATTGTTTAGCTTTATAAAGAAATCTATGAGATTAATTAATAATATGATATAAGAATTAACAATATTGATGAATACCGGAAAAACAGAAAAAAAAATAATAAATTTATATTTATTCAATTCTATTTAAAACAAATTATATGTGCAATAATTGCTAACCAATAATGAATTCATGAACAAAAATTCAAACATATACATGTCATTTTGTGATATAAAAGTTTATTATGGTCATTAGATACAGAGATAAGTTTACAGTTATATACCTTTCCTTGGTTAAATCTTAGAAATAACTTTATTAAATGAAAACAGATTAATAGAGAGAGTCAACTAAATGATGTTCACCATTCTACAGGGACCTATTTATATATAATTATATTGCACTGCTGCACTATCAGCACTATGCTTATGGTTAACAATATATCCTTATTTTAATAAATGGTTCAGCTATAATGATCATATAACTTTACAAAAAAGTAATTCAACTTCACTAATAAAAATATTACATTAAATTATTATGTATTTTCAGAACGATTTACAGCAATGATTGTCGTTATGAGAAAGATAAATATGTGAAATTCTATCTTCAAAAATATTAGCTCAATTTCTTATAAATATAATTACAGGACCACTACATATTTTTTGAGAACATGATTAGATTTAAGGAGAAACTTTTTTAGAATCGTTCTAATATGAATATCAGGTACAGTATAAACTTCATTATGTGAGGTAGATACAAACAGATTGATGCAAATTTGTTACATATAAGTTACTAATAACTTCAAGTAGAATTCACAAACAATATGATACAACGTTCAAGTGCCATATTGGTGTGTTCTCTGTCATTGTTACCAATGATCTAAGAGAACCTACTATTCCAGAATAGTTTTACTAGAAAAGTCATAGAAATAGATAGTTAATATATTTTTGGATTACCATTTAATTCTTATTCATCCAGAAAATGCTGTTTTCGGGTGGCACGGTTAATTGGGGTAGTAACAATTTAAGATGGTTTTCAACAGTATTCGATCTCGTTAGAATTCTCTTCATTTTCGGTATTATACAATTTGAACAACCTTCATTCTGACAATGGTTATTGAATCTGATGAGCTCGAACATATAGGCGTATCATATACTTATTTACTCACTAATTAGATTTTCTAGCAATGTGTACCCTCTAGAAATCTGAGATGTTTCTACAAGATAATCAGTAGGGGATCCTTGCTGGTAATCTGCAATGCCAATTATTATATTATTATTAATATATTTATGTATATAAAATGAGAAATATTCATAGCACCAATAATCTATATTGAAAGTAGGAAGAATACTTACAGAGAAAATGTAATGTCGGAAATGCGATCTTATTCAATTTTACTGGACCAATATAGTCTGTATGAGAATAGATTTGACAAACATAATAGTTTCTGAGATACATACTTTTAAATTCTGAAGAAATCATTCTTACTCATTCCCTATAATTTCTTTTTATTTAGAAAACCTTTTACTAACCTTCGAGGATTATCACTTCCACATGAAGGCACCTTAGATAAAATACGAGAGGAGGCAAACAGCACTCATTTCAAAGAGTTTTAATGTCACTGTTGTAAAACCATAAATACTAAGAATAAATAAGAACATTATTTTTATTATACTGACACTGACGTGAATGATCATGACATGCTCAAATGCAGATTCCTGTAAAAGGTACATTTGCTTTTCTGTAGTTCATAACGCAGTTGGGGGATGGCACCAGCTCTATTAATAACAGACTCTAGGCAATCTGGGTCCGATTTTCAAACTTGTTCGAATTCATTCATGATGGACGAATAGTTCTTAATTTTCGTGTGAAACTTTCTTGATTGTATTTTCGGGCGTGCGAATAAGTTTCGTGCACGAAATATTTCGTTCAATATGCTTCGAATGGGTATTAGTAGGCGAAAACTGAATTTCATCTACGAAAGAGGTAAAAAAATAGCGAACATAGCGATTTTGAGCAATTTAACGATTTAAGGTATGTGAGACGTCAGACGATTTTACTCTTTTTGAGAGTTATAATGACAATCAGTTTTTAAAACTATATAGACTTACAAAGCCCTTAGCGTCGGAGCATAAATATTATGTGATCCTCAATATAAAATATTTATTTACGTTGTTTAAATCAGAATTCTACTGAGGGAAGTAACTAAGTACATTTAATATTGCAAACAAACGCGCGGACATACATAAAAAAGTATACATACAATTGAATTGTATACCTCCTACGTTTTTCAAAGTCGGTCAAAAACCGATGTGTTATTATATTTTTAAATTTCGTACGTCGTGCAGCTTTTCAACTGTTGGCCTGTTTTTATACCGTATCAATATACAGTGAATCCCAGAAATAATATATACATTCATTTGAAATTCAGCGGTCTATTTTGGGGCAAAACGCTCTGAACCGTCGATTTTTATAATAAATTAATTTCCTTTTATTTTAATTATCTAATCTAATTCATAATTCAAGAATTATTCCTAATTTATTTAAAAATTTTATGAAGTTTTGAGTAATATTTCATTTAACCATGTTTAATCTTATTTCTTAACTTTATTTTGAAAATATTTTTTGCGTCCGCATTGGACCACTTATAAACTTATCTAACAAATACATGAGTAATTATGTAATTTCTTACAAAATAAAGAATATACAAGTAACAAAGCTCTTGATTATTATTTTTAGGTTTTAAGTTTTTTATACACATGCACCCTATATTTCAAAAAAGAAATTCAAAATGAATTTTTGAAGTTATCAAGATTAAATTTTCTACAAAAATCAGTCGTGTAAATATCACGGTCAGTTTTGTTAATGGACATGATCGGACAAGTAGTTTTGAAATGGACGCAGCCCAAACTTTTTTATAAAAGAAACTTGCACAAACCTTATTTCTCGAAAAAATAAAGACTGGTACGCACTCTTTAAATATTGACAGTTTGTCTGGGTAAGCAGCAGCAACAGCTAACCTTACACATTTGTCTGCTTCTTTCCAATAATTCTTTATAGTCTATTTATTGAACCAGTTGTATTATAGTTGTTATCCTGGAAATCTGAAAAATCGTATCACGGACTCGGAAATGATTATCTCGATTATGGCAGTTGATAAAGCAATACCAATGGAGGGCGCCACACATCCATAGAAGAGAAATTATCAAGTCTCACTTTTGGTGCACGAAATAGAGTCAGCCTTTTGTAAAATCCTTTGTCTTCAAAGGCATTCTGTAAGTTTTCCCATGCCTCTGTTTCTGGCTCAGCATTTCTTAGATGAAATAACAATTTGGATTTACCATGAGACATATATTCTCGAGGAAACGTTTTGATCACGACGTCTTCTATTGGAGTCGTTGTATCATCCTTAGGTCATCCTTCAATACAAAACCACAAATTTTCATGAACTAGCGCCATCCTCATACAAAATTTCCAATCATTGTAGTTTTCATGGCCTTTCAACTTCGCAAAAGTCAAATTCACACCACCTAGGTACTTGGTCATTCATGGTGATTTCATCAAATACTAACGAGATTATATCATTTACCTTTAGAGTAAGTTTTCCCCAAAGCAGTTTGAAAACGTGTTTGGTGGGATCCTAACCTCTACAACTTAATCGCCAAATTTCATAACAACAAAGCCATATCTTGCAAAAATATTTGTTTTCGTACAGCCTGGGACCATGACCTGTTAGAACTTTAGATTTGCAGGTGCACATAAGTAATAAATAACGCCGATTGAAATTGGTTTATGTTCAGAAAACAGAATAACTAGAGTAATACTACCACAATATAGAGGGCGCTCGTATAGCGCAGGTCAAATTTTGAGAAAATGCTGGAAATTTGAATTGGCCTTTTTTCTCAATAGTTTCACGACAGGCTAGTTTATTTGAACAGGTCCCAAGGGATGGCGGTCACCTCTGTTCCAGGATCAAGCCTGAATTCAATCTCGTTAGAGCCTACAGTCAGTTTTAACTGCCACCAACTCTACGGGTGCACTCAATCGTCCAGTAATGCACTTGCCTCGCTCTTGCCGGATGATTATGACCGACAAACTTTCGCTCAATTCTTCTTGCATTTTTCACAATCTGAATATTTAGCCGGACATTCTCCTTGATGCGTCTTTCCACATCGGCCATATAAATATGCTTTCTCCCTCAAATAATTCATCATATTTCCGTTGCCGTTCTTTTGAGACCTCACATTTTTGTTTTTCTTGGTTCATACCCGGTCAACTGATTTTTCATCCGCGTTATCTCTCTGAATCTCTTTTGTTTGTTTCTTCGCGGCCTACCAAGCCAGTGTTGATGGCCTTATCATTTTTCCACTAAACTTTTTATCTAACTCTCCAAGGTCTAGTCTGTCTCGCACTAAACTGTCCTTTGGATCTTTATCTAAAAAATTATTTGTTCACAAACGACAACCCTTTTGCCAATGAAATGTACTTCAAAGGCCTTAATAAATTCGTTGTAGTCCTTCTTTGCTGTTGCATTTTTCGAGAGATCCTTGTTCATTGGGAATGAATTCAAATTTTCTGTAGCTCTGGATTTCATTGAATAAACCAAGACACAGACTTGGATTTCCTTGTATTTGGCACTCAATTCTGACAGTGCATAAAATAGCTCCCAATGTAGGATCTCCTGAGGCATTTTTTTTGCTTTAAAGAAAATTGTGGGGGCGGCTGAAACGGAAGTCAATGTTCAATCTGTTCATAAAAGATTCTGTAGGTAGGGAACAAACTGTTTCTAGATTACGATACCGCTGTAAAATAGGTAAAGCAAAAGAGCGCTCAATAAATTGAAACGAAGATAGTCAGAAGAATAAAAGGGATTCGAAGTAATTCAAGAATTAAAATCCTAAAATATCTATTATATTATTAAAACTCTAAGCTTTAAACCATGGTCAATATTTTAGACCCTTTATGATAAGAAAAGCCATACACCAAATCAAAGCTGTCAGAATGTAGATTTGCCGAATTCTATATAAAGTATCTAAACCTAATTAACCATTTTAAAAAACAAAATAATCAGTTTTATTTCTATTAGGCCTAACTCAATCGATGGATGCACGGTTAAATAGCATATTGCATACAGCTTACATGTTCTAAAGTACCTACGATAGGAAATATTAGGTGTATTATTAGAACGCTAAGCCCTCTCTATATGGCGAAACACGAGAGTTCTTGGGTTTACCGCTCGTATAAAATTATCACTCAATTGAAATCAATGAAATTGTGGCAGATAAATTTGAAGGCAACGCGTGGCTACTGTAGATATGTAATAATTTGAATTGTAACCTAATATAATTCAATCATTTTGTTCTGTGAAAGTGTACAAGTGTAACTAGTTTTCTAGCTTCAGCTCTATTTTACTACCTATTTTACCACAGAAATTGATTAGAATAGACTCGTTACCCCCAACCAGCAAAAATAATAAGATACCCAGAACAAATAATTATGCAGATAGAAATAATTTTTTTGAGAGAAATAGACCGCTCACTGCAAGTGAAATTGTAGAAGTGGCTAGAATGTATATAGAAGGAGACAGCGATGGTTCTATAGATTATTCTGAAGATTTAGGCTCTGAATGGGATGATCAGAGTGAAGAATCGAGCCATAGTGGAGACAAGTACAATGAAGAGGATGAACATATTGCAATGGAAGCTATCAATGAAAATTACATGCTTGCTGGCTCAAATAACAATTGGTTTAATTAGATTGCACGCATCTCATCCACAAGATAAAAATGACCTCACTTATATCCAACTATTTAGAGAATCACTTGATGATGAGATTTCTGAGTTCTTGTTCTTGAAACTAATATAAATGCAAAACAACAAAAAAACAAGATACATAAACGATATGCAAGAATACAATAAAAACTTACCAATAAAGATGAAATACGTGAGTTTCTAGCAATAATTAGTATTTATATGGGAATGGTGAAGTATCAAAAAATTGCAGATTACTAGAATAAATATATTTTATGCAAAAACGCATTCGTGTCAGACATTATGGAAAGGAATAGATTTCAGCGATTATTACCAAGCAAAAGACATAAATATGGTTTGAAAATATTCAAACTTTGTGATATCAGAGGTTTCAATTTTAGAATGCTATTGTATTCTGGCAACAATTTCCAGAATCTTTCTGGAAGTTTAGGTGAAAGAGTATATTCCCTAGTACAGCCTCTGGAAAGGTGTGCCTTAAGATTATTTATCTTGAGGACATATTAAACTGTAGGTCCCCTTGTGGTAACTCTTTCAAGGCAGACAAGCCGCCAACGCTCGAATACGAGTACGGCACTCATAGAAGAAGAAGAAGAAGAACGGATATCCGGAATATTATTCGCCAACAATTTTTCGTCAACAATTCTTTACTGGCAATTCATACCTCCAACATTTATTCGCAATGACAATTTTTCGTCTAGGTTATTACTGGTAAATGGTATCTCACTTAAAACTTTTCTAGGGAACACAAATATAATTAAACATTAATGACACGGATACTTGTTGAATTTTTACCTGCTGAAAGATAATTCAAAATATTCAAATAAAATCGGAAAACCCACAAACAGGCACTTATTGAATATTAGTCCAAAGAATATATTTGTGAAAGATCATCTAAATTAATTCACAAGGAGATTGCTGATACAATTCAAGACTATTCGGATGAAATTATAGATATGAGTAGTATTTATAATATTGTTACGTGCAAGGGGAACAGCCGCCGGTATTGGCTACAAAGTGGCGGCATCCTTTTGAAGCGAGATCTATACTGTGGTTGGAAATTTCGAAAGCGGCGTTGACAAAGAGAACGACGGCAGCATGTCGGCATCTACTCCTAGAATGCCGACAAAGGGATCTCGAGAAAAGTCCAGTGGCGGCTTGCGAATCAAAGACCAGAAGCCGCTCGAATGATCTGGAGCCTTTGTCGGATATATATATGGGGGAATTTTCGGCATGCAAGACGTAGTATAGAAGACAGTGTGTATAATAGAATAGTCCGAGTAAGATAGTACGAATATAGTAAAGTTAAGTTGTAATTTTTATTATTTCGAATATAAATAAAGTTTATTTAACAATTATAAATTAGTCTCACTTATCTGCGAACCCACATAAGCAACAATATTTAAAAAACAATATTCTGCAAGAATAGCTCAACATTACCACTACTGTCAAAAATATAGGAGACATCCACGATGCAGTAAATATAATGCAAATCCAAACTATGAGAAATGATAAATTATTGCTGGTTAACGATTCAAAGTTTTGTTTTTCAAATTTATACTCTTTACGCTCGGTCGGTTTTATATGTGAATGAATTGAAAATTATAATACTAAAGATTCCTACTTTTAAATTGTATAATTATTATATTATTAAACAATTTCAATTTTTCAATAAACATTTTTATTTAAGGATATAAACTGAATCTGTGTTTTTAATAAGCTGTTTATTTATTAGTTTATCTGTAATTACAACCAAATTATTACTCATTTTTTTATTCTGGAATAATAATCCAGACGAAGAAATGTCGTTGCGAATAAATGATTTGGGTATGAATTGTTGGCGAAAAATCGTCGGCGAAGAATAATTGTTGGGGATAAATTTACCTAGACTCGGAAGAACGATAATTACCGACAATTATTCTACGAATGTGCCATTAGCTATCAAATTATTAGAACGTAACACTTTCTCGGAACTTTTCAAAAAAATCGCAGAGGTTTACCGAAAAATGTAACAAATCCAACGATCCCTGAACCATTACCAAAAATTTGTCTTCAAGATTGTGGCGAAATGGTGGTTTCACAAATACGCGAATTCAGTTTTAGGTAAGGGCTCCAAACAGGATGGAATGGACTACATGCTACAGTTTTCGCTTTCTTCCATTAAAACCGAGATAATATTTCCGCAGCTATTACAAACTATAAAAACTCTAATAGGAGTCACTGTATTATAAACCATCCAACGTCTCTGCCGCATTCCTACCCTAGCTCAATTCACATTTGTTATTAATCTAGGGACTAGGGAGAAAATAGTTGCATCTCTATTTTATATCAGATACGTGATATTTTATTATTCCTAAAGTACTTATAGGTGTCCACTGTTCATGCAATAATTTGTAGAGAGTAGTTTTTTTTAAATGGTAAACATCAAAAAAATGCCAGAGATATTGCAGCAATTATACTATTTATTTTGACTCTTCATTAGATGATTAGATTAGTTAGCACAAATAAAATTAATAGAAAATAAGTAGGTATATTAAATTGAAAAACAAATAAGTATTTGTTAATTCCATACGGGAAGATGTTCCCTTTCTAATATTACATTCTTTAATAACCACGCCAATGGATATCGCTAATTATTGAACATCTCGAAATATATTTCTAGAGTCTATTATAACTTCCGTTTTTCTGTTACGATAATAACGCATATAGGTAATATGTAACAACATTACCGTTACCTGCTGATCTTGCGAATTATAAATTAAAATTTGCAGCAAAAGAAATACCTCGTTGCTTTTGCGAAATCTAGTGAAATTTTCTATATATTGTTTTCTTCTTTTGTATAATAATGATCTTTTTGGATTCACCCATCACAGAGACCCCACAACAGGAACACATCGATACATGTGCTTCCCCCTCCTGATATCGTCTTCGTCCAATAATATCTCTAGTGCCCCCGACATACCAAGAATTACAGGATTTGTTTTCATTATTTTCAAGAAATTCGAAGTGGTTTGTTAATAGGTCTTTGTGTCTGAAAATCTGAAATCAAATGGATAGTGATTAAAAGTGTGTTTTTTTCTGATCGACTGTAATAGGTACATATCGACAAAATAAGGAAGATGCCAGCATTGCAAAAGGTTAGTTATTTATGTAAATATTTACTCTAAATTGATCATATAAAGCAAGAATTGCATCTGTAATTCAATTCTGATATATGTTTACTTCCCGAAAATATTCAAGTACCTACCTAGGTAGATTGTAATATTTCCATTTTTTATCTTTCAAAGTGGAACACCCAAATGGAATCGATTCAATAACTCAATTATTGTGCTTATTTGATAAAAATCCCAAAACACGTCAAATTTAGATTATGAATTATGAAATGATATTCTGATGGCACGCTGGATCCTGAGAATCGGCTGATAAGGTTAGGTACGTTTAATGGAATTGTTTAGTAAAAAATTTACTTTAAAGGGGTCCCAAAATAGTGAAAAATAAGTCTACGTTAAAAAAATTATCCCTTCATTCAACCCTCTCCGATTGTCAGGGGTTTGTGATTCATTAATTGAAAGGTCTAGTCATTTTTTGTACAAAGATGTTATTGTTTTAAGATTTATTGAAAGAAATAACAGGAAAAAATAACATTATCTGATTAGAGCAATTCGCTTAATTAGTAGGTATACTAGATATTGATAAAATAAAATACAAAAAAGTTAAATCTCTCGGGATAAGTAAGTATAGTTGATAGAATTAATTTATTCCATTTGGCTGTTCCACACTTTTCCATTCAATTTTCAATTTGGACTTTATTTTTTCAGACACATCTACAGTTTAGTACATAAATATTTTTTACAAAAAATTGGACCGACGTTATCAGTTAGTGCACTGAAAAGTATAAAATAATATTAATTCTATTGGGGCTGTTACTTTTGAAGTTGTGCAGTTGCAGGTAATTGATAACTTTTCACGAGTACCAGCCTCAATAGAATTAATATTATTTTATACTTTTCAGTGCACTAACTGATAACGTCGGTCCAATTTTTTGTAAAAAATATTTATTTCGCACTTTTGAGTGTAACATTAGTCACGAAAATCGTTAAACATTCACTAATACCAATGAAGATAGTACCTACTTATCCTATTACCCACGTATATTCTTTGCTTGTAGTTATTGAGATCTCAAAACATCGCTGCGGAAATACGCTTAAGCATTTTAGTTGTTACCATTTTAACACCGATTTAACTCGAAAACCGTAACTCTAAGGATAAAATGTTCAATATAAATGTTGCTACAAATAATTATGTCTTTCATGTACTACAAACAGATTTTCAATTTTCGACAGAAATCGCCCTCTCCACATAGCAAAAATAGGTATATTTGAGAATTTAAAATGCCTCTATCTCGAAAACCGTTACTCTTGTAAAAAATGTTCAATTTAAACGTTTCCGGATATTGTCCTATCTTTAATTATACCACCGCAGATTTTCAATTTTCGAGAAAATTTGCCCCATCCACCCCCTTTGGGGGCGGTTTTCGGAGGGAACGAGATGTCGGATTCCCGTTTTTATGAATATGGGACCAAATGAATCAAAAATCAACAAAATTGGAGTACGATTACTATATAATAGGCGCTCACAAAAAAAAAGCACACAGTCGAATTGTATACCTCCTCCGTTTGGGGTTCGTCGGTCAAAAATGTCCAGAAATTTATGTAATTCTGCACTCTAAAGTGATATTATTATAGGTACTAGAGGCTTTTTTATTTTTTTACGTCAACCTAAAATTTTATAGTTCGTTATTTCTATATTCATTTGACTTATGAATTATTTAGTATATTTATATATTTTCTGAAACTGAATATGTACCTAGGTACATAGATCGTCAGAATCTGCTTTTTTATATTTATTTACATTATGCCAAGAGACCTCACAATAAAATACATAAGTACACATACTTATTTCCATGTTGTTTCAAATTTAGCGTTTGCTAGCCCTCTATTCATTTATATAATTCCGTAACGAAGCATTGCCTTTAACCTCTAAGTACTAGATCTGTAACCAAATACTTGCCCAAAAAAGTTTTACGTTTTGCAGATTTCAAACAATATTTCATTACAATATTATTTTATCGTAATTTCTTATTTCATCCACTAAGTGAACAACTCGTTGTTAAGTAACTCTTGATTGGTATGGAAATTTTAATTTAAATCGTTGCTAACGAGGAATCATTCAGAGACTAGGTTAACTCAAAACGTTTTGAATATCTAACGATCAAAATCTTAACGAACAGCTATCCATAGCATTGTTAGTGGAAAAGAAATGCGCTGCTGACCATACAGTCGTTCTAATGAAATCATCTGGACCGTGATATGGCTAAGTAAACCGCTATAATTAAATGATTTGTGTTAAGCCAATTGGTTGCTGAAGAACATACGTTACATACATTGGCGTAGAAAAAAAAGAATCTATAAGATATTAGGTTTTCTCAGTTTATGGTCATGCCGTAGATTTTCTGTCAAGAAAATAAATATAATCATAAAAACAATTAGGTACTTGACACTGATGAAATATTCTGTTTTATTGACCGACGAACCTTGAACGGAGAAGGTATACAATTCGACCGTGTGCTTTTTTTATATAGTAATCGTACTCCGATAATTGATAATTTCTTATTCATTTGAAAGAGGAGGCTTGAGAAATGGTCCCATATTCATAAAAACGCAAATCCGACATCCCGTTCCCTCCGAAAACCGCCCCCGAAGTGGGTGGATGGTGCAAATTTTCTGGAAAATTGAAAATCTGCGGTGGTATAATTAAAGATAGGACAATATCCGGAAACGTTTAAATTGAAAACGAGACTCCTAATTTTGTATATTCGTAAAAATGTTAAAAGAAGAGCTTAATCTGTCTATAACTCAGGTATTCTCATTAGTGGTTGGTTTAAGTTTGAAGGAGTCCATAAGGCAAGATTCATTAATTCATTTAAATTGGTTATAGAACTTTTCTTAAATTATCAGGCAAAAATAGAAATGGTTACTTACAGTTCAGGAATATCTTTCTCTCCATTTTTGGAGTCACTTAAAACAGGTAATCGGCGCAAAGTTTCACCGACATCCGGAAATAGCGGTTTTGGTTTTATTTCCATTTTTTTGTGGTTTCAAATAGAAATAATATTTTTTGCAGAATACTGGTGGAGATATTATTTATTACTATTACTACGTATCACCAAACAAAACACTAGCACCACTTTTTCAAATATTTTAAGAATCCACAACAAAAGACGAAACAGTACCTATTTATGATCAAGTTTGTTGTGAATATAACAGAGTTTTGTATCACCATCCTAGTGTGGCCTCTACCCCTTAATGTAACTTTGAATGACAAAATATAGGAAATTGAATTAAATATAAAACAAGGTAAACATTATATGTATTTTTATTCAATAACTTTAGTTGCTTTTCGTAAGATTCAATTAAATCCACATCGGTTAAGACTTTATAAGAAAATAGTTGAAAGCGCGAAAAAAGTTTCTCGGTATCTTAAGCTCCTGTACCAATTTCAATTTTAACCAAATAGATTAAAACTGACCTGTTGATAGTAATTAACCGAAATTGATAGCTTTAATAAATTAAAAATAATTGTGTGTCTTTGTTAATTATATCAACCTTACCTTCGAAATCATAGCATTGATATTAAAACTTATTTGAAATCTCATCTAATACCATTGATGATGAAGTATATTATTTTTTCTATAAATATTTGTATCAATGACATATGAGCAAGTTTGATGCCACACATTAGATTTAATTCGTTTTCAATTTATATTATATAATATATATGTATATATATATACAGGCTGTCTCAGCGAGACCGTTCTTTAGAAGTTTATTAGGTTCTGGTCAAAATAGATATATAACCAATTATGTTTACTTCGAAAAACGGCATTTACTGTGTTATTTTAAATGGAACACCCTGTATATTTTTATATATTTGGATTCACCTATTCTTAAGCTTCATAAATACCATTGCTTTTTTCAATTTGATCCAGCCGCTTTGGACTTTTTCTAAAAAAAATGTGGTAGCAGGCATTTATTCAAACAATCAGAGAACACTAGATTTTTCAGATATCAATTTAGGATTCAAACTATGTTTCAACAACATGTTGGAGAATGTTTTGCGGTCAAAATCGGTTGCATACATTGTAGGATTACTTCACTATGGCACGTTAAGTTTTCGAAATTTTGAAGAACCATAACTAGATTTTTTGAAAAGTCTCCTCCCATATTTTATTGCTTAGTCGTCTTTGGTGTTTCATTTTACATCTTTTATACCCCACATGTATTATACCTGAGATTGATAGTTTAGGAGATAATTAAGTTTTTTTTTAAATGCGCACATATCTCGTCGATACTTACATAGTGTGCCATGGAAAATAAATAAGTATTCTCAATAAATAATTTTCAAAGTCAAACAACAAAGTAATAAGCTATTAAGAGTTAAAATGAATAACAATAATGAAAACAATGTCTATAAGAATCAAGAAATTCTTAACTTATTTTTGTGCGACAAATTTCTCAGTACAACGTGTAGAATGTTTAACGAGAGCAGCTATCCACATTTGCCTCCGATGACCAAAGGTAAATTTTGAAAACTTGAAGAATTTTTTTTGCGTTTTGGAATAATTAATCATGTATTAAATACAAAAAAGTGTATTTAAAAACTATACATAGGTTATAATACATTTTTGAAATGGTGGCCCTTTGCATTCAAGCTAAATGTTAAGCGTGAAAAAATACCCTCGTCTTGCTCTTCGTATTTCTTGAGAAGTGAGCCTGACGAATGCCACTCGCAAGCGTGCTTATAATTCTTCCCTCGTGTTCACTGGTGTCTGGTAGACCAGATCCTTGATGCGTTTCAAAGGTGGAAGTCCAAAGGTGTCAAATCTGGAGATCTTGCAGGCCAGTTCCATGGTCCTAACTGCTTTATCCATCTGTCTTCGAAAATTAAGGTGAGTTCTTGAGATACTTCTTGGGTGCAATGGGCCGGAGCTTTAACCAGTTGATACCAACAGCTTCTTCTTAAATTCAAAGGCAGATTATCTAGAAAATCTTCAAACACAGTACGTAATAAATTCAGATAACACTGTTAACGCGCCGTCATAAATAACGTAATAGAAACATTGAAACTAAACCTCATCTGTTAATTTCTCTCTAGGATCGCATGCGAATTAACTGAAAGTCCTTCACGCGAAAACTAAGGATTTGTGCGTTCAGATATTTTTTTCAAAAAATTCTCGTCTTCTTGACTTCGAGGATATAGCATCTCACACAAGTTAACTCTGTCGTCGGGATCTTGAGGATAAAGGTCTTGCACTAACGAGAATTTGTAAAGGTGTGATGCTTCTTCAAATGCTTTGTTTTTAAGATTTACTGATTTCCAGATCTTTTCGGCAGCTCAAATTGAGGCATAGCGATTCACCTCCAAATAGGCCAGAGTATTCAGTTTTCCCTCTTCTCATCAATTACACTTTTTTATATATTTAATGCATGATTGATTTGTCTAAAAGACAAAATTTGCTTCAATTCCCATAAATTTACCTCTGGTCATCGGAGGTATATGTGGATAGCTCTCGTTAAACATTCTACACGTTCTACTGAGAAGTTTGTCGCTCAAAAATAAATTAAGAATTTCCTGATTTGTTTAGACATTGTTTTCATTATTGTTATTCATTTTAACTCTTAATAGCTCAATTACTTTGTCGTTTGACTTTGAAAATTATTTATTGAGAATGCTTATTTGTTTTCCATAGCACACTAGGTAGGTATTGACGAGATATGTGTGAATTAAAAAAATAATTATCTGCTAAACTATCAATCTCAGGTATAGGACATGTGGGGTATGAAACATGTAAAATTAAACACCGAAGACGAGTAAGCAATAAAATATGTTGTTTAATGTTGTTTAAATATAGTTTGAATCCTAAATTGATATCCAAAAAATCTAGTGTTCTCTGATTCTTTTAATAATTGTCTGCTTCCACAATTATTTTTAGAATTGAAAAAAGTATAGGTATTTATGAAGCTTTCGAACAAGTGAATCCAAATACATAAAAATATACAGGGTGTTTTGTTTACAATAACAAAGTAAATGCTGACTTCCGGTATAACCGGAAGCACCAGAAAATACAAATATCTAATATATTATTACCACCACTGGCTCTTCCAACTGCCTGGATACGTTCATGGTCTTATTAAGATTAAATAGAATCTTAGGAAAACCACCTTGGAAAAATAACATTTCTTAAGATAAACTTTTGCTGAGTCCATTTCATTCTAAAAAAATTAAATGATACAAAGCATTCAATCAAATATTGTTTATGCAAGTTAAAATCATTCTATCTAGCTTTGGCTAAAAAATATGAAAATTGCACTAAAAATAAAATAGTTATGGGACTCCACCAAATATACTTGTTGCGTTTTTTACACCTGAGTGTATATTCTCAGTTACATTGCCATCATAAACTTAGTATCTACTCACATGATCTTGTGTAGGATTTTATCGTTCAGAGACAATTAAACTTTAAACTTACAATAAATACAGTGAGGGCCTTGAGCAATTTTCGCAAAAATTGTTACCCATTTTTTTATCGAATTCATCCCATTCAATTGCTCCTAACAATGTCTAATAAGTTTTATTAGAATAATAAGGCAATCATTATAAGATTTCGCCAAATAAATTCAGTTTATGGTATATACCTACGCTTGAATACCCTACAATACATCCTTTCTTACAGGTAGCATGTCCTCTTCCGAAAAATGACTATATTCGACCTAGGTTTACGGATATTCTTCAGAAGCACTCCATCAATTCTCTTTTGGATCAATCAGAAATTCTTGCTGAAAAAGATGGTAAGCATAATGAACATATCTGAAGGAAATTTACGCAATACTGTACTATTTTCAAGAAGATTTAACAGTTTGTTCTATTTTTATTAGAATACCTAACGAATTTATCCCCAACTGGAATTCAAGAATACTGGAAACAAGGAGATTAAACTCGCCCTAAAAATCGTGTAAAATATGATACGCATATATTTTGAAAATGCGTCTTTGCGCACCATGCCGTGCGCAACAAGCGACCCTCGCAAAAGAGATAGCAGATTATGATCGCGAAGATAAATAAAGAGAACAAATATTTAAGGTAATTGTCAAGATGTTTGTCAATATTCGTCGTACATGAGGCCACGCTTGATATGCAACTTCTGTAATCTTATGTGGCTACGTAGAGAAGCATAGGAAGTTTACTCTCCTTGTTTCCAGTCTTCTTGCTGGAACAACTTTACACAAGACGAAAGAAACCCCGATTTCATTCCACCATGCTGTTATTTATTCGTGAAAGCATAATAAATGTAGAGTAATAATGTTACTTAAATAAATACCAATAATTATTGTTACTTAACACAATAATGAGGATAATTTCGAAAATGGTATTAATCATTTGTAATGAATTCGTAGTAGATAGGTATTTAGAAATTGAAGTGCTTATTGGATGACATATGATTTAATTTTATTGCGAGAATATGGCCTATATATCAATTAGATCAGAACATATTAGAAGTGACGGCGTAATTGTTATAACGAAATTATTCACTGACCAACGTACTCACTGAGTTTTGTTAATTCTTCAATGGTACCATACAATATTCGATGACTATAATAATTCGAATGATTTTATACACATCTATCAAGTACCTATAAACATAAATATTTTTTGTCACTGCTGTCCTTTTGAGTGTACTATTCTTGTGATATTTATTTGTATTATGGTTACTATTTTCAACTTCTCAAATTGTGATGCGTTCGATTTTGTTAAACTCTTATTTTGACATTCGGCCATCTTTTGAGATTCTTAGGGTCGGATAAAATAGTTTTTAGGAACTTTCGGAAAGGCAATAACATAAAAGTGAGTTTTTAGTGTTTCCACGGTTGGTATCTTCGTGATTGCAGATGATATATACAGGGTATCCCAGCTGTGCCAGGAAATAGTATTATTCCCGAACGGACAAACATATTGACATGCAGTTTTCGGGACAGGATAGAACTTATTTGGGTGCATATTTTAAAATTATTTTCATTAATACAGGTTGCGCATCCTAAGAGTGGCGCATCAAACAGGTTTTTTTGAATTGAAAACTCCATATTTAATATTCTAAATTGAAAGCCCTTGAAATTCCCATCAAAATGGTACAACATAGTATGGGTCGTTCAGGAGTTATGGGTATTTTTATACCGAAAAAAGGTAAGTATGTATTTGGACGATCATGGTTATGTTACTGCGTAAGATATTGGAGCAATTTTATCACTTATGTCCTGTAGTTTATTAACAATGAATAAAACTGTCGAGGGGATTAAGCAAATGTATAGGGTGATTGAGATTGCGAAATCATGTTTTTTTTTAAATGAATCGCCCTGTATATAAATACATCATTGAATGCAATAATGATTAAGCTTTCCAAAAATGTGCAACATGTATAAGGAAAAGTCATTGACTACGAAGTTATTACGTAAAAGCTTCAAAAATTATTAATTCGCCTTATTGGATTATGATGTTGCCCTGGAAACATCGTTTCCAATGAAGAAATGATTAACATGGTCTACGTATTAGGGGAAGCTCAGCGGAATCATCTTTTAGCTACAAGAATTTACAAGGACGATATCCAAATGCAAGACAACCGAGACGAGAAACAATGAAAAAGGTGTTGGAGCGGTTTGAAAATTCTGTTTCTGATAGCTAGGAAGCAGGAAGTGCTACTTCTCCTAGTGTGTAGTACCAAATTTTCAGGATGCATTCTATAAAAGCCTTTTTTGGTTGTCTTCAGTTTAGATGCTGTAACTTAAAATCCTGTCGACTTCGCATAACAGAACTTTGATTAAAAAATGAGGTTTCCATGGCAATAATCGTAATCCAATACTAAATAAGGCGACTTAATAATTTTTTAAGTTTTAACGTAATAACTTCGTAGTCAGTAGATTAGTTTTTCTTATTCATTTAGAACATTTTCGGAAAGCTTAATCGTTATTGCATTCAATGATGTATTTATATACAGGGCGTTCCATTTGAAAAAAAATTTATTCATGATTTCGCAAACTCAATCACCCTGTATATTTGCCTAACCCCTTCGACAGTTTCATTCATTATTATTAAACTACAGGACGTATGAAAACAATTACGATAAAATTGCTCTAATATCTTACACAGTAACAACACCACGATCGTTCAAATACATACCTTTTTTCCGTATAAAAGGGCCAATAACTCCTGAACAACCCATAACAGACCCATATTATGTTATACCATTTGGATGAGACTTTGAAGGGCTTTCAATTTATAGTATCAAATATTGAGTGCTCATTAAAAAAAACCTATGTTTGATTCGCCACTCTTTGGATGCGCACCCTGTATAAATGAAACTAATTTTAAAAGATGCACCCAAATAAGTTCTATCCTGTCCCGAAAATCCTACTTCCTACTCTTTTTTTTGTGGATTTCTGGAACCATCATAAATAATTTTCAAAATCAGATGATCAGAGAACTAGAAACTTCCTGTAAGAAGAGAGGGTTGAGTATGAATATGGAAAAAACAAAGAAGAAATTCCGATAAGTCTAAATGGAAACAACTTCGAATATATTGAAGAAATGATCTACTTAAGTCAACTGATCTCCTTTTCTTGTAGAACAGCTAAGGAAGTCAACAGGAGAATAAAAACCAGCTGGAAGAAATTTTGGTCACTAAATGACATCTTAAAAGGCAATTTTTCATCATAAATAAAAGGAAAAATCATCCAGAAATTTGTCGGTTCCTGTTTACTATACGGATGTCAGACATGGACACTATCACTTTATACAAAAAATCGGATGTAACACAAATGCAGATGCTGAGAAGCATTCATGGTATAAAAAGAAAAGATAGGATAAAAAACGCATATATCAGGCAAAGAACCGGATACCCTGAAGATTTTTCGGTGCTAGCTAAGCACCTTAAATGGAACTGGGCAGGACACGTTACGCGGATGGATGAAGGAAGATGAGCAAGAACTCTAACTAAATGGAAACCAGATGAAAATAGAAGAAAATAAAGGCAAAAGAAAAGATGGATGGATGAAATCGTAAAAGCAGTAGGAGCACAACGGATGGAGATGGCTAAGGACAGAGGAAGATGGCAAAAAGTGTTAAGGTCTCAAGAAGATCATTACCAACAATGCCAATGCTTACAACACTACAACATAGACCAACTTAACTCAAAACTAGCACCTTAATCCTCAATATGGAGAGGCCTTGCCCAAGGGGGTATCAATAGGCTATTATTATTATTTTATATAATTTTATTTTGGATGTACTTATATTGGAATTCGGTTTGCACAAAACGGTCAGAAATTCATCGTAGTTTGTATTAAAAAAATAAGATGTTTTACTTGGGGCTTCAAGCTCATCAGTTAAAAATATAATTACTGCTAAAAAAATATTAATAAAATAAATGTAAACAAATGAAATTACCTTTCGTACCTTAAACACACATTACATCAACTAGATCTAATATGTGTATAAGGTACGAAAGGTAATTTCTTGTATCTTCCTGTGAATAGGACTTGCTAGGTCTTTTTAGGATTAACTCCTAGCTCTTTTACCTCTGCTTATATTGTAATCTCCTCAAGATGTGCTCTAATAATATCGCTTACTGTTTGTGTGTCTTTCCTGTGACTAGTATCGCAACGTCGCCAGCATATGTTACGATATTTATTGTCCTTTCTCTCAATAAAGTTCACATTTCCTTTGATCACAATCAGCCACAAACGTGGAAGATGACCCCTTCTTGTGGTGTGCTCCTGGTTAGTCTTTTGATGGGCCGAGTATGAGATGGTGTTTTCAAGTAATTCCATTGGAGCATCATCCAGGAATCATGAAAACTGATACACTAGGCCTAGTATAAAACGTACATCCAAACAACGCCGAATGTTTCTATCTCCGGATGTTGCTAAACAAAATACTGGGACCAAAAAATTTCTCAGATCTCAAGACTGTTGACGGTTACCAATTCCAGACTTACAGAGAAGCATGCCAACGATTAGGACTACTGGAGAACGCCAACCACACTACAAGAAGCCTCACTCACAGCGTCAGCTGAGCAAGTCAGAGACATATTCGCCATAATTCTAAAAGCATGAATCCCATCGAATCCAAAACAGTTATGGGACTCCTTCAAAAAAAGTATGAGTGATGACATATACCAAATCCGACAAGCTAATCCAAAACTGGCCATCGAATTCAACGACATCTTCAATGAAACAATCATGTTTATCGATAAAAAAACAGTACAACTTGGGTTACCAGCACCACGACAAGATGCTTTCAGTGTACTAAACTTCGAAATTACAATGGAAAAAACTACAACATCAACGAACCACTTCAATACATTGCTCAAGACAAACGAATTCCTAATGACTCTTTTTTTTAATTAGTATGGACTGGATCACCAACAATACTGGCGGAATTATTTACTTGGACACATAAGGCAGCACCGGGAAAACGTTTCTAATAAATTTATCGTTGGCAGGAATACGTGCTTAGCAACACAGCGCATTTGCAATGGCATCATCTGGCATTGCCGCCACACTTATGGAAGGAGGACGAACTGACCATTCCGCCCTACAACTACCGTTGAATATAGACGAAAAATAGGTAATTCACGATATGTAAAGAGCATCTGGACGAGGTGAGTTGGTTAAGCTAAAATTATCTTCTGGGATGAATGCACGATGGCACATAAAAAATCACAGTAGAAAATTCGAAAAATTTATACATATATACCACGGATAACAAAATAAAAAATGTTGTTTATAAACAAGTATTATAAATAGAAGTATTGTAGTTAGAATATATTTTCAATAAAAATTTGTACCTCTTATATTTCAAAGTTTATCCATTTATTCCAATTCCCACACAATCTCATATAAATTCCCTGAGCCAAGCCGGGTACCCCAGCTAGTATTTGAAATAAACCAATCAAATAGATAGGCACCGAATTCTATATTATATATTTACGTACACATAGGTACAACTTCAAAAAAATCTATTTTATCCAGCTGCATGAGACCTTAAAACGTGAATTTTCTCAAATCGAACCCATTACTATATTACATTCTACTAGGAAACTAATATACAGGGTGTCCTGGAAAATGTGGAAAATCTCTCGGATTCAGATAGAACATTAAAAAAGAAGATTACAAGTTCCTATAAATGTTTGCCCTAGCGGCCCTCCCCACGGAGATACGGCCTCCTAAAAGAAACCACTGGAAAACAATTTTTCTTGAATAACTTTTAAACTACTTAATATAATTTAATGAAAATTTAATATGATAAACAGTAGTGAGGACCCCTTAAAATACTGCCCTTAAAACATAATTACCTTGTTTAGTTTACCAGGGGCGGACTACGTTGTACATTTTAATGCTGACATTTTTTATACCCTGTATGGTAAGAAGTTGAAAAAAATTAATTTGGACACCTTGAACATTAAGCTAAAGAAAAGGTAGGTAATCTTGTTCATTGTCGATAAAATGAATCGTTTTCGAGAAAAAATATAGTAAAAGAACCATGACTTCTAAATTTTTTGTCTGCAACAAATAAAACTTTTATCAGTGTTAAAAACGCGCTGTTTTCACAAACTTACTATGGTATCTACGAAATATTAATTAATATCTTGAATTGACGCATTTTGAATCTTGACATATTTCATATTGTTTACACGTTGATCATTTACTTCGATATTATTTTTTTGAATATCTTGGTATATTTAATTCGATAATGGGATACACAATTAGTGGGTATGCAGATATGCATCTTATGTACGGTCTTGCATCTTGTAATGCTTTGGAAGCAAGAAAGTTGTATGAAGAAAGATATCCTAATCGGAATGTTCCAAATTATAAAAAAATTCAGGGACGTGACCAACGTCAAGAGAGAGTGGTGAGCGATTCCCAGTTAATAAGGTAACATTATTGACTTTCTTTAATAATCTTTACGAACTTTTGGGAAAACAAGTACTGATGCTGGTGTGACAAGAACAGTACGTACGGTGCAACGATAATTCATGAAGTACTTAAAGAACAGTTGTTACACCCTTATCATCGCAAAAAGTGCATCAACTACTTCCTGGAGATTTTCCTAGTAAAATCCAGTTTGCAAACTGGCTGTTAGATTAGCAACGAACAAACTGGAACTTCATTAACACTATTATTTATTATTTAAGGATTTAACAAAAATGGGATTGTCAATTTACATAACTCGCATGTATGGGCTGATAAAAACCCTCATGACGGGCAATGACAAGGCGGAAAAGCTAGCGGGTACTCCTACTACTTCGGGAACAATGTGTAGGCCCGAACCGGTGGTACCCATCACACCGCTCATCATGGCCAAGCTCATTAAAGGGGACATACACTTCAGACAATGTCAGAGGTGGAACTCAATTCTGGGCTGTCGACAGAGCAAGAACTTCATCGCAGAGTCCTGCCAGAAACGGGCCGAAGACTGCCTAGCTTTGCTCTGGGCCAAACTACGCCCACTTGTGGACTGGACTGGGCATGCTGCGCTACATGCCTACATACAATGGGTGTCATCGATGACCCGACATGTCGGGCATGCATGGAGGAGGAAGAGACATATAAACTCATAAGTCATTTAAACAATTGGAAATACCGTCAAACCATAGTGCTTCCTTCTAGTTCAAAGGCTATTTATTCAAATGGGCACCCCGGGTGACGTAATTCCCGCGTTTGAATAGCTGGCGCTGATTGGTCCGAAAGTTACCAGACAACCTATGTATCTAAAAATCTTGGGCCAGGCTAATGTTTTTCATTTTGGAACAGCCAACAAATATTCTTCATATCATCTGCGCTATTTTACGTCCCATGCTATGCTTCAAAAGTCAATATGGAGACTTTTGAGAGCATAGCATAGGACGTAAAATAGCGAACATGACGTGAAGAATAGGATAAACTAATTTCTAGGACATTTAATGGAAATTCTAAGGGTTTGGAAATTAAAGTTTGGAAAATTTGGCAATTTTGAATATAGTTTTTGATCATCCGGAGTGGTCAGGTTCAAAGATATCATGACGTGAACTTTCACAACTTTGATTGCAAATATTTCAAAAACGGTGGTATATGCAGTTTTAAATATATATAATTTTGGAAAATCAAATTAAAAGTACATCGATTGGTATCAAAAGTTTTTCAATATACGAGAGTTCATCGGCGGACGTAGTGCTAGTGAAGAATATATGTTGGCTGTTCCAAAATTAAAAACATTCCCTGTGTCCAACACACATCTAGCTAAGATAGCGCTGCAACATTTTTGACAAGATTTGCTGTTAGATGTCTTGCGCTCTTGAGCTGGTTTATAAAGAAGCTTTTAAAAATAACTGTTGGCTTATTTCTGATGCGGCAGCTTAAAAAGCGCAGGTTTCATACCAAAATCTGTCAAAAATGTTGCAGCGCTTTCTTATCTAGATGTGTGTTGGACACAGGGAATATCCTGGCCAGGGTTAAAATGGTCGTTGAAAATTGACAGATATATGGACCCGATATAGGAATGTGACATTGACTAATGACATAATTTAAGCCTGGTCAGGCTAATGTTTTGTATTTAGGAACACACTGTAAGTTCACTAATTTCTAAGTCATTAAATGGAAACTCCAAGGGTTTGGCATTTAAGTTTCCAAAATTTGGCAATTTTAAATTTTAAATTAGTTTTTGATCATCCGGGGTGGTCAGGTTCAAAGATATCATGACGTGAACTTTTAAAACTTTCTTTGATTGAAACTATTTCAAAAACGGTGGTATATGCAGTTTTAAATATGTATATTTTTGGAAAATGCAAATAAAAATACATCGATTGGTTTCAAAAGTTTTTCAATATACGAGAGTTCATCGGCTGGCGTAGTGCTGGTCATTTGTTTGCCTGGAATCGTTCCGCTGCCGTGTCAACTTTCGAATGTCAAATGAGACTTAGAAAAGTGTAGTTTCTAGTTCAGTCGTCGAAATAGCTATTTGTACATTTAGTTGGGAAAAATGAGATTTTTCTATTCTAGTTTTTAAAAAATTCCACGTCCAAGTGAGTATAAAATTGAATAATTACTCACCGGATTTTACAAAATATATTTTTGATATTGGCATGATGTCAGTTTGACAACTGAGTTAGCCGCTAGATAGCTAGTAGCTAGTAGCGGTAACTAGCCGATGTGTGACACGGTCGCATTGATATACCTATTGTAACGTGAAGACTTACCCGAATAAAAACACCCACACACACACACAAATAGCTGGAAGAACACTCTGGAGCCCGGAAGCACCTCGATTACTCTCGAAGGAATATATTGGGAAATACATCCAGAACAATATATTAGAACGGACGAGAAGCTTCGAGATAGGAGGTTAAGTGGATATAAAAAGACACGGACCACGGAGACAGTTGGTTAGTGATAGATAGTCAGTCGGTCATAAATCATAGACAGTAGAAAGTCGTATATAGTCCGAGAAATAAGTGTGAAAATAAATTTGTATATAGTCGTGTAGTTATTGGTATAAATAAATAAGAGAAAATAAATCGAACCCAGTTATAATATAAATTCCCATTACACTATAATGTTTGAGCATTGAACATATTTTAGCACTATACTATTAACAGTCAAATTTAGATGTTTCGATAACGAGGTACAAAAAATTAAAAACAAATAAATTGTCCTACCGAAATGGTACTTTTCCTACGTTACACATACCAATATCATGACGTTTCCAGCTTTAATCCATAATCCCAACCTTATTAAAAAAATGAGAGGACATGTCCGTATTCGGGACAAATTATTATTATCAATGACTAACTTTCAAACACCCTGTAGGCGTAAAAAAAATATCATAACTTTTGTTCATCACGCTACATTTAAAAAAAATTGGTAAAAGCCTTTACCTATGACTTCCCTCGACAAACCACCTCGCTTCGAGATGGAAACAACCTCGTCGCTTCTACCGTTCTTATATTGACACTTAATATTTAGGATACCCTGTATATATGATTAACGAAAACCCTTACATTGTGTCGCCAGTAGTCCTTCAATATGCATACCAAAATGATGTCGATGTCCTAGGTCAAGCCGTTATTGAGCTATAACGCCAACAGACTACAGACAGACAGACCAACCGACGGACTTGAGATACCATGATTTTCGTGATCTAGGAACCCCAAAACGTAAATATCAGCAAAAATCTCGAGGTCGATTTTTTACGTGAATACAATACTTATTGAGGGAAGTAAAATAAGTATAAAAAGAGGAAAAATGAGCATTCAGAAATAAGTATAAATTTATTTTAAACAAAAATAAATAACGTTACGAAATTTTACATTTTAAAGGATAAACATAACAGAAAATCAAAAAAAATAAGGATAATATAATTCTAGAGTTTTCCTGATGGGACATCGTGCCACAAACGTAGATTATTCCCTGATTGTAAAAAACTCCTGTATGTATGGGCCCTGAATGCGTTAAATTTTCTATTAAACTAGCCGTGAATACCCGCTTCGCTGGCTTATTTCGATCATAAAAATTCATTTTGGAGCTTTCTAGATCATTGAAGGAATTTCTAGAACATTCTATATTGATCAGAAAATTGGCATACAATCTAGATCAATCTAAAAATTTCTAGAACATTCTTGATCGTTCAGAACCGTGGCATCTATTTTAAAGCTTTCTAAATCAATTCTACAAATTTCTAGGTCATTCTAGACTTTTTTCGAACATTTGAAATATGCTGAGATTTCCAAATTATTCTGGGATGTTCTAGATTATTCAAGAAATTTCCAGATCATTCTAAAATGTAAAATGTTCTAAAACATTCTCATTTGATTAGAATATAGCCTTACATTTGAGAACTTTCCAAATTATTCTAAAAATTTCTAGTCATTCTAGAATTTCCTTGAACAGTCCACAACATTTAAGTTTAATGATAATCACACATTTCAAGAAATCACATATTTCATCCCCCGTATCTTCTACACCCTAATAGGTATCAACTTGCAACCACCATATATTGCACGACGCGAGCCTTGTACCTACCTATAGCGACATACAAACACTATACGCCTGCGGTGTGCAATAATCCTAATTATTTTAGATTAATGATAATGACAATTTAGAAATCACATGATTCATTCCTGTACTAAACCCTTATAGGTATCAAGTTGCAACCACCATTGTGCACGATGGGAGCCTTGTACCTATAGAGACATACAAACACTATGCGTCTGCGATGTGCAGTTTTAGCTGTAAAGTGAAATATAGGGACACACACCTCTCATTTTATATATAGATATAGATTACACATTGGATCATATGTCTGTTTCTGTTATTTTTTTGGGTCCTGTTATCGATAAGTCCATTAGTGCCAGCTGGAACTCCATAACCACAAAAACTAGAAGTTTGATAAGCAATTTAAGTTAAAAAAAAGATGAAGTTCCGTTTTTATAGATATGACCTAGAAATTAAAGATAGTGGGTCATTTAGTTCTATTTTCACAAAATATACACTTAATAATAATAAACAAATAAAGGGGTGGGGGGAAATAATTCTACTGTATCTAATTATATTAAACGAGCAATGCTTGTATATATACAGTGTGCTACAAACTCGAGGATAAGTATGGGAATCTCGTAAACCGTAAAAGATACAAAGTCGTTTAAATGGGGGCAAAGTTGCGTATTTTGATGCTCAACAAAATGCCGTTTTGAAAGTCAAGAAATTCCGACTATGTCCGAAGTTATCCGAAAAAAACGAAATTTTGCAAAATCGTTATTATTTTTTTCTGACCTCATTTGAAGAGATATTTTAAAATAAATGGAACTTTTTCATTGCCAACTTTGTTTTTTTAAATACGGTCCTGGATTTTTTATTTTGGTTTTTGTTAGTTTTTGACAACCCAAAAGCAATGTTGTATCACAATTATGAAAAAAATTCTTAGATTTATTAAAAATAATGCTTTTAAATTCATGCCCAAGTCCATCTCTGTCCAATACATAGTTTCCGTCATAAGTTTATCTTCATTTCGGCAAATTAATGGGAATAGTGGGTCTGCAGTTACACCATGCTCCGCTTCCGATAAAAAATATTTTTCTCATTATAACCTTATTTAAACATAAGTTGTGAAGTTACTGATAAATTATTATTAAAGTAGAGGTTTTATGAAATTTATGTTAAATAAATCAAATTATTAAAAACCACCATCAGTTCTCTATTCATGCGGATCTCCTCAGATATTTCTTTTATCTTCTTAAACTAAGCAATGGAGCGACCTCATATTTTCTCGGAAATAAAATATCAATATTTCTCTCTTCCTGCAAATAACAATGTATTTATTTATATAACAATTGTTTAATGCTAATGGTAACTTTTTGTGTGCATCTGTATAGCCATATGGTAAATGCCATCTTAAAATTTCACCTTAAATGTATCCAAATTCCAAGATTCAACACCCCATATTTCTAACCAAAATATTTGTATACAAATAATTCGCAAAAAACCAGCATGCTGGAATGATTTCTCACATTTGTCAAAATGCGTAGTGGGCTGTATCCTTTTCATCGCATTCTGGTTGTACTAATAAAAGTGAACGCGTCTATTGAGCACAGTAATTTGACTTAAGATTTTTAGAAGTTCAAACTGGTAAATTTTAAAGATTTTAATAGTTATAAATACCAATTTATATAGGAATGGCAGGTGAGACAATGTCAATATCAGATCTGCTAGGGCTGAATTCACCGCGAGGATTGCTGAATTTTGGAAATTCTTCCAATGGATTATGTACCCCTCCAGCAACGTCGCCAAATTATCAGGTAGAATATGTACATATATTTAGTCATATAATAGCTTATTCATTAATTCATTATTTTTTGCCAAGAGACGATAAAAATCTCGGTCCTTGATTTCACATTTTATAATTTTTGTACTGATATCTGGGTTATTTTATGTTGCATTGTTGCCAACTTGAAACTTCGTTTATCTAACTTTGAATTTAGCCTACAATCTAGAACTACGAACTACGTAACGTATTGCAATCCATTGTATATTATATTCTTATTTTATGAGTCGATTCTCCGTCTTCGGCAATTCGGCACTTACAGAACCCCATTAGGAGTTCTGCCAGATTAAAATACAATTTATGTGAAGATTAATTAATTATTACTGTTATTGCTTCTGGCGTAATCTCAAAATTCTATAAAATCACATTAAACATGTTGACATGAATTGCGATAAATAAAACAGGAAATGACCAATTCTTTTTTGAATAACTGAAATAAATCTGTGTGTGATTTTCGTTTTCTGCATTATTATTCCAGTTTAATTTCGATGAACCGAAATTCCAGTCTAGTCCACTGAATTATTCTTCAGTGGCATCCCCAAAAAGACTTCACAGAAATATTTCCTTGGCTAGTAGTGCTGGTACATCTACTGCAACAACACCATCAGGATATTTCTCAGGTCAATCTACTTCCTCGCTAAGGTAAGTTTAAATTCTCAACTATGCTTTTAAATAAATCATTTCATAAATAATAAACACTTATGTTTCTATTTCTACACATTATTGATAAGTGTACTTGGTGCACGGAGTTATCAAATACTTCTGAATCTGAATATATCTCATTGTATATTGGTATATCGTGCTGTAAAACTATTTCTAAACAAGCTTTATTTACATATATAGTGACTCATGCGGAAATAATAGCCCATCTCTGTTAGACCATCCACTACTTGGAATAAGCAGCAATACGCGATCACATTCTCCAGAGTCATCTCGTAGTAGCGGCCTGTCTAGCCCAGATGGGAGCTTAAGCGAGATATTGGTAAAATTATTTTATAATAGACAATTGAAAGCTATTGCCTAATTTTTTTCTTTTGCTATCTAGAACTCTCTAACACTGAACGATAATTTGGCCAGGAATATTTTTGGGAACGTGACTAATGATCTGGATATTACAAATTTGCAAAACCTTCAAGCAATCCAAGCTCTAAAATATCTACAACCTCCATTACTATCTACTTTGCTTCCTTCTGGTTGTTCTCATAATAATATTCAGCAGGTGGGTATTTATTATCAATGAAACTAGCAATCAGATTGAATTTTTTACTTACACATAAATTTCATATCTTCCAGTTACCAGAAAAATGGAATGGTACTGGTGCACCTCACATGAATTTTTTGGAGACTTATCAGTTAGATAGAGTAGCTCGCTTTCATAGAACAGCGGCATGTAAGTACTCCCAATATTGAAAATAAATTATCTCAATTTTAAGCTATTATAGTATAACATTATGTATTTATAGCTGTTTACGATGCAACATGTACATGGAGTGGAGTTCTTCCTCCCCGCACTAATACTAAGCCGACTGGTTACTCCAGCAAAGTTTTTCTGGGAGGCGTTCCGTGGGACATATCTGAGCAACTGCTAATGCATACTTTCAAACAGTATGGACCTATTCGAGTAGAATGGCCTGGTAAAGATAAACAGGCTTCCCAACCAAAGGGTTATGTCTACATAATTTTCGAGTCTGAGAAGAATGTCAAAGCGCTATTGCAAGCATGCACTAACAATTACATCGATAGCGAAAATTGGTACTACAAAATTAGCTCCAAGCGCATGAAAGCAAAGGAGGTGGGTCTAAATATACTCACATATTTGTCAAAACAAAAACTATATACTTACGATTGAATTTTAAAATGCTATTATTATTTTATCTCATTTAGGTTCAGGTGATCCCGTGGATTATTAGCGATTCCAACTATACCAAATCGACTTCTCAGAAATTGGATCCGAGCAAGACTGTCTTTGTAGGTGCACTCCATGGGATGTTGAATGCTGAGGGCTTGGCTAATATTATGAACGATCTTTTCGGTGGTGTTGTTTATGCAGGTTTGTTTTATGTATACTGTACACCTTAACATTATGTTAAGGTGTATTGTACACCGTAGCATTATGTTAAGGCTTAACATATGCTAACTTTTTCCATCATTGTTTTGATCCTTTTATTTCTATTCCGATGTTTTTAGCGAAAGTTTATTTCTAGGTATCGATACGGACAAATACAAGTATCCAATTGGTTCTGGAAGAGTTACATTTAATAATCCTCACTCATACATAAAAGCGGTTGCAGCAGCATTCATTGAAATTAAGACGGCCAAATTTACCAAAAAAGTAAGTTGATTGATTATAAAAGATTTAAAATGAAATAGTTTTCTTATTCAACTTCTATTTCTTCACACGTTTGCTTAAATATCTTTCTCGTATAAGTTCTAGATGTTTTGCAGTCTGAATTAGAAATGCTGGAAGTGATCACTGAATGTTATATAAATTCACCTTAGAAAACAATAATATTTCCTTATTAAAGATTCTAGTATTGATATTATATATATTATAGGTATCCAATATTGATAGATAATTTAAATTTATACATCTTGGATTGAAATTGATTTCCATTTTAGTAATACCTAAACGAAAAAATCACAATATTTTTTTTGCTATTCCAACTTTATGCAGGTTCAGGTTGATCCTTACCTTGAGGACTCACTCTGCTCCATTTGTGGTGTGCAACAGGGCCCCTACTTTTGCAGGGACTTGAATTGTTTTCGATACTTCTGCCGCACATGCTGGCAATGGCAACACAACGAGATGCGTCATCACAAGCCGTTGATGAGGAACTCTAAGAATAGCCAGGTTTTGGGATTAGCCAGCGCTTCTCATACCATAGCCGCTTCAATTTCACATTCATCAACAGCAGGAACTCCTCCTGCCGCCACAGCCATAAACTAAGCAAGTAAATGATTTGCTTTCCTTCTCTTATTTTGACGTGACACGTGTTTCTTATTCGTACACTTGTGTCCGTCTATATTATTTTTTACGCTATTGTTGAGCGTATAGTCTTACTATTAAAATTTTTGTAAATTTAGGTGGAGTTTTAGGGTAAGAAATGATTTTCTCTTCCTTAGGTTTATACATATAGACCATGAGACCATTTTCTTCAGGGCCACTAGTTATTTGTGACTGTGCGCTATTTCATTGAACTTTTTCAAATTAATTGGATATCTAAATATGAACTAAATGTATGAAGTTTTGCGTACTATTAATAATTTATTTCTTTAAACATCGACACCAATCTAATTTGAAAATGTTCCCGTCATAAAATAGACTGTATCAATCATTGTATTAAAATTTATGTTAATTTTTATGTCGATAATTGAATAATTCTGTTCTAAACACTTCAGATTAATATACTTCTATAAAAACGAATTGAAATTGAACTTTTCGTAAATTAAATGGATAATTCGAAAATAGGACTTGTTTTTGGGACTCTTAGCATTCCCTATACGTAATATTTTATTGTTGAAGTTTTTGAAACAGATAATTAATAATGATACGATTCAAGTAATAAATCGAAAATATTTTATAATAGATTTGGATATTTGTTGGTGTTTAACATTTTCGTAGTTTTAAGTGTTGATATTTAAAAAATTTTATAAATTTAAATTGTTGCTAAAAACATTGCAAAAAAATGTGGGCGATTGGGTTAAAATTATTGAATAGTTTTATGAATTTTATGGAGATTGCTTCACAATCTTTGTTATTGTTCTTCGATTAAGGATCAAATGAGACTGTTCTACTGATAATTTGGCTACGAACAGGTTATTACAATTTTTTGGTAGATGAGCAAATGGCACATCTCTAAATAATTAATATTTAATAATCATAATTTATAGTGTCTATCTTGTTACTTTTAAAGATATCTTATTATTAAATGCCTATTTATCATTGATATAATGTGTTTTTTATTGCAGCTCAAGTTGGTGTTGGAATATGATAGCATGCGACTGATTTTTAATGAAAATGTTTCTTAAGTTTTTAATTTTGTTATTAGTTGATTACTAACTTATGTTATTTTGTTTTTAACATTTACCAATCTTGTTTTAGTTTATATGTTAATTTAGGTGATGGTTAATATTTTCCGACATCTGGAACAAAACTTTTTTTATATCATTATGAATCTATGTGGTAAATATTGAAGTTCATCTGAAAAATCAGTTTTGTTTAAGACGTCTTCAATATATTAAAATAGACTATTAAGTTACCTGATGTGTTACTAATATGGTATAAAATTTTAGTTTGATTTTAAAGGGAATTTTTAAAGATTTTAATGTTTGGAACTAACATTTTACCAAAATGAAATTAAGCAATTGTGATAACTAACCTATTATACGTTTTATGATTACTGAACTTTGGGAGTACAAAATTTGAAAGTTTAAACTGGAATGCTTAAAGACTTCTCTGATTCGACGAATGTAAGTTTTAGCTAAATCTTACTCATTGTATTTGTTTTGTTGCATATATAGTTTCTATTTCATATTGCCTGTCTCTCTACTAGTCATACTTGTTATAATCAATAAAGCATGAAAATTACTCATGAAAAATTTCTTAAACATTGGTCTATTACAATTATTGTCATGTAACAAAAACAAATCCTTTGGCCTAGGCTGTCATGCTTACTAAAGAGCATATTGAATAGAAAAGCAGTATGGGTGCGATCCAGGTCTCCAAACTGTGAATCTGCCCGTTGCAAATTGAACGAAGACGATATCATACATTATAGTACTTTGACTGTGAAAAACTGAATTTGAAAATCATCCATCCAGAAAATACTAGTAAAGATGTATTACCTAAAACTTTGTAACCGTTTTTTACTAAAATCGCATCCATTAGAATAACCCCGTAATCGGAAGTTAATTAACTTTCGTCGGAAAATAAAAAGTTATAGGAAGGCCATTTGATAGCAAACGGGAAGCTTAGTTTTAGACTCAGTTACTAACTGTAGGAACTTCATTTGAATATCAGATCAATTAACGTATTTAGTACCTACTCTTAGTTTTCTTATGAGTAAATAAGAATATGCGATGTAATTGAAAAGGTTTATTAAATACCATCAACATAATCGAACTTAATATAACATGGTGGATCAGTACAAAATGTATTGACAGTGATTTTTTTTTATTCTGTGTGATAATTTAAGAAAAATTCTATAACCAATTTCGATTTATCTAAAATAACGATTTTCATAAAATAAACATTAAATAAATAATTCCTTTTGAAGCAATTTTCAATAAATTTAAAAAAATATTTATTCAGAAAAAAAATGATCATGCTTGGCCTACTTTTAATTAACTTCTGACTTGAAACCATAATTCGTTTCATGCTTGCTCAAGTCATAAAAATAATACAATATGATATAAATGCTATGTGAAAAATTAGAGTGTGGTGCTCTGTCCTGTCTCATTAGAACATAGGCGGTTGTATGAAATGAAATTTTAATTGAGCATAACATTTCTCCTGCTTTTTCTCAGAGATGACATTTTGACTGGATGGTCAAGGGCAATCAGAGAAATATTGTAAAATTTTATCAAAATCTTTTGAGCCGTTTTCACGCTTATTGCCCAGCAAGGAGTGCAGTCAGCTCATTAGCTATATAAACAGTAGACCAACCATAGATAAAGAACAAGATCTTTATCTATGAGTCCAACTCTCGACGGAACCTTTAATTTTATTGACTCAAGGTCAAGAGCTGGCGGCCATGTTTTAATCTTAAAAAGTCAGGTCTGTACTGGAAATTAACATAAACTGTGGCAGGACCGTAATTAAAACTTATTGATACGAAATTAATTCACTGAACTGATATAATAGATATTATAAATTGATCCATAAAATAATGTTGTCACTATTGTTTTAAATTTGAAATTGTTGGTTATAGTTTTTAGAGTCGGTATAATACAACGAAACCCAGAAAATTAATTTCAATTAACAGAAAAAAATAATCGAAGACCACGAGGATCTATAAAATCTCAAGTTGTATTTGTTTTGATTACTTTATTTATCGTTCGCAAAGTAAATTAAAAATAAATTCTAGTGGAAGTTGTAGTCAGAGCCATAGTGAAAAATTGCAAGGTTAGTAACAGGTCTGTAATTAAAACTTCCTTAATACAAAAACAATTTATTGAAAAAATATGACTACCTATCACAAATTATACTATCATTTTTCCTCAATTTTAATTTAACATTCGCGTATATAGTTCTTAATGTATAATATAATGAAACTCAGAAAAATAACTTCAACAAATAGTTATTGAGCAAAAATTCACAAGGGTCTTTATAATCAAATGTGATACATTCTAAAAGAGTTTTTACAATATTCGATTTTATTACATTTCGAAAAGATGTTCTAGAAAAAATGATGTTTACTAATCAGTGCTACAAAGTTAACATTAGGTATCATTAAACCCTCAAAGAAACTGGTATTTTGATGATAACTTTTAAAATAACAAAATATTCATCAAGCTCATCAACTGACCTTTCATTTTTGCTACATGTTTCGCAATCATGAATTCTAAGGCATTTCTTGATCAGGTAATCTGAAATATATGTTTCAATATTTTTTTTAAATATCCAAGGTTTGATAGTGATTATCAAAATGTTGTAAAGGTTCAGTTTCTTCGGTGATGTCTTTGATATTATCTTGAAAATCTACGTTTAAGAATCTTAATAGCATTCCTTTATTTTCAAAATGAGCCGAACACAGTTTGAAGGAGGGTAAACACCCATCACGTTCCAATCTGTCCAGCAAATCATTTATATTACAGGCCAGTAACCAGATTTCTCACCTTGAGAAAGAAACAAATTATATCTAGAAAGAAACTCTATGTCGATTTCACATCGAACTTAATAACAATCATGTAGTCGACTAGTCCACATCAAGTTAGAATTTATTTTTTGGTTTTTATCTTTTAGAATTTAATTTTATTGTGGGGTTCACAATGTGAAAGTTAAGTTTTTCTTCTCAATTTTATTTTATTGACTAATTTTGGTTCTAGATCAGGTTCATTTTCATCTCCACAACCTTTTTAAGATGGATAATGAGACTATATAGTCTCGAACCATGTCTCTTCTGTTAATTATAATGTAACCAATATATTGTGGAGAAGACATAGAGTTTCTTTTTTCAGCATGCTACTTCACTCCACTTTGAGATAATATGGACTTTTACCTACAATTTCAAGTTATATCTAATTAGATCAGAAACGTGTATATTTCAGTAGACACGATAACTCCAAGAAATAAATGTAAATTTAAGTTACCTGTTTTTATCTTTCGGGAAATCAAAAAACTGAAGTCACAATTGTAGCTTTTGTTGCTACAGTTCTTCGCAACACACAAAGTTCCACCTTTCGACATTTTGTAAAAACAAATAATACTTATTATAAAATACAATCGAGATGATAATATGGTCAATCAGTATACAAAAAAAAATCACGGACGTCACTGTATTAGCACGTAGGATAGCCGCAGAAATTCTACTCGTACGCATCTGAATTCTCAAGGTTTTAAGATTAAAACATGGCCGCCACATGCGCGGTTTTACCCCTTCCATGAGAGTTGGAATATAGTATAGTTCTTTATACTGTGGTATTTTTTACAATTTTACAAAATCTAGAACGGAAAAATTTTACTTTTCCCAACTTAATGCACAAATATCTGTTGGTTAGGCTGCCGAACTGAAAAGTGTATAACAATGATTCTCATATAAAAAACCAATCTATCAAGGTTTGGAAAAAGAAGACATTAATTCACAAAGTCGTATTTATTTTTTTTATTCAATATAAACAAGTTGCATTTATTAATAATGTCAATTAAAGATTTACGAACTTTTCGCTTCGTTTTTCTGATTAACTTGTCAATGATTTTTTATAAAAAAACTGATATAATCCAAGGAATGATGAGATTGTTCCCAACATACCAACGTGCCATGTCTGTAATTTAGAAGACCACAGTATTCCTGGTGGAAGAGTATTAACTGCATGTACCAAATCAATCGACAATCTTAATGACGTGAGTAATTCATATTTTTGGGTGTCAATTAGTTTCTGGATTGAAACGCTTAAAGAAATTCTATGTATAATAAAACTCAGTAGGTAAGTAGAAACAATGTTTACCTTTCCACTTTCATGGGACAGCTCTTGTGCTTTTGTATAACTGCTATGTACCTAAGGGTTCTAAAATAGGAATAATACATTTTTAAACAATTGATAAACATAAAAATCAAGTAGGTATAGAGAAAAAGACGGGATCCTTATTAAAGTAGCGCCTTCCTGAAGCAACTAGGAAGGTCCTGTATAATCACAAATTTGAAATTTTACGGAGTTGTTCACCCCATTACTGTAGCAAAGATTAATTCTGGGTATTCAGTATATGGATGAACTCATTAGATATCAATCAATGTTATTTATATATTCATTTACTGTCTTGTCGATATATAAACATAGATAAGGAACTTTAATAATTACTTACTCGTATGAGATTTATCTATATCGTTGTTTTCAAAAATGAGTATTATAATACGTACTGAATTCAACTTACTTCATGAGAGACAGGTATATAGACAAAACCCAACATAAGGAGCTCAAAGTATCCCATTTACTATTGTTGATTCCATTCACCAATTTATGTTCAGCTAACCAGGCCATTTTTTCAATAGGATAATATATTTGATCTATCATGTTTGTTACAACACCTAAATGAGCCATAAGTCTGTCAGGTTCCTAGGAGTATTTACTTTAAACGACTGTATAATACAAGAAAATAAAATTACCTCTGAACCTAATCCATACTGCATATTATACTGCAACATTGGAAGATCATCTAGTAATCGTAATGTAGCTCTGGTACGAGACATTTGAGAGCTGAAGTATAAAAATTTCTTGGCATTATTGGGATCCTTAAGGCTCCCCCCGACAAGTTTTGTAACATAACATAATGTACGTAGAATCTATAAAAATTAACATGAAATTATGAACTGTACCTATATACTAAGTATTGCTGTTCACAAAATTACCTTATCTCTACCTTTGTATGTCTCAAGAAGCAAACATATTTCATCCAAAATTCTCACAGTCATCTTGAACAACAAACGTCTGCTTCGAAAACAGACATTCTATCGCCTATTCCCAAATGCAAGACGAGAAAGTGCTACATAATTAAAAAATATTATCTAAGGCTAACCACTTGTTCCTGTCATGTTATGATACGTTCACGGCCAGAGAACACTACCTCCAAGCAATGTTGCCAACCACTACAGGCATAATGTCGGTAGGTTTGATCGGCAAAAATCGGTAGGTTACGGGAAAAAACGGTAGATGAATAATTTAGAAGATTACATATATTTTCTATTTTATATATATATATATTTTATTTATATTAGTTTAACAAAGGTAACATGAACATAACACCACATGGAAGAAATAATATAAAAATAACATAAAAATAAATTGTTGTGATAGATATAAAAGTAGCAATGTTTGATTAATATAAGTCATTTTTGTTCATTTTAGAAAGCATTTTTTTATCGACAGGAAAATCGTAACAATTTTTTTCTCTGATGTACTCCTTTGTATGCATTAAACCAATGATAGTTTTAGTGTCTAATAAATTTCTTCTATCCGTTTTCATTAGATTTATTTGAGAGAATTTTCTCTCAACGTTCGCCGAGGAATGTGGCAAACAAAATAGGTTGAAAATAAATTCTGTTAAATATGGGAACATAGGGTCTCCGTTACCCAAGCATATCTGTTTTACTTCCATCCAAAACTCCATCAAATCCTCCGGAAAGGATTGAATTTCCGGAGTATTTCTAAGTAGGCGCCATTCTGAATCAAGACTTTGCAATTTATCACTGTTTATTAAATTTGGAAATATCGAGATACACCTAATAATTGAGCATATCGTCCCATTTTTAACAATGGAGGGATCCATAAAATTGAAATGCTTCAAATGGTTATTTTTTAAAGGAAAGCGAGAAATTATTTGAGAACAAGCCTCAATATAAAAATCCAAACACCTTAACCTAAATAGCTGCAATTGCTCGATGGTTAATTCAATATCTGATAAAGATTTTGCAACGTTTGCTCCAAAGTAAACCTCTTCAATGGCTAAATGGTTCCTGGGGTTTTTATATTCAACGTCTTCTAGTGGTGTAGACAATAAATAATTTCTTTTAATGAAACAGTCAAAAATTGTTCTTAGTATGTTTAAAATATTTCTGTAAACAATATGAATTTTTACAGTTTGTGATTGCATTTCCTTATTTAAATTATTAAAAAAAGGTAATGCAAAATCCAAAAACTGCAGAAATAATTTTGTTAACGGATCCCTTAATTTACATAATATATTCTCGGCTGATAAAATATCGCTACTAGCGACAGCATTTGTAAAAAATAATTGCAGCGCACCATATTGCTCCAAAATTCTACCAACTACATTGTGAACAGAAAGCCACCTGGTTTGTGCCGGATGTAGAATTTTGTGAATTTTGACATCACAAAATGATTGAAACTCGCGAAATTCAGCAGTTCTTTTTGGACTCGAACTGAAATAGTTGTAAATGTCCCTGGTTAAATCCTCTACAAACCTAGGATTTTTTTCAGAAGCATATGAAGCGGCCAAATGAAAAGAGTGGCATATACACTTCATAACAAACAAATTTGGTACGTCATTTTTTAATAATGTCATTAAAGAATGACGTGCGCCCATCATTACATTAGCTCCGTCAGATGCAAAACCTATCATGTTTTTTTCATAAGGAATATCATGTTCTTTGAAAACATTGACAATGTGATTATATAAGGTGATTGCATCTGCAGATTCAAGTTCAATTAACGTGAAAAACGCATCTTGTACACTAAAAGAAGAGTCCAAATACCTCACCACTAAACATAAATGTTTCATTGTACTTCGGTCAGTAGATTCATCCGCTATTAATGAAAACTTTTTTGTTTTCAAGTCGGTACAAAGGTTTTGAAACCTTTGCTGTCCCAGAACATTTTTAACTATAGCGGTCGTTTTTGTCCTACTGCAGGATATTCCTTGTGCTACCTTCGGGTTTTGGCCAATAATAGCTATGAGTTTCGGGAGATGTTCCATGGTATTGAAAGATAAATTATGTTCTGCAATGAACGCTGACAAACGTATTTCAGCTGAAAATTGATTTATTATCAGTTATACAGTTATATGTATTAAGATATAAATTACTGCTACCTTCTTTAATGTTTTGTTCAATCTTCAGGGCCTCATTTGAAGTTCCAGCTTTTGCGAATGTAGCAATAGATGTTTGCTTAGCAATAGTTTTAGATCGCATTTTATGGAAATCTCTGAGACTGTGTTTAACTAAAGCATCTTTCCCACTAACTACTTTAATGTCTTTATTACAGCATAGGCATAACGCAAATTCTGGACCTTTAGTGCTTTTTCGCACCCATCTTTTGAACTCCGGCAAGTTTTCCCATTCACATTTATATTTCTGGTAATATTTCACTCTCTTGGATTTTACACCGCCGGTATTACCATCGCTATCACTACTTGTGCTCTCACTCATTGTGTTTTAAATAAATACTTAATTCAAAAAGACTTGACAAAGAAAATGAACACAATGAACATTCAATGCAATGACTGAATGCGGGAAATGCCTAAAATAATACCTTATATACTATAAAAATGGTACTTCCCCAGTGTGCTGTACTTCCCCTGTGAGCTGTACTTCCCCTGTGCGCTGTATTTCCCCGACCCGACTTGCAAGGCGACGACAAATCTCGGTCATTCCCCGAACCCGAAAATAACAATATTAAATTTAAAAGGCCTTCCCGCCGACTATAACACGTCATCCTTCCATCCATTATATGCTAGTAACGGTTGCGACATACATTTCATCTCATTCATTCGGTCACTCATTCTGTTAGGTTTTGTTTTTACGTACATATGATTAATATTTTACTATGAAGTTTACTAGAATGGAATAGTGAGAGCTAAAAAATTTAATGGAATAGTGCTAATTTCGCAGAGTTGAAAAAGCGGTAGATTTGTACGTTTGTTGGTAGATAGGTAGATTTTTTCCGAAAACGGTAGATCTACCGATAAATCGGTAGGGTTGGCAACGCTGCCTCCAAGAGAATGGTAACTCCCATGTTAATTTCGTTGACTATGTTTTGACCTTGAACTACAACTAGCGCTCAAGATGTTGACTCGCAAACTAACTTGTTTATGGCGGCAGATTCAAAGTATAGTAAAAGTATTATCGTAGCTTATAAATAGAGAGGAATAAAAATATTCAGAAATTGTAGAAGGATGTTTTTTGAAAATAACTTTTGAGATTATTCATTTTAATTTTCATGATAGTCATCAGAAATGTAATATGAATGCTGAAAGATTTTTTCAAAAAATCACTCCAAAAATTTCTGAAGATTTTTACTCCTTCCTGATAGTTCTGATCTATGAGGGGTAAATAAGAATATAAAAACTGTAAATATTTTTAGTTGATTTTTTATTATTGCAAAATTATAACATAGAAAGAATAAATAAGCAAATCAAAAATCAATCCACTGAATAACTTCTTAAATATGGTTATTTGTAAGTAAACACATTATTATATTAATTTATAGAAGTAGTAGTGCATTGTCTAAATAACTATTTGAAACAAACAATAATTGGGGCAAATTTTGATTAGCTAAAATCTGATTACTCATCACAAAAATATATTGACGAAAATATCGACATATAGAAGATAGATAGAAAATACTTAATATCAAAATAGATTTTGAGTAGAACAAGTAAACTATTTAATGAGGAGACAGTGCATTAGTCATCTATATATTTTAATGTATAATCCAAAATATATAAAATATACCGGTTCACTAGTACTAATTACACACACAATCCACAAACTAATAACACGTGTTTCATTGTCGCTTCAGCCATCTTCTTCAGTTGTTCCTCATTTAGACATAAAAATAAAAAGTAAAATATATAAAATATAAGCCATCAATCATAAATGAAAACATGCAATAAATATTCGAATGCACTCACAAAAGCATATAGGTATTGACACATTCAACGTACTCTCTCATTACACCTCCAGGAACTGGATACTTCAAGGCCCTCGAGGTACTTCATTTTTGGTTCGTCATCTTCTTCAGTTGTTGTTCCTCATTTAGATATAAAAATAAAAAGAAACAAAGATCAGTAATGTATAATAGCAAAGCAAATTAACTTAAATTAGAACATCTGATAAAAAAATATTCAACTATACTCACCGAAGATATATACTGACACATTCAATGTGTTATTTCATTACCCAAATAGTTACTGGCATGTAGAAAATGAGGCACTTCAAAGGCATATCACTTTCGTTTCGTCTTTCCGTTGTTCCTAAGCAAACATCCAATTCCTTCTAGAGCACCACCACTTCACTGCAATCTAAAAAGATCATTACAAATCTGATATTCGGTAGAAGCATGATAAATTTACATTGGGAACGAAAGGTTAGACCACAGACAATCTTGTTGGAATAGATTGTCTGTGGTTAGTAAGTAGAACTCATATTAATTAGAACACTTTCACTACAAGAGATCTTACGTACTGAGAGAGAAGAAAGTTTAGATTAATTGATTTGCTCGATTCATGACTGGTCAACCTTACAAACGCTGAAAGAAGTCCTTACTGCTTAATTTGAAAAATTACAGTCGGCCAATGTTCTGTGAATATAACTTGCTTAAACGTATATAGGTAGTACGTTTATGTATGACCTGTGGTGGTAACTCTTATGGGAAAATTTTGATCAAATGTTGCAAGTAGCACCCGTTATGGCGCCAGTGTCGCTCTTCCGAAGTATTCCGAAGAATGTCGGGAACCGTTGAATACGAATTAAAAATGGCGTTATTCTAGTTCTGTGTCTATCTGAGAACTGAGTGTTTTGCTTGTCACGATAACACAGACTTGAATTGAATTGTGATTTATATTGAGAGTGAAACTCTAATCTAATCACGATTTGTACCAATTAATGTTGGAATTTCCATCCAGAGAATATATACTCACCTGCAACTTCCATTTCCCGGAGTGAACCTATAAGAGAGTGATATTTATACTATTTACTTGAGATATCTCAAGCATTAGCGCCTGAGAATTGATTAGAGCATTCATCAGATATGGCTCCGAAAAAGGACAAGTGTTTTGAGCTCAACTGTGCCAGTGATGAGAATGTGGGAGTAAGTTTTCACCGCTTTCCAAGACCCGGAAAAATAAATGTTAATTGGTGAGTATAATAACAAATGCTTATTCCTAATGTTACTTAGTGTTGCTTGAAAGTTGTTAACTATCCGAGCTCTGCATTTGTTATTTTATATTTATTTTAATACTTACTGCAATACTACAGCATTTAAGTGCCTTTTCAAATCAGGTATTACCATTACGTATTTGTGTACCAAGATTGATGTCAATAGGTCACTATGGTGTGGAATGTAAGAGTTTTGTGATAAAAATAAATCATTGAACGTATTCAATGGTACTTTAATATTGTATTGCCACTCAAAACTGTTAAATAATTTTGTTTTCAAAACAAGAAACGACTTCAATAGATAATGCACTAAAAAATTGAAACTAATATTAATTCTATAAGTCTTCTATCTACCTTTATAAATACGCACCCTCAAAAGTACCAGTATCAATAGAATTGACTTTTAATGCATTATCTAATGAAGTCGGTTCTAGTTTTTGTAAGACAATAATTATAATTTTGATAGAACATGTGAATTACTAATAATTCTTTATTCTTCTATTTCCCAGATCGCAGACCATGCTTTTGTATTTATGGTGCAAGAATTGAGACGGTCTGTGAGCAACCAGTTGCTTATTATTTTAGCTCTTCGCAAACATCCAGTGATCGCCTTGTAGTATTTTTGCGCGACGTTATCCGGGCGTGTGAAGAAGCAGGGTTAAGAGTGATCTCAACTGTATGCGACATGGGCTCCAACAATGTGAGAGCATTGAAAAATCTCGGAGCAACTGAAGCAGCCCCATACTTTTTTGGATGGTCGCCGAATATACACGGTCTATGACCCTTGTCATCTCCTCAGTGTACGCGAGTCATGTAGCCAGACCACGGCTTCACAACGTCTCACTGGATCATATTACAACTTAATGCTGATCTTTCATTTATTTTAATATAAAACCATGTAATGCATATAATAATCTCAGATATAATCTTGTCCTGTTGATGTAATCTTGTATGTTAGAATAAACGTTTTTAAAAAGTTATTTTTCGGTCATTAAAACTTAACTGGCGCTGCGAACAGGATATCGTCGGTAAATAGATTAATTACCCCTTCAGTGCGGTAGACGTTTTACTGTTTTCTATCAAGAAATTAAGACGATATCTCGAACAATTTTTGATCAGACATTAGTGACTGTGTTCAACTACGAGGTGCATCAAAGAAGAAATATCTCCGGCCCACATCAGATCCCTTCAGTGGAATCCAGGTCGTCAAACAGGCTCCAGTTCCTTGAGTGAATCCAGAGACAAGGAAGAACCTTACAAATGATCCTTTTGTGCATTATCCTGTAAGTCATTTTCCTTTAATTTAATTTATTGGCTAATTCTCATCTGTAGAATTTAGTAAAGAAATATAGTTCCTTCAGTGAATATATTCTTTATAAAATAAGATTGATTTTATTGATTTACTTAAAATAAATACCAGTAGTCGAATTTTTTTTTGCATGTACAACACATTCTCTGCAATTTTTTTTTCATAAATCATATTTTTAGAAATTGAAGTGATTAATTTCTCGTATTTTTTTTTATATATTTTTTGTTGTTAGTTGAATTTATTTATGAGCAATAATCGTAGTCGATCTAGATTACCTATTCGTACAGACAGTTCACTTAAATTACTCGAACATTTAGATATCTCTCAATCGGACGAAACAATAAACAACATGGCTAATCCTATCCCTATTACCCAACTTGAGATAACAATGGCAAACAACCTCCTGCCCAAATATTCCGGTGGTTCGAAAGACCTCGCATATTTTATTAGGCAGTCCGAGAAATATATAATGCTTCTAGAAACAAAAGACAATCATCTGTTCAACACTCTAGTCTTAGAACAAATTAAAGCCAAACTTTCTGGTCCAGCTAGAGATGTCATTATTAACCAAACCTTCGAAACTTGGCTTAGCCTAAAGAAAGCCCTTACTGAACGATTCGGAGATCCTAGGTCCGAAGAGCTACTAGCTCACGATCTTAATATCACAATTCAAATCTATCCACAAACCTTTTCAGAATTCTATGAAGAAGTTATTTCCAAATTACAAATTCTTAAGGAACATTTAGCAATCAATACAAATGATGAAAGTGTTCGTAAGTCCAAAGAAAATATGTACACTGAACAAGCCCTTGCAACATTTAAAGCAGGTCTATTAGAACCCTACCGAAATCATCTTCTTCACATTTCAATTCCAAGCCTTGAACATGCCCTGTTTGAGTGTAAGAAACTAGATAACGAAAGGTCCCAGATAGAATTTGCAAACTTCCTTAGAGCTCAGAAGTCAACAAAAATACGCCCACCCCAGAAATCTCAATCGTCAAATTATCAGAATAAACAACCCCTCCACTTCCAACAATTCAGATCTCAAAATTCACATTTTCCCGTTCAATATCAACAATTCAGGCCACATATGCCTAGTCAACCATTTCAACCCCAACAATTCCAACCTCAATTGCCAAATCAGTCCTTTCAATATCAGCCATTTAGACCACAAATACTTCCGAAATTTCCAAATGAAAATCAACCCATCCCACCCAAACAATTCCCTTCTAACTCACAAGTTTTCAAAAGACAACAGAAACCACATGACAATTACAAACCCACACCGATGAGCATATCAACAGCTCATACTTTTAGGCCCCAAAACAGACCACAGAACCATTTTAAACAAACCGGCCCCCCTAGAGTAATGGTAGAAGAACTATTTAACGTCGAACAAGACTATAACGAAGATGAAAATCATGATTACGGTACTTATCAAGACGAATACACATATAACGAACAGACATACATAGATAATACAGATGATCAGTTCCAAAATTTAAATATCGAAGAAAATGAGGAAACTGAAAATTTTTAATTAATAGCCTCGGAATAGATATCAACAATATAAACTCATCACGAAAACTACCTTTCATTTACCTTCCCGGATTAGATCTTAAGATATTAATTGACCCAGGAGCAACCAATTCGATAATCAATCCAGAACCAGCCTTTCAACTATTCTCCAATTACATTTACAAGTCAAAATTTTCCGTGAAATCAATTAAAACCACTTATAATGGTTCATTGAGTTGTCAATATCCTCTATTAAACGACTTTGGAATAGAACATATTTTCGACATGTTTATAGTCCCATGGCACGAAAGATTCGATGCTCTTATTGGTAGCCAAGATTTTGATATTCTTAAGGCTCTTATAGATTATAAGAATCATATATTAAAAATTGCAAATATTAAAATACCATTTCATTTTGAAATAAATCCTGGTTTATTTGAACCATACACAGAACAACTTGATAAGCCTATATTGAAAATTCCTGTAACAATTGACAACGGCCCTGTAGTTTTACCAGAAATTTCTTTAAACAATATTTTTATCCCTGAGTGCATCACTTCAGTTTCAGACGGATACGTACAAATTCCAATTGAACAAGATCTACAATTCTCACAAATTGCCGTAAATTTCAGTCCAACCCCTATCAACATTCAAACAATCTAGTCCAAATTATGACATTAATAATGATATAGACATTACTAAACTTATTCGAACAGAACATCTGAACCCCGAGGAGAAAAGCCTCATCATTTCAACATGCAAAGCATACAAAAACATCTTCTATAACGAAAACTCTGATCTTTCTTTCACTCATGCTGTCAAACATAACATTAGAACTGCTGATGAAGAGCCTATTTATCAAAAGTCATATAGATATCCATACCATCTTAAAGAAGAGATACAAAATCAGATCCAAAAACTTCTAGATAATAAAATTATAAAACCCAGTATCTCTCCTTATAGTTCCCCTGTTTGGATTGTCCCCAAAAAATTAGACTCCAGTGGAAAAAGGAAATTCCGTATGGTCATAGACTATCGAAAATTAAACGAAAAAACCATTGAAGATAAATATCCTTTACCCAGAATCGACGAAATTCTTGAGAATCTTGGCAGATGTGTTTACTTTTCGACACTAGATCTTGCCCAAGGATTCCACCAAATAGAAATTCATCCAGATTCGGCTGAGAAGACTGCTTTCACTGTCGACAATGGTCACTACGAATATACTCGTATGCCATTTGGCCTAAAGAACGCCCCAGCAACATTCCAGAGGGTTATGGATACAATTCTACGACCATTCCTTTATAAGTTCTGTTTCGTATATATGGACGATATCGTTATATTCTCTAGATCACTTCAAGAACATATATTACATGTAAAACAAATTTTCCAACAGCTTCAAAATTATTATTTAAAAATTCAGTTAGATAAATCCGAATTCCTGAGAAAGGAAGTAGCATTCCTAGGACATATCATCACTCCAGATGGAATTAAACCTAACCCAAATAAAATTGAAGCAATTCAATCGTTTCCCCTTCCGAAATCTGAGAAACAAATAAGATCATTTCTTGGTATGATTTCATATTACCGAAAGTTTATAAAAGATTTTGCCAAAATTTCCCATCCGATCAATAAATATCTTAAGAAAGGTACTAAAATAAATCTTAAAGATCAAGAATATATTGATTCATTCGAAAAATGTAAACAAATTATTTGTAATGCCCCTGTTCTTGCATACCCCGATTTTTCAAAAATATTCACTCTAACTACAGATGCTAGTAATGTTGCCATAGGAAGCGTTATCTCTCAAAACTCTCACCCAATTGCATTCTACTCAAGAACATTGAATTCAGCCGAAAAGAATTATGGTACTATTGAAAAAGAACTGCTTGCAATTATCGACAGCTGTAAACATTTCCGTCCCTATCTATTTGGTAGAAAATTCCTTATAGAAACTGACCATAAACCCTTAGTTTGGTTACATTCATTGAAAGAACCAAATCAACGGCTTATTCGATGGAAACTAAAACTTGAAGAATAAAGGTAAAGAGAACTACGTAGCTGATGCTCTCTCAAGAATCGAGATAAATGCTATAGATGAAATCATCTCCAACAGACGCAATAGAAAAAATTTAGCTCTTATGAAATCCGCTAGAAAGGAACCTAAAGTGAACATTATTAGTGACATTATAGTTGTGCCCCCTTTGAATACGGCAAAGAAGAATTTAGACTTAATTAAAGGTGATCAAAATAAAGATATCGACCTTCTGTCGGTATTACCAACGTTCGGCTCAGAATCCAATTTATCGATAACAAATAGTGAAGCCGACAATATTTTGAACGCTAACCCTTTCTCAAATCAATCAAATGCGGAACCTAACGATGACGAAAAGAGTAACAATTCAGGTGAAACTAGACAAACAGCACAAGAAAATCCAGCGTTTAATTTTCCAATATCTGAAAAATCTTTAAATTCCACTCATTATCAAATTTTATTGAAATACGGTGACAAAAACGATATTGAATTTACAAAACCTTTTGGAAAGAATAGATACACTTTAACACTCTTGACGAATTGACGAAACTATACTAGGTAATATGTTTCACGAAATTATAGACCCTACGAAAACGTACTATATATACTGCCAAGAAGACGATCTCATTCAATCGGCCTACAGGAAATGTTCCGAAATATTTGAACCCAACGTAAAAATTGTTAAAGTTAATACGTTTCTGAAAGATATCCTTAATAAAGATGAACAGATACGAATAATTTCAGACTATCACTCACATACTCACAATGGAATAACAGAAACTACAAAACACCTTCAGTCTCAATACTATTTTCCAAAAATTCAAGATCTTGTCACAAATCATATTAATAAATGTGAATTATGTTTAACTTCCAAATACGACCGGAATCCTCGGAAATTCCCATTTTCAGGACCACTCATAGCCAAAAGACCTTTTGAAATACTCCACATAGACATATTTTTTTGTAGAAAACAAGCGATACTTAACAATCATAGATTTATTTACCAGATACCTTCAAGCATATGAACTTCACGACGCAAATTCCATAACAATTTTGAACAAATTACGCCATTACTTTTCTCATCATAATTATCCTTCACAGATAACTTGCGACAATGCCAAAGAATTCTCCAGCGAAACCTTCAAAGAATTCATGTCCATGTTCCAAATTCGTATTCACTATACTACTCCTCAAGCTCATACTGGGAATTCACCAATGGAAAGAGCACATTCCACTTTAATAGAGAAACTACGTATTCTCAGACAAAAATCCAAAGAAAGTACAACGGAATTAATCACCACAGCAATTTTAATTTACAACCAATCCGTTCACTCCGTAACTAATTTTACACCGTTTTCATTACTTTATGGTCCCTACGAAAATCTTAATCTACATGAAATTAATCCAGAAAAACAAATATTTCAAGACTATAATGAGCATAGGAAACAAGAAATCATCCCTTTCTATAACGACCTTTATCAAAAACAATTCAATAAGCAATCAAACAATTTAGAGAAAGTAAATTCAAAGCGTACAGGAAAAATCTCAAAAACTGATATTGTTTATTTAAATACAGAACCTAGAAATAAAATAAAACCTAGATACAAGAAAATTTTACTAGATCCAAAGAAATCAAAGGAACAAAATCTTGTATCACAAAAAGGAAAGAGAATCAGTAAACACATGATCAAAAATACTAACTCTTTTCAGATTGACAATGACACTGACAACCATCAACCAGGCACTTCAGCTGACACCAATTGATCCCCCTGGATACATATTAGACAACTTAGGCTTAGCTAAATATAAGGTTAACTATCATAAGGTTTATTTTACAATAAGTATTGAGAGTATCGAGACTACATATGCTAAATTATCATTAAATCAAATACCTATAATCAACCAAATCAACCCTGATAAACTTAACTTAGCAAATACTTACAAACGAGACATTGAGCTTCTATCAGAAGATATTAACAAACTGAGAATATATTCTCGCCCCGACAAAAATCAAAAAAGAAGTCTATTCGATGGTTTAGGCTCAGCTATAAGATACATATCAGGAAATCTAGATCAAAACGATCTAATTGACATTCAAAATAATTTTATGAAGATTAACTCTAACGAAGAGAAATTAATGACTGAAATTTCCCAGCTTCATACATTAGCAGGTCAAATAACAGAAAGATGGCAAAGGGATTTGCAGAAAATACAAACACATGCAGAAAATGTTTATAAAGACCTATCAGACTTAGAGGATAGGTTGAATAGTGAAATAATTATTCACATGGAGCTAGAACAGATCAGAAATTTAAGAAATTACATTCAGACACTTTTGAGAACTATTTCATTCAGCAATCAAGGCATACTAAATGTCGAATTGATAAACCAACAGGAACTAAAAGAAATTTTCAATTATTTACATCAACTCACTCTCACACTGAAATCGCTCCAGATATCCCAACTTTATTAGAAATCACTAAAGTTAATCTTATGTTCACTTCAAAAACACTCATTTGTACTTTAAAAATACCTATATTAGCCAATGAATTTTATCATTTGTCCAAAATAATTCCTATTCCTAGTACTCGTAACAATATCCTCCTACCACCCCATACGTTTGCCCTCAACTCAAAAGGCTCAACCAAATGGACCAGCGAGGACTGCATAAAGACATTTTCACTCTGGTACTGCCAAAAAGTACCACATGAAGACCTGTGTAGCCTAGACGATTTATCAAAATGCAACTTCGCCACTGTCAACAACAATTTCTCCTTATTCACTCAACTAACTAACGGAAATACTATCATCTGCACAAAACAACCCGAAGACATCAATGAGGATTGTTCGAAATCTTTTAAATCTGTCAAAATCACAAAATGTAATGCTGTCTTGGGAAATAGCGACTGCACATATTCATTCCAGAAACATACATGGACAGGTTCAAATAGAACTTTTTCACAAGAATGGCCTAATCACCAAGAACCATCAAAAGTCAAACATAAGCTAAATGTCAAACCACTACATCTAGACTACCCGACTAAGATGATACCACAATACCAAGAGCCCAACATACTTCCCATTGAGTTCCACCGAGGACATTTTGGAATCACCCTTAGCTTTATCATATTAATCACCATTGGTGCCATCATCTTCCTAATAAGAAGAAAAATAAAACTCCTGAAATCAAGACGACCAAATCCAGCTACTGTCATCGAAATTCCGTTAGAAGAACGAAATCTGCCTAGATCAATCCTGAAGTCGAACCACGAGGACGTGCTTCAAACCTAGAGGGGAGGAGTCATGTAGCCAGACCACGGCTCCACAACGTCTCACTGGATCATATTACAACTTAATGCTGATCTTTCATTTATTTTAATATAAAACCATGTAATGCATATAATAATCTCAGATATAATCTTGTCCTGTTGATGTAATCTTGTATGTTAGAATAAACGTTTTTAAAAAGTTATTTTTCGGTCATTAAAACTTAACTCGCGGAACAACTGGATGAAAAAGCCTTTTCAGCTACAAGGGGCTGTGGGACACCATATAATAAAAGGTTTGTGCTTTCAGATTAACTTGTTTGTGTATACGTATACTTTTCACGATGTTATTATTCTTATTGATATAAAACTTACATACCATCTTCATCTGTTGAATAGGGGTAGCTAAATGGGAACATTTACAAAACGCTGTTGCTGGTGATCGCCCGGCTGTGTTTCAAGGATTGAGTTATATCACAGATGAACACTTGAATCCAAAAGGGAAATCTCTAATGAAGGTTAAACTTGCTGCTCAGGTTTTCAGCCTTACAATAGCTGGATAAATTGAGAGTGAATATAAGCATGGTAAATAAATTATCACAGTTTTCTGCTCCATTTTTTTTCATCCATGTACGAGGTAAGTCGAAAAATATGAATTTTGATCAAAAGTAAATTACCTTTATTTTTGAAAATATTGAAAGTTTTTATTAAAAAAAGTTCATCATAATTGAAAACTATTGTCAGATTTCCAATATTATTCATCCGCCTTGAAAAAAACATATTTTTATTAACTTCTGTGTATTAGCATTGAGAATTTACGTCTACCGATAAACATTTAATCTAGGATGCACTAACTTGTCACATCGCTAGTTCGTTTTTAGAAAATACAAGAAATTGCGGCTCTATTAACTAGTAACGAGAAAATTGAACTAATTTTTATTGTCGGAGATAATTATAAAACTCATAGAGAAGCAGCAGCTATTTTTAACAACAGACATCCAAATATAAATATTCAGCATTCGACTGTTGCAAAAATTCTAAATAAATTCAAGACGTCTGGAAGTATTCACAATAATTTTAATAAATATTTTTTTCAATAAAATAGCCGATGTGTAATTTACAAAATCTGCATGTGTATTTTATTTATACCAAAAATTATTTCTATAGCCGATGGATAATATTGGATATCTGACAATAGTTTTCGATATTTTCAAAAATAAAGGTACTTTACTCTTGAGAAAAAATCATATTTTTCGGCTCTTCTCGTATACGGGTTAAAATAATTGATATCTGATGGTTGAATTTTAAGTTTTGGACTATGCAAAACTATTTATTAAGAATAACTTTTTTTCATAAAACCTATACTTTGTATCTTCCTATTTCACAGGTTGAAAGGCGATGAATCTGCTATGGTCACGGCGTTCCTGGTAGAGTTTATGGACAAGTTGTTCATGAGAGAGCACATTGAATATGTAAGTATATGTTTACCGTGAATATAGTAGAATATCTATTGTATATTAATATTTGCATTTTCTTGCTTATATTATATTTTTGAACTTTGTTCTTTTTTATTTATATGTCCAATGAGGAACAACGGAGAAAGAAGGAAGAAACAAAAATGAAGCCCTTGATATTCGTCTTTGTATTGTGTGTGTTATTATGTTTTATATTAGGGAGCTCATATATCTTATATATTTGAAATTCTTTGTAACTATATCTTAAAAATGATACAATTAATTATTTTGAACAATTTACTTTGTATACTTATATGTGATAAACTTATGTAATATTAAAGAATGAACTTCTAACAATTTGATCAGTTTTTATGGCCCTATTAATCCATTTATTTTAAAAAAAATAGTGACAGCAATGAAACCTTCAGAAACTGTTGGAGTAGAGTTATAGAAAATACATTTCCAGCATTCATATTACTTTTTTGGTTACTATCATGAAAAGTTAAATGAAAAGTCTCGAAAGTTATTTTCTATAAACTTTCTTCAACAATTTCTGAAGGTTTCCATTCCTTTCTTTAATTCTAAACTATCTTGTAACGTTCGAATTTACCGCCATCAGTATGTTTAAATTTGCCGCCACTACAAAGTTAGCGGGGCACCCGTCATAGAGCTAGTGTTTCAAGGTCAAAACATAGTCAACAGGATTTACATGGGAGTTACCATTCTCTTGTAGATATATATTCTCTGGGTTAGCCGATGGTATTGCCGGAGCCGGATGCAGCCATTTCAAATATGATTTTTTTTTTCAAATTCTGCGGTTCCCGCCACATTTTGGTGAACGATACTAGCGCCGAGAATGGGAACTTTGGCAACAAACGGTCAAAATTCCCATTCTCGGCGCTAGTATCGCTCTCCGAAGCATGGCGGGAACCAAGAATGTATAATGAGAGGATCGTCGCGTTCATCAGAACAATTTGATGAGGTAGCGATTTTTACAAGCGCTCCATCAGATAATTATTCTGCTGAACGTACGTTTTAACATTCAAATGCGAATCATTCTTGCCCATGCGCGCATGCTACAATCACAGATGAAGGAGGTTAGGTGCTACAATTATGTCGAGTTTGAGCTTTCTGGTGAGAACCTAGGCCCTAAATAAACCCAAATAAAGGATACTGAAACGTGAAAGCCGTTCTACCATTTCCAATATTTCCATCTGTTATTGAGATGGATCTTATCCCAGCTACATTGGCAATTGCGGAAGACGACGGTTTAGATATCGATGGATTAATGAATAGAGCTGTGGAACTCTTACAGCCCATAGAAAATCATGAGGTTTGGCAAGGACGGGAACGGTTGCCGCGCAATAGAAATAAATAGTTTTTTGAAGCTATTCCATTGTATCCTAACTATTTATTATTACTTTATGAAGCAAACCGGTATAATAACAGAATAGAACATAACTGTTTGAATTTTGACAGAAATGACAAATGATGCAGCGATTGATCGTAGCGTAGCGGGATTTAATTCCGCTCGAAAAAATGGCGACCGCTCATCCAGCGCTCTATCCGATCAGTGGACAAAACATGACGTTCAGCAGAAAATTGTTGATCGCTCTAAGAGCGCTACGTTCTGATGAGCGCAACCGATGAGTAACGCTGTATGCAGTGCTATAGGCAACAGTGGCTAAAATTACTTCGGTGATAAGTTGTCAATTTGGTAGGTTGCGCAGTATCTCACTGAGTGTAACTACCTCACTCCCTTTGCGTACGTGCAAGATTTCAAATAAGAAAAGTTAAGCTAACCGCTAACCTATAACAACAAATCCTATAACCTAACCATTTAACCTCTCTTTAAATCTATGCTATTTACTATTTATTACATTACCAAGAACATGCTCTGAAGTCATTAGAATAGTCAGTTGAGGTAATTTTTTTGTCATCAAATTTGGATTGTGAGCAATATAAAATCATTGTTGTAATGATATAAAATCAATTAAGAATGTTAGTGCTTTTGTGAACGAGAGCATTTTATTCCTGTGTTCCACTCTTCTGTAAAATACTCTACGGATATGAATTAAAAGGGCTCTGCAAGAAGTCTGAAAGTGAAATTACCAAACAAGCATTGGGCGGTATTTCTTAAGGATTGAAGAAAATATTGAAGCATCTGTACTTCTTTCTTTTGATCGAAAGATGTGAGGCGACGTATATCATCAGGAAGATTTATTAACTTGGATGACTTGGGATATTCCAAATTGGATCCAAGATCCAACTTTCAGTGAATGAATACCTAACTACTCAAGGCTCAAACTCGTTCTTGCTCATACTCCAACATAAGGAATAAGTGATAGTAGTTCTTAATGTTGTTTAATTTTCAGATTCCATTTTTTTGTATGTTAAATGTTTATCGCTATCATCTGTAGCTTTTTTATGAATTCGATTGTATAATATTGGTCGTGTCATTAATTTCCTCAATTAATTGTTCCAATCCAATATTTATCCTAGTGGAATCTGTGCTTTCAATCTTACATTTTTCTTTTACTTTAGGTATTGGGCTCAAAAAAATAAACTGTGAAAGGTAGGAACATGAAACCTCATTTTTTTATAAGTACAAAATGTATTAAGCGTAAGACTGAAAAATGTTGATAGAAAAATTAAATTAATTATTGGTGAAACATTTTAGTTCTTTGATTTCTCTTATTACATATGTACCTACCTATGTTACGCTCAAAGATATAAATTCTTATCCAGAACGCGACGTTGAATTGGGTTTGATTTTTTTTCTAGTAAGGGAAATATAACACATTTGCCTATGTGTCGTTGTGGGCAAGAAATAATTTTCAGAGGCAGAATTTGGTATTCTAGCGTAGCATATATTTATTATAGAAGGTATTTTATTGTGAACCTGTGTGAAAAAAAGTGTTAAATCCTTTCTACCTATATAATAAATTGAATGTAGGATAAGACTACTCACGGAATTGAATTCAAATAAATTTGCACAATTATTCTCTTGGACTTGGCTGCCTGCTTTGGTGCCGCATTGAATCACACAACATGATGGCAGCATTTTCTTCAATTATTTGTAAGCACCACTGTACCTGTACCTCAGCAGCCTCAACTCTTGTACTGTCTCTGTGATACTAAAATATGTATAAACTATAAACCAATATAATAGAAATTTTAAACAAACACAACGAACGACAATTTATTTCAGTTTCTAGCTACATAAAAATAAACAAATAACTATAACATATATCTTTGACTATAACTGTGGCTTGGAGGCAGGTGTTCTCTGCTGGCCACCTCGCCCCATACATCAAATAAATAAACAAAACCTCGCTCACAAAGAGAACGTACTACTATGGTACTACTGTATGTACTACGTACAATTAATCATATCATAATCATAACATAAAGTATACAAGTAGATGTAGATAGGTTATCAACATAGAGTAAATAACACAGATAAAGGAGGTTAGGTGAATGATAAATAAATATCAATTTTATATTTTATCCTGCTCGCCCGATACAGAAGGATGCGCAGCGCGATTTTGCGCAACCTACCGAAATGACAGACAATAATCCTGTGTTTTTTGTGCTACCCCCACTACTCGTGTTACTAGTCCTCCCTATATTTGTTCATGGCGGGAACCCTGAATTAGCATGAAATTGTTATCTGTCATAGGTTTGTTCAATTCAATTTCAAACTTCAAATACTTGACTACTGTTACCTGATTGAAACAAAATTTTTATTTTTAACGCTCCACACGTCACATAAATATATTTGTGGCAACCATTTTAAAACGGATGCCTACAGAGAATTTAATTCTTTTAAATTGACTTATTACTCTATTCCTTCCATCAATCCTGTTGTTAATAATCATTCAGATCTCACCGCTAATGTTTCCACATCAATCCCTTCATCTTCTTTTTGTAAATCTTTTCTTGGTAATGAAACTTTGCTGCTTCCTGACCATAGTCCACCGCGTTCCTTATGTATGTCTGTAGAGGTTTCTGTTGAAACCCTTTCTTCATCTCACGATATGCCAGCCACATCAACCAACCAAAATGCACCTCATTCTTTACAAACCCCAGTCACAACACCTCAAAAATCTACCGGATCTTCAGCACGGCGCTCTCTTTTAAAACATCTTAATGTCACGAGAGTTGCTCAACTTAGTCCCAAGAAGCAATGGCTAGTGAAGACTCATAGTAAGCTACGGAAGGATTATACACGTATCAAAAAGGAGTATGATGAGCTGAAGGAAAAGACAGAGGCTCACGTCTTAGAATTATCTGTTTTCAAAAATCTTCCTCCTGCGTTAAAACTCATTTTAGCTTCTACCATGAGATGTGCTGAAAGAAATCCGAAAGGTCGACGATGGTCATTACCTGATAAAATTCAGGCTCTCTCTCTCTTTAAAAATTCACCACGGAATTATAATTTTTTGAGAAAATTGTTTCTCTTGCCATCTCCTCGTACTCTCCGAACCCTTCTAGGCAGTATGCCCTTCTCCACAGGAATTTGTAAACCTGTGCTGAATGCCTTGAAGAATAAGATGGAGAACTTGGAACAAAGGGACCGCTTTGTCACTTTGATGTTTGACGAAATGTCTATCCATCGTCATCTCTCCTATAATCGCAAATTGGACAGAATAGAAGGCTATCAAGATCACAAAGGACAAGGCTACAGCGGCAAGGTAAGATAATTAAGACATTATTGCTAAAACTCATTTAAACGATGAATTTCACTGTTGTATTTTCATGTTCATGTTTTATTTATATGCCGTATCCTATTAATGAAGAAAAAAAATACTGACCTACCTACCGAAAAATACATTAAATGTAGAAACTAAACACATGCTAGATGTTATTTTATGTTTTTTTTGTTTTCTTGATTTAACAATTACTTACAATTCATTGTTCTTTTATTCCCTAGATTGCAAACCATGCACTTGTATTCATGGTACAAGGATTAAAGCGATCTGTGAAGCAGCCAGTAGCGTATTATTTTAGCTCTTCACAAACCTCCAGTGATCGCCTCACAGTATTTTTTCGCAATGTTATCCGTGCGTGTGAAGAAGCCGGATTAAAAGTCATCTGCACTGTTTGCAACATGGGATCAAATAAAGTTAGGGCATTGAAAACACTAGGAGCAACAGAAGAAACACCATATTTTTATTTGGATGGCCGCCGTATATACACTCTGTATGATCCGTCATCTCCTGAAGTGTACGCGTAACAATTTTATGAAGAAGTCTCTTCAGCTAGAAGGTAGGGAGGGACAATGTATCATTAAAGTTTTGTACATTTAGAATAACTTGCTTGTGAATAAATATACGTTTTTTTTCTCTCTGTAAATATACTTATTGATGAAGGCTTTATTACTAATAATTTCCTCTTCTTGGATAGGGGTTGCTAAATAGGATCACATACAGAAAACAGTTGCAGCTGATCGATCAACAGTTTTTCAAGGCTTGAGCTATATCACAGATGACCACTTGAACCCAAGAGGAAAATCTATTATGAAAGTCAAATTCGCTGCTCAAATACTTAGCGTTACGGTGGCCAGTCAAGTAGAAAATGAGCATAGAAAGGGTGAGTAAAGCCACCATAATGCCCTGGAATCATTTTTCAAATTTTCAACATTAATTTCTTCTTGGTGTATATGTGATATTAAATCATGTGTTTGTTGCCATTTGCAATTAACTGTGAATATATTGAAAGAAGACTTGGTAGACAGTCTTTTGGCAATTGTCTCTCGGAACCCTACTACTACTAATTTTTGCTCAAGAACTTGTACAATTGTATCTTTTAATTGATTCGATGTCTAGCTTTAAAAATAATATTGTTTATCTAGTGTATTCATTACAGAAAAAACAAATTCATTAAAAGTATGTATTATGCATTATTATTTATTCTGTGTCTTCTTATTTCACAGGTGCTCTCAAAAGCGATGAGTCAGCAATGGCCTGCTTTCTTCATAAGGTTTATGGACAATTTGTTCGATGCAACCAACGGGAGAGGTTCTATTCCCTATAAAGGAAAAGTTCTCAGAACGCGTCTGACTTCATCAAGCCCCCACCTTGAGTTTTTGAGAGAAGCAGAAGCGGTTATTAAAACCTGGACGTATGCTGGGCACACGAAATCTAACACTCCTCCATCCCAAGCTGGCTGGCTGTTCACCATCCGTGCAATAAGACATATCTGGGTGGACCTCGAAAAAGAGGGTTTCCATTATTTAGAAACTAGAGCGCTTAACCAAGACCCACTGGAAAATTTTAATGGCATAGTAAGGGCCAATTGCGGTGGAAACAGCAATCCAACTTGCCGGCAGTACACGGGAGGCTTCAAAACTGCCATAATCAACATCTTCGCGTATGCAGATATGGCGCGTACCAATTGTGAATTTGATAATCTCAGCCTTATAGACGACCTACAAATATTGCTTCTCAGCGAGAAGCAAAATGTGCGTGCTGACACCCAAGAAGACAAGGATGTCGAGACTCTTCTGAAAGAAGTTCAGGAGTTGATTGGGAATAGCAGAACAACGTCGGAGTCTATGAGAGAGGCAGTTGAGACTGGCGACAGAATATCTCGCCCTGTGGCATATATTGCTGGTTTCATAGCAAAGAGGATTCTTAAAACACTTAGCTGCAATTTTTGCACGCAGTTATTGGTAGTTAACTCTGAACAGCCATGCCATGCACTGATTGTTGACAAGGAGTTCAACAAAATCAAGCAGAGCTTGACATATCCGTCTGTGCAGCTGGTCGAATCTGTTGGCTGTCGTCTCACATTCACAGACGACTTTCTGAATAAAACGGCCTACCTGCCAAAGCTAAAGGCAACTGTCACAGCGGCACTTCAGAAAGCGTTTGGTTTTTATTGGCTGTCTTCTGGTCACTGTCACGAGCATGCTTCTCGTATCAAAGCTCAAATTTGTAATGATGTTTTTTTTATTTCAGTGAAATGTGGTGCTCCAGAAGAAATCGGATGTTTGCTGAGGAACAAAGAAAGAAGAAGGACGAAGCGAAAGTGAAGCACTTCAAATGCGTTTGAAGTGCTTCTCTTTCTTCATACTATTATTGGCTTCATGAGAGAGTACGTTGAATGTGGCAGTATATGCTTCTGTGAGTATATTCAAATATTTATTGTTTATTTTCATTTGAGATTTCTTTGCTATTTGGTATACTTTACTGATCTTTGTTTATTTTTATTTATATGTCTATCTGAGGAGCAACTGAGGAAGACGAACCGAAAATGAAGTACTCAAAGGCCTTGAAGTATCCCGTTCCTTTTGGCGTGAAGACAGAATACGTTGAATGTGGCAGTATATGCCTGTGAGTATATTCAAATATTTATTGTTTATTTTCATTTGAGATTTTTTTGCTATTTGGTATACTTTACTGATTTTTGTTTCTTTTTATTTATATGTCTATCTGAGGAGCAACTGAGGAAGACGAACCGAAAATGAAACACGTGTTATTCGTTTGTGGATTGTGTGTGTAATTGGTGTTAGTGAACCGGTGTATTTTATATATTTTGGATTATACCTTAACATATGAAGATGACTAATGCACTGTCTACTCATAAATAGTTTACTTGTTCTACTCAAAACTTATTTTGATATAAAGTATCTTCTATCTATCATCTATATGTCGATGTTTTCGTCATTACATTTTTTGTGATGAGTAATCAGATTTGCGCTAATCAAAATTTGCCCTAATTATTGTTTGGTTCAAAGATTTATTTAGACAATGCATTAGTTACTTCCATAAATTAATATAATAATGTGTTTACTTACAAATAACCATATTTAAGAAGTTTAGATTTTTGATTTGCTTATTTATTCTTTCTATGTTATAATTTTGCAATAATATAAAATGACAAAAATATTTACAGTTATATTCTTATTTACCCCTCATAGATCAGAACTATTGAGGAAGGAATACAAAACTTCAGAAATTTTTGGAGTGATTTTTTGAAAAAATCTCTCAGCATTCATTTTACATTTCTGATCATGGAAAGTAAAATGAATAATCTCGAAAGATATTTTCAAAAAATTTCCTTCAACAATTTTTATTCCTTTCTCTATTTACAAGCTACGATAATACTTTTACTATACTTTGAATCTGCCGCCATAAACAAGTTAGTTTGCGAGTCAACATCTTGAGCGCTAGTTGTAGTTCAAGGTCAAAACATAGTCAACGAAATTAACATGGGAGTTACCATTCTCTTGGAGGTAGTGTTCTCTGATTGAATCTCCTGTCTATAGAGCTTCTTACCCCAGGTCTTTGGCTTCATTTTTGCCTAATTTTTTCCTCAACGCTAGCAGTATAGAAGTTTAAGTATATGGCTCTACTTGTACCATGGACCATAAGACGTGCAATTCTCCTTTTATTTGATTTTCTATGAATTTGCTTGTTGCCTTGTTGACCGTCTCATGACTGTTAGTATTTATTAGTATTCTGTGAGTGTAGGCGTTTTCTGCTCTCATGGTTGTTTCTGTTCTCTGTTTTCATTGTTCGTTTTGTATTTGTTTTTGTGTTTCTATTAAACCTCAATTAAAATTTGGTCAATATGAAGACTTTGAATGCCATTAATTTAAATATTGATAATTATAGAAAGCAAGTTCAAACGTACATAGACTTGGTATGTTAAAACCCTTCTAATGAATATTTGTGCTCATGTGATTATTTCCAGCATATTTACAACTCTGCACTGTTTTGGGCTGATAAAGTTGTTGCTCTTACAGAAAATGCTCGAGACATATATTGGTTAGCTCAATGTATGTTTTTGTTGAAACAATATCATAGAGCAGCTCATCTTTTACGTTCAAAGAATCTAGAGAAGGTACGTAGAGTAATTTGTTACATATTGGGACTTTGATATTCTCTCTCAAAAATGGTTTAAAGTATGTATAACATTTCCAGAATAATATATTGTGCACATACTTGACGGTGCGGTGTTTATTTGAAGCCAATGAACTCAACGAAGCAATGAAAGTTATCGATTCTTTTGATGTTTCTGGAACTGAGGTTCTTCTATTTGACAACACACCAAAGAATGTATGATTTTGAAAAATCTGGGCCAGAGTATATTTATCATAATTTACTTTTTAGAAAGCATATTCGTCATTTATGTTATTGAAAGGCAGAATATTAGAAGCAATGGAGAATCGTGGCTTAGCTGCCGACTGTTACAAACAGGCTTTGCGTAGTGATGTTTATTGCTTTGAAGCCTTTGATCTACTCATCAAATACCAAATGCTCACTGCAGCAGAAGGTGATATCAGAATTCAATAATTTTAATTTTTATAAAATCCCGTTTAAATTCCATTTTTTAGAGGAAGAAATATTACACTCTTTGCCTATATCAGAACAGTGTTCGCATGAAGAAGCTGACATCTTGATAACTCTGTACGAGTCCAAGTTGAAAAAGTATCACACACCTCTTCAACCGAAACCAAGTAGCAAATTTAGTTGTGGAGAAAATGGGAAAGATATAAATAACAGACTATTGTGTAATACAAATATAACTCCTCTTTCCTTGAAATCATCATTACCTATAGTAACATCTTCAATAAGTACACCAAATGTTGTCAGAAATAATAACAAGAACTTGGAAATAAACCATAAGATTGCAGATAATCAAATGCATGTCGAATCATGTGATAACATAGTGATTGCCAAACTGCGAAATAGTTTGGATCTGCAGGTGGCGGAGGCAGAAAGATTATATTATAACTGCGATTATCACCAGTGTGGTTTATTAACTGAGGCGATTCTGAAAATTGATCCGTATCACGATGCCTGTTTGCCCATCCATATATCATGTCAAGTCGAACTCAAAGAAAGTAACAGTGAGTGTTAAATACTTTTATTATAGTTTACTGAGAATTCGTCTAAAACTTTAATTCCTGTTGTTTCAGAACTTTTCACGTTAGCTCACAATTTGGTTGATTTGTACCCTAACTTGGCGATATCCTGGTTTGCAGTGGGATGTTACTATTATATTATAGGTAGGTGAATTGGTTAGCAAAACTTTTAATTTCTCTAGTTAATAAATTTGCGATCAATATATTGACTTTGATCAATATATAGATACCTAGGTAACAATAACTCGTTTCTATTAAAATTGGTGAGTTCTTCCAGTATGTAAACTTATTGATAACAGGAACACAGCTCCACCTATGGAGTCCGGATTTTCTTTTCTGGCAATAACTTAATAAGTTGAGATAATAAATGCTCCCACGTATTCGTGAGTGTTAAAGTTAATTCAAGCCAAACTTACTTTAGAAAATAAGAATATGGGTACTTTGGATGTTATACGGTACTGAAGATTGTTTTCAGGGTTCCGTACATCCGATTGAAAAACATAACTCTTCTCAGACCACTTTGGTGTCTGTCTGTCCGTCTTTTACAGATTATTTCTCTGAATATACTGAAAGAGAAAAGAGAGAGAAATTTGGTGACCCTAACACGGAAACATGGCGTAAATAAACAAATTCTGATTTTGGGGTTTGATTAGGTTGGATGAATGAGAAAATTGAAATAAAAGAATGCCGACGATCGTAGCCAGCGGATTGGTATATTTTTTTATTTTTATTACTTTTTCTAACACTTTTAGGGAAAAACTGTTTTAAACCTGAGGTTTTTGAAGATATTTTATCAACGGCTATTTATTAAAATTTTTGCAAAGTTTGGGTGGCTGCCATTTTGTAACTGCTGGTCGCATGTGCCCATTCACGAACTCGACCGGGATATTTGTACGACTGATTTTTGTAGCAAAATTAAACTTGATATCAGTGACTTCATTGATATCTTTAAAAATGCGACTTCTTCTATCGTGAAGGTATCCATCCATATGGGTGTCTTTTCTATGTATTTGCTATTTTAATTTCTAACCTCGTTTACAGACCCTGCAGATGGGAATAAAGATTCTCGAAAGCTTGGTGCGTAGGAAGAGTATACTTTTTAGTCCCATAAAAATTTTTGCCAGATTACCCAGTCCTTCCACATATATATATATATATATATATATATATATATATATATATATATATATATATATATATATATATATATATATATATATATATATATATATGTGGGTACAAAGTACGAAGACAAAGTGAGACGCAGGTGGTTGTACGTGTAGGTTTTAATACGAAAATGCCATCGAGGAGTGCGTATGTGTATCTTATCACAAAACCTACTCAACGGACGTTCCATTGCATGAGAGAAATAATCAGCAAAATAACTGTTGTGGTTCTTTTTTGCCATAACGACTGAGAAAATAAAATAAATTCTACGAATAATAGAAGAAAAAATAAATAAAACATAACGGTGATTTCTGAAAAAACAAACAAAAGGTATAGGACGTGGGGTATAAAAGATGTAGAATAAAACGCCGAAGACAACTAAGCAATAAAATATGGGAGATGCCATTTAAAAAAATCAAGTTATGGTTCTTCAAAATTTCGAAAGTTAACGTGCTGTAGTAAAGTAAGCCTACAATGTAGACAACCGCTTTTGACCACAAAACATACTCCAACATGTTGTCTAAACATAGTTTGAATCCTAAATTGATATCCGAAAAATCTAGTGTCGTCTGATTGTTTTAATAAATGTCTGCTACCGCAATATTTTTGTACTTTCCTACGCTACTATAGCAGCTGTATAAGGAAAGTATTGTAATCGTGTGAAATTTTCGGTATCGAGATTTTTACAAATGTTGACGTTTCAGAGTTTTCTAAGTCTAATAAACATATTTTCAGCCATTGGTCTGTCTGTCTGTCTGTGACAGCATTATCTCGGGAACGGATCGGTGTATCCTGCTTTCTTTTTTATTTTATTTGGAACCATTACCACTCGCCGATGGCACTGAATGAGAGTCCTGTATACACAGGGTGCTGAGCTATAGCCAAAAAACGTAATTTGCTCAAGACTGTAGCGCGGAAACGGCTCTCAGGATTTTGATTAAACTTGCCTAAAGTATTCTTCTGAGAGCCCTTTACCACCCACATATAGCGCCATCTCTGAGAAAAAGCACAAAAAAAGTTATGCTTGAATAAAATTCCATATTTTCCACATGTTTCGTCAGATTCTGGCTAAACGTTTCATCTTACGAAAAAATGTTACATAACCATTGTTGTTTGTCTTGACATGCTGAAAAAAATAAGTGGTAGCACAATTTGACCAGAAGATTTTTACTGTACTATCGCTATTATCGTCTCTATGTAAGGAGATTATTGTAATAGTGTAAAATTTTTCATTCACTGGAATTTGCCTGCGAGCGCTATGAAAGTCGTGTGAGTGGACACACCAGATTTTTTTTAATTTGGATAACTCTAAAACTCTAAAACGGCTGGATCAAAATGAAAAATGTATAGGTATTAGGAAGCTTAAGAACAAGTGAATCCAAATATATAAAAATATACAGGGTGTTCCATTTAAAATAACAAAGTATATTCCGACTTCCGGTATAACCGGAAGCACCAGAAATCTAAAAATATTTTAGTTGAAGAGAACATAATCGATTATACAGTGTGTCCCAGATTGGTGTTGTATGTATTACTATTTCGTTTATTATCTATCTCCATTATTTGAGAACATACGGTATTTTGGTTTAGACATCTTTACTAATAAAAACAAAACAAAAGAATCTCTTTCCGTTTTTGAGATAATCACTATAACTTAGTTTTTTCGTATAGACGCCATATTGGATTTTTATTGCATTGAATAGCATTGTTGATTTCCTTTTCAAAAATGTATCACATGGTATTGCGAATTGCATTTTTTGGTAGTCTGTCAAAAATATATAGATTGTTTATTATTCGAAAGACGTTACAATACAGTTAGTTATTCAATTATACCTCCCTCGTGAACTAATTTTTCTCTTTAGACACTTCACTATTGCCAACCTAACTCTAAGTAACCAAATGTGAGTCTCAAGGTGGAAAACCTTTCAAAACCAAATTATGTAAATAATATTCAACAATTGAACATAAAAATGCTGAGATAAACTTCTACATAATATCATACTGAAACTGTGATAGGTTGTTTTCCAATATTGAGAATATACAAAACGCTGTTTGAAAGTTTGCGCCTTTAAACTTTCTTAAAAATAAATTTTAAATTTAAAAAAAACCTTTATTTCAGTTCCAGCTTATCAATAATTACAATCATCAACTCATACGCTTATTTATCACTCGCAATCAAAATCATTATATTGTTGGAACTCATAGTAAAATTTCTATATTTTTTCTAGGTAAGAGTGATTTTGCCAGGAGATATCTAGCTAAAGCAACACTTTTGGATAGGTTGTTTGGTCCTGCTTGGTTGGCATATGGGCATTCCTTTGCTATAGAAAATGAACATGATCAAGCTATGGCAGCCTACTTTAAGGCATCGCAGTTGATGAAGGGGTAAGCATGCTACTCATTAATGTCATTTAAGATTTAATCAGTGTTCAGTGATTATATTAACTAATTCTCCGTTGGTTCATGTTCTCAAAGTTGTTAAAGAATTATTACTGATTATTGAAAAAATAGGTAGTCAAGTGTATTTTTTAATCGGATGCAGTCAAGGGCGCCTGCTCGTTTTGACTATGATGACGAAAATAGTATATTTTATAATTTTTTCGAGAATTATCGAAAATCATTTACTTGATGCGGAATATCTTAAGGCGCCTCTATACCTAGTTAAAGTTTTATTTCACTATTTCTCCGAAACCAAATATTCAATCAGAACGAAATTTTGTATGCTTACTGAGAAGACCAGTGAAAAGTGCGGATCATATAGTAGAAATTGAAAATCCAAATTTTTCGAAAAAAACTTTGTTAGTTGTTGTTTTTTGGTAATAAAAAATATGAGCCGCACTTCTTTCAGCCATTCTAGAAATATTATCTCAATACAATATGTGTCTCAGTTCATTAAAATTTGAAATATAGTGGAAAAACCCTTTCTTAAATAATTATCCCTGTAGATGCTGCCACCTGCGGCAATAGATAGAAGTAATGCTCTAATCAACCAGCCAGCAGCTATATAATATATCAGAGTTCAGAGGCGTAGGTATTATTGTTTGATTTCTGTCCGGCTGTTGTGCGGTGAGTGAGTATTGAGTGATAAATTTGTATTGTGTTGTTACGTTATGGGAAAGAAAAGCAGTAGTAAACGTTGTCTCCCAAGCAAATCCAAATTTGGGATAAGGAAGAGAAAGTGAGAAAATTATTTTATTTCTATGTTTAATTTTAATTACGTATTTTCTATAATGAATACGCATACCAATAGGTATCATAATGTCATTGAAGATTAAAATAATTGTTTTATTTCAGGTCCTTGCAAACTGTCAAACACCAAGAAAATGGGTCTTGTGAATAACATAGGTAAAAAGCTCTTGTCCGCGATTTATTTTTATGTCAACGGTTTTGTTGCTTTCAGTGATTTGATACAAATCGAAAATTGTGAGAGATATGACGACGATATTATCGATTCTTTGAATGAAGTGTAAGTTGCTATTACCATAGACAAAAAACTTTTTCATAGCTTTTGTTAACAGGGATACTATTCCTATTTCGAGAACTGATGATTTAACAGATGCCCTGCAGTAGCATGTAAGTCAGCATTTCATATTCAAAGTGAATTTGCTTACATAACACATGTTTTCGTTATAGATCCTTAAATCTCAATTTGGAAGATATTGAAGGTGTAGCCAATTCTCCTCAGGAAGAGTAATTAGATAAGTGTTTTACAATACAGAACGTTGCATTACCTTTTCTTTACAGGTATTCCATGCTTTCTTTGGATGGCCGGCGCATTGTAGATATTCAGTATTGATTTAGTCAACTATTTGAGGTATCCAGACATCCGCTATTTGCCTGTACATTAAGTGACATGTATATCAAGTCTGAAGTGAAGATTGGCCTGAAGACCAAAATATTACTCAAGTGTCGTATGTGTAATATTGAAAAATATATTAACCTCATCGAAGATTCACCTGATACTATGGATATAAATGAAACCTTAGTGTTAGGGACCATCTCTACAGGGACTGGCTATTCTACATCCAATGAGGTGTTCTCCGTCCTGAACATCCCATTCATGACAAGTGTCACGTACCAGAAACATCATGAAAAAGTTTCTGATATAATACATACAGTTTCATGGAAAAGTATGGAAGATGCTGGAAAAGAAGAAATCAGGTTAGCCGAAGAACGGGGCGATGTCAACGAATTCGGAGGACCGGTGATTGCTGTAGTAGCAGATGGGGCTTGGTCTAAACGATCATATTCAACAAATTACGATGCATCTTCAGGAGTTGTAAGTTAATTCTACAATAAAGTGGAAGCGATTTTTAACTTATGAATATGTTATAGGCTTGTATTATTGGAGCAAATACACGCAAGATTTTGTTTCTCGGTGTAAGGAATAAATACTGTTTGTGCCCGATCAATATCAAAGGAAATTCCAATACCAGAACACAACTGTTATAAAAACTGGACTCAGACATCTACTGCAATGGAAGCCGACATAATAGTGGAAGGGTTTAAAAAAGCCAGGAAATGCACGGCTTAATTTATCAACGTCTAATCGGTGATGGAGATAGCAGTGTCTTCAAAAGAATCCTAGAAACTCGGCCATACGGCAATTTTATCGTTGAGAAAATTGAATGCAGAAATCACCTTTTAAGAAATTTTTCCAAAAAAGTTCGTGAAGTTTGTGGTAAGTTTTTCACATAAGAAGTAAATAATATAGGTAAAGTTTACCATTATTAGCTCACAAAAAGTACCTAAATAATTATATAGTGTAATCATCATTTTCAGCAAACATTTTCAAATAACCTACATTAGGAGGATAATCATTATCTTGGATAAATAGTATTTTCTCTTGGAAATTCCAGGTACATGAAAAGCTTAAATATTATTGAATTATAATTGCACTTAATTACGTATTGATTTTTTTTTTATTTTTTCATTATACAGTGCGGAAAAGGAGCAATTCAAAGAATCTACCTGTTCCTCCATTGCTAAGAAACGAAGTGAAAACTAATGCACACAGATTGCGATATTGTATCTCTTCGGCAATTAATTTCAGAATTAATGAAGGAGTAAGTTTCCCTCAGAAAGTCAGCGGCTTGTGTCAAAAATGTGCCGCATCATGTATTCGGAGATCATACAGTATGTAAAGACATAGCATATTTCAAATGTTCCACAGTGACAAATAAAAATCGTATACCTGCTATGAAAGACTGTGGGCTCCTACAAGATTTGGAGGTTTGCATTAACAGACTGATAGTTCATGCTCACAGTTTGATAACAAACATGAACAATAATGTCGCTGAGTTGTATAACTCCATTGTTTGCAAGTTCGTTGGAGGAAAACGTATAAATCATTCACTGAAAGGATCATATCAAACACGGTGCGAAGCAGCTGCCATATTCCAGTGGAGATTACTACAAAAAACTTGGTTTGAATTCTTTTGCTACCAAAAAGTATTCAGATTCTTTGAAGAGAAAGCGTACAAAAAAACGTAAATTGAAAAAAAAATAAAAGAAACAGTCATCCAGATGAGCACTACGGTCCTGACGCCAATCCAGAGCCTGATTTGTCTGTAGAACAGTATGAAGAGAAAAAGGCAAAGTTTCTTTCTAATCTAGTAAAAAACAAGGATGAGATACAGATTTTAGAAGAAAGCACACGGGGGCAAGCTAAAAATCCCCTATCGAAAACAGAGCGAATGTGTCGTTTAAGAGCTTCAAACTTCGGGGAAATTTGTAAAATGAGGCATAAAACATCATGTAGGAATAAAATTAAAAATTTACTATATTCCACATTCAGTGGAAATGATAGCACAAAATATGGCCAAGATGAACCATGCGCCTTAAAACAATTCCAGGAAGAGTATAATATTAAAGTACGTTTATTCCCAGAAATATTTTAGCTAAATTTTGTAACATTTTTCTAATTTTAGGCAATGGATTGCGGTTTTTTCAAACATGAAGAGCATTTTTTCTTAGGTGCTACACCTGATGGGCTTGTTGGTACCGATGGAATTGTGGAAGTGCCCAAAGGTTTCTTCGAAGGTCCATCCACGAGAAGGCATTATGACAAAATTAATTAAATTTGCCACATTGGACGAAAATCAGCACATGCAGCTCAAGAGAAATCACAACTACTATTACCAAATTTAAGGCCAACTAAATGTTACAAAACGGAATGTTTGTTACTTTGTTGCGTGGAATCCCACAGGCATTATGGTAGAAAAGGTGAATGAAATTTAAATCTCCAGTATTTGGTATGCTAATTTGCTTGTCTCTTTACAGATTTTCCGAGATGAAGCTTTTTGGGAAAATAATATGTTACCCAAATTGAAATATTTTTATTACACGTGTATGCTTCCGGAACTAGTCGACCTGAGATTTACACGAAATATGGAAATAAGAGACCCCGATCGCACATTGTAATATTTCACCAATTTAGCAAATAAAACATTATAAACTAATTAATAATCTTTATTTTCTTAAAATTTAGTACACTCAACAAGCTGATGATTATGCTAATTGTTGTTAACCAAATTTTCATCTGTTCTTTAGAACATATGTCAACTAATTAGAACATATGTCAACTAATTGGATTCGTTATGAATCCCGCGTATAAAAGTTGTTCCTAAGCAATGCCTATAATAGAATAATTTAGATTTTTGCAAATTTGAAGAATAGAAAAAACCTAATATTAATTTTACTGGGGACGGCATATTCTATTTTGATGCCAAACTCCTTCTATCTTTCAAGAACTGCATAATTTCAAAATTAACAATCTTTAAAATTTAAAAAGAGTGGAAGTCTTCAATCTTGCGATAATTTACTAAATAATTTAATTGATGAATCAAAAAAAAAATTGAAATATGGATCTCTGTTAGTCCATTCTAACAAATTAAATGTTAGATAGTGTCCACTGAATACTTTTTTATTTATTACTAGTTCAAGCCAGTTATTTCTAATAATTTCTTATGACAGCAATCTCATTTTGTACCTATTTCATATTTAGCGAACTCATTCTGAAAAGTTATTTCACGAAAATCTTTACCCAACAGAAATATTACCATATTGTAACGTGGATAGGTATTCATGTACTTACGGTTGATATTCGTTTATTAGTTATTTATGCTACTATATTGCTTATAGTAGTTATTGCATGTATATTTCTTTATGTAGTTCTAGAATTATAGAATATTTATTCTGGATCCTTCCAGAAACTATATGTGAGGTACAATTTGTCATACTATTGTGAGTTTGACAAGGATCTAGAACATTAATTATGTTCGTCTAGATAATCATAGAACATTCTCGATGAATGTCATGTCATGATTCAGGTATATAAAGCCGTGTCGATCACGGGACAGAGTCAGTCTTGTGAAGTCATTGAGTCAAGTCAGTTGATAACAGCCGGTCTGTGGAAACAGAGGTTAATAGTAGTTCTGTCGGTGAAGACAGTGACAGTGTAGATTGTCAAAGTGACAAATAGTGACAGTTGTACCATAATAGAAAGCCGTGTACAGTGTGTTTGAAAATAAACCATTGGAAGCAAACTGCGAATTTTGAGTCTTACGCAAGTGAACTCACCCCACAACGTTTAGCACAGGGTTAAACGTTACAATTGGTGTCAGAAAAAGGGATCTTCGCATTTTGATGAGAAAATATGGTAAAGACCAGATCGAAAGATTACAAAGTAATGGTAACTGCTTCAGATGTGTTGAAGTTCCTCGTAGAACTGGAAAGAAAAAGACAACAAGAAAAAGAAGAAGATGCAAGAAAAAGACAACAAGAAAAAAAAGAATGGGCAAGAAAAAGAAAACAAGAAAATGAAGAATATGCAAGAAAAAGACAACAAGAAAAAGAAGAATGGGCAAGAATAAGACTAGAAAGTAAGGAAAAACATGCAAGAATTATGCTACAATATAAAGAAGAACGGATCAAAATTAGACAAGATGAAGAAGAGCAGGATAGCATTAGACAAGAATATGCAGAAGAACAGGAAAGAATTAGACAAGAATATAAAGAAGAACAGACAAGAATTACACAAGAATATAAAGACGAACACGCAAGAATTAGACAAAAATATAAAGAAGACCTGGCAAGAATTAAACGAGAATATAAAGAAGATCAGGCTAGAATTAGACAACAATATTAGATAGTAAACAGCGACCAACAGAAACATCATTATTGCTCCAACAAAGACAGCTTAAATAGCGAGCCTGATGTTAAGAGGAAAGATGCCGTCTCCAAGTCAAAGGAGAGAAATATCTATGGAGAGAGTTCGAACAGTAGAAGAAAAAGTCCTTTTAAAAGGTGCAGTACATCCAGAACTCGAAGACGCATCAGGCAATGTGTAGGCAGCAGCGGTCGTATGAAATACATTTTACCTTGCGGTACTCCACTCAGAGGTCCAGGAAGTAGAAGGTGCTACGGCCGCAATAGAAGAAGCCGCATGAGCCTACGCAAGGACCGAGGCACGAGGCGCAGCAGTTTGCGAGAAAGGAGCAAGTGTAATCGCCGCAGACGAATCTGTAGGCACAGTCTCTGCCGTCGACGCAATACTGGATGTGATGAAATATTCCGTCGTAAATTGAGTGGTGAAGGTTGTATGGCCACCAAGGATCGTATTAGCTTGTGTAGTTGCAGACCACCTGTTCGAAGATTTTCACCTACAGGAGGAAGTAGTCATACTCCGGTGAGTCATTTTGATGACCGAAAAAGAGGATCAAAAGTACCACCGAGTAACCTGTCTTCCTCTGGTAGCGAGAGCCAGCATTGGGACCAGAGGATGCAAGGAGCTCCCCCAGATGAGATTTTAGAATGTATTGGGATGATGTTTGATCGGGACGATCAAATCTAAGAAGGGGGCAGTGTAACGTGGATAGGTATTCATGTACTTACGGTTGATATTCATTTATTAGTTATTTATGCTACTATATTGCTTATAGTAGTTATTGCATGTATATTTCTTTATGTAGTTCTAGAATTATAGAATATTTATTCTGGATCCTTCCAGAAACTATATGTGAGGTACAATTTGTCATACTATTGTCAGTTTGACAAGGATCTAGAACATTAATTATGTTCGTCTAGATAATCATAGAACATTCTCGATGAATGTCATGTCATGATTCAGGTATATAAAGCCGTGTCGATCACGGGACAGAGTCAGTCTTGTGATGTCATTGAGTCAAGTCAGTTGATAACAGCCAGTCTGTGGAAACAGATGTTAATAGTAGTTCTGTCGGTGAAGACAGTGACAGTGTGGATTGTCAAAGTGACAAATAGTGACAGTTGTACCATAATAGAAAGCCGTGTACAGTGTGTTTGAAAATAAACCATTGGAAGCAAACTGCGAATTTTGAGTCTTACGCAAGTGAACTCACCCCACAACGTTTAGCACAGGGTTAAACGGTACAATATATTCCTGGTTCCGCTACTGAAATGTAAACAAAATTCATCACAGCCGCGATATACTGAAGTCCATCATGATTGGTCAATAGCTTTCGACATACGTACCGAATATTCTCACTGCTGCTCATTGACATTAACCGCATCAAACGAAAAATAGGGTTGTCGAGTGTTATCTCATCAGTCTCGCTATCGGGTCAGCCTTCTTACTTCCCCTAGGGGAGGTGAAAAGGAAGAGTTTGAAACGAGCACGTGGTATAGAGGCGCCTTAAAATGATTGTATATTTTGATCCATCTAGTATTTTATTACAGATGCCATCTACCGTTATTATATATCGGCCTGGAGTGTGGTCTGACCAACAATGTACGGCTAGCAGATAAATTTTTCCATCAAGCTCAAAGTATAGCACCGGAAGATCCCTTTATTATGCACGAGAAGGGTGTTATCGCTTTTCAGAATTCATAGTAAGTGATTGTGAAACTTTATTATGTGAATTGACATATTCTAATGTGTTATTTCAGTTACGAAACAGCCGAATCACATTTTCTGGAAGCACTGGAACGTGTCAAAAGAATACAGAAGGGCATCGTGCCGCAAAGATGGAGCCCTTTATTGAATAATCTGGGCCATACTTGTAGGAAGCTTAAAAAATATGAGAAGGCATTGGAGTACCATAATCAGGTAAATCACGACTGTGAAGACCCAATTTGACATATCAGAATGAATTTTTTAATTATATTGTTTTTCTTTTCATTTCAATAAATAAGGGTTTATTCTTAGGCATTGCTTCTAACACCTCAATCTGCTAGTATATATTCTGCAATTGCGTTTGTCCACGTTTTAATGGGTAATTTCGATGAAGCTGTGCAGTGGTTCCACAAAACTTTGGGGCTCAAACGTGATGACACATTCAGTACAACGATGCTGAATTATGTGATGGAACAGCTGGTTGAAGAGAAACCTCCTTATCCAGGTAATGAATTATGTATTCATACTATTCATGTTTATGGCCATATTCTGGCTTCACTCTATATTGACTTTCAGAATAACGATTGAAGTCTTATGGAAGGATAACTTATAGGTATTTTTCGATGATATAGAAAAATCTAATATAGCGAATAAGTTTCAACAAAACTGAAATTATTTAGTTTGAAAACATAAATTCCAACTGATAGCTCTTCTAAATCGGTTTAAAAACGCTTGGCTGTAAAATAAGTTTGTTAATAGATTCAAGATTTTCAGATCTTTGAAAGCATCTTTTTGAGAGTCTTGGTGAATAGGCACGATTCTACTTGATGGTTCGTATTTATGTTGAACTGCAAGTACTTTGGGCATATAGTAGTCTGTGTCATAAATTATTGTCGCTGATCTTACCGCATTTCAGCTGATTTGAATTTTCAACTGTTTATTCATACATCTGTAGAGTACTAGCTGGTGCCCGAAACTTCGTACGTGGAGCATTTTTGAGATACCCACAAATGATCAGTTCGCGCTAAAAAACAGGAAACTACTTTTGAATTGGTACTGCTGACGACCGTTCGCGCATTTAACAAACACACTTATATAACGTAACAATTAATTCCCATATGACTCAAGCAAAAACATGCCGAGAAGTCGTTATTATCTGCAATAGCCTACTTGGAATTATTATTTTTTGAAGTGCTTGATATTTACTACAATTTTTATAATAGATAGTATACTTTATAATGTTTATCTGTAACTTTTTATGTCTTGCTGATGGTGAATAAATTTTCATGATATAATTTCATGGACAACGAAGCATCTGAGATTATATAATGGTATTAAATATCAAATCGCCTCTGTGCTTATGTTTTATAATGATTTTTCATCAATAACACATATATGGAAGCTGTGTCCGACGAGGTGTAAGTAAACGATAGGTAATTGCAATTCTGCCGCAATATCTACCAGTGGGACACACTTTGCGCCTCCTGTATTAGGAGCTTAACTACTATGCCAAGCGTACTTTAATAATTAGAGGAAATCTATAGTTAAATTTTTCATTTATGAAACAGTATAAACATTAGTATTATGCTCTCAATCTTCATAGCATAAAATAAGAGCTCCACTGCTATTGGTCTTGGCTTTCCTGTACTCTTATTCAACTTCCCAATCCTGTACCAATTTCTGAGGTCATGAAATTAGCATTTCACTGCACACGTGATGTTTATGATGTCTATGAATTTCTCAATATCACGAACTTCGTCTTCTTCTTATTTCCTAAACAGTTGTATTTTCTTTGTTTTCTTTCATTCATCAATAATCTTCCTTCCATAATTTCGATATTTTTCTTCAATTCAATGTTTTCCCTTTGCAAAATCTCGTTTTCCTCATTTAATTGTTTCCTAATGTTATGTATTTCATTTTTAATTTCTTCATTTTGTTTTTTAATTTCGTTGTTGCTTGAAATTGCATTTTTGATTAAATTGAACAAGTCGTTATTTGAAATATCTTTTCCTCGTCTTGTAAGCCACATAAATTTTACGAGTCTTCTGTCATCGCGTAATGTTATTCTATAGTTGATAGTGATGTCTGTCTGCTAAGGATTCGATACTGGTATGCATTGTTATTAGTATTTTTTGTAGTTGTCCTCATTTAGATGCACGAAATAATGTGGCCGGAACACCTTCGCTATGCGAAGCAATGATACTGGAAAATCGACTTTACATGACTCTTCCGCATTGCGAATCAACTGTGCAACACTTAATTTCCAGGTAACTGTAGCACTATATCCTTGGATTCTCCTACAGGGTGCTCCTCAGGATAGACTGATTGAACGAAATATCATAATATTCAGTTTATTTTTAACTACTTTTTGGACTTGAAAACATCAACAAAAAAAATCCTGACGGCCTGTAGCCAGCGGAAAGGTAAACTTCTCATAATTCATTGAATTGAAATTTGAACATCCATAGATTTTTTCTTTATTATTTTTTTTCTATGAAGAGATCGGCATCAATCGACTTATTTCCATAGGCTACTGAGAGTGTGACTTTTCCCTTGGGTTTCATGAGATGGCCTGAGTACGAACGAAATGAGACTGTTGTTTATTGAAGGGGAATGTTGAGGCCAAGCTTTTTGAATTCACTCTCTGATAGCAGAGAAAATCGTGCACCTGAATCCACTTCAAATGATTGTGGCTTGCCGTTGAGTGTGACTGTAATTATGTATTTATCATATTCAGGTTCAACTATGGGCAAATCTTCTGTGTCTTTGATTCGAACGATACCGTATTCTTGATTGGAGTAACTATCTTCATCTGGAGTGTGCTGGTGTAACAGAGAATGGAGTTTTGATTTTTTAAGCACGGTAGTGATACAGAATTTTGCGATGTGGCCAACCTTGCCACACGAATTGCACTTCAATTACGAGCAGTTCTACAGTCATTTGACCTGTGATTCGACCGACCGCAATTAAGACACATGCCGGCAATTCCCAAGGACTTATAATCAACTTTTCGGCTACGAACATTAGAACGCTGACTTGGACGACTTTTGTTAGTGGACTGGAACTGCTTACGACTGGGACGATTACCTTGACATAGCTTATAATAATTATCTACCATGTGTGTGTCAGCAAGTCCATCTGACGACTTATCACCTTTATTGTATTGTATTGCAGGAACTATTCACGTATCCAGCTGTATTTTAAACCTCTGATAAACTGAGCACGAAGGAAGGTATTAGCTATAGAAACCGTCTTTTTGCACGTACAGGTAACATAAAATTCACAATCTTTCAAATTTCCCTTGAGTGATGCGACGAAATCTGAGATAGATTGATTTGGGGTTTGATTAACGTTGAAGAAATAGTGCTGTGAGACAACGGTTGAGACCAAAGGAGCTAACAATGTTGTGAAATGACCAACCAAATCTGAATAATCAATATTCTTAATAGGTTTGTCTGGGCCTATTATGGAAGCTAAATTATTGTAATTGTTTTTTTGTCTCATCACTAACATTTTTAAGCTCACAATAATTTTCAAAACGCTCCATATAGGACGAGAACTTCTCACTCATGGCATCATAGTTCTCAAATGGTATCATCTGGGAAACTGGGCTGAATGATTATCAAGAGCGGCTGTCAAAACTGATATGAACTTCTTAAACTGGTCCTCATCCATGATAAAAAAATTCAGAATCGGCTTAAAATTGTGTGATTGGACAGAAAAAGCTCTTCGGCGAGTGTCTGACTCGAGACTGGTAAATTTTCTGGCAATTCATTTCACCGATTTTACATGCTTCTCTTCTTATGGTTTATCCTCGTTGCCAACTTGTTGTGGTTTAGGTTGTCGAATGTATTGTATTGTGAACGAAAGCTTGAATTTTTTAACTGTATTTAACTACCTTATTTACATTCAGAATATCTAGCATAATAATATCAAATTGGAATTAACGTGACTGGTCGGAAACTTGACATCAACTAACTACTCTATATATATATATATATACAGTAGGAGAGTTTCATCACAATAGGACATGTGTTAGTAGTTAGTGCACTTCCAACGTAGTTGTAGATATAAATTTCTGCAAATAATTGTAAGAATAAATCTGGTGTATATACCGAGTTGTTGTTGTTCCTATTACAATATAAACAAAATAATATTCAAACACCCTATTATATAAACTATGCAGCTTGTAAATAAAGTATTTATTATATATCTTTCAGGTTGTCCAGCGGAAATACCAAAGTACAACATTGAACCAAAAACTGCAGCAACTATGAATGTGACTGAAAGTATAATATCTGAAACCAGCTGTGGTATCCCTACTATAAATAATGATATGGCCGATATGAGTATGAGTATAGAAGTTGACATGTCCAATAGCTCTAATATCGTTAAGGAATAAATATTTGATTATTATGTATTTTAATGCAATGCGTTTTCCATGCCATAAACTATAAATGGAAGCGAATAATTTGTTGATCATGAAAAACCCAAAGATTGGTGTCTTTATTTTTTGTTATGACTAATTTAGGTGATTTCTATTACCGTTTTATTATTTTTTTATCATTAAAAGGCTAAAAACTTCCTGATCACCAGAATTGAATATGTGGGACTTCTTTTTGTGGTTTGGTTTTAAATCAGAGGTTTAAAGTGTTAAATATTAGGGGCTGGATATTAGAGGAACGTTGAATGATATTTTATTAGGTGACATAACAACACAGCATTATTTATTTAAACATAACACACTTAGATAATATATAACTTCATATACCAGGCGTCACTATATTCAACACCCCCACTTGACGCGTGGCATCCATTATAACTCCCATGTTTTTAACACACCAATGATGTTTCCTTTTAGGCAATGCTTTTGTTAGGATATCAGTTACCATAAACAAGCTGTCATCGCATTAATATCAATCTTCTCATCAGGTTTCATTTCACCTAATTTGATGACAACTGTTCTCAATCACAGAGCTTCTTGAGTTGCAATTGAAACAGATATATATTCTGCCTCTGTAGTAGAACGATTAACAGTTGGTTGTTTCTTGCTTGAGAAGCTTACAGCTCCCGATGACAGTAAAAAAACGTATCCAGTAACCTATTTCCGATTCACCGGATTATCTACATAATAATCGGAATCAGAATATCCATTTATCATATTGGCAGATCACTTGTTCATTGAAGGTATCGGAAAACTCGCTTCACACATGACCAGTTTTTTTCAATTGGCTTTGAATTAAATAGACTCAGTGCCCTCACTGGAAATTATATATCAGGCCATGTGCAAATTGCTGCATACAATAAAGATCAAATTGCTGTTTGGTATGATATTTCTGTTAGATTATTTCTTATATATTTTTTAAGCTTTAGTCTCCATCAATTTATCTTAGATATTAATCACATTTTAAAGATTATCACATCGTCAATATACAAAGCAAGTATAAAGATGTCATCAATTTTCAATCTATAAAACACACAGGGATAAAATTTTGTTTCACTCCGATTTCTTCCATAGCTTTATTATTATTATTTGATGCAGGGGTGCCAAAGCGGGTACTTAGGCCAATTCGGCCCATTGTGCCTCTCCCCCTTTGTCCTCAGACCTACGGTTCTCGGAGTATCCCGACAACCTGGTCCAGATATCTCAGGATTGCCGCAGGCGAGGTACGTCTGATGTTGGTCAGATCCGGCCACTTCAGTCCTAGGATGGCCTTACGAACGGATAGAGTGGGGCATTCTGTGAAGAGATGCTCTACTGTTTCTTCCTCCTCCAGCATGCCGGGTCCAGACGCTTACAAGTGAGCGTAGTTTGGCCCGGGGCAAAGCTAGGCAGTCTTCAGCCAGTTTCCGGCATGGCTCCGTGATGAAGTTCTTGCTCTGTCGACAGCCCAGAATTGAGTTCCACCTCTGACAGTGTCTGAGGTGTGTGTCCTCTTTTATGAGCTTAGCCATGAGGTGCGGTGTGATGGGTACTGCCGGTTCGGGCCCACACATTGTTCCCGACGAGGCAGCACCCGCCAGCTTATCCGCCTTGTCATTACCCTCATTCCCATCGTGAGCTGGCACCCAAGCTAGCACATTTTAGCTTACTGTCCGGATGTTTTCCCCAGGTCAGTTTTCTGTCGATAACCACCCCTAGGTATTTCACCTCGTTGGATAGCTTGAGCTGGATTTCATTTAGTGAAGACATTTTTATGTCGCCCACCTTTCGTTTTCTGGTGAAGAGGATAGCCTCTACTTTGTGGGGATTCACAGAAAGAGACGTTGCCCTGCACCACTTTTCTAGGATGAGTAGTGCCTTTTGCATCAGTTCGCATAGCACTCCAATGTGCTTGCCTGTCAGCAGTATGACTATGTCATCCGCATATCCTACGGTGTACAGGCCCTCGTCATTCAGGGTCGTTAAGAGGTTTTCCACTACTATGTTCCAGCAGGGGGAGAGTACCCCTCCCTAAGGACAGCCCTTTGTAACATTCCCTGAGACAGTTGCGCCTGCGACACTAATTTCAACTATTCTGCTCTCGAGTACATTCCCTACCCAGCTGCGCAAACCTGGCGGTACGGTTCTGTCCCGAAGAGCTTTGTTGACTGCTTCGAAGGTAGTTCGATCAAACGCACCTTCGATGTCTATGAAGACTACTAGGGAGTGTTCGCCATTGTCCAGGGCTCTATCCTGCCCACCAGAACGTGGAGAGCGGATTCCGTAGATTGCCCTGGTGTATAGGCGAATTGGTTGGGGTGTAACGGTCTTTGGGTTAAGACGTTACCCCTGATCCAGCCGTCGCAAAGCCTCTCCAATGTTTTCAGTAAAAATGAGGTAAGGCAAATTGGACGGTATGATTTGGCAGATGAGTAGTCACTCTTGCCTGGTTTCGGTAGGAAGACTACCATGGCTATTCTCCATTTCTCGGGTACGTGTGCAAATGCAAGGCACGCCCTGAGGATAACCACCAGTTCGTCCAGTACAGTTCCCAGTCCCCACTGAAGGAGCACCAGGAAAATCCCATCCGTGCCTGATGACTTATATGGGGAGAATGCCTTGACCGCCTGTATTCCGGTTCGGTTTACGACTTCTCTTGCCAATGGCCAGTCCTTCGCAGAGGGACATCTCGAAATGTGAGGAAGTTCCGTAACGTTCCCTAGTGATATCGACCCTGGGAAGTGTGTTGACAGAAGTGTTTTTGCTGTGTCTATAGCAGTGTCAGTATAGGTCCGTCCTCCCTTCTGACACAGCCCATTTGTCTAGGATCTTTGGAGATCACCTTAAGCAGTCGGGATGCTGCAGGTGTACTTTCTGTCTCTTTACAGAAGAGTCTCCATGATTCCCGTTACTTTGAGATAATTTCCTTCTTATACGACGTTTGCTATAGTTTGTAGACCTCCCAGTCGGACGTATTTCGGGATGACTTAGCTCTGTTAAAGAGTCTCCGCAGGTGGGTCCTTTTGATCTCAAGACTCATGATCAAAAATGTGGCGGAGCCGGGTTTGAGCTGTCCCCTTCTCAAGGGCGAGGCGTGCTCATAAGCACTCATAATCCGCCCAGTGAGTGCGTTGTCTCGCTTGTCTAGGATTACAGACGTTATCTGAGTGGCCGGCCCATCATTGCCCATGGAAGACTCCAGGTGCGTTAGGTACGCTCCCCTGTCTGTCTTCCTGGGATTCCGGTACGGCTCTTTTCATGTCTTGACTGCTAAGAGTTTCATTATTTTCCATTTGTGGTCAGAGAGGGTGGCTTCGGAGCTGACCCTCCATTCAATGATTGATTTGGAGATCCCTTGTGTTGCGACTGAGATGTTATTCACCGTCTGTCACCGCGAGGTTACGAACGTGGGTTCGTTCCCTCGGTCTAGGATTTCCAAATTTGTCCCTAACAGGTATTCTAGTAATGCCCTACCTCTGCTGTTGCAGTCTTCGCTGCCCCAAGCGTAGTGGTGGGCATTTGCGTCACACCCTACTTTGAGGTGTTTTCTCCCCTGCTCGAAGAAATCGACCAGCTTCGCCAGCTCCCTGCTAGGGGTGGCTCTGTGGCGTCTATTGGCAGGTGAGATGAGGCTACAATAACCTCTTCTTTGCCCTTTCCGAAGTCCTGGTGCACTTGGACAGCCGTTAGGTCGCGTCCTGAGAGTCCTGTCAGTAGGATGGCTTCTATTTGACCTAAAAGGGAAACATGTCTTTGGTCTTTCATTGGTTGCTCCAACAAAGATTTTCCTTTGGGAGGAGTTGTCGCTCCATCCAAATACCCGGCTGCCTGTGCTCCAGGGTTTTTGGATAAGAGCTATTGCTGTCTGCTCAGCCTCCAGGTGACGACCTAGGAGCACAGTCGCCCCCGGGAGCGATGAAGGTTTGCCTGAACTATGACCAAACCGGTGGTTTTAGTCATCAGGCTTGTACTGGTGGGTCGACAATTCCACCTGACTCCGGTGCATCCATTTGCAGGGGCGCTCCTTGAGCCGAGGCAGTCTCACCTCCCTCTCTCAATTTGGTCACCTTGCAGGTGACCTGACCAAGCAGGTAAAATAATTTACCTGCTTTTTCGGCTAAGGCGTCTCTCTCCTTTCTCACGAGTCCGAAAACAAGGAGTTTGCCCTGAGGTTCTTCCTTGACGGCCTCGTGGAAGAGTATCCACCTTGGTATGCCTGCCCATGGGTTTTGAGCAGCCAGGTGCCCCCTCAGGACCCCAGTCTCGACAGGAGGGCCGGGGATCCAGAGAGTCGCCTTGGTTAGCTCAGGCAGCTGATCTTCTGGCAGTACGGTGAGCCTTGCTTCCTCCCACAGAGGTTTCATGGTTTCGACCGCCTTCATCAGAAAGTCGCGTGCAACTTCGTCGGTGCAGGTAATTCTCAGTCCTCTAGCTGCGAAGCCACAAGGCATGAAAGTGGGAGCTCCCTGCGCCGTGTCCAGCCCGTTAGCCACAATGTGGCCGAGCTCCTCCTTGATAAAGGTTGCCTTTTCCTCGGTAAGGGGGTAGCTTTGGTCAGACCGGTCTACAATGGCCAGCCTTCCATAGCTTGTTTAATTCCATAAACTAAACTTTGCTAAATTTAGTTGTTAATATCCCATCTTCTAGATCCTCTGGACGCTACATATATATTTCTTTGTTCAAGTCTGGTTGAAAAAAAGCGGTAACAGCGTCCATCTGTTCTATCATCCATGAATGAGAGCTAATAAGGTTCGTAAAGTGGTATTTCTCACCACAGGTAAAATTGCCACCTCAGGCTGGCCATTGTCGACCGGTCGAACCAAAGCTGCCCCCTCACCTAGGAAAAGGCAACCCTTATCAAGGCGGAGCTAGGCCACATTGTAGCTAACGCGCTGGACACGGCGCAGGGAGCTCCCACTTTCAAGCGCTTTGGCTTCGCAGCGGTAGCACTGAGAATCACCTGTACCGACCAAGTTGCACGCGCCTTTCTGGCAAAGGCTGTCGAAGCCATGAAACCTCTGTGGGAGGGAGCAAGGCTTACCGTACTCCCAGAAGATGAGCTGCCTGAGCTAACCAAGGCGACTCTTTGGATCCCCGGCCCTCCTGTCGAGACTGGGGTCCTGAGGGGGTGTCTGGCTGCTCAAAACCCAAGGGCAGGCATACCAAGGTGGATCCTCTTTCACGAGGACGTCAAGAAAGAACCTCTGGGCAAACTCCTTGTTTTCGGACTCTTGAGAAAAGAGAGACGCCTTAGCCGAAAAAGCAGGTAAATTATTTTACCTGCTTGGTCAGGTCACCTGCAAGGTGACCAAGTTGAGAGAGGGAGGTGAGACTGCCTCGGCTCAGGGAGCGCCCATGCAAATGGATGCACCGGAGTCAGGTGGAATTGTCGACCCACCAGTACAAGCCTGATGACCAAAACCACCGGTTTGGCCATAGCTCAGGCAAACCTGCACCGCTCCCGGGGGGGCGACTGTTCTCCTACGCCGTCACCTGGAGGCTGAGCAGACAGCAAGAGCTCTTATCCAAGAACCCTGGAGCACAGGCAACCGGGTATGTGGATGGAGCGACAACTCCTCCCAAAGGAAACTCTTTGTTGGAGCAACTAATGAAAGACCAAGGACATGTGTTTCCCTTTCAGGTCAAATAGCAGTCATCCTACTGACAAAACTCTCAGGACGCGACCTAACGGCTGTCCAAGTGCACCTGGACTTCGGAAAGGGCAAAGAAGAGGTTATTGTAGCCTCATCCTATCTGCCAATAGATGCCACAGAGCCACCGCCTGCAAGGAGCTGGCGAAGCTGGTCAACTTCTGCGAGTAGAGCAGAAAACACCTCATAGTAGGGTGTGATGCAAATGCCCACCATTACGCTTGGGGCAGCGAAGACTGCAACAGCAGAAGTAGCACATTACTAGAATACCTCTTAGGGACAAATTTGGAAATCCTCAACCCAGTCGCAACACAAGAGATCTCCAAATCAATCGTGAAATGGAGGGTCAGCTCCGAAGCTACCCTCTCTGACCACAAATGGATAATAATGAGACTCTTAGCGATCAAGACATCTAAAGAGCCATACCGGGATCTCAGGACGACAGACAGGGAAGCGTTACTAACGCACCTGGAGTCTTCCATGGGCAATGATAGGGCGGCCACTAGGATAACGTCTGTGAAGGACCTAAACAAGCGAATCAACGCACTCACTGGGCGGATTATGAGTGCCTATGAGCACCCCTCGCCCCTGAGAAGAGGACAGCTCAGACCTGGCTCCGCCACATGGAGGAACATGAGTCTTGAGATCGAAAGGACCTACCTGCGGAGACTTTTCAACATAGCCAAGTCATCCCGAAATACGTCCGACTGAGAGGTCTACAAACAATACCAAAGGTCGTATGAGAAGGAAATTTGCTCAAAGCAACGGGTACCATGGAGACTCTTCTGTAAAGGGACAGAAAGTATACCCGCAGCATCCCGACTGCTTAAGGTGATCTCCAAAGATCCTAGACAAGTGGGCTGTGTCAGAAAGCAGGACAGTTCCTATACTGACACTGCTATAGACACAGCAAAAACACTTCTGTCAATTCATTTCCCAGGGTCGATATTACTAGGGAACGTTACGGAACTTCCTCACAACTCGAGATGTCTCTCTGCGGAGGACTGGCAATTGGTGAGAGAAGCCGTAAATCGAACCGGATTAATACAGGTGGTCAAGGCATTCTCCTCATATAAGTCATCAGGCACGGATGGGATTTTCCCGGGTCTCCTTCAGTGGGGACTGGGAACTGTCCTGGACGAACTGGTGGTTATCCTCAGGGCGTGCCTTGTGTTTGCACCCGTACCCGAGAAATGGAGAATAGCCAGGGTAGTCCTCCAACTAAAACCAGGCAAGAGTGACTACTCATCTGCCAAATCATACCGTCCGATTTGCCTTACCTCGTTTTTACTGAAAACATTGGAGAGGCTATGCGACGGCTGTATCAGGAGTAACGTCTTTACACAAAGACCGTTACACTCCAACCAATTCGCCTACACTCCCTAGGAGTCTTCATAGACATCGAAGGTGCATTCGATCGAACTACCTTCGAAGCAGTCAACAAAGCTCTTCGGGACAGAACCGTACCGCCAGGATTGCGCAGGTGGATAAGAAATGTACTCGAGAGCAGAATAGTTGAAATTAGTGTCGCAGACGCAACGGTCTCTGGGAGTGTTACGAAGGGCTGTCCTCAGGGAGGGGTACTCTCCCCCTTGCTATGGAGCATAGTAGACGACCTTCTAACGACCCTGAACGACGAGGGCCTGTACACCATAGGATATGCGGATGTTATAGTCATACTGCTGACAAGGAAGCACATTGGAGTGCTATGCGAACTGATGCAAAAGGCATCCTAGAAAAGTGGTGCAGGGCAACGTCTTTTTCTGTGAATTCCCACAAAGTAGAGGCTATGCTCTTTACCAGAAAACGAAAAGTGAGCGACATAAAAATGCCTGCACTAAATGAAACCCAGCTCAAGCTATTCAACGAGGTGAAATGCCTAGGGGTGGTTATCGACAGAAAACTGACCTGGGGAAAACATCTGGACAGCAAGCTGGACAAAGCCAGTGCAGCTCTATGGCAATGTCGAAGAGTTGTAGGTAAAAGCTGGGGCCTATCGCCAAAGGTCACCCTATGGTTGTACACAGTGGTGATAAGGCCCATGATATGCTCCAGTTCAATAGTTTGGTGGCGACGCAGCAAATTAAAAATTGAGAATGACAGACTTGCGAGACTACAGAGATCTGTCTGCATCGCAGTCACTGGTGCCATGAGGACCACACCATCTGCTGCGCTAGAGGCGTTGTTGTGCTTGCCACCCCTAGATCTATATCTGGAGTGGGCAGCAGGGCAGCACTACTGACCGCCCTTCGTTTGAAAGATGGTGGAACATTAAGGGTGCACAAGAGCGCGAAGAGACATACAGCCATCTTGGAGGACGGCCTCGCCAGAATACAACTCCTCGAGGCCAGTTCAGACCGCATTGCACTCCTATTCAGCAAATGCAAATACCACGTTTGTTGGGAAGAAACAGACCCACGCACTGTGCCGACAATAGACGTATTCACTGATGGGTCTAAAAAGAGGGACACTACAGGCATTGGAATCTTCAGCCAAGACCTGCAACTATCTCTACAACAAGCACTCGTGAAGTATGCCACTGTACTACAAATGGAGGAACTAACAGCACTAGCTCGAGGGGCTAATGAGGTCCGCATGAGCAAGGTGCAAGGACAAGTAATACGCTTCTTCACAGACAGTAAATATGCCTTAAGAGCGCTTGAAAAGGGCAGGTATGACGCGAGAATCACGCTGAAATGTCATCGCGAATTGTAGGAACTAGTGAATGAAAATGTGGTGAAACTAGCTTGGGTGCCAGCACACGATGGGAATGACTTATACGTAATTTTATATGTGATACAGAGAAATGACCCAAATGGTTTTTCATTGTGTTCGCCTGTTGACAATAAAATAATTTCAACATTATATGCTCGTATTCTCTTTCTCCAGCGATTGAAAAAAATCTTCGTCAATGTATGGAAAAAAATCATTTACAAACTCTCATTGTTTTCATGTATGTCTCCTCATTCATCATTTTTATATGTTGGAATATATGTTGGGTTCATCAATCATTGAAGGAGCTTTCAAAAAATTGCATCTACATTACATTAGATCTACCTGGTTCAAAAAGTACTGAAGAAGAAAGATGAAAAATATCTGTTAAACGACTGACATTTAATAACAAGCACAACAGCTGAGTTGAGGTAACAATATTTTTGTTTGAGTAATGCGCATGTTTCTAATGACTACGATGTTGCTTTACAATATTCGACAAGTCAGTCGAGTTTGAAATGTCTAGCTAAAACATTGTAGAAATGCAGTTTATAGATAAAATTCTGGAATCAGACATCTTTACCAATCCTGAAAGATTTAAGCAAACAGCTCATGAAAATGTTAGAGTGATTAAACCAATTTCAATTCGCAGATATGTCCTCCCCAATGGTTTGAAAATAATATTTGATGGTATAGAAGGCAAAATAACAATGGGAGATACAACCAAAATCATATTTTCCCCAGGCGGATTTGAAGAATTTCTGGGATTTCTATACAAAACTCAAAATTTCATTGATCAAAACAAGTATGGTTGTGATGACTTTACCGACTTTTGCGGGAACGATACCATCTGGTTGAATTATTGGTGTGAAAAGGAGATGCATGATTTCACAGTCAAGATTGGAAAATATCAAATTATTTTAGATGGTGAAGATGTGATTAAAATTGATTGTAATGCCTTATACAATATGTTATATGATTTAAACAATAATGAAAATTGAACGAAACACAAGTTTTTTTGGCAAGGATTCAAAGATGTATCCATCAGAAATATTTTTCGAAACAACAAATATCATTCAATATTATATTATGAAAATCAATTGGAATTTTGAAGAGATATTAAAAATTCAACTCAACAGATGGATCAAAAATATTGATAAGAAGGAACAAATCACAACCACGATGCATGTGCCAGTATTATTTTACAAGGTTATTATTTAATTATATCGGGTGGAGGTCTTGTTTTTCAGCGTTTCTTGTCATCAATTTTTGATATTTTTATCACATTTTGTTGTATTTTTTGCAGTATTTTTGAGTTTTTCTTTGTTCTGACAAAATTTTCAGTTGTTCTCGCAGAGATGAAAACGTTAAAAGAAAACAATGTGTATAATGAGCGACACAATTTACATGTTTTCATATCGCTTATCAATTTCATACTTCAGGAGCGCTATTCTGTACACGTTTCCGATTGCCGTCGGTATCGGTATGTTATCGACAAACATCGGTTGCGCTGCCGACGGGATCATAACGACGCTATTCTGTATTCCATTGTTACCGACGCTCGGAATCGCAACCGACAACTATCGGTAAACGAATGACTTCACTTAAACGTCACTCGTTTCGGTATGTTCTGCCAATGAGCGTTGAGGCGAGCTATGAACGTCAACCGAAACGTCAGCTTTTGCGATTTTAAATTGGAGGTAGTGCATAGAGGTAGTTTAGATAACCAAGATCAGCAGTCATCTGTCAAGAATTCATTAAAATAATTATTATCGTACAATATCGTAATTCTGAATATGATTTCTTGTGAACACTTTTGCACATTTATATATTTATGATAAATATGAAGAGTAAAATACTTTTATAAAATAATTCAAACATTTCTTTGAACGAAATATTCATTTGTGTGCGAATTAGAAAGGGTTTTGAACAGTAATGTGATAAACCTTTGTTGACTCTAATTCCTAATCTCTTTAAACATAAATACAAAAATATTGCAATATGTTGACTAATAATTTTCACCTAACTCATAAAAAGCTAGTCACTACTCTGTGAAATCACCCTTCAAATAGTCCAATAGTCCAAATTCACTGAAATAATCCACAATTCAAACTTAAAGAAAACATCAACAAAGAATGACAATTCCAATATACATCGGTTTCGGTTACCGTGGGGTTCCCGAAGGCACGGTAGAGATACCGACTCTCGTCGACACGAATTCGCGATATCGGTCGGTAACAGAGCATACAGAATGCCGCCCAGTGCGAGTTATCGAGTGCTGTCGGTAAGTAACACCGATACCGACGGCTATCGGAAACGTGTACAGAATAGCGCTCCTGGACTTCTTTTTTTGTTAATAATGTATTGACATTACATGATTCACTTCATAATAAATTCTATTGGATGTCTCTCTCAGACTTGCGGTTGAAAGATTTTGCACTTCGGCTGATATGTAACATACCTACATTATATTCTATATTTATTAAACTTGTTTTTGAAGTATTAAATTTCTTTTTTCAGCCTTGTCTATTTACCAAAAATTCCTTTGAAGTTTGAAAGATTCGAGATGCAAGTCAAGATGCAAGTAGAACAAAAGAAAGTGATACAATGGCCGACCTTACAGTAGTTACGGTACATTTGAACTACTTAACAGTGTTGCCAAGATAACTTTTGCTTCAATACTTCCTCTCAAAATTATCCAACAATGTTTACAATTTTTAACATCTTATCAATTTATCAAGTTTAAGTAAACCTAATTTATCTCTTAGTTTAACAAAACGAACTCGAGCAAGTGGTTTGGTCAAAATATCCGCTAATTGCTCACCACTTGAGACGTATTCAACTTTCAAGAAACCCTCATTCACTTTTTCTCTCACAAAATGAAATTTTACATCAATGTGTTTAGATTTTTTGTGAAATTCTGGATTTCTTGCCAGTTTTATTGCACTCTGATTGTCAACAAATAATACAGGTGGTATATTTTGAACTACACAGAGTTCTCTAAACAATCTACTCAACCACAGTACTTCTTTTGCACCTTCACACGCAGCTACGTATTCGGCTTCCGTAGTAGACAGCACTACACTCTTTTGCTTTTGACTAAGCCAGCTGACAGCACCATCAGCATTTTTACACAACACACCCGTTGTTGATCTTCGCGTCATGATGTCGCCTGCGAAGTCTGCATCGCTATACGCTTCCATGAGTTCTTCTGTACCTGAATGGTACAGCAGTCCAAGTTCATTGGTCCCCTGAAGATACCTGAAAATCCGTTTCACAGCTCGCCAGTCTGCCTCTGTAGGTGCACACAACTTTTGCGAGATGGTGTTTACCGCATAAGCAATGTCAGGCCTCGTACACACCGCCAAGAAAACCAGACTTCCAACAGCTTCTCGAAATGGAGTTTCATTTCCAACTGCAACTGTACTGGATTCATAAGATTCAAACGGTGTAGAAACGCTGTTTGCATTTTCCATATTAAATCGTTTCAAGATTTTTCTTACGTATCCACTTTGGCACAAGAACAACGAACCATTGTTTAGACGTTCAATTTGCATTCCCAGCAAATAATCTAACGGTCCCCACGTTATTTTGAAAATCTGTGCTATTTTATGTCTGAAGCTCGAAATTTCTTCCTCGCTTGTACCAGCTATTACGCCATCATCAACGTATAATACTACGCACAATTTGTTACCATTTTGTGTACGCATAAAGAGACATGGATCAACAGAACTAACTTTCATACGTTGTTCAGACATAAAATCCAAAAATCGCTTATTCCAGCACCTTGGTGACTGTTTCAAACCGTACAGACTATAGTTTAATTTGCACACTTTTCCCGTCCCATCATCAAAACCTTTTGGCTGCGACATGTAAATCTCTTCATCCAAATTTCCATACAGAAATGCTGTACACACGTCGAACTGGTTCAGATGTAATTTTTCAGCTGCTGCGACACTTAATATTGTTCGTATCGTATCATGCCTCGCTACAGGACTAAAAGTTTCATGAAAATCGATACCAGGCATTTGGGAGTATCCTTTCGCAACCAACCTAGCTTTATACTTATCAATCGTACCGTCTGCTTTTCGTTTAACTCGAAATACCCAGCGATTGTCGATCAGCTTCTTACCAGCAGGTAATTTTGTTAAATGCCATGTTTCATTTTCCAATAGAGATCCGATCTCGCATTCCATAGCTTCCTGCCATTTTGCTGAGTTTGCAGACTCCATTGCTTCTTTGTAGGTCGATGGGCACTCATCCTCAACCACATGAAGAGCCATCAAAACATAATCCATCAAATATTTTGGCTTTTGGCACTTTCTTGACAGTGACTTGTAATCTTCATTATCTGATATCTCTTTGTTCTCCTGTTCAACATTCGTTTCAGGTTCGACATCAGGATAATCAGCAGGTCCATCGTTTCTGTCATCTTCTTCAAAGTGATCATTTTCAACGATTTCAGGTTTTTCGCTCTTGTCCCTCAAAACTAAGTCCAATTTCTTTTTGACCTTTGCTTCCTTTTTGAATACCACGTCACGACTTCTTATCACTTGATTATCTTTAGGCATCCAAATTCTAAAATCGTCTTTTTCATCGCAGTATCCAACAAACCGACCCGGATTACTCTTGTCCCATTTTCGTCTCGCGACCTTTGGAACGTGCACAAAGCATTCAGTGCAAAACACTTTGAAATGTTCAACAACCGGACACTCAACTTTCGTCCACAATTCGATGGGACTTTTGTTTTTCACGTTTGTAGGTCCTGTTCTGTTCAGCATATGCGCCGCTGTATTTATAGCTTCTGCCCACAGCACAGAGAAAACATACCTCCAAGAGAATGGTAACTCCCATGTTAATCTTGACCATGTTTTGACCTTGAGTACACTAGCGATCAATCGGTACACTCACGAAGTTACGTGTGGCGGCAGATTTAAATCGGACATTGAAATTAACGGTGGAATATAAAAGTAGCGCAAAGTAGAGAAAGGAATAAAACATTCAGAAATTGTTGAAGAAAGTTGAAAAAAACATTATATGAATGCAGCATAGATTTTTTATTAAGTGTTCTCCAACAATTTCTGAAAGTTTCACTCCTTTCACTATGTCTAAGGGGAATTAATAAAGTCATAATAAATACACGAAAAGTTAGAAGTATTTTTTTAATAACTTGAAGGTCGCCAATGTGAACATCAACATACATTACTATAACAATATACTTATATAATATACTTATTATTATAATAAATTATTACCCAGAGCACTGTCTAAATAACTGCTTTTGTAAAACACGTATTACACCACCAGCACCCGGACGCTGGATACTTCATATGCCCTTGCATTGCTCAATTTCTCCTTCAGCCTTCTTCTGTTGCCCCTCAATTAGACATGTAAATAAAAAAATAAATTTTAAATATCTGCACCGTATATTACAAGTAAACTGAAATAATTACAAGCAAAATTCAGCTATACTCACATTTATGCACTCATTATACTCTCTCTATACCACCAGGACTCGGAAACTAAATTCTTCAAATGCCTTTGAGGTGTTTTACTTTTGCCACAGCCTTCTTCTTCCGTTGTTCATCTGCAAACATTCGATTTTGCCTTGTGCACCACCATTTCACTGCAATAAAAAATACATCATTACAAATCTGGAATGATATGAGAGAAGCATGCTCGGTAAGGAGTTCACAAGACAAACAATCTATTGAGTATTCTCTGATCTCTTTGTATAATGAGCTAGACGACAATCTTACAGCATGTATTTAGTGGCATTTTCTTGCCACTGAGCCATACCAACGCCGAAATAAATGAAATACGAATGATAAGAATAAGATACTAAAATAGTAATAGAGAATAAAATTCACATTCAACAACTTTTCTATATTTTTAGCTTCACCGGAGTACTAGTTGGTTCTTTCACCTACAACATGGTACCCTAATTTACCTGGTAAAAGTAAATTAACAGTTATTTCTTATATATTATTTGCGATCTCTTTTGTTTACTCTGATCTCTATTTAATGAGCTTAACGGAAAGCTTAAGCAACAATACGTTCGAAAATGTCAATCAAAAAGCTATTCATGATACACATACCTTTGCTTAATATTCTAGTTTTAGGATGAACTTGCTTGAATACTTGGTATATATAAATTGGGTTGCTCTCCATTTTCCTTCGTATTTTCTTCATGCCATACCTAATTACAAATGTTTTCCTGGGTTTTATCAGCTTTCTCGGCAGCCTTACAGCATGTCTTTAGTAGCATTTTTTTGTCACTGAGCCATGCCAACATTGAAATAAATGAGATACGAATGATAACAATAAAATACTAAAATAGAAATAGAGAATAAAATTCTCATTCAACAACTTTTCTATATTTTTAGCTTCACCTGAGTACTAGTTGGTTCTTTCACCTACAACATGGTACGCTAATTTAATTGGTAGAAGTGATTAACAATTATTTCCTACATGTTACTTGCGATCTCTTTTGTTTACTCCGGTCTCTATTTAATGAGCTTGACGGAAAGCTTAAGCAACAATATGTTCGAAAATGTCAATCAAAAAGCTATT